>JAFIDM010000006.1:43755965-43851990 GCA_023159025.1 Thereuonema tuberculata
AAAAAAAAAAAAAAAAAAAACTCACTTTTCGGAAAATTTGACTGAACCTGATAGTTGTTTTGGCAAAATGTTTAACTTCTTTCATTGCAGATCCAATATATCTTTTTATAAGACTAAAATTGTTTTTTCACTCAATTAGTTTTGCATTAGTTGCAAAAAGCACATTTTTTTTTTATTTTGCCAAATAGTCCGTTTGCGTGTCTCAATCCTAAAAAAAAAATTGAGTCGGGTAACACTGATTCAAACATGATAGTGAACTGATTTTTTTTTTTTCTTCTTTAGAATGTTTGAAATTCAAATAACTTTTTAAATTCTTCCTGAATTTTTACAATCTCAGTCTGGTTGTCTGAAATGGTTAACAAAAGATATATTAAAAGCAGTTGAGATAATTTCAAAAACTGCAGATGTGTTAAAAGCAGTCACAATAAGCTCAGAAAACTGCTTGTGTGGGAATTAATTTCCACATAACATAAACCAGCGAGATCTCTAATTATATTGCAGTCCTGGGATATATACTATAACAGTCCCTGATGATCAGTCATTCTAATTGATTGTAAAGCTAAACTTTTTTAGAATGTGCTCTTAGCATCTCAATTTTATTAACTATAAGTTGCTAATTTCAAAATTATTAGCTTGAAACTTACTCTTTATTTTGAACTAATAAATAATCCTAAAAATATAGAATCTAAAGATATAGTTATAATAAGCCACAATTTTAAAAACTGGAAAATAGTTAAAATGATTTATCGGCTATTATAAAAAAATCAATAATAATAATGAATCGACGTCTTGGATAATCCACAAATGTATTAACCACCACCTACATTCTCAAACAATATGTGTTAATTGACAAGTGAAATTAAGATGTTACAATCAAAATTTTCCCATTAAATGTTTTCTTTTTTATTCCTCATTTTATATTTTACTCCAATGTTTTATAAACTTCTTCAAAAAATAAATAAAAAAAAAAATAAAAAATTTTGTTGTCTATTTATTTAAGATAGATGTATCTTATGTATTATAGATGTATCTAGATGTCATTTAAGGTACGATAATCAAATTTTTAAGCAATAGCTGTGAGATAAAATGCAGATATGCCAAGGAGAAAAAACAAAAACAAAAAAATAACAAAAAAAAATTATATTTAATTATATTTAATATATAATTAGATACAAATTTATTATTATTATTAAAAAAATAACAACAACAAATGAAATGACTGTTGTTCGAATCACGTTTTCAAGTAAAACAAGTACTTTAGCAATTCTGGAATGTCCAACCTCGCTCTCAATTACTGCATTTAGTAATTTGGCAATTTCGAATTCACGAAATGTAACATCACTTGAATATTCTCCCTTTAGCTCCCTTGAATATTCTCCCAAATGTTTTTAATCACGTTGCACCTTCCTATGATTTAATCATAAATAAATTGCAAGCTTCTGTATCATGGAATTCTTTAGCAACAACTAATATATTTTAACTATAAATAAATTAAGATGTTAATCTGTTGGCCATGCCGGCATGGCCGAGTGGTCTAGACGGCAGTCTGCTGTGTGGCCTATATGCCAGACATCTGGGTTCGAATCCCAGAACGGACATGGATGTTTCTTTCTTCTTCTGTGTTTCGTCCGTTTCTCCCTTGGAACTTACAATTTCGGGGTTATTCAGGTCAAAATGAGAATCTTGTTCCCCCTTTGACTCTTCTAGCCTCTTCCAGACGTCGGGTTGCACATGGTCTGTAGTTGGCCAATCCCCAATCAAAAAAAAAAAATCCTTCTGTTGTTAAAGTCCACTTTTAGATCAAAATAAAAGTTGCCTAAAGAAAATTTTAATTATCAAATGAATACAAAAAGATATTTCTTAATATTCTTATTATTATTTCGTACGCCCTGGGTCTTGCACTTTGGGGGAGAGCTATTAGCCAAAGAATCATTGCCCAGGATAAGCCATAGGAGGCAGCTCGCATTATACCTGCAGAAACACAGGAGAAAATAAACAGCCCCGCCATAGCCAGGAATCGAACCCAGGTTCCTACACATCTGTCTCACAGATGGCCGCTGCCTTGACCACAAGGTCAAGCTACAATGGCTTAGTATCTTATATTATAAAAGCGTTATTCTGTCTGTCATTGTCGTAACACACTATGTTTTTCCAATTTTGTGACAAACTATAAGAGATAGATTGGTCATGTAAATGAATAAAATATAGATGTTTTTAAGACAAACAAATTTCTACAAAAATCTTTCGAAAAAATTTTTTGGTTTCCAAGATGTCGCCTTTTAAATGATGAAATTTTGACTTTTTTTCAATTTAAACGAAAAGTATAAAAGTTGGAAGAGAACATTATATTGAGAAAATGTTGGTATTTGAAAGTTCTGTCGAACAATATATCACTCATCCACAAACATTTCTGCGTTTGCAAGATACATGCAAAAATGTGTGTGGCGCAACCCAGGTGTGTGGCACCAACCCGCAATACACCGGAGTTAAGCGGAGAAGGCCACAACGGGCTGGGAAGTCGTATATTCTCTGATCTCAATATTAATTTGCTAAATAAATAGTTTGTTTTTTTAATGCTATATATATGCAAGGGTTCCGGAGTGAAGCAACGGTACCCGTCTAGTTCTTAGATAATAGAAGACTGCTAAATATGTAAAACATTCATTTTAATTATAACAAACAAAGACTATTATTTCAAAACAGACAACACAAAGCTTATTTATGAAAAATAAATTTATTGAGCTATTTGACTTTCATTCATGCATTGTATATTATTAAAGGTTTTATTAAGTAAAACCACACATTCTTTTTTATTAATCTGTACAACATTCTTACAATAATTATTTTAGGTCCAAATTATTTTTTCGTCCCCCCAACCCCCCCCTTTCCAATAAAACAGTTTTATTTTCTTCAAAAACAAAATGAATTAGGAAAGTTTTAAAGAAATCATTTTACTTCAGTAATTCATACAGCTGATATTTCCAAAATAACATAATGCTTTCTAAAAATCCAAACTAGTGGAAGAAAAATTGGCACCTTAATGACAATTAAACCTTACAAATTAAGAAAGAATTAAAATGACAGAATCATTCTCTTCCAATTTTTGTTCAAATATTTTAAGCTTTCATATCAGTTACACATTTTTTGAAACCAACATTTCATCGTTTTTTTTGACACTGCACAGGTGGAACACACTGTACAACACAAATTGGATGGTAAATCACGAACAGTTCTAAACTAACTCACATAATAAAATGTACCTCAAATAATTGCTGTTTTATTTCCATTCAAGTCTAATAATAAGTTTATTTATTAATTTTTTTTAGTTTTATTTTGTTTTATTTTTGTGTGTTCTTTATAGAACCATTTTTGTACAACAAGAGGTTAACGGGAATGCTGTGAATATTAACATATAATATCAAGGGATGATATGGCAATATATTATCTGATTGTAATCCTCAATTAAAAAAAAAAACCTCTCCTGAAGTACATTATGTAGCATAATGGAAGTTTCAGAGCTGCTAAATATGTTACAATGCTATCGTCAGCCCCAGTGATTAAAAAAAAAAAAAAAATATGCCAGCGTAATGTTCATTTACCAGCGTTTCTTGTGCTCGTCCATGGATACTCCGCCTGGCCCCAAAGACACAACCATAAGTAACCCACCTATTACAGACAGAGTTTGGAAGAAATCGTATTTAAGGAAATCTCGCATGGGCTTGTACGATGGAATTGTCCACCACGCATTCTGGTAGAAATTCAAAATGGTGAGCCACGCCACGAGTATAAGTGCCGACAGCTTGGTCTTGTAGCCGACTGTCACGAGCACCATGAGCGCCGAGCCAACGATGTCTGAGATGATCTGAAGGAATGAAAACTCAAAGCGCAGCAACGTAAGAAACATGAAAACGATGAGGATGCGGCCTGTCAACTGTAAGTAGGTCTTTGGCTTGTTGTCGCCCATTGAGGGAACTCCAGCAAACAGTGTCTTAGCTTCTGAGCGAGACTCGGCTAGCAGCAACAGTAATGCACCAATTAGAGACAAATTCCTGCAATTAAAATAAATTCCAATTAAGGTAATAGAATAAACTTTGAGAGCAGTGAAACAATAAGCATATTTTGTATGAGAAAAAAATTCAAGAGTTATATCCTAAATAAATATCATTTTATTATAAGGTAAAATAAAATTCTGATTGAATTAATTACAATGAACTTCAAAGATCTAAAAATAGAAAAAAAAAAGGAGTAAAAAGAAAAGAACTTATACCGATATACTGAATCGATCACCGATTTACAAAGATCAAGTGGTATCAACAGAAATTGCTCTTCTGATGAACTTTGACCGATTTGTTTGTTTGTTTTTTTTTACAATTGCTTGTACTTTATTTTTAATCCTTCTATATGTTTTGTATTAGGAATTTAAAACTTCTTTTAAAAGACATTATCTTAAAACATGCTTTGAAAATTCATTGGCTTCATTAGAATTTGATCCGAAAAAGATTGTTAACAAACATATCAAAATCATTTAGCTAACAAGTGGTTGATAATAATTATAAACTATTTAAAAATTGTTATATTGTAAATTTAAATAAGAAATCATAAAATGTTTATGATTTTAAACTTTTATAGGTTAGTTACATTAAATTCTTGTCTTTTTTACAAAAAAAATTTGACTTACGTCCCATATCTGGAAAAAGATTTTAAAATTTCAACTAAAAGTATAACAAAAAGAAAACTGAATATATTTTTCTTGTTTAATTTTATTTATTTTATACAATAAATACCAGAATCTGATCCGATAAAATGGCATGTTCCTTATTTGTATAATTGACAGTATGGCTATTTAAATAACACTAACAATGTACATTCTAAATGAAAGACAATAAATTTTGATGGAGTTGGTTGGTTGGGTTTTAATAGTGCAAAAGCAGCTGAATTTGATGGAGTTTTAATTGTCTCTGATGTCCTATAAAATAGCATTAAGCTGTCATTTCCCACTTTGTGAGAAGACAACTGATGAAATAATAATTTAAAGATCAATAAAAACTGAAACAATTAATTTGCATTACGTTATTCCAATTGAAAATAGTATTTAATGTTGGCTCATTCAGGCCTCTATGCCAGCTTTTTGAATGTATGAGTGTGATCAGAAACAAAGTTTCTGAGTATGACAAGCAACCCTTTTTTGGAAGAAAACGAGATGGTGCCCTTAAGGGGCACAGATGTACTATTTTTCTACAAAGTCATATTGACAATTGAGGCACTTATCCCAACATTTGATCCATTTGAACATCCCAGTCACATAAAAGTGAGGCCCCTGAGGTTGAAGTCACTTTTTTTGCCTAATGTTGGACTTTTTCTTTGCATGGGAAATGTCGATCTGACATGTGTTCTTTTAAGACAGGATACAGATGAAAATCACTCAAGAGCCAAAAGTGGTTTTTGCATTAGTAAAAGTTTTTCTACTGTCTGTATATGCTTGACACCACTTCGCAACTTGTTGTCTTTACATCACAGCATTTCCATGAATCTCAGCTGCTGCCACACACTCTCTATGCCCACAGAAAACATGTAACTACACAAATTTCAATAGGAGATCAGTTATCCAAGCGGATCGCCATTTTGAAATGGCACCATGCATCTCCAAGGACACATATGAGAAAGATCATGCAGCACTGAGCGGTACATTTCGATATTCCAGCACTGCCAACATTATAGCAAACTCGTTTAATTAACTTAATTTCTAGCAGTTAATTTTTTTTTTTTCTGATCGTCCCTCATATATTATTAGCCTTATGAGTAACATCATTTCTAAATGCTATTTAGAGTTCCACCTTGCTTTCATGATGTAAAATATCATCCAGTAGATTCCTGCTGTTACTGCGTTTTTATTTCAATGTTCTGTCTGTAAGAGGAGCAATCTAGCCTATTTTAGAAATCCTAAATGTCATCACAACTTTAAATTTCAGTGAGTGATTATCAAGATTATCGAATTTAATTTGTTGCTATTTCAGAAATGGAGTAAGTTTTCCTAGATACATCAATTCTATTAGAAATTTATCGTATTTTCATATTAATCTACACAATTTTCATTTTTTGTAGAATTGTAGCTTGAGACTTTTGCAACATAAAAATTACTCGTATATTACTGCATTCTAGTTAGCTATAATTTGTCTTCGTAGGTTTCTCATCTGTGACAATATCCAATCAGCACTGAAACTGTGCACTCTGCCTTTCCCAACACTTGCAATGTGACGCTAATTCATAATTATGTCTATGCTCGCATAATCGTATTTGGCAATATTTAATATAAAGGCGATTTCTTCAGAAGTTTATAATATATTCATTCTTGCATGGACAATAAAGACAATTTTTGGATGCCTAAGTATCACAAGTTTAAAACAGTGGCGGATTGGGGGGGAGGGCTGACTGGGCTGCAGTCAGGGGTCCCCAAATTATGTCATTAAAAAATATACTGCAATTAAAAAGTTAACTAGGAATTCGCTTGGGTAGCATTATTTACGTCACATTCGAATTTACATATTTCCTCGATTGCACTTGCTTCAATCAAGCATCACATTTAATCACTCGTATACTGTCAATGCTTTTGATACGCTGCTTAAAAATGGAATTTTTAATTATTTTTTTAGTTCTCCAATTTTATTAACACTTTCTGTGGTGTATCAATTATGTATATCTGACAAGAATAAGATCCTTTTTTACTAGTAAACGAAACAGTTTGATGTAAGAACCCTGACAAAATTTTCAGCCAGGAGCAAGCTGGTTCAAAATTGTATTTTGATATAAAATACATTTTTGGAAATATATTTGTCAAAAAAAAAAAAAAAACAAACAAAAAAAACTGCATTATTAATAAGTACTCTGCTATGTTAACTTTTCCCAAAATATAAGACAATACCTTGTAAAGTATTGCCTAAATGTAAATTATTCTACAAATAAGCAATCTGAATCCTTGGAATCAAATTGCATTAACCATCAAAATTCTCCAAAAAATTAATAGCCATTAAGGAAACGCTGTTGTCTATTGTTTTTTTGATATTTTTTCATGGTTAATCGGCATGGCGTTTGCTTAATAATAAATATATTACCAGTGTTTTAATAAATGATTATATGGAATTACGAAAAAAAAAATTAAGTTTGCAAAAGACAAATTTTACATCTGAATTCTAGTTTTAAGCTTTTGATCAAAAAAAAAATATATATAATCTTGAAGTATATATGCATTTTAGACATTTATGATTTCTTTTTTGTTTTTTTAATTTTAAAATAAATTCCTTTACCTTAAACGGTACAAATCCATAAAGATTAAGATAGATGAGAAAGATTAGTTATATTAATAAATATTATTATTATTTTGAAACACAAAACAAGAAAACAAATTTATTATAAGTGTCAATAATAACTGGCATTCACAGTACGAGCTGGGGAGGGGGATTTTTAAAGTCACTATCGCTTACGAAAGCTGCCTTCTCTAACATACATGAACGAGAAATAAGAAATAAATATTTGGCATTATTAAATCTGTTAATGGAATAATATTCACATAATAAAATTGCCAATTTGTTTCTTTTTTCCTTATGCACTTTCTGTCTAGTGTAGCTTCTTTTGAGTGTAATTCCTCACAAATAGCCACTACAATGCTTTTCTATGGAGCATGAAATTTGAAAGTTGGTTTCTGTGTTTGAATATTTTCTCCCCAACCTGCAGCTTTTCAATCTATCTTGAACGATAAGTGAAGAAAAAGGATTCTAAAACCTCACAACAACATCAACTAGAAAATCAGAGTGAACATTCTGGAAATACCTTCATTGGATAGTACATCTTAAAACTTACTCCTGTCCTGTAGTAAGGACAGAAACGAATCCCAAATTATTTTAATAAATATTTGTCTTTATTTTTATTTTAATTTTACATTCTTGTGTGTAAGAAAAAATTCTCTGCATGTTATGTTCTCTAATCTTCAGCATGTTATTCCCCTTCCTTTGTGTGCATTTAATGGAAACCAAATAATACTTGTCAGCTAAAATGTTAATATTATAATTTAGAAGAAGCAGCACACATAAGTTGAAAGACAAAACTAACTATTGTTTGCAGCTAATTAACCAATGATATTCGGAATCTTCCTCCAACCATCACTATGAAGAATAAGGAGTTAAATTCAAGTGATCAAATAAAACACTTGCTTATCCCAAAATTTTGCAATAAAAAAACCTAAATATCATGCTGTAACCATATAAATTTAGAATGTAGTTCAAGATTTTGAATGTTAACAAAGCTTATATGTTTAGGCTAAGGAGCTATAAGAAGGACTATGCTTCAGAAGTAATAAAATCATTAAATAGATTAATTACTTGCATTAAGATTAAGGAACGCCACACAGGAACTAAGACTATGATTTTAAATACTTACAGGATATTCCTTGACATTCCAAAAAACAAATGTGAGAATGGTATGAAAAGTAAATACAAGCAAACAACTTGATAAATGCAGAAAAGTATTGGTGAGCAGTAAAAATACCCATTTGATACAAACAATTGCAAGGAAAAATCTATACTGTGCTTCATTAAATGGCAGGAAATTGATTTTCATCAAAAAATTACAGGCTGGAAAAAAATGCAACTCTGTTACAGCCGCTTTGTAGTAAAAATAACTTATAAATTATCAATTTCCGATATAATTAGCAAAAGAATTTCATCAAATCTATGATTTGAGTATTTTATTTCCACTGATTCCACTATCCTGAAATAAAAGTAATTTTTTTCCCCCAACTGTGCCTTTAACCCTACAACAGACAGGTGAGAAAAAATAACACAAACGGATGGATGGGATCTCTCAGACCAGATGAGTTTTGTACCATTTAAATGAATAAAAACTACTTTTTATAAATTATTTATGTGGTGAAATAACCAATATGTTTCCATCTTTCTCATCCAATAATAAAATGATAACAGAAGCCTACAGATATTTACTACAAATGATACGTCATCGACTTTCTGAAAAATGAAATTCCATTGGCCTTTGTAAGAAAAATTCAAGTATTATATTAAACTGCAAAGCAAACTCATTTTCTAAAGGTAGTTTTTCGATTTCTTCAGTATTTAGTTGACGAGCCATGTCGTTGGATGCCAGTAATATAGTTTACAATTCACTTTATATAAGTTACAAAATAAAACCAAAGGAGACGGGCTGTCTCAAAGACCTATGAACAACTTTGAACACATCTCAATTACTAACTGACGCACAAAATATGATGATGCAGTGAGACTTCTTCAGGCGATTATCGAAAGCTACCAGGAATCGCAGGCTGTGAACTCTAAAGGAAAATAGGAAAACTAAAAACAACTGGGTCTGAGAGACCCAGTCCATCTGTCTAGGGTTAAATAAAAAAAAAAAAAAAAAATTGCCTTTTTCCAAAAAAGCATCAGACAATAACCAAATCTCAAACAACTTACTGTGCTGAAATATGAATGTTGTGAAGGAAATGACAATTCTAATATTCTGTAAAAAAATTCATGCTCATAGCTTTCATATCTAATGGATCAACAAACAGACACATTTTCTAAAGAAATATATAGTATATTAATAGACAACTGTTAGCCAGTTGAATATATGTTATATAACAATATAACCTAATCGGCTAAGCAAAATCAAAACAAAACAACAAAAAACACAAAGAAAGATGAAAGTTCCATATGCACCAGAATGACACACTGCAAATGAATAAAGGACAACAGTTATTAGTAATATTCAAGAATGATGCTTTAATTCCAGAATGAACAGTCTATTTATATAATGATGGATAATATATTCAATGCAATCTCTTCCACAATATAGGCAATCATAGAGATCTTTCACAGAGGCTGAAAATTTTGATATTTTATCAGAATTATTTTTGCCAGTCAGCTAAACAAGTGTAATCAATGGCTTATCTCAGCAAAGGATTTAAGCACGCCATACCTTTAGGTATCTTAGTGGGTCATTCACTAAGGATAAGAAAATTCCATACCCTCATTCTTCATTGTTAAAATAATGCCCACCCATGCCTTCACTACAGGATGGCACTGTCCTATTAAAACCGCTAATACAAAAATGCCAAAATGGTCGTTCTTCAAAAAAATGGACATCACCAGAACAAAAGGGTTTGAGAACTTGAAGCAAGCAAGAGTTATTGGAATGGCAGTAATTTCTTCATCGTTAAATCAGTATTGTTAAGTATGGATCGATAACGTCATACTTATCCATGTCAGTACAGTGAAATCCAAAAAACATTTTGGCAATTATATGGCCAAACAAATGAGCATGGGACTCATTATAATTCCGTAAGTCAGAAATAAATAATCTTCATATAACAAAATCATCATTTGAGAAGAATACGGCAACTGCTCATATCTATTCATTGGCGGCCACACACACAAATATATATAATATTATATATACACACACAACCTACATCTTAAAGAAAAGCACTCCAATTTTTTAACATGCATCTCTTTTTGTTTGAAGAGTTCTGGCACAGCTGCTACAGTTCTCACAAAGGAGTCAAAACAATTGCTAGTCTACAGTACTGACCCTATCTTCAAATCTTCTGAAAACAATCAATAAATTGAAATACCTCAGTAGTTGACTATGAATTTGCCCAGATCTCTCCTTAAACTGTGGAGATTGGCAATTATTTCTCCCAAGATCATGTGCTATCATTCCTGTAAAAATACTCGCCACGATAGGATGTTCAGAAACAATGTGCAACTTCTGTGTGCTAAATATATTGTACATCAACCCTCGAAAATTCGTGCCTAAACCAACTCGCAAATGGAAATTTACACTCGCTAGCTAATTAACGGGGGGGGGGGGGTATATATAATTCATATATATACGATATACCTATACTAGCAGCGGAACCCGCCCGATTAATAGGTGTATAAAATTTGGCTTCGCGACCTATCATTACATATACGTCCTTGCACATCACCTACCTATAAATTGACGAATGGTGATTGGTGAAGGAAACTTCCATCATGAAATACCCCTCGTGGGAGTTCACACCCCGGTGAATTTGAATAGGCAGTAAATTTGAATTGGCACAGCAGCCAAGGTTTTAAATTTAGGAAAAAACGATTTGCGAGGTGATTTTTTTTCCACTCGCAAGCGACTAATTTCTACTCGCAAATTGCGAGTTTGCAAGTGGGATTTTCGAGGGTTGCTGTACATATATGTTACGTTTATTCAAAAGTAAAAGTCACCATCACTGCACATATGTTCAGTCGTGTTTGTTTTAGTTTCTGTAAAAACATGAAGGACTGAAGAGGCTGAACTCTGTTATTTATCCGAAATGTTATGGGATTTTTTTTTTCTTTCCACGACTACAAAAGGGCAGTTTAACATAAGGGAATCAGAATCATGCGCAACTGATCATGCCGTCTTACCGACAAAGAAATTCAAATTGAGAGATGACAGGTTCTGATGACTCCCTAGAAAATGAAACATAATTACATTCTTGCTAAACTTAAACAATTGGTACAACAACCATTTGCAGAAACAGAAAAAAAATGCTTACAGAAAAATTCAGGCAAAATTCAGGAAAGATAATTAAAATTTGTCATATATGCATACCAATACGCCTGCAACAAACTGAACACTAAAATAGACTGCAAGATTTAAAGAAATTAGGTATTAACAAGAATTCACATTAAATGCTTTTAAACAGATAAAAAAAATCTTTATATTAATTAAGATTATGGAATGCTTTGGGAAAAAAAGAAAAATTATGTTAATAACCCTGTATTGGTATGGTTTGATTAAGAAAAGATATAACAACCTAAGCTGTGCCAAGAATATTTAACTGGTATTATCTATTTTTCATGTATATGAATGAAACTTAGAATTTATGCCAGACAAATGCAATTAATAATTACTAAATAGAAATGAGAAAGTAGAGGTGGAAAGTAAACGATCAGTCCATTTCTACACACATATACATATATACACACACTACAACCTCGTTTATCCGGACTAACTGAGACCAAAGGCAATCCGGAAAATCGAAAATCCGGATAATCCAGGTAATATGGGTAATAAGCAAAACAAATCCTTAAATAAGCAGACTTACTCTTTATTACGATAAAAAACTATGTTTTGTAACAAAATTACTCTAGTAAAGCTTTCTTAAACTCGACAAAAAGTATTTTATTAACATAATTTATTATACAATCTATGCAGGAACTGTACATTTAATCAAAATAAAAAGCGAATGTTTGGTGTACTTATAGTTATGTTCTTGTTTTCATAGTTAAAATTATTATCTATGTGTACATTAAATAATAAAAAAAAAAAATGTCTACAAATCTGCTCCGGATTATCTGGAGATCTGGATCAACGAGGGCCGGATAAACGAGGTTGTAGTGTGTATGTATATATATATATATATATATATATATATATGCTAAAAATTCTTATTTATGTCTCATTTGCAAATTAAAACTTATTCGGACTCTATTTTTTCTTTTGTTTCTTTGATTGAACAAGTGTGCAATTTTTGATGGCATAAGAGCAACAGAGGTTAAACTGTGCAAGGGACAAGGTATGGAACCGAGAAAAAGCCATTTAAAGTAAGAGAAATGTATACTGAAGAGAGACAGAAGCATCAAAGCCCAGGCTGAGATTTAAACTGCCAAGGTCAAGGATTATCAATCAGACAGCAAGCCATCACCCTGAGCATTGAGCTATGCCGAAACAGCCATTCAAGAAATAAAAAAATACCATCATGAGTTTTACAACCGACTATAAAAATTGGTAGGCGTATCTTTTTTATTGGCAATTGTTTCAAACCTCTTGGTTTCATATAGTTTAAACAGAAAAAAATGGATATGTGCAGATTTACTAAACTAAAAAAAAAAATCCAAAAAAGTAAAATGCCTAATTTCTTAATTCAGGTGAATTAAGTTTAATTAAAGACAAGCAAGTTAATCGATTAAATTAAAAACGTTCCACAAAAAAATAATCAATTTATATTCCTGTTAATTTCAAGACCCACCTAGCATACTGGTTTTATGAAGCGACAAATTTACTATATGATAGAACACAATACAAATGCCACTAATCTGCTGTTACATGTTTGCTTTTTCCCTCAAAGCCATCATCAGCAGTTTGGGTTGAGGGGCTGTACCCCCACACAACCCGTTATTACGTAAGTTTCCCTTAATATACAGCATATAAGACATCTCCTAAAGTAACCAGATGTGCTATCAAATAAGAAAGCGAATTAATATAAATTTTTTTTTAGGAATGTAGGTTAAAAGTACAATAAAACATTAATTTCATCAATGGTAGAGAGATTGGTAGTTGGAGAAGCTGCTCTCACTCAAATAATAATCCAACTCGTGAGCAGCCTCTTCAGTTTTTGACTGCATCAACAATGGGAAATTTCGAAGTTCCTAACAGGTTAGTCAAAACAATATGATTGATTTTTTTTTCTGTATGTGACCTTTTGTTCTTCTTGAAGCCAGTTCATCTACAAATGTCCTAATTTAGGGTTAGCAGTGTGTGGAAATAAGGTGTATCCCACAGGGGGCTCAAAATGGGAAGGCTTCAACATTTAGTGACCCGGGACTGAGATGAGGCGAAGTTTTTATCAGCCCAGCGCTCGCCCACCTGTACCTATTCTACAGAGGGCTGGGTAGGCCCTAGGACCCGCTTGGAGAAGAATGGAGCGTGAAAAAAATCTCCACCTCCGCTGATACCGGGGATCAAAATAAACTATATCTTAAATAATCTATTTTGAAAAAAGAAAAAGAAAAAAAAAAAAATCAGCAAGTCTTTTTTAGCAGATTCCAAAAAGAAATCACAATAACATTCCCCACATACTCTGACATAACTAAGAGATGTAATGTACATAAGAGACTAGAGTTGCTTCTTATCAGGCAATAAAATATTATCAAAACTTATAATTTAGCATTCCTCAGGGGTGTTTGTGGGACCCAAAAAAATCCCCTGAAACTTTTACGGACTTATTACCGACATTTTGGAGTTTCGAGAAGGGGGGGGGGGGAGAAATGAAAAATTACAATTATGAAGTATTGAATGACCTAATTATAAAAGTTCAATGAATTACTTTTTTTGCAAAATTAATAACCATAAATTTTCAAACATATAAACTACTACATTTTATGTAAATATTTTCATTATTCATTATTATTCCTACTTCCTTTTGAACAACGATCCCCGGAATTTCCGGGTATCGAAGTTCAAAATCCCCGGAATTCCGGGGTTTCCCCGGAGCACAAACACCCCTGATTCCTACACGATTCAGCATAATATTGAAAGATACAAGTTACTCCAGAGATCCAATAACTTAAAGAGATTTTTGGGCTTTTCAGTAGCACAGGAGAACAAAGATTAACAATTTAAATTTTCGACTTGAAAACAGATGGAAAGATGTCTACAAAACCAATGGAATCGAAAAAGAAGAATTCCAAAAATAACTAATAAACAGCTCAAATAATTTATTGCTAACATGAGTACTTTGAGGAAGATACCTGATAGAAAGACTGAAGTTAACAAAGGACCAAAATCTTTTATTATCATTAAACTTAGCATGCAGACATTCTCAAATGAAATGTTGACCTCAAGGAATTCTAAGTTTGGAAAAGACCTGGAAAGTAGCCGTCTTACAAACAATACATTTACAAAATGTATAATACTGAATCTATATAAAGGTATCAGTCAGTCAAAAGCAGATGGGTTGTTTAGACAGGAATACCTTTCTGCTAATGGCCAAATCACACGATCAAAGTTTTCGTCATTGTTTTGATCCATGATACAATCATTGACACATTGATCATGTGATTTGCTTTTGTCATCATTTTAATCACTTGTTTCATCATTGAACATTTAGAAATTCAGTAAAAGGTCACTAGTGAGCAGCAATCATATATGTGACATTCCAGTAAACAAAGGACAACCCCCCCCCCCCCTTAGGCAATAATGAAGCAGCCAGAGCCATTGCTTCAACTGAATCCAAAGTTATTATGTATTAAGCGTCATTGTGAGGCTTTTGAACATTAACTATATGCTTACTGAAAAGTGCAAATGTCTGTTTCTTAGAGATTTTTCTTTTCTTGTTGAAGCAATACTTCATTCAAAGAATATAAACTTTCTTATAGTACGTCAATACAAAACTGAACCTTTTCAAACTTATTTAGATAAAAAGATAGAAATTTATGAATCCACTTCTGACTTGTATAGAAAATTTTAAAAAGGTGAAATATTTTATTTCCACCTCATTTTTGTTTTTCTGGATTTACTGTGAGAGTATTTGTCACTCTTTGAAATTTCCCAATTTTTATTCACCTGAACTCCAACTCTGCTTAAATAATACAGTAGACTCTTGCTAATCTGGCCTCCATCCCCTACCACGAAGTAGAAGAGGCAGGGATGTTTTTAGATCATTTGTTGCTACACAGGTGGCGCTGTGACGGCATGCTGGCCACGTGTGAAAGATTTTAATGTAGATATAACAGATGAAGAAATCATCAAAAGTGTAGAGGCGGGAAAAAATGAAAGTGATAAGGGAAACGACACCTAGGCAGAGAGCACGACGATTTATGGCATTGCTGGCACCAAGCTGTTGACATCATCCTGAAGTACATAATGAAACAACCAGATATGTCCTGTGCCGACTTAATGCTAGCTAAGCAATCATGTGACAAAGCGTGCCATCAACGAACATCTTCATTAATGCAGACAAAAACCCATGTCATGTTTTGAAGTGACCACACTTTGTAGAAAATGCAAGATTTACTCTATGCAATTACAATTGTACATTTCTCTTACTGCATATTGTACTTTACTGTACTGATATGAAAAGATTATTTCATTAATAACAAGGTGTGTGATGAAGTATTTGCTAGATTGCATCCCAGAACATCTGTTTTCTTTTACTTTGGGAGGTGTGATTTTATTTTCTACTGGATCATTCCATTGTTGTAAATGAGACGGTATAGTATGTACTGATCGGGTATTTTTTTTATCATTATAATATGCTTGTCTGTTATTTTTTTTAAATATGTACTACATACAAGTAAACTTGTAACATTAAATTTAATGAAGAATTAAACTAAATTTTTATGCTCTCAGTAATCCGGCACCCCTCTGTGCAAGGAATAGCTAGATTAGTAAGAGTGTAGATTCTAAAATTCACCCTATTCTTGCAGTTTGGAACAAGGTGACAGATTTCTAAAATTCATTTGATATTCTATGGAAATTGAGTTGCTTAAAGGCAATTTTAACCCATAACAAAAACTTAAAATGGAAGGTTTTAGATCTCATTGCTAATTGGTTATTGATTTTAAAAGACCTCAAAACGTAGCACCTATCACAGGAAGCATTGATTCACATTTCCTTAAAGATCTGATTTGGGAACATTGATATCAAATGACAGAAGAACATCATCAAAAACTACATGGCTACTTCAGTGATCAATCAAATGATGAAAACTTTGATCATGTGACCTGATTGTTCTCTTGAATATCAGAGATTCCATCTAAACGACACACTGTTACAGTCGATCCCATTATAATTAGCTATTTCAGTATATAAAATTCTAACAACTTAAGCAAAAATACTGCAGAAGCTGGTGTACTGAGTATAAACTGATCAACAAAGCAGAAAAACAAAAACCAGGTGAGAAATAAAATACAGTAAACTCCTGATTATCCGCAGACCATTCCTGCTTACATTTTTTTTACAATAATTTTTTTTGTACAATAAATTACGGAATTAAAAAAAAAAAACATTTAAATCTAGAATTAAGGTAAACAATAAAAGAGACTAACAAAGTAAGTGAAGACAATTATAGACAAATAATTTAAAGAACGACCTTGTGGGCAGACTTAGGCCGGCAGGTTACACTAAATTACGGGAGTAAATAAAGTAAAATAAAATAAATGTTTATAATGTATGTACTGTAACTGTATGTATTGCCATTTTAATGTAAATAAAACATGTTAAAAGCATTTTTGTACTGATTTTCGTCCTTTTTCGGATTATCCGAGGAATTTCCTAAGCCGCGGTTGCCGAGCCACCCAATTCTGCGGACAATCGGGAGTTTACTGTATTTCACTTTTTTAAAATTTCTTGTACAAGTGGAGTCATAAATTTTTATCTATCTAAATAAGTTTATAAGAAAGTTTTCTAATGTTTTTATACAGATGGTGTCTACAATTTCATAATTACGAACGAATATCCTGAAAAGTTTGTTAATAAAGCTATTGATAAATTTTTTAAGAATAAGAAAAACTTAAGGAATATTAAGAAACAATCAGAAGTTGAGGTTTTCAAAGATTGTAAATTCCTACAACTTCCTATTGGCTTATATGTTAACAAAAATGTAAAGGAGGTATGTTCTGAAAATAATATTAAGTTGATTTATTACTAAAGTAATTGTTGTTCAAAAAGAATATTGATAAGGGTAAAGATAATTTTTTACATGAAATGGGTGTTATCTATTCTCTAGAATGTACAGATTGCGAGGGAATATACGTAGGAAGCACTGGTTGATAGTTAAAAGAATGTGTGGACGAACATGTTAGGGAATACCAGGTCTATAAATATGAAACCGGAATTTGCCCATAGATGGCACTAGCTGTCAAGGTAGTTACCATCAAACCACGTAATTGGCACCATTGTCTTGTTGACATCTGACAATTGATTTTCAACTCACAACAATACAAGTTTCATACAACAGCATAGTTTGTAATAGTGTTGAACATGTCGAATTTTGAGCCTGGAAACTACGATTTGCGGACAGCATTGATTTTTCTGTTACGATTTGAAGAAAACTGCTGCAGAATCGCATCGAATGCTTGTCGGTGAGCATGTCTTGGTAAATCACAGTGCTTTGAGTAGTTTAAAAAATTCAAAAGTGGCGATTTGGACATGAGAAACGAAGAATTTGGAAGACCACCGAAAAAGTTTGAAGATAGCGAATTGCAAGCATTGTTGGATGAGGATGATGCACAAATGTACCAACAACTCGCGGATGAATTAAATGTGACATGAGAAGCCGTCTCCATACGTTTGAAAGCCATGGGAAAGATCCAGAAGATGGGAAAATGGGTTCCACATGAACTGAATGAAAGACAGCAGGAAAACCGAAAAACCACTTGCGAAATGCAGCTCACCAGGAACAAAAGAAAGTCATTTCTTCATCGAATTGTGACTGGCGATGAAAAGTGGATATATTTTGGGAATCCTAAGCATAAAAGATCACGGGTTGATCCAGGCAAACCATCGACATCGACTGCAAGGCCAAATTGCTAAGGACAGAAGACAATGCTCTGTGTTTGGTGGGATCAAAAGGGTGTGATCTATTATGAGCTGCTATAACATGGCGAAATCATTAATACTGAACGCTATCGACAACAAATGATTGATTTGAATCAAGCTTTGCATGAAAAACAACCAGAATATCAAAAAAGCGTTTGCTTCATGATAATGCACCATCACACTCAGCAAAACTGCTCAAGGAAATGACTGAGGCGTTTAGTTGGGAAATACTTTCGCATGCGGCTTACTCACCAGGCTCGGCTCCGTTCGATTACTACTTATTTGCATCAACGGGACACACACTTGCTGAGCAGCGCTTCACATCTTATGAAAATGGCTCGATGAATGGTTTGCCTCAAAAGAGCAACAGGTTTTTTGGCTTGGCATCCACAAATTGTCAGACAGGTGGGAAAAATGTATCGCTAGCGATGGGCAATACTTCGAATATAATATTTATCATTTTCTTACAATAAATATGTATTTTCTATACAAAAATTCCGGTTTCATATTTACAGACCTGGTGTAGAAGAAAAAATAACGGCTTATCTGATTGGGCAGATCATTCTTTACAATTGAATCATAATCCGGATCTAATTGTAAACATTATTTACAAACCCAATAATGAAAAGGAGAGATTCTTAATTGAATCCTTTAATGCTTTATCAATTGGTATAATTGTTTCAATGAAGAGAAAACTCTGAAAGTTGACGAGATTTCATTTGGACTCTCTTAAAAAATTTAGGAGTGGTAACAAGTAAAAGCACTATTAGGGCTTAATTGATGTGTATGTTTTTCAAAATGTAGGTTTTCTTACTATTCTATTGTTATTATTAAGTGATAGTTTATGATTATTTATTCAAGTTTATTGTCAAGGAAGGAAACATTTTGTTTCTTCCTTTCGTATGTAATTTTTCCTGAAGAAAGTTCTCGGCGAGAGCAGAAATATCGAAAATAATGAAGATTTGTGGAAGTTTGATCAGTTATTGTGTTTTATTTATTATAAACATAAGGTAATTTATAAATAGAGAGAGAAATTCACCAACGGACAACAAACATGCCTTCGCACATTGAGCCAACATCAATGGGAATTCTGAACAGCTGTTTCATCCTTATTAGGAATCATCAACAGAATATACCCTTGATGTTTGGCTCAGTTGCGCGAAAGCTTTACCAAAAAGCATTCTCGATCCCGGGAATGGGCCGCCGAGATAAAAACCAATAAAATAAAAAATGATCCTGAAAGATCCAAAGTGTTAACCCCTTGTCCTTTCACTGAAAGGCACTAAGGAAATTAATTACAAAAAGGCAATATCATAAGTTCAATGAAAGCAAATTTAACGTCCGTAATTATTCATAAATAGAGAGAGAAATTCACCAATGGACATTTAAACAAACAAATATAGGCAATGTTTACAATTACTGAAAGGCTTCGTTATTTTTACAATGTTTTTAAATTTTTCTAACAAAAATGGACTTATTTCCACACCTTTTTGTTTATTAAAATAATGAAAACTATTGATAACATAAATCTTATTGTTGTGTCAAATATATTATTAAATAGAACTGTTACCAATGGATTTGGATTATGTCCAAGTGTTATAACAATGGTTTGCCCAATCAGATATTTCAAGATATCTATTTCTAAATGCGCTAATACATTCTTTAACTCGTTTACCTAATATATGTCCAGTGTTATCAAAATATATTCCTCCACATGTATGACATTTTAATTTATATATAACGCCCATCAATGTCATTATATTACTTGTTTTACGGGAATCGTGTATGAAAGACTTCAGATTTCTATTTGATACTCTTACAATTGAAATATTATTGGATATACAGATGAATTTCTCTGGATATATTAACATTATAAGGAGTTAGAATTATACTTTTAAATTCCTTATCAACTTTAGGTTTAACTTTATTCTTATTCAGAAAAAAAGTTTTACATAATCTGTTAACCAGTTTTCTTGGGTATTCATTATATTGTAAGATTTTCTTAAAAATCTTCAATTTTGCCAAACCATTTACTTTCATTAAGGTATTATTAGTAATTCTTCAAAGGTTATTCCAAATTACTGCTTTTTTAGTAGAAAAATTATGAATTGATCTAGAGTTTATCATCATATTACTTTAATAAGATTTCCTTGATACTGCTTTATAAGAATTAGAAGATGAAGTTATGCCTGAAGAAGCAGAATAAGCTACTTTTTGGGATATATAGCAATGTTTGGTTAAGAATTTGTGTTCCTTGTGTTTCCTGAATCATAATTATGTGATTTATATATTCATTTCTTATTTATTTATTGTCTGTCAAATGTAGGGGAGAACAACATAAGTAGGGAATTTTGGTAAATAATATATATATTATTGTTATCAAACAGCAGATTTTTTTTTTTTGTTAAAAAATTAAAATTGTGTGTTTCATCTTTTAATTGATTTCATTATCAACATCTACTAAGATATTTACTGTGAGTACTTTGAGACTAACTAATACTTCATAAAAGTTGTAAAACGATCAGAAAATAGTTTAATAAATTTAACGTGCGAGAGGTGAAAATGCATTCAGATAATATAAAATCATACAAACTTGGGTTTCATAAGAAATATATTTAAAATACAACACAAAGTTTCGGCAATCACTTAAAAATGGCAATCGGAACTATAATTGCTGAAATGTTGTATTGTAGTTTACAATATTTCTTACTAAACTCAAGTTGGTGTGATTTTATATTATCTAAATGCCCAATCAGAAAATATTCAAAATTATATGAAGATTAAGAGTGTCTCACAAATGGTGAATAAATGGATGTGGTAATCATCAATACAACTGACAAGTGAAGACAGGGTATCGATTATCAAAAATAAATATATTGAAGAAACAAAGGTGGGAAATGTTAAGGAATTAATACATGTTGAAATCAAAACAATGTGAAATCTTCTATTAGGTAAGGTGACCAGACGTCCCGCTTTTGGCGGGACAGTCCCGATTTTTAACAATTTGTCCCATGGCGTTTTAAACAAGTCCCGATTTTTGGAAAGAATGCACGACAAGCTAGCGAACGGCGGGAGAACCGGAAGGAAATATACGGTTTTCGGCGGCAATATATACTTATTTTCAAGTTTTCAATATACTTATGTTGAAATTTAAATAAATATATTACAATACTATTTTTACGTTCTATGAAAATTTTTGTTGCTCCATATAGACCAAATTTTTAATCAAGACCCCCCCCCCCCCGGGTCAATGGTGTCCCACTTTACCAGTGTTAAAATCTGGTCACCTTATATTAGGTCAATGAATTACTTCAACATCACTAGGAACGGAAGGAAGGGCAGCAAAACACCTTTGATCGGCTTTTAACCCTCTCTCCACATCAATGACAACATAAGAAACAAAAGCTTATTAAATATTTACCTGAAAAGAAACTGTGTATCCCAAAGAATGCTGTACGCAACAGTCTGGGGAAAGAAAAAAAAGAAGAATAGTCAATGATTTCATTATTTACTTGGTGTCATTTATACAGTTTTATACTTAAGTCTATATTTAAAACGAAAACAAAAAATTAAATAATTAAAATTACTTCATTTCCTTTCACTTGGACCTTCAAGAACAATGTTTTCAAATTTAATTTCCTGTGAAAGTATTTCTCAATGTAAAATCTTCATCTGTATTTCATTTTTTTTAATTACAAGAAGACTTTACCCACAGCAAGCAAAAATGGTGTACAGGTAGCCCCTGATTTACAAATACGTTTTCTTCCAAAAGTTTGGCCATATATAAAATAAATAGTTTTCTTTTTGCTTATTTTTGAATTAACTTACAAAATGAGCAAGTATATATTCCTTTTTTTTAATAAATAGGTACAATAAATATTATGCCTGTAGATGTAAAAGAAATTGAGAAAATATTTTCAAATGAACACACTTGCTAAAGGCTATTTTGTAGAAAAAAAAAAAAGTTATGAATGTTGTAGATAATAAGGACAAAGAATCTCGGCCAGGAATTGGCCTCCACCAATGCCATGTAGTTCTAGTGACGTTGTCTAAACAGTTCTAGAAAAGTGGAGAGGGAACAAAACTGTGCGATGATAACGGTTGATAAATATATGCACATCTATTGTTTGTATGTGGTTACACATGTTCTGAATAGGTCAGAGTTTCTTTACACAAAAAAATATTCAACTGATACTGAAAATATTCATTGTTTTAAAAAAAAAATGGTACAGTGATTGGACATTTTGAAAATTTTAGTCGTAAGTGCAAATGTTCGTAAGTTGGGGACTACCTGTATTCCAAAATGCAGTCTGATACATACTTACAAAGGCATTCTTTTCCCTTTAGCAATCAAAGATAAGTCTATCTAAGCCAACACCTGTACTGTTCTTAAAATGTAGAATAATTTCCTTACTTTAAGTGAAGGTCTAATATTCAATTTGATCAAAATCTGTTCAGCCAATTGAGAGCTGTAACCTTTGAGAACAAGAGATGAATCGACAGAAAAGAAAAGCCACGTATTTTCGTGGAAGCACAAAAAAAAAGACATTATATATATAGTTGTCTTCACCAAAGTAAGTTTTCCAAATAAGGAAATGTCCACAACTCCTCGTAATGCCTGGAAGTCCAAGTGATGGCAGTTAAACCAAATGTAAATACAACAAAGTAAATAAAATTGATAATTAAAAAGTGAACTAAATATTTAAATTTATAGATAATTTTCAAAAACAATAACATCAGCATGCTCAAGATATAAAGAACTACAACATCACATTATTTTTACATTCATTCACGAATAACAGTTCAATTTCTCAGTAAGAGTAGGGTGCCTGTGAAACATTTCTGGCGACAGGACACTGGCGTCCGCGATGTTCTCTTCCTTCCACTACAACAGCCAGTCAATGTGGACAGAAATAGTAAACTTCACCCCCATTTCAAAACAACGGCTGGGTGATCTAAAGGATGAAGGAGAACATTTCAGACGTCAGCGTCTCTACACCCGAGACGTTTCAAAGGCACCCCTACCTTAGCAGATTTCATGGAGATACCTGGAATGATTCATTCATTCATAATTGCCATGCTCCATTTCATTCCTTCATGAATTGTAAGTCATAAATTATCTAAAGCTTTACTGGGAACATTTCAATTAAATTAATTTAATAATATTTTAGTGATAGGGTTTTTTTTTCCTCATAAAAAAAAATTTGCAGAGGACTCGGATCCCAGAGTTCTCTAAAGGGACAACAACAAGGGGGGGGGGGGGAGACTACTACTAAAAAATGCGTTCAGCTTCTCTCTGGCCTGCAACTAAGCACCTTTCCATTTGAACTGCTGAGTCTGCAGAATCAAAATATTTTTTCCAGAAAAGTAAAGTTCAAGCAAAATGAATGCAATAGGCGATATATACAAATATTTTACTAAATAGAATTTATTACAAGCTAAGTAAAATAGAAAGTTCGGAATTCTTCTAATCGAATAATCTGTTATCAAAGCAATTTAATGAATTTACTGCTTCTATGGCATTATCATTTTTCAACATGGAAAGATTAATTAATAAATAGCCTTACTTTATAAATTTTAATATTATTGGTGTTATTACAACCCAAATCATAGACTTTTATTCCCTCTTTAAGTTATCGCAAGTAAATCTTCTAAATGAGTTAATATAAGTATTAAAAATAATCCAGATCCTTGATAGCCGTTTGTACATTTAATGAAAAAAAAGTAAGACAATTCTATTAAGAAATGCTATTCTTTCTTTCAAGATAATATCTCATAAAAAAAATATAACCTTCATCAGAAAACCTTGTTTCATGATCTTATCTGTAAAACTAAAATCAAGAGTATTTATTTAAGATGAAATACTAATCAGTAAAAGCTTATTAGATAAATAGTTTTATCTCAACTTACCTGTAGGACTACGATTCCAAAGAGCATGCCACAAGCAATAGGCACCTGAATCCGTCTCAGCACCATGACGCATCCCACCAACTGACAGATCATGTTGACCAAGACAAACACTGTTGCTAAGAACCATCCGCACCCCCACGACAGATCCATGTACTCGCGCTGCTCCGACCACTGCACCCACATTCGAATTCCATCTTCTAAAAAGGTACTAATTAAGCACAGACGAGCTAGGGTTGGGAGAATGTTCTTTCCATACCTTAAAACCTTAAAAATAAAAGCAAAAGATGATCACTTGCCACATCAATTGAAAATTAATAGTAATAATACTAATAATATTAATAATAATGATAACGCAAAACAAATAAAAACGTAAAAACAATGTTGAAAGCTTACAGAACTTGCTTATTCATTTAAAAGAAAAAAATGTTATTTCATCTCATTGTAAGCTGTAATAATAATGCATAATAATGCTGTAATCGACAGTATCATCCGACATCTTTGGGACTGGTAGGGTACAGGATTAGAGATTAGGTTAGGATACACTTAACCTAATAGCTGACCTCCTCATCCAATCTTTAAAATAATCTCATAAATCAGTACAAGTCAGTTAAAATGAAAAAAAAAGAAACAGTAAATGAAAATCAAGTAATTTGAGTAAATTACAATTTTTTAGTACAACTTGAAACGTACAAGGATTGTAGTTTCTTATATAAGCTGGGTTTCCTAAATCAAGTGTGCACATAATGGGTGATCCTTGAAGTTGTTGATATCTGCAATCAACTGCTGTTGATATCTGCAGACTGACATCTAAAGTGAAAGTAAAGACACCTACAAGCAGTTGATGAAAAACTGAAGTTCAGTAGGCAGTAGAGGGAGTGCCCAAAAATTTGGAGTGGGAAGCATTATGATGGTATTAGTATATTATATAATTGTATTATAATTAAAATGTAATTTCGCTCACTGTCTCACAGGTAAAATATTAAAGAGCTCTATTTAATTAGGTGGACCAAATTGCAATGTTTACTGAAACAAAATAGTAAAATTTAAAACACCTAAATGTAATTTTCCTAAAAACCTCAAAAAACCCTTAAACTTTAGCAGGCCTGTTTAGAACAGAATGTGGTTTGCATTTGATATGCAAGGCAAAAGCGAAATTATTTCAAAAGGTTAGACAGTAAAATGAGTTATCATAGAGAGTTACAAAAAAACAGAAATAAGCAATCTGGGAATTAAAAGATCTCACAGATTGCAAAGACACAAAACTAAAGACATATCTCCTATATGCTTAAGGTCCATTGCAAAGCATTCCGGAGTGCAGTGATTTTTACCAAGCGTACATCTCCAGGTCACACAAATTACAGAAAAAAGAATAATTGAAAGCAGAAATATATACAGTAGAATCCACTTTTTGTGATCATGGATAATGTTATCAGTCGGCTATTGTTATCAAAATCACTCTATTTAAAACATATTAAAAATAATCTGTCTATTGTAATCAAACTTCCTGTTATTGTTATCAAAATCCTCGAATGTTTAACCTTTTTGCACTTCAAGGTTAAGAACTTTAAGGGATACTTATGATGAAATTTGTCGAAACCCGACTTTTGTGTTAATCTTCTATTAATCTTATTTTTCTGTAATTTTTTTTGCATTTCAAGATTAATCAGTCAAACTGTAATTTGTCGAGTTTATTTTTGTGCTCTCTTGCAGCGATTAATTCTGACTCATTAAAACAGCCCTTAGTTGCTTTTTGATGTGACAGTTAACACATCAGAAGGTTGAGATCGAGTATTTTACTAGGTGACATCTCAGGATAGCTATTTCACGCTCATTAGCGTTCATCAGCTGAGAATAGTCACCAGTAAAACAATAAGGTTTCAATACAGAGGTGATTGTAATATTAATCAGCAGAAATGCGTAACCTACAATAATTAAACTAAGAATACAAAATACACATTAAAAAATAAAATATAGAAAACTCATGTGCCAGCCTCTGCTGGCCTCTATGAATTTATGCACAATTAAATAAAGCGCCTAAAAAATATTAATATGTTAATGGGATAAAAATGTATTTCTTCCATTTCATCAATTTGTTCAAAATTCTACAATGAATTTCGCAGAAACTATATTTACGCTTTGTTAAGTTTTTCGCAAATAAAAATAACAGTAATATATACTAATCTACTTTATATACTACTAGTATGTATTATTGTTATTTTTATTTTCGAAAAACTTGACAAAGCGGAACGATAGTTTCCGCGAAATATCGTTGTAGAATTTTGAACAGATTGATGAAATGGAAGAAATATATTTTTTTTTTAATATATAATGAAGAACTTTATTGTAATGTTAATGGGATGTCAACTTTAACAATGTTGAAGTGGCGGCTACAATGACAGTGTCAGAATTATATCAAGATGCAAAAGGGGCTACAGATACTTCTTCACGTGTACAACATACAGCAACAAACTTCGAAGAGCATTACTGGTATGAACCATTTTAATCATGAACTACTATACGCAAACACACTTCAAACAACACTAGATAAGTATTTAAAATAGATTTTATGTTGTTTCTAACAATAAATTGAAATAATGATGCAATTTTTTATATCCTAAGTTTAATAATATCAGCCGGGTATTGTTATCGAAAAGCGACTGTTCCAAAGTATCACAAAAAGAGGAGACTACTAATAAAAAAAAAAAAGCGTTCTGTTGCTGCTATGTTTTTAACAGGAAACGGACAGCACATTAAAACTATCATGAAAACGAAGGAAATATTAACAGTAATGGTAAACAGTGTGGCTATCGGAGAAGGAATTATTTGCCTTAGGAAGGTTTTTGTGAGGAGGCAATGAATGAGTATTGAAGGTAGAAAATAAAGTGAGAAGGTGTCCTCTTTGAATGACAAATGGCTAGATGAAGTTGGTCTTTGTTGTGAAATGTACTTCCATGTTCTGTGTGGCATGTGAAAAAAAAAAAAAAAAAAAAAAAAAAGATTCTCTTGTTTCCAATACAAGAAGGTTCCACTTTACGATGGACCATTTTACGCCGTTTCGCATTAACTATCTTTTCAAAATAATCTATAAAAAAAAAAAAAAAATCATAAGCAATGCCCGAGATTTCAAACACTCAACAGGTTCCTTTTTTTTCTTGGTTCACTGTGGGTAAATGATAGCAAAGCAATGGTTGTTTAAGGTCAGTATATCATGGTGATTTTTGTTGTGAATTTTCTTCCAATGTTTAACATGTTCCATGCAGTTATTCTTTTCTAATGATAATAATAATAATAAAAAAACCCAATGAGCTCTACACGTAATGCAGTGTCTGTCCCAAGAAGGGCCTAAAAGAGCATAAAGTACTAACAAGTGAGGAGAAAATCGATGTGATTCATGGCAAGAAGCCCGGAGGCAGAATGTCTTTTATCTTTCTGCAACAATTGATGCTAAGACAAAAAACTTTCTGCGGGTGAGGGCGTTTTTTTCGTTTATGTTCCACAAAAAATGTTCATTCTATACCAGGGGTGGGCAACCAAAAAAAAACCGGAATCTCCACATCAACAACCAAAAAAAAACCAAATCTCCATATTCACGACCATGATCGACGTCTTGCCCACCCCTGTTCTATACGATATCTTTCTGCGTTCCTCATTTTCGTTCTGCGACAATGTCGCGCCGTCGCTTGATATTCTGCTTCTGGGGCATGAAGTCTGGTCAGCACCAGTCGGAAGCATGTAAGGCGTTGATACAGTAGAAATATTAAACTCTCAACATGTAAACATTTCCCACCAAAAACCAAATTCAATCACAACATACGTTAATGCACGTCCAATTTCTTCACTGCTAAAGCTTTTCCCGCAACAGTACATTCATTCATGATCTCCTTGCAGACACACTCCACTTAATCCATCTTAACGCAAATCCCATCACTGATGGGTATAACGCCAGCCATTGCTATTCCTTCCCAGTTTCTGTGTGTTTTGTATTGTCTTCTACATTTGTGCAATCCTTATCCTGACGACGGAGTGCATACTGCATACTGAAACTTTCAAAAACCCATCATTTCATCACATTGAGAAATGCATTTTTTTTTTAAAGAAAATCTCAATTTTAATATTTTGCTCGGTAATCAACATTATACCTAATCATTAGAAGAAAGCTTATGGTATTATCTAAACACTTCGGTTCAGAAGCTTAGCAATAAATCTAAGTTGACTGAAGCTACACGGCATTTATTGCAACAATAACTGATTAAGAACTAAAAATTCTTATCAAGTCCCTTGCCTAAAAGCTAACTGTATCAAAAAATAATCCAAGAAAATAGTAATCATTTATAGTCATTTCTTGTTTTCTGGGTTAATTTTTCTTCTTTTTAGGTAGTAAAGTACGTGTCCTTAAATAAAGAATTTTTCTCTTGTGTGTTACTGTATAAATCTTGTGAAATAAATATGAATATTTGGTTTTGTATCAAGAGTGCTTAAACTGTACACAAATGCTTTTAGACAGTGTCAAAAGCAAAGCGGCCCCATGATATGCACAATTTTATAAACAAAATTTTACCATTTTTTTATCTTTTTTTTGGACATGGTCACTTACTTTTTGACGCTGAAACACAATGGTGAAGGTTTCATTCTAATATCTCTAACCGTTTGGCCACTACAGTGTGTGACATCCAACAAGCATAAAAGCAAGAGTGGTCCCCCTATGTTTTATAGGCAAGCTGTAACCTAGGGACCGCTAAAAAGAATAAGGCTAAGTAATAAGTTTATTCAATATTATAAGATCACAGGGAAATTTCTTAGATATGTTATCCCTAACAGTTCTGTCTTTGTTTAGTTTAAGATTTGTTTATTAAAATTTGTAAAATTTAAACAAAATTAACAAATAAGTTAGCATTCTATTCTAACTTCACTAAACGAGTTCAGAGTGATAAACCTCAAAGCGCCACCTTCAAATGGAAATTTCTGCTTTTTAATTCTAGAGCCACATGGCATTTAGAACACAGGTGGCTACCAGCAGAAGTGGAATAAAAGTATAATTAATGAACCTGTCAGACGACCTATTCACTTTTTTTCTCCGATTGTATCAGTCAAGACAAGCTCAGACAAACATTTCAAAATCCATATTTTGATATAAGCAATTAACAAAAAAAGAATTTTTGAGTTATTGAATCCAGGAGTTCAAAGCAAGGTTAGAAAAAAAAAAAAAGAAGAATGGTAATGAGATACCTTGCTCTGATATGCAACAAAGATTAAACTATTTGTATCATCCTAACACAGTCACAAACATACATACTAGTGACTTTTGTGGTTGCAGAAATCTTTCGGAAATAGCATCTGTAGACAGTGATAGAATATGAAGAGCTATGATAATTTGTTAAGTTTTTCTATGATTTAATCTATTTGCTAATCTGACATAACCAGTGGAACTTAAAAAAAAAGTGTTTTTAGGATCGTTGTTTGCGTTCTTTATAAATTTAATAAATTAATACTATATTAGGTGTAGCGAAATTGTTGGATTAAGAAATGTATAGCATACATTTCCTAATGCAAATAATTAGGGAAATTACAAATCTTCTATTACTATATACATAGTTTCTTAAATTGTGGGGAAAAAAATCTGATGACAGAAACAGCCCTTCCTTCAAATCTTTCCTCTTAGACAAGCTCCTAGAATTGAAATTGCTGAAGCTCTTCAATTCCGAAGCTACTTTGAGACCTCTCTTATAGATATATCCACCATTTCCATTCAGGATAATGCCAAAACTAAAGCATTTAAAGTAGAATACCTGAAAGAAGAAATGAAGATCAAAAAATGAAATTTCAAGCTTGAAATCAATATATAACAGAACATCAAAATGAATGGGAAAACTCAAATAGAATGGAACCCATGACTACCAAAAGTAACAAAAAACAAGTCCAAAGGATAACTACTGAACAGAATCGGTGATTTTTTTTTCTATAAACTTCTCGCACATTTGTACACATGCTTTTTATTAGGATATTAATCATTACTGTAGTAAGGAAAGCTGTTATTGTATTAGCAGGAGAAGCGTCGTACATGAAAAGAAAAAGAAAAACATTTTTAGGAATTCAAAACTGTTAATTTCGTCTGAATACGATACTCTGTTGTAGATCAGAGTATTTTATGGTTTCATGTAAATTTCTGTTTAACAATCCCAGATTAGAAAACTTTGCAATAAAACAGCTGAATATTTTGATTGTTGTAATTTTTTTTATTTTTAAAAATGCCGAGCTCGTAGCTTGATCAGCTTTCTTTAGGCCACAACTAGATATGATGCCTTTAACCGACGAATCTTTGCCCAGGGTACGCCAAGGCAGGAATCATGAAGTGATATCCACTGGAACGGACTGAAGGAGAAACAGAAGAAGAAAGAAACATCTATGCCACGACCGGGATTCGAACCAAGGTACCGGCACACTGGCCGCAACGACAGACTGCCATCTAGACCGCACGGTTTTGTTGTAATTTATCGCAGTGATGATGCTGAAGCCAAGGAAAAGAAAATGAGGGAGATTAAAAGGAATTCTTTGTTCCTTTAAGACCTGCAATCTTATGTAATTTGCATAATTTAATGTTTCTTGAGATGCCTTACTGTTAACGTGAAGTAATTCCAATCTACAACACAGGTGGCACTGTTTACATAAATTAGACCATTAGTACGGAAATGATGCAATATGATTAATAGACCATTCAGATTTCTGTGCACAATTGTTAGAAAGCAGCAATCACATTAATGCATGTTTTCTTTCTGTAACAATGATTAGCATTTTTATTACAGACTTTATATAAATACTCAGTATCAATGTTAACAAAAAACAAAAGTCTGAAACAAAAGTGTACTTAGAAGAAGTAACAACAAAAGATCTTCCATCGAATTATAATCATTTGGTCTATTATTAATAATATTTTTCTAGATCTTCCTACACTTAGTTATAAATATTTACAGGAGAATTGATGTACAAGATATCAACCAACTAATGTGATTCATTATTCGCACACGTTTTCTTATAAATGTGTGAATAGCATTGTATGAATAACTTAATATTCTTTTACAACATTTTTTTCCCTGTTATTCAGTTTACTTTTAACTTCTGCGTGCATGTTGTTCTGAATATTAACTCAAAATAACTGAGCTTTTATTATGTTTATTGAACAAAATAAATTCACTCTCAGCAGTTGCAGACAGGTATTGCTTAATACTTAGGACTGAAACTGCTTTTTTTATTATTAAATCAGTTTCCCTGCATACACTGAAAACTATTTTCAAGAAATTCATTGGGGAAGAAAAAAGGAAGTAGCAGCAGCCTGCGAAAGCTACAATAATTTCCATACAGGCCTTTCAATTTATCTTATGGTGGTACAGTGATTTTGTGTTCAAAGACGCAAAGAGCAATACCACAATTCAAAAGAATTAATTAATGTAATCAAAAGATTTTTTTAAGGATTTATATAACTCCATTATTCTTTAATTGTCTATTTGTTAACAAATGGAATAATTAAACATCAATAATCCTTTATTTTTGCTGAAACTGAAAAATTTAATTTTAGTTTGGGAATAAAATTGAGAGTTTATTGTGTTTACGAAATGTCTTTTGCTATCTATCACTGCAAGCTTACTTTTTTAGAATTAGTAAGGAATCCAACATTAAAAATATCTTCAACAATTTCAACCTAGGAGGAAAAAAATGGGCAGTAGAGAAGTTTATTCAGTGCGCTATATTTGCAAATGGGGTAACACAATTCTTCCTTTTAAAACTTATATAAGTGTTGCAGAGTATTTCTTTATGTAAACTCTCAATTATTTCAACTGAAAGTCTGGTGGAACAAACGTTTTTGAATAATTGCCGCTTTATAGGAAATTGGAGAAAACAGGATGTCATGGTACATTACTATCTATTTAAATGAGTTTCCTTTATTTCCTCAATGAGTATATGGTTGAGTGTCTTTTAAGTTCATACATCACAGGTTGGATAGCTATAATCACAAAGAACGTTAAGTATTTTAATTAAAGATTAGCCCACGAGGGATTAAATCTTAAAAAGCTTTACTGAATCAAGATATAGATACTGATATAATATAGATACTTTATCAGCATGTTTGAAAGATAAAGCAAAGAAATATTTCATTCATTTACGTCCACAACTTCCCCAAAACAAATTTTCATTAATGTAAGTGATTTTGATCTCATTCATTCTAAATTTTTATTCAAATTATTATTTTTAAAAAGTAACAAAATTTTATATATTAATTTTAAGTAAAATGTGACTTTTTTTACTTTATTCTCATATGACTTTATTCATCTATGAACCTTACAATTCAAAAATGTTAGTTTTATCATAAGGTTTTTTTATATCTACTGAAAATATATTTGGAAAATGTTTTTTATTTTATTATTATTGTAAAACTGTTTCAAACAAACGGTTCTAGGCTTCGGTACTGTTCGTTCGTAAACAAACTATTAGTTTTATATTTATTACACCACATAATAATGAATTTGTATATATACCTTTCTAATATTGAAAAAAAAAAAAAAAAGTAATGTCTGTAATTACCTTATTATTTGCGCTTCGGCATATATCAATATTTATGATTGGGGAGCGACAAAAGTTAGAAGGTCGATCTTCAATCAAACAGGAAAAAAAAAAAAAAAAGATTCCGAAATTTTTTAGAGGGCGACGGGAGGTCCTCCATTTCATCACCACCCTCCCCCACTTTAAATACACCCATATATTGAGAAATAACAGTAATTTCTGTTGGGGCACATGAAACAAGTTGCCAGATTGAAATAGAAGAAAAAAAAAAAGAAACAGGTAAACAAATACTTACACTTTAAAGCGCTTACTATGGATTCATAAAAATCTTAAATGTTCATTATATGCATTTTTTTTTTAAATTTAGAAATGGTGGATGACGAAAGAGACTGACATTGAAACTCTAACGTGTAGAAAGATTAGAGCCACCGGTTCAAATACTGCAATCTTTTGTTTTAATTATTTTATTCCCGGAAAAAAAAAAAGCTGTATTGACTACAAGCTATTAGATTAACTAGAGCACCTGACCGTATCTTTTAAGAACGTAAATAGAGTTTGAGGGAGGGGGTCCGAAATGACAGTGAATATTGACCTAATTGACCTGTTGGCACACTTTTGATAAAAACTATTTAAATAGTAGAGATAAGCTATTAAAAAATTACAAAGATACGCAATAATATTTACACAGAATTTACTGCTTTTAATTGATATTTTATGAGTAACTGATTGATCCTTTTTTTAATCTCTTCACCGTAAATAAATCGTAAATGTAAACGACCTTTTTACAAACCGCTGTTGGTAATTAAAGCATCGTAAAACGACACCAGGCAGGGGAAAAAAAAACATACGGTAACAACTGTAAAGATTTATGTATAAGTTAGTGCCAAAAAAAGTTATTTTATTTAATATTTCTGTCGACTTTCTATGGTTTTATCAACGGTGAATATAACAGAATTTTGGCAAATTTATCTTTGCAAATCCGGAACAACACTTGGAAATTGAAGATTATTTTAGTAAAACTCGATTCATTAATAAAGGAACCGTATGATTACCAACTGACAAAAGTTAACACCTTTACTTTGAAAACAAAATCAACAAAACATCGTCTTTCGGATATTGCAGGAGTCGTTTACCGGGTGAAATGCTGTTTTCCGTAGAACTAAGCCTAACTTGAAAACAACTTTTTACCGCATTTCAAAGAGTTAACATACAATAAAAACAACTATAAAGCAAAAATGAATCTACCAGAACTTGAGAAATGCGTTTTCAATCTGTTACACGTACCTGATCAGCTACTTCTTCGGCCTTGCTTAGTACAGTATTGGCAGGAGGCATCCTGTCAGCTTCCACGCGAAAGAGGACCAGGCAGTCGGCCCAATGTCGATATACCGCTGTTTCACCCCCTTAATAAAAAGAGTTTATTCCTCTTATTGCCTTCTATAGCATCAAAAACATATGCGTACACCCAAAATTAAATTCCGATTTTGTGTTGGGTTTTTTTTTTACGTAAACCTGATCTCACTGAAGCTGTTCTAAAAAGTGAAAGACTAGCTTAAAGGTAATTTTTCAGAGGGAGAAACTCCATTTAATAGAATTGTTGCCACGTCTACCTAGGTGTTCTTCCGCCAGATGTCGTTGCAATCCGCAGTGCATTATGGGTAGGAAATGGCGACCATCGTTGATCTAAACCAAGCTAGAAAGAAGTTAATAGATGCCATTGGAGAAAACAGCAAAACGTGAGCTTTATATATTTTTTAATATTTTAAATAGTTTCTTCATCATCTTTGTTTGTTTCCTACTGAATGTGTTGTATATCTACAGGAGTGGATTTGTTGTTGGGCGGAAGCCGTGGGGATGTCATTGTTTGGGTAGCATATTTAGGCTTAATTTCAAATCCGTTGGCGTCGGTCACCGGTCGTTAAAGAGAACTACAGCGAGTGAGGCTGTGATTTAATGTCGGACAGGAAGGATGTTTTATTGGTTATATCAACAAAATACAGGGTTGAGTTTTATAAATATAGCTTAAATCATAGCAGTATTAAGAATCTTTTCTGTTAATAAGTGAAGGCTCGTCCCCTACCTTTTGTATTTCAAATAATGAAGTTCTCATTATCCTAAATAATTAAACTCTGTTCATCCGATTTTAGATGGAGTGACCTTAATTATTTATTTATTTTAAATATTATAAAATTGCTCAGTTGATGGTTATTATTGACATTTATTTTATATTTTGAAGATAGCAATTTTTTTTTTGTTTTTAATATTTCAAATTTCGGCGGCCCTCTTCATTGCGCGTTGCTTTGAAGGAAAGATCTTTTCATAAAATTGTACATTTGAAATTGGAATAAACGCATAGTGAAAAGTTGCTTTACATTGTTACTAGCATTTTTCTCCCCCTCTGGTAAGATCGGTTGGTTTTGGAAATAAAAATGAGACCCTTCTCAAATTAAAATTGGCAGATGGGGGGAAACAGTTCTTTTTGGTGAATTGCGATTTCGGGATGGCGTCACTTTTTTTTTTTTTAGTTTATTATTTTATTACTGAAAATAATAGCAGTTTTTGGGGTTAACTTTTTTGAACAGCAAAGCAAAACCTATATAGTTTTATTGTGATAGTTTAGTTTAGGTCATATCTTGGGGGGAGGGGCCTGGCCCTCATCTCACTATTTACATGTAGGGGGCAGGGCCTTTTTTTATTTCTTTCTTTTTTTCACCTCGTTGGATGTCGGTAAAGCCGGCTCGCGACTTTCAGTAACTCCTCTGGGACGCGCTAATCGACAAGCCAGGATGTTGCTGGCACGTGAAGATCTTCCAGGTCCCAAAGAAGCTCAGATATTCCATAGACGACTTACCAAGAGATTATGTTGGGGATTACCTTAAAGGTGCCAACATGGAAGGTCCGTGTTGACTCACATAAGAGTAAAGTTCTGATGTGCTTACATTTCGGAGACTTAACTTTCTCGACCTGTGCTATAGACTGATTAAAAGAAACAATAGAAAGCACGTGTGTTTTGGAAGAAAGAAAAGAGCCAGAAGGTTGTCTGCCACAGACCTTCCGACACTTGTGTTTACTGCATTACACCCCCCCTTTAATCCTTTCCATTGACAAACAAAAAGACAACAGCATTTTTTATTTTTATTTTTTTTGCACACTGTTGAAGGTTGGTGCTAAAACGTTTAATTTACTTGGGGTAAATATATATATACACACACAATTAATTATTTAATAGCATTTTCAATAACTTCAAGAAATCAAAGATTTTTAATTTTTTTATATTAACAGTTAAAATGTAACAAAGTTATTTAAATAAGATGTTTTTGTCCTCAACACCTAATTTTAATAAACATAAACTTGACGTCAAAGGTTGTAATTTCAATGTTGAGAAATGTTTTAGACGTTCTTAAATTAAATATACATATAAAAAAACTCATGAATGAATAATTACTATTTTGAATTGCATCATTACCAAAATTCTGTTGTCGTTGTTTATCTGTTCTGAGGGGGATTTCTAAAATATAAAGCGACTAATATTTTTCCTCCAATTTGGGAAATTTTTATTATTATAAACAGCAATTATAAAATCTAAATATATTGTATAAATTAAAATTATAAAGATTTAACTTTTATGTTTCAGAGCTTCATGTTTTTAACTAAACAATTAATTAAAAATATAACGACTCAAATCATAGAAGGAAAAAAATATTCCAACTATTTCATTGAAGAAAGACTAAAAAAAAGCATAAGATTGTAAATGTGTGATTGTTTACTATGAAATAAGGACTTCTTTCCAGTCAACATGGAACTTAGTATATCAAGAAATGCAATTCATATTTAACCAAAAAATAAATAAAATTTTTAAATTTTGAAGTTATTTATAATCAATTATTTAATTTTTTAAATAGTTTGTACTGCTTTGAAATAAATGTAGAGATTTATTTTTGAATATTTATTGTACACGCTAGGGTTGAGTGTGATTGTATCAGGAAGTTTCTCACAATTTCTAACAATTCACTAAAAAATATAAATAATAGTTATAAAATATTTGTGATATGAACTTTAAAAAAAAAAAAAAAAAAAATTCTGCAAACATGTGAAGAACACTGAACAATAAATTTATTTTTGGAACATTTATGATTTATATTTTGTTTGCTAAATTAAATTTTATAGTTTTGTCTTGGACAAGAGCTGCTGTATTAAGCAAAACAATCTGCCGAGTTTAGAAATTCACACATGAAAATTAAGGAAAGAAAAAAAAATATTTGAAAGATGAAAAGCAGATCCACTTTCAATAGACGTGTATTTTTTCTGATTAATAGTTTTAATGTTTCGTAATTCATTTCTCTCAAATAAACATTTTTGTATCTTAAGCCTTTTCATAAACTGATATATAAATCACCAAAGCTAAACTGAGGGTTCGGATATTTTTTTTCAGGAATTCACAGAATTTTTGATAAACAATTATCTTTCAGATGTAATCGCACTTTTAATTATATATTTTTTTAAAATTTAGCATGGGAAATTAGAAATTAATTCTGAGCATTTAAATACCTCAGAATTTTTAGTTGTCCTTGGTTGTAAATTCCTTGCCATTGCTTCATAGACAAAATCTTGTTCAAAAACGTCATCGATGTCAGAGTCTATCTTTTTGCTGGCCCTTACTGTGTGTGTCAGTTTCCTGTAGGTAGCCATAAGGGCATCCTTTTTCCTTTTTAATTCAGATATTGGATATTTGCTTGTCATGGCTGATTCAATCGTTTTCATTGTCGTTAACCAATCCGGCTCAAGGGTATGTGGCACGCCTGATTATAATTTTTTTATTATTATTTTAAATTGTTACCCCTTCTGTAAAATTTATAAAGCTTATGTCATAATAGAACATATTTAACATACTGTTACTTTTTTTACGAGGTTGGCACCCCTAGGCCGGTACCTGTTTTGCCTAAGTCTATAGCCCTGTCATTAACAATATTTCTGTCTTTGTGGCAGGGATAATGAGGATTCCAAATGCAGTAGAGCGCCGATTATCCGAACAAGTCGGGACCAACCCTAACCCTAGTTCGGATAAATGGACAGACAATTTAAGGGATGTTCCTGACTTTACTAAAACCTTCACACTTTATCCAGGCTAAGGACTGGGAGCACCCTTTAGTGCTGGCGTGTTTAAAAATTGTTTTTTTTTTGCTCCTAACTATACACTATAAATACTTCTAATCGGGGATTCACTTCCAAAAAAAAAATTTTAGAGAGAGATAGGCTGTTCGGATAATCGGTGCTCTACTGTAGTTAGTTCCTCTTTGTACAGACTTAAAAACTCTAAAATATTATCATTTGATCACTCCATCACTAGACTAGACACAGCTCTGACACCAAAACGATTAATAAAAGTTCACTCCTTTATATATCCACTCAGATAAGCATATATCCAGATTCTTTGAAAAATAGATTTCAGATTAACTACTGCAGGATTATCTAATCCATCCAATTATTATTATTATTTATTATATACTGTACATTTTTTTCATATAAAAACCATAATAACAAAAGCAAAAGTCCTCTTTTATTATGCTTTATTTGATTGTATTAAAAATTATGAGGTTAATATTTGGGCCAACACAAAAAAATATAAATTTTTGATAATTTAAAAATTTTACAAATTAAAGTACTTAAAATTAATTTTATAAAAAAAAAAAAAAAGCTCAGAATAATTTAGACTAGAAATTATAATTACTTAAGTATGAAATTTTGTTACCAAATACATTATAATTTCGCTTACATTTCACCAAAAAGCTCAGAATAATCTTTTGATATTGCATTTTCAAAAATGGTAGAAAGAATCCCGTTTTAAGTAATAGCAAATGATCAAAAGTTTATCATTTTAATAGATGAATTTTTTTCTTTAGGAATATAAAGTATTTAACATTTTTAATCTTTGCAAGCAGCTGCTCTTCAATGTCTCAGCAGTAAGTAACCGTTAACCCTGGGAATATTTGTAAGAATTAAAATTCAAGATGAATAATCAGATTTTATAAGATTAAGTAGACAGTGGGAATCGGTTTTATAACCTTCATTTCTACAAAATCTATGCACAAATTGCTTTATTCACAACAGGTTATTTTAAGCTTATTTTTTATTATTATTATAATTACTACTTATAACCCATTACACTTTCTAACTTTTTTTTTTTTTTTAAAGAGTGATTTTTATGTTATTATTTCTTTGCTGTCTTAGTGCAGTTTCTTTATATAAATATATAAAGAATGCAGATTTAAAATAAAAAGAGAAGAAGTCTGAGCCCACAACTATGCTGGAGGCGCAGATGTGTGGGAGTAAGGACACAAGCAAAGCCAGCAAGGGGGTGGTTTTCCTTTGGCTTGTGCCACTTCTTGTGGAAAGAACGAACCAATGTGGGCGTTCCCACTGTATGCAAACAGCTTTAAAGGTACACGCTTAAGACTGCGGACCCAGTGGGATCCCAGCTTGCCTGTTAGCAGTGGTAGGAGAGGTTTTGTCAGTGGAAGGCCACATATTACGTAGCAGAGATCTCGTCAGGCTGCAATCAGCATTGTTTATATGTATGCCTAGGTGAAATGGAAGTGGTTATGTTGTCATTCCAAAAATATAAAATTGACTGATTGTAGTAGCCTAAAGATATGCAAATTTACGAATGCTGATGATACTGGCATCCTCCTAACTACAATTTGAAATTGCTGATCCGCTCTCTGCAGGGATTTACAGAGGATGTGACATATTTGGAGCAACTATTGAAAATTTTCCAATTATTTTTGTTAATAAATGAATCGCTCTTGATTGTTTTAATAAAAGGGAAACATCTTTCTTGATTTTTTTTATCAGGTTCTCTTAGGCTTGTGTTGGTTGTCTGTTTCCTTAAAAAAAAGAAATAAATTCCCATTTTGACAAATTTTTTTTGGCATCACTGAGCTTGTGGTGTTGGTAATTCAAAACTTATTTTTAAACAAAGATGAATAATGCAATTTGCTTAATACGCTAACTCTAAATTTGCAAATTACCAAGTTTCTCTGCATTGACAATTCTTCAGCCTATGTCCAGCACATAATAGCTGATGCATATCCTCACCCACAAGTCATTGCAGATTATGGTTGCAGTTATCTTTGAAACTGATTGTGAGTTGACCAACTTCAGTTTGCATTTAAAGGATAATTGAGAAATGTTTGCATTCAAGATAGGAATATATTAAATTTGCTCATTTCTCTGACAGAAAAATAAATAAAAACACACACACACAGGCCATCAGCAGGAATCACACTTAAAGCCGGTTTTCACTTATGGGGCTGGTTTGCCGCTGGGTGTCTTGTGCTGTCGTCTAGCAGCGGAAGATTGAAAAATTGTGTCTTCCAACAGAGTTCTCATTTGCACCAGGTGATCGAATGCTTGAGGGAGCTCAGGGTCGTCCCTGATCACTTGGGAAGTAATTAGTCAAGGTCGCGGCCAGAAGCCCCCTTACAATTCTATTATTCATAGTAAAGCCATGAAAAAGCTTGCAGTGCCGTGTGATGTTTTGGATAAAGAGCCAGATTTTTCCAATTACATAAGTACGCCATGTAGCAGAAAAGATTGAGAAACTTTGCTCTAGTGAATGATGGTTTTGTTTTGTTTGTTTTTTCATTCTTCATTGATTGATTATTGTATCTGCATTCATTTGATTTATACCAATTCCTGCTTCTAGGAACTTCAATCTGCTTTGAAGATCCTTAGATTTCTGTGTAGTATCATTCTACTATTAAAATTTGAAGGAGAGATGGGAAAGGGGCAATGTAGGATTACTGATTTGTTTTTTTAAATACAAATAAATTTAATTGTAAAAAGTTAAATCTTAATGTTCCCTTCACTTATTTCATCCCAAACTAATTGAAGATAAGTTTGGGCTGAATATAAATTATTATATTCATTATATGCACGTAAGCCATATGGTGAATCCAGTATAATACAATGTTTGTAGAATTATTTATTTATAATTCTTCAAACATTGTATACTAGATCCAGTGCTTCTCTGGCTACATGGGACAGACATCCCGACCCCTATCCACACGCATTAAAGAACATAAAAAAGCCTTTAGTAACACAGACCCCACACGTTCATACACTGTTATGCACTTTAAAAAAGACTGGACAGACCCCCAACTTCTCTGCTCTGCTAAACCCCTTTCCTACCATAATAAACTATCCCATCGTCTCCTAGCTAAATCTTTCCATATAATCCAGCTTAAAGCTTATAAGCCCATCACCGGCGGGCAAAACGCCTGTCATTATTGCTAAACTTGCCTAACCCTCTCACTTCCCTCCCTCTCACCATGCATTCCCACCTCGTTTTGTCTTAAATGTCGTGATGTCTTATATGTTTGTGCCGTCCTTGATATAGGAATTAGCAGAGTTTCCCCGAAACTGTCGGTTTATTGCCATCATTGTCAATTCTTTGTTATACATGTTTGTAACTAAGTGCGTTTCATTTATTCTCATTTTCTCTTTAGTTGAAGTACTGCATTAGAGATAAAAACCTCGACTTTTTTTTTTATCGAGGACCCAAAACTAAAGCTGCTTGTACCCCCCCCCCCCCCCCCCCCCCTCAATATTGAGGATTGGGGCACATCATTTTTTGTCCTGGATTTTGTAAATAATTGAGAAAATCTTTTCTTTCTTTCTTTTTTGGTCGCGAAAATTGTCTGTCTCGAATTGACAGAAAAAAATCTGGTCATGCCAGTCATTACAGAGCTTTTCCTAGGAAATGCCCAATGAAAACACTGTCGTAGAATAATAAAATGAATTGCTAGCAAATTGCCTGTTCTGCATTCTCTGTTATAGAAGTCTTATGCTTCCAGTTATTTAGTAGCAATAACATTTTAAATGTAAAGCTATTCGGAAACATGTTTTCTGCAAAATTGCTTCATTTTCCAAGAATAAGAGAATAAAATGTTCTCAGATAAAAGAGAAATAGAATCAGCTTCCAACTTGTTAACCATTTAGAGCCCGAATTAACTTAAAGCTTAAAATGAATAATTGGTACATTAAATATTAAAACTGTTAACGAAATGTTGTAAAATTTAATTTTTTTAATTCATTATAATATTAATAATTTTGATTATATCTCTTGCAGAAAAGAGATGATTTAAATTTAAAAAATTCGTTATCTCAAAAAGTATTCCGCATACTAGTGTCTTTCAAGTATTCATTATATTGATAAATTAGTTAGCTACTAAATATATAAATTTCGTATGTTGTTATGATGGGAAGACAGTCATCTTAAAAGACAGATTTTGAAAATTTAAAGTTCTGACTTTTGACCCGAAAATAAGAAAATTACATAACTTTTGATTCAACGGTTCAAACTTTCTAATATATGTATTATTTTTTTTTCCTTGTAAGAAGACTATTTTATGAGAACCAAAAAGATCCTCGAATGTGTAAAATTAAATGTGAAATTTTCACTAAAATTTCAAAAATCTGAAATATTTCTAATTTTTTATTTAAGAATTTTATTATGGGGTTCAAAATGAATATTTTTCAAAGCACTACATAACGGTTAAAGAAATTTCAGATTAAAATTTGTACGTGATTGAAATGTGACAAATTGGTCACGCTGCTCCAAAAAGGGTTAATGTTCTTCTGAATTCCTAAAAATAACACGCCACACCTTGCCCGTTTTTTATTAAGAGTTTATGCTTTTTATATTCTGTTTGTGTTAATCATTTCTCTTTGTCCTCAGAATCTGGTTCGTTAATTCATGAGCCATGCCGAAGTGGATCATGTTAGCTTAAAAGAAAAATGCTATTTAGCTACGACTTACTCAGGAACCAATATTCATCCCATCCACTTACTACAAATTGAAATCCTTAGGCAGAGGTTTCATAAAAAATGCACAAGCAAAGGGCGGGTCTTTGACGGCAACAAAATATATGATCTACGCTACAACTACACACAACTTGTTCTTTAAATTGATGCCTCGTTTATTTGATTTTCTTGTAAAGAACTTCTTTTTTAATCTCTAAATAAGATTTAAATACCTAATCAAATTTTGTGTATCATTTCTAATTATCGGAATTGTTTTCTTTCTAGATATTTTGCAAACATGAAGATGTGGTTCAGACAAAAGGTAAATCACTTAAATTTTTTTTTTGTTTTGTATTCTGATTTTTGGCATTTATTTAGTAATGATAAAATTCAGCTAAGGGGAATAATAATGTTGATTACAATTGAAACAATTTCTCTCCGGAATTCACACAGTGAATGAAAATGCTAAATTTAAGGTTTATTCAATGGATAGTAAAAATAACAAGAAAATAAACATGTTTATATATAGAAAGTCCTGTGAGAATCCAGAGATTGCCTCCGTAAACGGTAAAAATAGGTAAGTGCATAAAATAATAATTAACTTGCCAGTATATCTATTTGCCACAAGTCACATTTCATTGTTTCCTATCAGAAGAAAAATCGGGACTCTTCGAACGAAGAATTTTTTTTAGACCAGAAATAATGTACAAATTGCATTTTAGACCTTTAGCCTGCCACCCCAAATTTCGTGATTCCTGACTGCAGGAGCAAGTTAAGTTTTTCATCAGATCAGATCATGGTTTGAGGACCAGGATAAAATATGAAATTAAATGCATACACAAGGAACTACAAAAACTTAATAATGGCAAGCTGATAAGTCTGTCTGATTGGAAAAAAAAAACAGGCTGGGTTTTCTAATGGTGACTTAGACATTTTTAGTTAATATATTTATGTCTTATTACATTTTCTGTAGTCATCAGAAATTAAATGAAGTTTATTATAGTTTATTCAGTGTTGGAAAAGTACTTGGGGAAAAATTTGTTTTAATTTCTAAAATTAAGTATCTTGCAAGTTTTATTTAGCATTTGTATAAGTTTAGCTTGTGTAAAATTGGGAAGCTTTGTATTACGCTGAAACAATCTATAAATGCTTCATCATGGGTGCAATGATACTTGAATTACATATATTTCATGGTATTTTTAAATGTTTAAAAATAGACTGTTATATTCACTGTAAATCATAGGTTCAAAGGATTGTATTATAGCAATAAAAGCAAGTGGGAAACTTTCATGTGCCACAGGAGTTTCTGCAAATAGAAAAGCGTGCCGTGAAAAAAGCAGGTCAAGAAGCACTGCTGCGTATGGACTAATCCCAGTGTAAAGTAACATGTTTCGGAAATCAAGATTCTTTTTTTATTATTTCTGACAATAGACACAGTTACAATTCAACTTTCTGTTTCTATTAAATAATTGCATATCCATCACCAAATGTTTTAAATATTGAAGTCCGTAACGTATTAAAAGAAAAATATGATTGCCATGTTTTTACCAGTGTATAAAATCGTGGATAATTTTATCTGATGTCCAGAAATGAGCCCAAATATCTGCTTAGAAGTTTAGATCAGGTCAGTCATTTAAAGAACGGATCTTAGCAGGTTGTTAAAATTAAATTTGTTGCTTAGGTTAATATCATCGGGCTATTTTTGAAGGGATGTGTTTTCTAAAAGTATTCGACTGTATTTCTAAAGCTTTCTATAATAGGAGATGAGATTAATTGATAAAACAATGAATTTCAGAAGAGCAACTACTTGTCCAGAAGACAGGAACTAAACTTAAAATTTTGGGTTGTATTTCCTCAAACATTGTGATAAATAGTAAATGTAATTCTGTTTCTGTATCGGCTTTCAGAAATCTTGTTGCTATCTGCTCGGGTAATAAGCAGATACAACCATCAATGTTCTTAAAAGTGAGCCTTATGGAAGAACCTGTAAAAAGCATAGAGCAACAAATCAAGCCATTTTGAAAATGAAATTAAGATGATACTGTTGATAAAATCTACACTAGAAAAATTTATCAAGTTTATACTGTTGAAAGTGCAATTTATAAATTATTTTTGAAAAACTATTCTCCAAGCAAGTACCTGTCTTTGCAATGCATTGTTGCAGATTTGGCTGAAGCTATCTGTGATCCTAGGATGCTAAGGATTAGCGTTGTCAACTCTTCAATTTAGTTGTATCAATGAGAGGGAACTTTCCATTCAAACAATCTATAAGAAAAAGACGGAGCTATAAAACTCATGTTGTGGAAATTGAGACCTGAAAATGACATTTCTGCCTAATGTTTTCATCTTAAGTGAGCTGTGAGCAGTGTGATCCATCTTGTTGAAACCATGCAATTTTGTATCTTGTATTGATACTAATTTGAGAACAAGGAAATGCATTGCAAATTGTAAGGATTGTTCTGCAACATGTGGGCAGTCAGCTTTTTCAGAAGAAAATAACGACCATTATTGTGCCACGTCTGAGCCTCCTTGCATTGCACTAGTCTCTTTAGCGGCCCCTAGGTTACAGCTTGCCTGTAAAACATAGGGGACAGCTCTTTCTTTTACGCTTGCTGGACGTCATACTCTGTAGTGGCCAAACGGTTAGAGATACTAGAAGGAAACCTTCACCATTGTGTTCAGCATCAAAAAGTATGTGACCACGACCAAAAAAATCAGACCTCTAGGACCATTCCCTGATGGGAAGTTTGGGGGTCAAAAGTGGTCGCATCCGATAAAATTTTGTTTATAAAATTGTGCATATTATGGGCCGCTTTGCTTTTGACACTGTCTAAAAGCATTAATTATCTTGTAGGAATCTCTCATTGATCTTTTATTCTATGAATCCTTACTTACATGTCTTATTAGTCATTAGAAAGAAGTTATCAAATGTGAATTATTCTGCACCAGATGTAGTAATGTTGACAACACAGTGAGTGAAACTTCATGTCTTGTTGATTGAACTCTGGCATTAACTCTTGTAAGCCCTGAATCAGAGGGGTCAGAATGCAAAATTCTTTCTTTGCTTTTGATATTTGCAGCAGACAACCAGATTTGGCTCAAAAACACGTTCTTGCTCATTTTTGTTCTCACATGTTCTGGCTGGTTTTGAGTGTCTTGTGTATTGGAACTATTTCATTTTCTCACCGTTTATCTATCATGGATGAATTGGATAGTTTTATGCATCATTTGACCAAGCGCCACAATAGATTTATTTTAGATTATTGCTCCATCTACTATTAAAATGTGTAAACTCACTCTCAGAAATTGTTGCTGCTTGCTATGTCAACATAATTTTGCAGAAAGTTAATTTTGAATAAATACCAATCGACTAATCGTAATGAATAAGATTTGCATCATGTGACTAACGACCTTTGATCAATAATGATCAGAATTAAACCGTGAAATTATCTTCATTTTGATATATGATGCTCTTAATTCCATAAATTAATACATAAGATTCTGCATTTATGTGAATATCTGAAAATCGAATTTTAGCACTTGGTCAGACCATGCATAGCACTATCCAATTCTGTTATGCAGTGGCTACTCTGACCAACAGACTATCCAAATTAAACTTCTCCTGAACTTCGGAGTTAATTCGAACACTGGTTTTCATATAATTATTTAAATCATTTTGAAAAATCATCATTTCCTATTGTCGATGATATGTTGAACTACTGGTTCTTCACGAACAATTTCATCTTTCCATAGTTTTCATAAATAAACAAGCAATCCGGACAGTTAACTTTGGAAAGAAGAAAGAGTTATTATTAATTTTAATTTAAGATCAGGGTGTCTACAGAATCAGGGATTTTGCAATTATTACTTAAAATCAGGGAATTTTTTGGTTGAGCAGATTGTTTTTTTTTTTTTTTGGTTGAACAGATCGTTTTTTTTGGTTGAACAAATCAGGGAATTTTAAAAGAAATTGTTCATGAAATCAGGGAAAAATCAGGGAATTTTTTTATTCAGATTTTGTAGACACCCTGAAGATATCTCCAATTCAATTAAATCCAATAATATAAAAAGAGGAGAAAATGCAGATTTTCTCAACTGTATTGTGAGTCTGTTTCTGTGGGAATCAGAGACAGCTGTTTCAATCTTTATTAAGACTCGTCAAGGAGATGTGCCTACAATATGGAAGATTGTGGACTCGTTCTTATAGCTGCTAGTAAGATTACCAAAAATTAAAATAAAATAAAAAAAAAACATCTTGGCCACCTATAAAGCATGAAAACAAGAAAGCAGTGATTTCACCATAAATTGTTAAACCCCTTAATTTATTTACTAGTCGGCTACCGTTGTTTCACTCCAGAAGCCTTCCTTGCATATGTAAAGTAAAAAAATGCTTTATTTAGCAAATTAATGTCAAGATCAGAGAATACACAATTTCCCAGCCCTTTGTGGCCTTCTCCACATCCCTATCACTTCTAACCTTCCCCAGTTGGTAAAAAAAAATCACTTGATCATTACAATGTATTTATTAACAGTATTGTATATTTATCACAGTATACAGTGTGTAATAGAATTGTCAAGTAACTCCTGAGTTAATCGTGATCTGTGCTTGCAAAGAGTCTCCTTAAGTGCACTCATTGTCAACCAGACCATAGTGTGATTTAACACTGCACTAGCGCCATCTATTGACAGTTTTGGGAAGTTTTTCATTCAGATCTATGGTGCCTTAAAGACATACAATCGTATCCCAGGGGAAGTACTTGCTCAACTAGGATGAAAAGTAGCCTATATCCTACTCCGTGTCGTAGACCATCTGCAAGTAAAACTTCATTGCCATTTGTTGAGGTGTGGTTGAATCAAAAACAAATTTACAGATTTTCGCTTTTATAATATCAGTTAGGATTGAGTACGTAATAACTTGAATATGGAATAACATAATAAAGATAACAGAAGTGACATATTCTTAACTTTAGATATGGTTGTATATGAAGCTGATAGTTTGAATAATTATTAGTTATCTAATTTAAAGACGGTTTTTAAAATTAATATGGAAACTTATTGAAAACCAAACAAGCATCTACGAAATTTAAAATCAATAAACTTTCAATAAAATTCTCTACTGTGAAATAAATTTAGGAGGGGAAAAAATCATCCTCTGATAATAAAAGAAACACAAGGTAACAATTTGTCATACCAATTTTATAAATTGAACTTTTGTATTGGCTTGAAGACCAATACACTCTAGTAGAGTGCCTTTGTGATCATGTATTTACATTTAGGATAAAGAATTAGGAAAAACAATAAATAACACACAATTGTAATAAGCTCCTCAGTGCATTGTTCATTCTACTTGACGAGTTTCAAATACAGTGAAACCTCGTTAAGTCGTCGTTTTCCTTTGGTCCCGACAAGGTCTCATACACAATAATGTAAAATAACGCTCCTTTACCCGTCACCAAATTTAATTCTACTCTGGATAACTCGTCACCCTCAAAAATGGCCAAAAGCATCTTTCTTCTCCATTTTGCATGCCATCGTGTTGTCTTTTCAGCCCCGCCCCTTCACTTTAAGAAAGCCAAGCCTTTACGGGGAATTTTCGACCATGCCTGTCACTTCATTCCTTTCCTACCCCTACGGATTCTTGGAATCTCGCTGCTAATCATTCAAAGCACACTTCTTGCTGTGACTCTGTCGAGTGTAGACGTTTTTCTTGACCGATCCTCAGTGTGACTTCATTTTAAAGAAAAAAAAAGACTTAATCGCACTTTTGAAAAATCAGATGGTTCGAAAACAGCTTTTCCCAAAGAACACCATATACACAGGACTACATTAAACGATATTCTTTCATCAAAACAAGTAATTGAAGAAGCTGACTGCAAAGACAAAAGGAAGAGAATGAGGAAATCGAAGTTTGACGAGATCGAGGAGGTTTTAGCAGTGGCGTAGCAACGGGGGGCCCACGACGAGACGAATTTGTATTTAAAATTTAGTATTAGTCCTATCCACATAATTTTTTCCATAAGTTTTTATGGATATAAGATTATGACTTAGTTTTGTGGTGCCGATAGTAGAGGCATAAATAATTTGGGGAGTGCATAATAATGGGGGAGGGGCCATGCCAGGAACTCCCGCCCCGGGCCCCCAAAGGCATTGCTACACCACTGAGTTTTAGTTTGATGGCTAAAACATGCCAGATCGCAAAATAGCTCGATTTCTGTCGTGATTCTGAAAGAAAAAGCCATGGAAATTGCTAAGGAGTTGAACATTGAAGATTTCGGCGGCAGCAATGGTTGTCTGGAACGTTTCAAAGACAGACATTGCCTTTCTTTTAAAAGGATTGAAATGTGATAACTATAAAAAGTTTTTTTTTTTTTATTTTCCACTCATTCATTTGCATGTATTGATTTTTGAAAAATCTTGTTTTCCTCACCGAATCCCTATTGCAATTCATAAAAATACTGTATTTCAGTGGGTTTTTTTTCAAAAATGCCCACTCCGCTTAAGTCGTCAAAAATGCTTGGTCCCTTGAGTGACGACTTAACGAGGTTTTACTGTAGTATGAACAATGTAGGAAATTGTAAAAATTATGGCAGCATTGATCATCTAAAATATGTATTTATATAAATTTTAATTCATATCATTTCAAATGTGTTAGGACTGTTCAACTTACAATGGCAAATATAAACTTGCCTGTTAATATCTCCATTATCTGGCCATTTAAGAATTTACTGCAATATAATTGGCTGAAATATTCATCTATCTTGGCAGTTGCGTTTAAAGAAAGTCCCCAACTGATGTAACTGGATTGTTCCGCAATGCAAGTCTCGGGGCCATGTTTTGTTATATACCTTATGCATACTACTAATAATAATAATCACTTAGTACTGAAGTATGAGGTGAGATCTCACCCGAATACTCTCTAGGTAGAAAGTGTACAGTAGAAGGTTGATCGTCTCAATCACACTCCTCTGTTTCAACACAGCAGAGTGGAGATTGAATAGGTGGAAGATTTTCAATACTTGAGTCACAAATAAGCACAGGAATGTTCAAGGGAAGTTGTCACTTACGAATAGAGACTGAGTGAAGGAAGAGTAGATGGGCAGTGTCAAGTTGCCACGCTCCGCCATTCAATGCTTTTTTTTTTTGCAATTGGCAATATTTTATGTTACCAGTTTGTTCCGTAGAATTCCAGAGGATTTTTTTTTTTTTTTATTTCCTTAGATCGCATCATCAAAAAAATTCTTTTTTGCAATTTACATAAGTCTGGGTCCATGTATAATGATGTTGAGTGCTGTAGGACTCTCGTAAGATTTGCTTGTAAAAATGAGACATTTGACAATGCAACAAGATGATCAAGATATTATTACTTGGTTTCCGTTTCAGCAGTGAGAATAGTGGCAGCTGCTTTTCCACTATAGATGATTATTGTCTTCTTTTTTTTTCCAGATCTAAAAAAAATGTTAATGGGTGAGCCATGTGTATCAGCTACATTAGATAAACTCCAGATTCTATTATATTTTGTAGAAGTGCTCATTAATTCATTGATTTTTTTAACCCTTAATGAATGTAATAACTTGTATACTAGTTATATAACTTGAATATTAATATAAGTTAACTAATTTTGAATTCAGACTGATAAAATAATCTTTTGCAAACAGATCACTAAAGAAGATTTTGACTCAGAAGCCCGAAAAATGTTTTCTCCAGAAACAGGTAATTTCTTAAATTAAATGTGATTAATTTAACTGTGTGATCAAGAGTGAAAGTTAGTTTTATTTTTGATATAATTTGTGTAGCACAATCCAAAAGTAGCGAAAGAATTTTTTTTTTTTTTTAATAAGTATTAATGAAATAAAAATTTAAAACTCTTGTTGGAAACTTATTATTTTATTTCTTTTATAAATTCTTTGTGACTGAAAGGACGGAGCTTTGCTCGGTAAAATAAAACGAAAATAAAGTAATTACCGTATATGCTCCAATGGAGGCCCCTGGCGTTTATTTGCAAAACTAGCCTCGGCTCCCGGTGCTTAATAGAGGCCAGCCATTATTAACAAAAACCTTTAGAACGCAATATTTTTTCACATAAATAGCGGCTAAAATTACAAACAGCTACTTTATTTGAATTTCACATGCTACATAAGACTGTTAAAGATAAATGGCAATGTCTTTCGGTACCTTTCGCCGCTATTAGTCGTCCGAATCCATAATAACAAGCGATGTCAAATGACTGTTTCGGCGGCATTTTGTAAGGTAATGTACTGTAAAGTATTACGCACGACTATAAAGATACGGACGCTTACACTAGTACCGGTAGGCAAATATCAAAGACTCGGCTGCTGTTGGAGACCAGGCTACTATTAGAGACCGGCTACTATTTGGCCGTGTCCCCTCTGCAGCCCGGCATTTATTGGAGCATATATGGTATACTGTAGACCATGCGTTCCCAGACTTACTTGATCTGCCGCCCCCTTTTCTGAATAAAAATTACTTGGTGCTCCACTGGAAATCTACATATCTTTAAGCTAACAAACAGAAAGATGCAGTGATAAATTTGCGTTCTTTTATGGTATCTACGTAATTATATTTCTACCAGTGCCCTACAACTACTGCTACTATCGCCCACTTTGGGAAACAGTGCTGTAGACAACGTTTTAAAGAAAAAGTTTTAAGTATTATTAAGTAAAATTATTATTTTATTACACAAAAAAACACACAGAACACAATTTTATTAAGAATAAAAAATAAAATAAGAACACTATAGAGAATAACCTCATACCCAGGTTAATCATTTACCCCTAAATGAGTTTTCCCGAAATTAAATCCTAGGTAAATTGCTTTATCGCAACAGAAAAAAGTGGATTCACCCCACTTCATCAAAATCCTTAGAGCCATTTTCAAGATAAAATTTACAAGATTTGCTCGCTTTATAATATTTAATTTGATGATAAATACTAAATCAATTTAGATAAATCATGGATAATTTCATTAGAAATAATGTTAAAAAAAAATAGCCTTTCTCCGTCTTTTGTACTTAATGATTAGGGACAGCAAAATTGTAATTCTGAAAGACTTTGCATTATAATTCAAATTATAGCTTCATTCTTTGTTAATTTCACATTTTGATCTGATTAAAATATTCATTTTTAATAAATAAAGTAAAAATTAAGACATTATGAATTGTAAGTTTTAATGATTTGATTTTTTTTTCCCTTCCACAGTGAAGCTTCACAATGAGTTTCTACTGGCAGTTTTTAGTAAATGCCAGTTTTTAACATCTGCTCATGGTAAGTAGTGCTCTTAAATTCTTAAGTTAAATAAGAAAGTTATCAAAAATGTTTGTAATTTACTATTTCTCCATTCCTTAAACAAGTGTTTCTGATGAAGAGGACTTTTTAACTTTTACAACCTTAATACTTAGCTTTAGGTTATATTCTTTTTATTTAAAAGATTTGTTATATTGCTTCAAATTATAATTAGAGTTTTTGAAGAAGTTGCTTAATCATTATGTGACGAAAGCAACAGTAAGGTTTTGAAATAGAAAACAGTCATTTTAAGAAAAACGTGGAATAAACGTGAATAATTTAATGGCAATTATGGCCACAAGAGAAATACAGGACGATTCTAAATTCGTAGGACAAACTTTAAGGGGTGGTATTTTTTGTCAATCAAGTTAAGTCCACAACTGTTAAGTTTACATTAAATACGACAGGTTGAGGAACGTCCTAACACGATCGCCAAAGCTGTTGCACTTAGTGTAAATGTGAGCCAAACCACAGTATGGAGAATTCTGCACCAGGAGCAATTACACCGATTCCATTTACAGAGAATCACACGTTGAAAGCTGAGGATTATCCGTAGACTTCTGCCGCTGGTTTATGCAGCAGAGTGCAGTACATGTGCTCTTCACAGATGAAGCATTGTTTACACGTGAGCAAGTGTTTAACACTTTCGGGTCTTTGCTGTACTGGTGGCTATAGATTCCCTAAATTTTTACGTTGCTCGGCTTTCCCATTGCTTTGTTTCCTTTTTGAAGGTGTTTATACGGCAGCTACCCAGTGCAAATGTATGTATATTATTGTAGTTTAAAAAATTCAAACAACAGATTGCATTTGCTGTCTCATGGAAGTCATAGTGCTTCCATTTGTTTTGATAGTCTCTCTATAGCGTTTTCAAAGCATTTTGAAATGGCTAGATTTCTATATTATTTTTAATATAATTATAACAATATAAAATATAAATTTGTTGTTTAGTCATATTCTGAAATTTTTTTCCTAATAGTGATACGTGTAAAACTTTTTTTTTCGCCTCAATTTTTACCTTTCTTTGTAACTAAATTTCTTATTTATTATAATACTTACAATAAAATCTAATATATCATTTTGAAGACAAAGATTACCTCTTTATCACTGATACAAAGTCATTTTCCAGTTACACTTGTTTGTAATTACATGCACTTTAAAATGTGGGTAAAAACATGGCAGTGAAGGGTCAGGCCTGAAAGTGCACAATGCTCGTGTATGGGCAACCACAAATCCCCACACTACACTGCCACATGTTTACCAGCAACGATTCTCTCTCAATCTTTGGACGGGTATCGTCAACAAAGCATGAAGTGTCCACTATCACGTCAGCGTGTCAGTTGTGGACATACATTGTTGGACAAAAAAAATGTTTGTTTTAGTGTGTCCTATGAAATTAGAATCGCCCTGTATTTTGTTGTTACATTGCTTTACTGTTAATCCTTATTATTTATAATGTAATCAAACGTATTGTTAGCAATAATTTTGGAAAGATAAAACTGAAAAATTTGATTTTTTTTAAACCAAACAACTCGTCTTTTTAATTAACCATAAGATAATATGACGCAGATCATATAGAGATTGCACCTAATCTCTTGAAAATAAAATAGTCCTGGGAAATAATTTCTTTTGCATCTAACATTAAATTTCCAAAAAATCCTAATCCAATATCTACTTCTGCTGTAATTAATAGTTTTTTCCAGTGTGAATTGATTTTGTTTCTTTCATAGTTAGATAAATATTTTAATCTTTGAACGAATAGCTCAGAAACACAACATTTTTTTACCTATCTGTTTCGTCTATGTTTTTCAAGATGTTGTTTTGATCAGGGCTATGTATGTAATTTATCTGCATTTTTTGAAATCTTTGTGTTTTTCCTTCCTTTCTTTCAGTAAGTAAAGATTCTTCATGTGCTAGTCATGGGTTGCTTAAGGACAAAGTAAAGAAAGGAAAACCAAAGAAGAAGCCTCGACCAGTAAGGGCCACGTTTGAGGTATGGTCTAGTCATGATGTGTGCTTATTTTTAAATAGTTGATTCGTTAAATATAAAGATAACAATTATAGTTATTATGAGGATAGTTTGAAAAGTTTGGTAAAAAAATTTGCAAGTTAAACAATCTTTTTTGGAAAAAAATCAAATTTACTTCTAATCATAGTTTCCTTCGAGAGGCCTACGCTTGGCCCAGCGAGTTTCCAATTTTTTCATTCCATTGGAAAGTCGATTTTTAAAAACTCCGCAAATAGGCATTTATGGTGTCAATGACATCTTCGTTCGACTAAAATTTCTTCCCACTGAGCCAAATTTTTTATCTTGGGAACAGGAAGAAGTGGCACTGGGCCAAATCCCCACGGGATTGGGTGGATGAGGAATCAATTCAAAGTCCAATTGATGCAATTTTGCCATTGCAACGGTTAATTTGTGATAAGACGCGTTATCCTGGTGAAAGAGCACTTGAATGTCAGTGATCAATTAAAATGGTTGTTAAATGTTACCTATGCAGCTCACACAATTGAAAATCGACACAAGTTCATCGGAAGGATGGAACAAAATGGCAAGGGAATGTTTTCTTCGTAGTGCTGCTATCTATGTGCGACTTACCATATTTATCAAACGACCCTCGTAATAATAATTCTGAGAGGAGTTTCATTTTATGCTTAAATTAAATATTTAAATACTTATTTTCCCTACTTTTATTATAAACAGCAATTATAAATTTAGAAAACGAAAATCTTCGAAAAAAATTTCTTCTCAAATTTTTTAATGCACCAAAGTAAATGAGGATTCTCGCACCCCGAGTTGCCATTTTGGGACTCTTGAGACAGCTGTTTCAGCCTTGTTAGGCTTCTTCAGTCAGATTTACCCATAATGGTAACTCAAAGTGTGAGACAAATAAGGTGAAACCATCCCGGCACCCCGGAATAGCTCCTCCCACAAAATCACTGCAATGTCACAGTGAATTTACTATTAAGCTTGATTTAGTGGGAGGAGCCATTCCGGGGTGCCGGGATGGTTTCACCTTATTTGTCTAGCACTTTGAGTTACCATTATGGGTAAATTTGACTGAAGAAGCCTAACAAGGCTGAAACAGCTGTCTCAGATTCCCAAAATGGTAACTCGGGGTGCGAGAATCCTTATTTACTTTGGTGCATTAAAAAATTTGAGAAGAAAATTTTTTCGAAGATTTTCGTTTTCTAAATTCTTGCAATGCACGTTAAGTTCCTTTTATACAGCAATTATAAATTGTTGGGATGCAACAGTAATATCTTCTTCTGGTCTATTTGTCTGTGTTTGTATCTATCACAGACATATTATTAGCAACTTTGCTAAGTTGCCAAAACTTCGTCACAGTATAATAATGTAGTTCGCTTGAAAGTCTTCCGAATGAAAAAGCATTCTCTCTTCTTGATTGTCCTACTGCTGCAGTTGAGACTTGACTTGGAGTTAATTTTTTTAGCACAGGTTCCAGCCAACGAATCCTCTCCTCGGTGTCCCGCAAGTCGTACCAAAGGATCCCGTCGAGGAGGAACGCATATCGTTCTGTTCTCGAGAGGCTACTTTACCAGATCTTGCAATGGTTCACGGGCGAATGTTCATAACCGCGTGGGACTGCGGCCTCGACAGTGTAGAAGATGATGCTGTACGGCTCGTCATGAATGCAGTGGAGGTAAGATCAGGTATTCTACAGTGGATCATCTAAGAAACTCGTGTTCTTTTTATATAATCTACTTTAAGAAGAGGAAAAGAAAAATTAACGTCTATCCTTTGTATTGAATTTTTCGATGCGTTTCCATATGAAAGGCATCAAAAAAATATTAATAATAAACAGAAACATATGGGAACCCAATAAACAATTGGGTATTTTTAATTTCTGACTTCCTCTTCAAATAGCAACATAATATTTTTTTCAGAATATCAATATAGTGGGGAAAATAATAATAAATACAAGTATCTATGTAATAGTTTGCTTGTATTTGTTTCTGTTACATTTCAATTGAGAAAAATTTTGACTGAATGTTCATTTTCTTCTTTACTTGATATTGTATATTCTTTAGAGCACTATTCTAACTTCCAAGAATTGAAAATATCTATAATATAAAGTTTTTACGTGTGCCAATAATGTTAATTAAAGAGTTCAGCCCGCACACAGACAGCATAAAATACAAAAATTAACACTTAAAAGATTAAAACGTTCCGTAGCATTCGCTGGCACTTAGACACGGCTTCTTTAGTGGAGATCTCCGCTGGAGAAGCCGCATCTGCAAGTGGAAAACTTAAGCATTCGTGTCGACATCCACCCACCCAAGTGTGGTGTCCCTGTCCCCCATAGGGGAGCGGATTTTTCACTTTTCTCAGTACCTAGCCAAGTACGGGAGTTGCACGAATTTCGAACGCCGATGAATTTGTTCCATGAATCCGTGGAACCAAGTACCGTCTGCGTACTTATATCTGCGTTTTCATGTCACCGCGTCTGGAGTCCGGTACCGCTGGCTCTCCTGCCGAGCTAGGCACACCGTCCGCGGCAGAGAGCCGGCCACCGACGCCAGCAAACTTCGGTGCACTAAATAAAAGTACCCAGTGTCGGTCGGAAGTGCTGGCGAAAGCTATGGAATGTTTTAAGTGTTAATTTTTGTATTTTATGCTGTCTGTGTGCGGGCTGAAATTTTTAATTGAAAATATCTATTTAAAAAAGTTGCTTATTTTAATAAGTATTTGTTGTGAACTCAATTCTAAGAAGATGAAAATACAAGTGAACAATAAGACTTTCATTTGCATTAAATCCTTTAAAAGTTTTAACTCCCATTAAAGGTATAAAAATCGTAATAACTTTTATTAATATCCTTTATTATACTTAAGAAATTAAATATTTAATTTCTTTTCCTAGCATCATTTAAAAACCATTCTAATGGCCTTGATTAGTCGTCGGCACTCGTATCTTGTACGAGAGGGGAGATTTCAGTATGCTGTAGGAGCACCGACTCCAGATCCGTATCGCAGAAGTTCGTGGCAGACAAGTGATAGCAGGATGGCAAGGTAATTTTTTAGTCATTTGAAGTAAATACACAAACATAAAATGGATTTAAGGTAGGGTACAGTAATTGAAGATACTGCTCAGAACACTGTTGAGTAACATTTAATGTCATCAAACAAGATCTCCATGTACTAGACAGTAATAGAACGTGTTAAGACTTGACTGTCTTCATAAAGAATGGAAGGAGTAAAATCTGAATTATATGTTGACCTTTAACAATAAGATACGACTTATGGACCTGTTGAGGTTCCTGTCTACCACATATGATAGTTACATTTTGACAATTTTTATTCAAAAATAAAGCAGAGCTTCTCAATCTGTTGTGCCACGAGGAAATTCTGAGAGTACATCTGTATTCAAAATTTAGCTCCACACTTAGTCCAATGCTGGAATTTAGAATAAAATCTAGACGTCACATAACCTGGGGAAACAAAAATATGAACTATATTACTAATTTATTAAAATAATTACGATTAATAAAATATTAAATCACATTCATATAGGCTTCAGGTATCTTTAAATGTTTAAAAATAAAACTTGTTAAATTCATGCAATACTTGTTTGTAAATTCTAGATTTTTTTAAAGTATTCTGTTACAGGAATAAAATGCAAATATAAAAGTGTGTGCAATGAACAAGAAAGACTGAGAAGCAATAACAGGGGTGCCACGAGAAAATCCTCAAAGTACATCTGAAATCAATATTTAACTTCACACCTGCAAAATGTTCATATTTAGAATAAAATTGAGATGCCAAAATAACCTAAATAAACGAAGGTTATTTAGGGTGTTCTGACAATTAAGGTTAATAAAGTGTTAAATCACATTCAAATAGTCTTTAAAATATTTCAAAAATAAGGTTGGTATATTCATTGGTAAATCATAGATATTTTTCAAAGGATTATATTTCATAACAATTAAAGCAAAGGAAAAGCTTTGTGTGCCTCAGATTTTCCTCAAATATAAAAGTAAAGCAAAAAAAAGGTTGAAAAGCACTGTTCTAAAGCATGTTCCACGACCACTGCTGTATGTGACAGTATGTCAGGTCTGTTTTTCAAAGTTTAATTTAACATGTCCCAGCTATTGTGTAACTATTTTTTATAGCTGCACGATCTTTTGGTAATGTCATTTCTTTGATTGCCCTATTAGTCCTTTTAATAGTTGCATGTCTCCTCATTTAAACATATTCCTCAAATTTCTACATTGAAAGTTAATGCATAACGATCCCAAAACAAAGGTTCTTCAATTTGATAATTGATGTAGTATTGTGAACCTCTCAGCATATCTCTTAACTATTTTTGTAATTGATACCTGTTTATTCCCGTAATTAATATGACGAGAATTGTGTTGGTTTTTTTTTTCATTACATATGCACATTTATTCTCCTGTAAAAATGATCAAACTATGTGATAAAGCTTGACTGGTTGTTTTGGATCTCAGTAGATTAAACATCCTCAGATGTTTGTGGACATGATTACACGTTTTATTCTGTTTGGCCATTACACAAGAATTTTGTTTAGCACTATTCATTTCTGCTGTCATATACAGGGTGGTCAAAAGTTTCCGTACCCTCTATTGTGTTATTATATTAAGGGTATGGAAACTTCCTGGCCACCCTAAATATTTAGATTATGATGCTTCTCTTTAAATAGTAAATGATCTGTATATCACTTGGAATATACACTACAATCTCGTTTATCTGGCCCTTGTTGATCCGGATCAGATTTGTAGACATTTTTGTTATTATTTAATGTTCACATAGATAATAATTTTAACTATGATAACAAGAACATAACTATAAACATTCGCTTTTGATTTTGATTAAATACAGTTCCTGCATAGATTGTACAATAAATTATGGTAATAAAATGCTTTTTGTCGAGTTTAAGAAAGCTTACTAGAGTGTCACAGGGCGTTGAAGCTACAAAACATAGTTTTTTATTGTAATAAATGATAAGTCTGTTTATTTAAGGATTTGTTTTGCATATTACCCGGATTATCGATTTCCAGATAGCCTTTGGTCCCAGTGAGTCCGGATAAATGAGGTTGTAGTGTATCTGTAAGGGAAAGTTTGACTCTTCATAGGATGCATCCAATACATATACCAACCACTTTTTCTTCCAAGAAATCACTTCCCATCATTTCTTAACTTCAAATCTTTTAATTCCTTTAAGATTTATCTTTAATCATCAAAAGCTAACAGAAAACAAGTTATCATCATCATATTTTTAAAGCATTTGTAACCATAGGCTATCATCATGAGAAAGAGACTCAACAAGAGATAAATTCATCTGTTTACATCTGGACTCTGTTTTAGTCTCAATCTAAATGTCGTTCATAATAAGAATAAAGGAGTTTTAAGAGATTCACTATCAACAGTTACTTACTGATAGTATTTTTAATAGCGTGGTGAGAAGGCATTGCCAATGTAAATGTTAGCTACTTCAACATTGGTTCATAGAAACCTGAGACTTACAAAAGAAATGGTGTTTATGAACATGATTTCTGTTATCTTGTAATTCGTTACTTGTGTCCAATCTCTATTTGATCATTTTATAAATTGAATTCTTCTCTTAATTAAATTAAATTGTATTCTTAACTTCAATGGTTGGAAATTGATGGTTCCATTTTCGGACAATATTGTTGTTTTTTTTATTTATAATCTTCAAAGAAAAATGAAGCAAACAAAATGAAGATTATTACTAAGTTAGATGGGGGAGGTGGCTTTTAAAATATATTCATCCCTCAGTTTATGAAGTTTTGCTACACTGAAAGATATTTTGTTGCAAAGTAAGTTGAAAATGTTTGATTTTGCTGTAGGATAAAATCTTTTTTCATTGGTAGCAGTGTCACTGTTTTTCATACATTGCTGTTTTTGTTTATTTTTCATGTTTTTCCATGTTTGCTTTATAGCATAGATGGAATTCAGAAGAATCGTGCACTTTGTGCCAAGTCTTTGAAATTTGGTATAGTCTTAGATATGGTCTTAAGGTTTTAGGAAACCATCGCAAACAACTTGTGTGCGACCTCTGGTGGCCTGTTTCCTATAAATCCAATATGGCCGCCATCTGTATTGGTATGTTTAATAGATGGGCTTCTATAAGACACAAAATCTTGAGTAATACCACTTTTTATAGGTTCTAGGATGCGAGGAATTCATTTCTGAGGTCTAATATGTGTTTCAAAATCAATTACAAGGTCATTATGTATTTTCATATGACAGAATAGACAATACAATTCAATTTAAAGAACCATTTTTTTTATTAAGTTAATATAATTTATTAATTAAAAAATATAAAGAAGCATGAATGGTTGACACAAATACGATAGAATCTGATGTAAGCTTTGCAACATATGATTACTTGTTACTTCGTGTGTTATGTGAGTTGTTTGTGCAGCCTTCTTGACACTTGCAAAATGGAGTGCAGCGAATCCCGGCTTGATAACATTTACATCTGCCTGTGCATGAGACCAAGCAACCACAATTAAGTAGCAAAGAACATCCATAACTTGCATCTGGAAGATCAGTCCAGTAGGGTACCCATTCTTTGGTTCTGTTATTCCATTCCCAACCCCATTTACTGTGATCAGAGATATCAGGCGAATTGGACAGCAACATCTTCCAAATGTATGGGGTAGTGAGCAGTGCTCGCTTTGTATGCTGAAATAAAGCATGTTGTGATGGTGGTATAGATTCAAGAGACTTCAGGCCTTGGGTAAACATCAACTTCCTTGCATCATGGACTGAATCTGCACCACAGGTTTTGCTGTACATCCGAACTGTAAAGCATTCAAGATGAGACATGTGCTGTGATTCCCACGTGAAACTATTCGGTGTATTTGTGATGGCAATGAACGTGTCAGTGACCTCAGGATAAGCAGCCCATGTATTCCATGTCTTTTTACCTATTCCAAACATCGATGATGTTATATCACACCCCGTAAATGCATGAAAAAAGAGAAGAGCTTCGGAGCGTTCAGGTCCAAGCTTTTGACAGATGTGATGGATTGGAATCTCTTTAAAGGTCTTTCCCGATCCAAAACCTATCCATAATTCTGACACATTCAACTGTTTGAAGTGATAGATGGGCAGAACAACTACGTCTGTGTCCACTGTGATGAGGTACGCTTTGGCATGTCCTTGCTCAGCTGCGTGTTTCAAGTGCAACATCATTCTGATGCTTCTTCTTGCTGGCTTGGAGATATGGTTGATATGTCACTCATTCTGTTGCTTAGCACCTGATTATCCTTTGTGGTGAACAGTTGATACCGAGCACCAGTGGTAAGTTCACCCAATTTCTCGCTAAGGAAGTTAAATAAGTTTATAGTTGGAGTTGGATAAGAATTTCTCCGATGCTGAGCCCTTTGGTATAGGCGTTTTTGCAGACATTCTAGTTGAACCCCCTGAAGTTCACCTCGTTTAATCCGGGTCTGTTATTTGAGACTGCCATCGTGATATGTGTCCCAGACTGCATCTACTCTGGTGGTGTTAGGCGTTATTTTGCTTTCTATAAATGGCAGTAGGTTCATATTTGTATATTCCCCGAAAACTGTGGCACGCTGTGGTTTTTATAATATGAATAACTGCCGGCATATCCAATACAAGCACTGATGCCTCCTTGGGTGATTGAGAACGTCCTGGTCAGGCATACCAGAAAACACCCAAGAAGAGCGGATTTCGTTCATGATAGTAGTTTTCCCGCATTAGATAAAGGAGGTGGATCATGCTGGTTCTTGTGTCTGAAGAAGTCATCAATGTCAGCCTGTGGTTGTGCTTGCAAACTTAGAAATAGCTTCGTAATTAGCGCTGCATTTGCCTTCGCTGTTCCCAACATACTGGGCCACTTCTTAAGATTTGCAAGCGGCCGGTTGCTGAACGTGTATATGGTTGCCCTTGGAATTGTCTGAGAGGGGTTTTGTAGCACTTTGAATTCTGTCCTTCACAAAGTCCTTATACATGGTTTCGCCCATCTTCTTGGCTTCCTTCAGGCACCTAGCAACAACAGGATCCATGACCTCACCAGTATCCAATGTGACGAGTTCCATACTTGTCTCTTTAAATGGATTTACAATTGTTCCATCTTGTACTACATTAAGAAGGGCTTTCAGGTGTAGAAGAAATTTTGTCTGATCGGCAGCATATTACTTGTTATATGTTATTATATATTATTAACTAACTCCATGGCACTACAGCCCATGTAGGGCCTTGGCCTCCTTAACAATATGAGCCCACTCTTTTCTATCTTGCGCCTTTCTCCTCCATCCTCGTACCTGGAGCTTTTTCAAATCGCGTTCCACATCATCAAGCCATCTAAGTCGTGGTCTTCCTTTTAATCTTCTACCACCAGGGTTTCCAATGAAAAGTTTCTTAACTCCAAGGTTCAAATTCATCCTTTGGAGATGGCCTACCCATTGGATCCTTTTACTTTTAACAATTATTATATTATTGCGATTATTATATAATATACTGGTATTATAGTATAATATTACTCAATCATATATTATGGTCATATATTACTCAAGATTTTGTGTCTAATAGAAGCCCATCTATTAAAAATACCAATACAGATGGTGGCTATATTGGATTTATAGGAAACAGGCCACCAGAGGCCGCACACAAGTTGTTTGCGATGGTTTCCTAAAACCTTAAGACTATACCAAATTTCAAAGACTTGGTACAAAGTGCACGATTCTTCTGAATTTCCAATAATTCCAACCCTGCTATTATGATTGCTACTATAAAATATAATGGTGAATTTCAGTAATGAGGTTTTAGCATGAAACTAATCTGCAAAATTGTATAAACTCCGAGAACATTATTTCACGTTAACAAATTTCGATATAACGAAGGCTCTTGCAACGCATAACTCCTTTGTCAAATGGAGATGATTCTATGTCTTCCCCATCAAGATGCTTGAAAAATTTGCTGTTTCAAATAGATTCGTGAAAGAAATTTATGAATATTCAAAAAAAGCTCATTATTTCCTTGTTTTTGTGTAGCAATGCAACAGCCATTTCACTCCAAGGTGATCATGTGCCTAGCATTAAACCCAGTTTAGACGAGGCTGAAGCAAACGCTGTCTTTCAAGTGGCTTGTTCTCAAACAAAGGATAATTCTTTGCCACCAGCTTCACTACAAGACTTATTTGAAGCACTCCAGGTAAAAGATTATTTTGATAGATGTACTAGGTTAGATTCACTCTTAAAATATTTGTTTTAAGTTATCTGAAATGAATGTGTGAATGTCGGGAAAGTATTTTTGATACAGATTAGATCCTCATTTATGAGCTTTGATGAAGCTGTTTGAAATTGATCAAATTAGAGGTTTTTGCTTTACACAATCTCTGATATGCATGAAAAATTGCAAAACGTATGTGATAGTTTGAGAATAATGTATTGTAAAATCTACAGTCAATATTGTGGGCCCGGTAGCTGAGTGGTAAGGGCGCTTGGCTGCGGGTTGGAGGTGGCGGGTTCGGTTCCCGGCCTTGGTGGAGGGTGGGAATTTTTCCACGCTTCTTTCTCCTCCAAACGGGTCCTAGGGTCTACCCAGCCCTCTGTAGAATGGGTACCGGGTTTTTTCCCGGGAAGTTAAGGCGGGTGGGCATCGGGCTGACCACCCGACCTCAATCTAGTCCTGTTGGTCTCGAAACGCTGGGAGCCTTACCTCCCGCGCTCTTGTGGGCCTGCATGGCCTGTTTATGGGATTGCTTTTTTTTATCAGTCAATATTATTGCATCATTTGATGTTTGATGTAAAGAATTTCATTAAAAAATACAAATTACAATTAGTTGATTATCATTAAATTGTTTATCTTTATACACACCTATGCTAGAAATAACAGTAGTTTTTCTTTTCTTTCATATTCCTGTAATTTCATCTTTTTGTAGATCCACCGAAGTGCCATTCCATCTCATAGTGTTTACGCCGTCAACATGGAACGTATGATTTCCAGATTTTGGCATCCCAGCCATGAAGAATTCTTCCAAGACTTGGTATACCAAGAGGAAATGGAAGCAAAACAGAACTTACAAGTTCATATGTCACCGTTATCTTCATTGGCATTTGTACAGTGAATCTTTTATTTTAATTTTTTTTTTGGTAAATATATTCACTTTTCATATAATATACTTTTTAGAAATAAGGACCATGCACACAAATTCTTCATAAACCAAGATATAATAAACTTCACATGACATATTTCGAGCTGTGGCCTCATCATCAGATGTATATAAAATAAAACATATTAAAACATAAGTTGAAAAAACGGTCATAAACCTTATTTTTATGACCGGAAATCAATATTACAAGGAATATCATTAATACTAGAATTACATAAATTGTTAAACAATGATACAAAGTAAGCAGCATAGGTCATAATGTAAAGTATTCTGAAATTTAAGTGATCTAATAATGAGTGACTCATGAAATTTTACTTACTTTGTATCATTGTTTAACAATTTATGTAATTCTAGTATTAATGATATTCCTTGTATTGTTGATTTCCGGTCATAAAAATAAGGTTTATGGCCGTTTTTTCAACTTGTTTTATTTTATTTCATCTGATGATGAGGTCACACCTCGAAACATGTAATGTGAAGTTTATTATATTTTGGTTTATGAAGAATTTGTGTGCATAGTCCTTATTTCTATTTATTCCACACATTATGAATGATTTAGTTTCTGTGATTGAAATCTGCTCTTTCAGTTAACATGTAAAAACCACTCCTAAATAACATATCAACATTTGCTCAGCATTTAATTAAAATAATCTTTATTGTGTTTTTGAAGGAGTTGAGCAAAAATATTTCAATTAAAGTTATTGAATAGTTCTTTTTAATTAAGTTTTTAAAAACAATATTTTCACTTTTCAACTGCATCCTATTTCTCCTTTAGTATGTATTTCTGTAAAGGAAGTTTACTTGTATGATTTGCACTCTGTTTTTATTAGCAGTCTCTTTATTGAGGCTTTTTTTTTTATATATAAATTGTTGGTGTTACTTTTATCATCTTTCAACAGGAGCTGACAGCCATTTCAACTTTAGTCAATTTACCAGCTTACAGACAAACCTTCTATTTGTATTCGTACGGCCAATATTATGGCAGCTCGCCATATGGGTAGCAACAAAATGTTTATCTTCAAGCTGGAGAATCACCAAATGGTGAAATGATGTGATCTGGCAAATTAGGACAGTAGTTCCTGTTGAGAAACTCCAACATGGTAAATAGGCTCAAAAATGTTTTATATATCCCAAGCAGTAAGAAAGCTGGCAGGCTACTTCTACCTTACGCTTCTCCGTTATACCGCTATTGTTGTACAGTGGACTCTGGATATAATGATTTTTTGAATCTGCTGTATTCTTATTGCTTGACATATTTGGAAATAATTTCAAGAAAAAATGTAATTTTTTTTTTTTTTTTCTGGCGAACTGTGTACTAAATGAAGCTTCCTTATTGAAATGATCCAGTCTTTGTTAGAGGGAGAAATCGGAGGTTCTTGGTAATCCCAAGGATCTTATTCTCCTGTCCAGTTAAGGAATGGAATGTTTAACAAACAAAGGAATTCCTGCAATAAAAACATAAAAATATATATTTCTTTCATTGATTTTTATGGATTTCTATACAGAAAATATTGATAAATATTGTTGATAATAGTTGGAATCATATGCAGGGTGGTGCAAAAGTCTATCCACTTATACTTTTTCAGTTATTACTGTCCAGTGATTTACAACTACTCTGTATATTCAGATTGTCTTCCCTCCGCATTGACACAGAGGAAAGACAATTTGAGCATACAAAGTAGTTGTTAATCACTTTGGACAGGAATAAGTTAGAAAGTAATAAATGGGTAATGACTTTTGTGGCACCCTGTATATCCCATTTGCGCTTTGGTTAAATAACATCAATAATGTTTCATTTTTTTTCTTCCCCCTTTATTAGATAAGAAGTTTTCTGCAGTCGTAGAGAAGACTTGGGCTCATGTATTTTCTGAAGAAAACATTCAGTCTGTATAGTATTAATAAGTTCTCATTTCTTCTGAAGGTGCATCACAGTTTTATATTACATTAAATATTTATCAATATGAATGTACATTTTGAAAATAAATATATATTTAATTTCACAAAATTTTCTTTTCATTGTTTTTCTTCAGTTTGCAAACACGTTTTCACTGACTTCCATCCAAGGTCCATAGTGGGTATTTATCTTATATCTGGCTTTAAAAAATTCACGGAATGTTTGATTTTGTTGAAACTAATACTGTGCAGAAGAAGTCTAAAGTAAAGTAACCTTCACATCATACAACACTTCAGCAACAGTTTTGTCAAGTACGGTATTAAATCAGTACTGTACAGATAACAATACTTAATTGCAATATTTTGTCATGTTGGGCAGTGTATGTATGAGGGTTATTTTTTAAGTAAATTTCGTGCAGTGTTGAAATGCGCATGTGCGGCAGCTGCTGGCATGCCTTAAGCACAAATGCACGCCATTTTATCTTATAACGTTATGTTGTACGGTTACACTGCGAGGTTAAAATGTTCAAAACAACAGAACAGTGCCGACTGTGAACTACGGTCTGTGATTCAATTTTTACAGCAAGGAATATGTCAGCAGCGGACATTCATTGCCAAATATGCGAAGTGTATGACCTTAATGCTATGAGTGAAAGCAAAATGCATAAATGGGTGAGATTGCTCAAAGGAGGGCGGGACAATGTTCATGATGAAACACGGTCAAGGCGACCTTCTGTAATCACAGACGATTTGGTACGTGCAGTTGATGTCAAAATTCATGAAGACAAGCGATGCACGATTTCCATTTTGTCATTGGAATTTCCACAAATGTGCTATCTGAAAGAGTTTCTCAACGGTTAACAGTTGGAAATAGATGAAGAAGGGAAAACAGCGGTTGAATCTTAGGTGTCTTCACTGGTGGCTGATTGCTATGATAAGTGTTTAAACAAACAAGGAAATTATGTTGAAAAATAGCTTAATGTTTCAGGAATAAAATTTTAAAAAAATGTTGGCACTATCTTTACTAGTTTTGGTTTTATTTAAAAACTGACCTACCTTAAAAAATACCCCTTGTATAAGGTTTAATTAAATTTAGGTGATATTGTTTCTTAAGCTGTGGGCCGTTCCATGTCAATACAACCAAACCTTTAATCCACATTTTTGAATTTCAATATAATTTTGAATGCTAAATCAAATGGAAATCTGCAAAATTTCAGCCCCCTATCTTGATTAGGTTTAGAAAGTTGACTTTTCCTGAAATTTTTTTTTTTTACAAATAAATAATGCCCATAACTTCTTTATTTATGAAGATATCTGCACATTCTTTTTATATAAAGAAAGACATTAGATGTTGCAAATGAACTAATACCAAAATTAAATATCTATAAACACTTCAGAATTTTTCTTCCTTACAAATATATGACTTGTGTAGAAAAATGCATGTTGGAATTCATTACTATCCTAAAACAAAAAAATTCCCCAGTAGTCTGTCCCAATTTGGAGGGAAAAAATGGACAGAATTTTAAAATATTACCGTACTTGTGGTGCCATTTTAATGATGCAAAAAATATTAAGGCAGTGCAACTATTAAAATTAAAAGGTAGAAATTAACGTTTGAGCAATATCTTGGTATAATATTAAAGCAGTAAATGCTCAAATACAACTATTAACATCTGTTGAACTCGCCTGCAGAATAGATGGCTCTATATGCAGAGGGTTTACAGCCATCCGATGGCTGCTGGGAGTATTAATAGCAATTTTAAGCTTCTTAAATTAGTTTTTTAGTGGTTGTGCTGTGTACCTTGAAACATAAATTGTCTAATTCTTCATCTGGGAATTACCTTTATACACGTACTGCTGTGTCCTGCATACCAGATAACTTTACTTGCTTCATGGATGCGAATGTTCCCCAAATCCCATCAGCCAATTCACACTTGAGCCCTGATGGGTTGGGTTGCTGTACAAAGTTTGCAACATGGTTGCCATCATCTGTCTTTATAGGAAATCGCCCATTCCATCTTTCTTTTCTCCTCCTACAGCTTTGTTTTCTTTTGGAAACACGTCACTATGCTTAACAGGGTGTCTACCAACCGGGAAATCCGGGGAAATTTGGTTTGGCATGAAATGTACGGGAAAATCGGACAATGTCCTTAAATTTTGAGCATGATGTCAGGGTTTTTTTTTTTTTGGTTGAATAGATACGTTTACAGGTTTTTTTGTTTTTTTTTTTGGTTGTTAAAATAGGATTGTCAAGGGCCCCGCAAAATTCATCTCTTGGAGGCCCTGATTGGGGTTTTTTAAATATTTTACGATACGATACAAGTTTTAATGTCCTTAAATGTACGGGAATTGTCCTTAAATTTTTTGTTTGAGATTCAGTAGACACCCTGTTAAACATTGCAACCTTCGCTGTTTATAAGGCGACTCAGATTATCTAAAAAACCAATAGTTATTATAAGAAAAATACAATGACCAAGGTGAGGATAAGGTTTTGAAACATTTTTTTTTCTTTTAAATGTATACTACTATTATAAAGCTGAAGAGTTTGTGTGTTTGAACGCGCTAATCTCAGGAACTACCAGTCCGATTTGAAAAATTCTTTTTGCATTAGATAGCCCGTATATTGAGGAAGGTTATAGGCTATTGATGTTATATTCCCAAAAGCATTACATGGCATCTCATAACTACTATACTGCTAGGTCATTTTGTTGCCAGAAACAACCTGATCAACGTAATGCGCAAATATTATTTAATAAAAGAAATACATGTTACAACCTGTTGAAGTGAAGAGTAGATGAGATGTGAAGATCAAAATTGTATCAGTTACTCAGTGAATCAAGAAAGTTTTTGCAGTTTTTGGCATACATCTGCAAAGTGTCATGAACTGTGTATACTAAGAAGAAAGGTACAACACGTTTGAGCTCCTTCACTGTAGAAGACTGATGGCCGAGTGCACCAAACCTCCATTAACTTTGATTGCTGCTAAAGCAACGATCAATTGACATTTTCTGTGCACCAACGTTCATGAGGGGTTTAAACAGCCGCTAATTCACTGATCAGAGGCCAAATTTTAGCAGCTCGGATGCTGGCGAGTTAAAATTAAGGGAACCAATAGAAAACTCCCATCATGGCATTCAATAGGAAACTCTCAACATCCCCCCCGCCAATTCAACGTTTCAAGATGGCTGGCGTCGGCCTCGATTGAAACCGACTCCTGTGATTTCGACGAAGTAGCTGTATTTATTCCTATTAAATATTCCGAAAATAATGTTGAAATAGTTTACTTACTGTGAAGATTCTTATCGGGACATTTCGTAACGACAATAAAAAAATTCTGTCCGCGTGTATTTTTTCTACTCCATGGAGGCTGCCATTTTGTAACTTGCTGCGTATATGCACAGACATCCAGAAGTGACGTTCATTGTTGTTAACCAATCGCAGCCACTTTTATAAATACGTTAGATGAAAAGAGAACATCAGTAAATGCTCGACGAAAATTTGTTGGTGCACAGCAACTGCAACTTAACTATGGCTTCCATAACTATCGCTTCCATAACTAATGACTTCTTCGTTTCTTGTTGGTGCACTCGGCCCGAAGACTGATATTATGGAAAGCTAAAATTTCTGATTGGGCAGACATACATACCTGCAAACATCATGACCTAACTGCTAAAAATAAATAAAATCATTAAATGCAAAAAAGTGTTGTGATCCTTTCAATTTACACAAAAGAATCGTAAATAAGATCTAAAAGAGGTTGTTCTTAGTTTTTCAAAAAACAAAGAGAAGGATATTTCTGTGATTCCTGGCAAGAAATTATGCCCAAAATGTTATACAAGATGTTTAGATGTAACGGAATGGTAGTGAAGAAGTTGTGAATGCCAATCTTCTGACAGTTCACATTTAAAAGCTGCTATAACAACATGTACTAGGGAACAACTGAATGCCAGCCTATCAGAACTTGGCTGTCCACCAGTTAAGCTACATTCCCTCTTCATCTTAATAAGAGAATATGACTTCATATAAAGATAGACACATTTTCGTAAAGTTTATTTACGCCATTCCTTTTTCAAGCCTAATGTTTAAAACTATTTACAATGGGATTTACATTATGATTTTAGCATAACATAAGGTGGGAGGTACTATTAAGTCCCTAACACTGTGACCTCAAAAGGCCTATTGTGTATCCCAATGTCTTTAATTCTGCATAAGTCCTAAGATTTTATCTATCTGTAGTGTTTTATGCAGGGATATTGACACAGTTTGAGGGATTGGAAAACCCATACCTATCAACTTGTCTTGTGCTCGCAAGCGCTTCACACTCACATAGTATGTGTGCTGCTGTTTCATCAGCTTTTCCACATCTGCAAGTAGGGTTTGAAACTATTTTTATATTAAAAAGGTGTTTCATTAAGTGGCAATGTCTTGTAAAAAGTCCTGTCAAGATTCTAGTCTGGTTCTTATTTAAACTAATAAGTTCCCTGGCTCTTTTCCTTAAGGGCTCTTTAATAAAGAGCTTTGAGTGTTTCTGCCCTGGAAGACTATTCCAATAGGTCTTTAGCTGCCTCCTTACCCAATCCCGAATGGCAATTTTAGTGGTTTCAACGGAGATCCCACAAACTGGTTCTGGACCAATGAACAAGGTTTCAGCTCCTTTTTTTTTGCTAGTTTGTTCGCTAGCTCATTACCTTCAATCCCTTTATGTCCTGGTACCCATATTAGGTTTACCCAATTATGTTCAGCAAGACTGTTAAGAGTTTGTTTACATTCCCATACTAGTTTAGAGTTAGTATTGGGAGAATTCAGGGCTTTAAGAGCTTGCCTGGCTATCTGTAAATATATAAATATTCCTATTTTTGTATTTACGTTTTATATTTTCATAGGCGCATTGTAAAATGGCATTTGTTTCTGCTTGGAATACTGTTGAGTAGATCCCTAGGCTTAGACTTATGTCCTTCCTTGGTTTCATTCCTCGAATTCCAGCTCCGATTTTCCCACTTTGTTTAGAACCATCTGTGTCCCAGATTATTCCATTGACATCGGTGGGTTTATTATTATTATTCCATTCTTCTTGGCAAGGAATGATAATGCAAAAAAGTTTTGTAAAAGAGGTTCTAGGTATCATTTTATCGGAGTTCATTTGTAAAAATGGTTGTTTAGAAATGTCCCTAGCTAAAGCTGCTTGTCCCACATTACAATAATGTGGTTTCCACAGATTATTAATTTTAAGTCTATGTATGGTCGCTCTTGCCTCTGCTTCAAGTGCCAAATGAAGAGGGGGTAGATCAAGAAGGACCTCCATACTGGCACTAGCGGTTATCTTCATAGCCTCAGTAATGCCCTTACATGCTAGTCTTAGTAAGGTGTTCAGTTTGTTCCTGGTTGTTACCAGTTTACCTTTAGTCCACCAAACTATGGCCGCATAAAGTATAATGGGTTTAATAACCATTGTGTAAATCCAAAAGATTACGCTAGATTTTAATCCCCATGTTTTACCAATAGTATTTCTACATGACAAAAAGGCAATGTATGCTTTATTGATAGTTTTATTGATATGAGAATTCCAGTTTAGTTTTGAATCTAGGGTAATACCCAGATATTTAACTTCCTTGGATAATTTGATATTCTTGTTGTAAAGAATGGGTTCTACAAGACCCATTAATTCCTTTTCTTAGTAAAAGGAACAAGAATCGTTTTATTGGGATTTACTGATAATTTAATATTATTCTCACCAATTTTCCACAGTACTTAGTGCATTTTGCATTAGATCCAAAATCACGTTAGGGAATTTACCCCTTACAATGATCACAATGTCTTCTGCAAATCCCTGAGTATATAATCCTTTATTTATTAGTCCCTCAATCAGCTCGTCAACCACCAGATTCCACAAGAGGTGAAAGAACCCCTCCCTGCAGACATCCCCTCGTCACCGAAACTGGTAAGGTATCTTCATAAATGAATAGTTCTGTTCTTCAACATAGCATTTATCCAGCCACAAGTGGATAGGTCAATACCATGTTTTTGAGCTGCCCTATCTATGGAAAAGAAGGATGTATTATCAAATGCTCCTTCAATATCAAGAAAAGCTGCAAGAGCTTTTTCTTTGTTTTCAAGTGTTTTTCAATAATAGAGACAAGGCTATGAAGAGCCGCCTCAGTTGATTTCCCGACTTGGTAGGCATATTGGTTTGGATGTATATGAAAAGTCCTAAGTACACCCTTCCTAATATATTTATCAATTAGCTTTTCCATAGTTTTCAGAAGAAAAGATGTTAAGCTAATTGGTCTAAAAGCTTTGGCATCGACATAGGAAGGTCGACCTGGCTTGGGAATAAACACGATCTTGACTGGTCTCCATTGAGATGGAATATAACCCAGTGCTAGGCTTGCTCTAAAAATATTACAAAGAGGTGTAGCTAGAAAGCTTATTCCTTTTTGTATAAGGCTGGAAAGATTTGATCTAATCCAGCTGATTTAAAAGGGTTGAAGGTAGACACTGCCCACCTACCTTTGATCGATCGATGGCCAGACGTGTCATTTTTCAATTTTTCTTGGGTGCTCAAAGGTGAGACCCCAAGTTTAAATTTTGCAAACTTTTGCCTCTATCCCGATCGATCTCGATAGAATCTGGGAAATGTACACTGGTTAGAACCTTAAGTGTTTCTTCCCCAGTGGCATTATAGCTTCCATCTTTCTGTAACAGAGTCCCTAATCTAAGATTTGGTTCTTTTGTTAAAATTTTATAGAGTCTAGAACTGTTAGGAACATTAAAAATTTCTTCACCATACTTCCTCCATGATTTTCGTTTTGCTTTTCTCAAAGCTCTGTTATATTCAGTGAGTGAATTATGATTTTAACAAACGAGTATAATATGTTGCGTTACATTATAACAAACAAGCTCAATATGTTGTCTTACATTGCATATGTCATTGTTATCCAATAAAGTTTAAGTAGATCAAGAAAGATTTGATTACAAAGCTAATTCATCAAAGGACACTTTATTGTTTGATTGTTTGAAAGAAAAATTTGATGTCTTATCAGCTAATGTCACAAACCTTGCATCCAATTCAACCCCATCATTCCTGTTAATATTCTTCCCTTTTGTTTTTTTTTATTTTATTTTTTTTTATTTCGTTTACTTAATATTAGCGCAACCTGATGTCAAGATGTCTTGATTTTCTAGCCTGTCAAGGACTGCATCAGGAGATAACTGCACATCTTCATGTATAAAAGCTAAAATCAATCCGTTCAGATGTTACTAGTCGAACTGCAGAGATAGTTCTTCAAGTATTGTGAGTAGACTGTGAACTGAGGAAAACATACAACAGCTGCAAACTTGTTTTGCTTCTGGAGTCTTGCATGAAGTTTTGGGAGTCCTCGTACAGACTGCATCCAAAGCAGCACTTCACCCTTGATGTCAGTGGCGAGCTCTTAGAAATTAGCCAGTGATGCAAGTTCAGCAGTGACCTCATCTACTTCATGTGCTTTAGCTGTGGAAGGAGACAGAAGATACTGAAAAGGCTTCAAAACTTTGCTGTACAAAACAAACTTTTCGTCAATAGCTGCAATGGTCTGATCAAGAAAGGGGATGTAAAGAGCTCTTCGGAAATATTCCTCCTGAGTGCCTGCTGGAATGCTGCCTGTGTACCTGTCGGCCTGCAACTCTTGGTGGATGTAGCTCAACGTATAGTTTTGCGCAGATGTGCATAATATTGTGGAAGATTTGAGCAAGACGTACCTCTACATTTTGCATACATGTCTTCTAGCATAGCTAGAACATTCATTGCTGAGTTCACCCCAAGTTTTAGATCAATGTTTTCTGTTTTAGATATTTCCTTAGAGGCCTGGTTATTTCAAAACTCAGTTTAAAGAAGGCCCCAGGCTACTGTAAAGAAGGCCGCAAGGAAATTTGATTTACAGATAGAATTTGAAAGGAGCTGGGCATCTGTGGCTGTTTTCTTGTCAGTCCATCCAACGATGACAAAGAGCACTGACAACTGGCTTAAGAAGTTCGATAAAGGAATTGTGGGAAGTGTGGCGTTCAACCCATCATGTGGGGCCCATTTTCTTCAGCTTTTGGGCATGGGATCCATCTGGTACCTCGAGGATTCTTCCTGGACAGAGCACATAAGAAGTGCTTGTTAGTCATCTAGTATCAAGAGAGAGTGAATGTTTGGAGGTTTACTTAGGATACTTTTTAACTTTCAATTGTTTTTCGGAGGTATGAAACTGAATGATCAAGTGTAAGTCAAAGAGCCATTTTGGTGCATACATTTTTTTCAAGTCGTTATTATTTCATACCTACCAGTAGGATTTTTGATTCTTCAGTAACCGGAAAAATTCCCATGCTGTGTCTGAGTCCTAAGCAGTTTCTTATTTCCTGTACACAACATTAAGGGACAGGTTGAAGGAATGGAACGCACAGTGAACAAACATTACTTTTGGCTGCCTTTATTTGATGATGGCTTGTGTTCTCCTCAGAGCATCATTCATGGCTGCTCTGTCATAACCTTGGCCAACTGAGTTACAGCAGTCTAGTTTCATATCATTTAGTGCTGTGCGTATAGCATCTACAAGGCCCACACCAGTACAGTCTTTTACTGGTATGACCTCCAAGAACTCTTCATGAATATTGGTGTTTTCTACAAATCTTACACAGAATGAAAGTTGACCTATACCAGCAACGTCTGTCGTCTCATCGTTTACGACAGAAAAGCACTGTGCATCATTGACTGTCTACCAACTTTGTTAGAATAATTTCATTTATTGAAGATACAATCTCTTTCTGTATTCCCAGCTGATATATGTTGCATTTGACAAGTGTGTTCTCAATTCTGCATCACCTGCTTCAACTGTGAACTTTAAGAGGGACCTGAAAATTTCTTCTTTCTTTGGGGATCCTTCTAGGTCAAGAGGTCTTCCATCTATGTGTCTGCTAAAGGCTACTCCTAAAAGAGCAAGGAAGATAGCACTTAATAATCTGTTTTATAGCCTGCCAATTTTTGTTGATTTGGCTTTTCAGCTCCTTCTCAATGATCGATACATGAGTTTTCACCACTGTATGTTGCAAGGATGTTGGCAGATATGCTCAAACCTACTTTATGATCTATGTATTTTCATGTTTCACTTGAATTGTTCTTTGACATCTTAGACATCATCTTTTGTGCAGAGTACACAAGGCACTTCCATTCAGGCATCCATTGTAACTGGAACCACAAGTTGTGAGTTCCAGATTTAGAAAACTCAAACGAAATATCAGGAGTCCAAGGATTTTCTAGAGGATTTTTCCTGGTGAAATCATCAAGCACTTTCCCTCCATAGGCTCTGAAATTCATTCTCAAGGATGATGGAAGGAGATTCATTTCTTTGCAATTCTATTTCTGAAGAGTTAGAATTGAGCCATCCACGAAATCATCTTCAACTTGTACATTTGATGGTGTCATTTTTTCTGATGTTGATTCTGGAAGAAAAAGGAAAGATTAAGAAATGTCTCTATTGTGTAACTAAACTGCAAATTAAAAATTAACCTTCATAATCATGGGAACCAAGAATAAGATTTGCACCTTTCTGAAATAGGTCTAAGCTGTGCATGGGCATAGCCAGGATCTTGACTATAGGAGGCGGCAGCGGGGGGAAGGGGGGCCTTATGGAAACAAATTTACTTATCAGGTATTAAGTAAGCAAGCAGTCGCCATTTATACTGATTTGAAATATTTTTGCTTAAAATTAGTTGATTTTTTTTTTTTTAATGATTTTTCTAACAAAGTTCTTATTTTTCAACTGCTCCCTGGCTAAGACCTGGAAGGCATGAATTTCGATGCCATCACACAGGTGGGAAAAGAAAAATGGGACGCATGAATCCTACGAAGAACAGTGATTCAATTTGCAATCATATGCTTATGTAGATTATTGCAAAAGGTAGGTGAAAGCTGTTAAATAAAATCATGCTAATTTTATAACTAAAACCTAAATGAAAATATTCACAAAGTTTTTTTACACTGGGTTGCCATAATTAAAGAGGTATTTAGAGCCTAATTACCAAAAACCTACTGGGCCAAATTCCACTAAATTAGGTGTGAACAGTATTTAGACCAATGGGTTTTGATTTCTAAAGAAAAAAATGGCGCTGGAAGCTATATGTATTAGAGATGATTGGGCATAATAAATAAAGTTAGTTTACAATCATTAGTAAATTTTATTTCGCATCATTTACAGATGTGATTCAATACGTTTTCCTTGCACTGTTTCAATAATTGTATTCTGTGAACAGCAGAATGCAACAGATCTCCAGTGATTTGCCTCATATACAGCGTTATTTGGTCCTTTAACATTACTAAGTTATCTACGCCTCCTTGGTACACCAAGCTTTTCAAATATCCCCATAACCAAAAGTCACAGGGAGTGAGATCAGGCAAACAAGCTGACCAACTTGTAAGAAACGCTTGACTAATAATTGTCTTCTGTGAAACAGAACCATAAGATTTGCTGTTCACCCCATCCAATGTGAGGGGGTGCTCCATCCTGCAAAAATATGGTGGATCTGAGGCATCCATGATGTTGAAGTTGTGAAATAACAAAATCAAGCAGCATTCATTGATAACTCACAGCATTGACGAAGCAAGTCATGGGACCGTTTGGTGTTCTTTTTTTCAAAAAAGTACAGACTGATAATGATTATAATGAACTGAGCAGTAAAACCAGCACACCACAATGTGATTTTCAATTAGTGCAAAGAAATCTGCTTAGACACATGAGGTTTCCCCAATGCCCAAATGCAGCAATTCTGTGTGTTTACAATTCCATTAAGATGAAAATGAGACTCATCACTCCATAGGATGTTCCAAGGCCATGCATTCTCGACTTCCATTCAAGCTAGGAACATCAGAGCGCGTTTGTATCTCCTCGAAGCAGTTGTTGAGTGGCTGATCTTGAACGGGAAAAACTTCAGCAGTTTAAGCGTAATTTTCCACACCATTGCATACAGCATATCAAACTGCCTGGATATTGCCAGTACACTTCTGGAAGTGTGCGCATCGTTTGGTTCCAGTGCAGCAGTTACAACTGTTCCACATTGTTGGTTTTATTCTTTGTTCTGGCAGCACATCCCGTATTTTCAAATCACAAAATCATTTTTCGCAAATTTGTGATTTTCATTGGGCGTTTCCTTAAATTATTCAATCTCCGATATTCCCGAAGAAAAAAAACAACAGAAGCAATGTTGTTTTTTTGGTAGTAAAGCTTCACTAGGAAAACACGATCATATAAATGTAGCATAGGGAAGGTTTAACATCAAAGCACCACCGCACAACCATAGCACAGGGGTTGGACCTAATACGCACTGTTCGTTTTCATCTTTTTATATCCTTCCATCTATGACATCAGTTTACTGCAATCTGCATATTTCCGTGCTTTCAGCACCATTTTTTCCTCTGATGGTGAAACAGGTCAAAAGAGTCCTGCGAGTTCTCAAAACCCTGACAAAGTCGGTGACAGCGGTGTTTATAATTGAAAAAACAAAAAAGATGCCGCCATGACAATATGTCCGGGCCGTCAGTGGTGTTGGTGATTAAATGAAGAGTAGATTTTGGAACGGACAAATTAGGAGCTGAATCATCGCAAAGTTAATATCAATTATCATTACTACAATTTTTTTTCGCTTTTCCTCCTTTTCTTTTGCACTCATTTTTCAGGCTTTAGGGAGGGAGGTTAACCCCCAAAACCCTCCTCTCATTGTGCCTATGCTGATGACCTATTTCATGATGTAACAATGGTACATGAAATACAGAAGCTTACAGTAGACTTGCTTAAAGAGAAGTTTCCTGAAGTCACAAAAATAGAATATTAAAAATGATACAAGATACATCCTCTTCTTTTCATTGCTATATTTCGCAGTTTTATTTCTTTTAACTGCTTCATCAGACCTTCTTACGTACATAGGAAAAACTCTTCTTAAAGTATAATAAAGAATTTGGAAACAAATTGGAATGTTAATAACATCATGATAAACTTTACAATTTGTTGCTTAACAACATTGTTTCTAACAAATAATATAATTTGCTAAGTTTTTACAGTTGACTCTGTATATGTTTGTATATTGACTTCTAATGAAGCGTGTGTTATAAACAGCTTTAAATGTTTTAACAAACAAAAAGGGATAGAAGTTAGCCAAACAGTTATTGAAAAATTTAAAACCAATTGTAAAAACTTGGAAAAATTTCAATAATGTAAAAGTTTTATAAACATATACAAAGTCATTGTAAAAACTTAGCAAATTACATTTGTTAGAAATAATGTTAAGTAATTAATTGTAAAGTTCATCATGATGTTATTAACATTCCTGTATTGTTACCAGATTCTTTATTGTACTTTAAGAAGAGTTTTTCCTATGTATGTAAGAAGGTCTGATGAAGCAGTTAAAAGAAATAAAACTGCGAGATATAGCAATGAAAAGAAGAGGATGTATCTTGTATCATTTTTAGTATTTACCTACATATTTTGTTTAAATATTAGAACAAATAGAATATCTTACTGATATGTATGCAGCACAGTGGTCTTTTTCTGCTACCAGTCGTGGCAAATCAGCTTGTGATGGTATTGGTGACACCGACAAAAGATTGACCACTACAGCAACTTTTCAACAAGTATTATCTGAACAAATAACATCAGCTCTAAAAATATTTGATTTGTGTAAAAGCAATATCGAAAATACTAAATGTGTGTTCCTTCCAAAGAGTACTTGGCTGTCTCATAGCCAGAGAAAACTTACATAGAAGGTTATCAGAAAGCAAAACCAATGGTTGGAACCAGAAGTTTTCATAAGTTTGAACCATTAACAACAACATTTATAGCAGCCAAAACAATTAGTAATGATGAAAGCTTTTCATTGATATACGATTTAACAGTGAACCAATCATATCGGTCACTTCCCTGAAAAACTGACTCTTATATAGCAAGTGTATCCAATTGTAAATGGTACATTGACATAATTGAAGATAGAGACTATTAGCAGGGTGATGTATCTGTAAAACAAGTCTTACACATGCTACTCCATTTATAACTGGTACTGGGAGGTAGTATGACATAGCCAAAGAACAACAAAAAATAACAGCAACTTGAAAATGTTTTTCTAGAGATTCCAAATAATAATTGAGTCAGTCAATGCAAGAACGTCCCAAGTCCATGTAACTTTATTTTGAGATAAATAAGAAAAACTGTCTGGATTCATTACTTGGGATGTTATTGCTGTCACCATTTACATAAAGCCAGACTCAGCAAAGCAGTTGCAATGGATTTGAAATGTTGTTGCTCCGTGTACCAAAGCACTGATCGTTCAAGACACCTAAAACGCTTTGATCTGGAATTTTGGACTTTTGGACGTTCTTGCACTGACCGACTCAATTATAAGTCACATTTCAGAAACAGTAAGTATGTTTAATGTTCATCTGTTTAGTTAATATAGTAGTGAACCGAGTAATCAGTAATGATTTTTTTCCTCCAAACTGGGGCAAATTACTTTCTTAAATTTTTGGTTTTTTTTAATGAACTTCAACATATATTTTTCTCAGCTTTTTAAAATTGTCACCTTTTCTTTTATAAGCATTTTCTACACAAAGTTAGATATTTATAAGGAAAAAAAATTTAAAATTTTTATAAATATTTCATTTTGCTATTAGTTTACTTGTAGCACCAACGCCTTTGTTTATACAATATAACAAGAATGTACACACACAAAAAAACTGTGCAGATATCTTTATAAAAAAATAAATTATGGGCATTATTTGTTTGTAAATCCTGTAAACATTTTTCTGGATATTACAGGAAAAGCCAACTTGATGATAAATTTAATCAGTCTTATCTCTAAACCTAATTGAGATAGGAGGCTGAACCTTTGCAGATTTCCATTTGGTTTTGCAATACATAAAATCTGAAAATTTTTGTTGAAATTAAAGAATGTGGGTTAACAATCTTAAAAATTGTGGTTGGATTGACATGGAAAGATCCCTATACAACATATATTTGGCCTCTCCCTTCTCAATTATTGAGATATGCTCATATTGACTTATGTCTCCAGTGGCAAATGTAAATCGATGGATACCTGTATTTACATAACGAAAGATCAAATATTATAAAATCTAATTAACTTCAAAAGTGAGCAAAGATACTTGGGAATGCAAATGGTCCCTGGATTACGGACAACCCTACTTACGAACGGGCTCTCCATAAGGATAATTTATAATTAATAATTCAGGAATTAGTTTCTTCCACGCATTGCATAAGCGGTTGTTGGCTCAGCATCTGTTCACCAGCGGCTAGTCTCATTGTTTTAGTCTCTTATGCACAGCATCACTTTTGCTTTACTTTTTTATTTGATTTTACGAGTCTGCGTTTACTCTTATCACCATGCCTACGTGTAATTCTAAAGCAGGCCGCACACGATGCAGCTTTAAGTTGCACTAAAAAAGTTGCAAACGACAGTCAGGGCGCACATGATGCAACATTCTTTGCGCCGCCGTTCGGACAACAAACGAAGCACACTACGAATTTGAATGACGTCAATTGACATTACGTCAAGGAGACTGCGGTGATGTCCTTCCAAATCTAATATGTGTGATTTATATTAAACATATGAGAAATATTTTTATAATATTATTAGCTGATATGTAATCGCAGTTGATGGCAATAATGCGATTCACGAATAACAACTACCAACAGCCAATAATAATCCATTGCTCACTAGAAACAATGATGTCACATGTCATTTCTCGATGGCCTCGGCAGTTTCCGGAAATGGTGAATGAGCGACAATCCGCTACCGATGTGAAAAATTCAAAAAATCTAGGTTTTTCAAACCCTCTGATACATTCTGCCGCATTAAATTATTGCATTTACATATAAACTGTATTTATGTGTGAAAGAAACTCGCAATACTCTGATATTCAATGTGTATTCGCTAATCGCCCATCTGAAGCGAAGGAAATATGTTTAGACGCCATGTTTCCCCTTGAGCATGATGTCATGACTGATGTATTCCAATGCTGCACTGTGATTGGGTAATTCCATGCAGCTTTTGGAGTTGCAATCCTCGCCTTTGCAGCTTTTTCTCCATGCAACTCCGGTTGCAACTTTGTCCATTCAGCTCAAAAAACGCTCTAGGTCAAAAGTTGCACATGCAACTCGACCCAAAGCTGCATCGTGTGCGGGCTGCTTTAGGCGAATGTTAACCTTTAATATTCTTCTTTGAAATTTCTCCTATCTAAGCTTTTTGTACGAGTTTGTTTTCATGTTCTGTTAGTTTGAATGAAAAGATCAGAATAGTTTCTGTAACTTATTATTACAGTACAGGGGTATTATTATTATTACTACCACATATGAGCCACTATAGTATTATTGTAGTTGTTATTATTATTACAGTATATGCGCTATTCATTAGGGATCTGGGTTACATAGAAATCCGACCTAAAGATATTCTCAAGAACATATCTCATTCGTAATCTGGGGTCCGCCTGTAATTAATTATAGGCAATCATTATATGAATATTTATACATAAAGAGCTGCAAATGACTCGTAGAAGCCCAAGGCCTGGTCTACACAAGCAATGCTATCGTTCTTACAGAAATGAGTGAAACTCATGTATTTCATTGGAAAGATACAGTTTATAGAAACATGTTCAATGTCGAATAGGAGAGTTGGTAACACTAGGTTGATCTACATAGCACATTGGTGAGCATTAGCAAGTCCTTAAGGGTGCACTTTCCTTAATTTTATCCCTATTAAGTTATCTAGGGATTAAAGTTATAAGCCAATGCTAACTCTTGTGTAGACTGCGCCTAAATCTCTGGCATCTTATAGAAAGGATGAATCATCAATAATCTTACATTGTGAACAGAGGTGTGCTGTAGTAGTAATTTTCCCACATTACTGACACTTTTCTTAAGACTTATTAAGGAAACTATAATATGTATCTGGTGTACTATGAAAGAACTTTGTTCACTAATGACATGACTGGGACTAAACAATAGTCTGCATTCCCTGCATTTTATTAACTGCTGCTGTTAGTAGTTTCATGGAAAACACACTATAAGTTATCATGGTGCAATATGAAAATTTGAAATTAAGCTCAAATAGTGATTATCATAAAACAAATTATTTGACAATGAATAATAATTCTATTGTAATTATTTTAACTTATTTTCAACATCTTTTGGTTTATTGGAAATATATTGAAAAATGCAGAAGTTTGATTTTTTTTTTTTTCTGCAAACTTATTGCAAAAAATATTTTAAAATTGTTAAAAATATATTCATGCTCAAAAATTAAGAATAAATCCGCTATAGGACTGCAACAGAATTGTATTAGATATGTAGCCTATCAAACAAAATGATAACTCGGAAAACCAAAGAAAAAAAGCTGTGGCTCTGCCACTGTGATCAGAATAAACAAAAACAGCTTTCTGGAGCTAAGTAGCAATGCTACTTAGAATACAGTGCGGTGTATTTTCAGCACAAGAATATAGAGCTGTTGTGGAATGGAGTCCATCTTATTACCAATGCTGTGCTAAGCTTCTGAAGAGTCTAGCCTCCTGCAACGTGTCTTCTGATTATATTCAACCAGGTTTAAAGCGGAAGACCAAGCTGGCCACTATAAGCACTGGATATTATCTATTTCCAAGTCGTCATCCCCTAGTGCAATACTCCAATAAATAAATATATAAACCACATAACTATAAAAAACTTGAAACTCAAGTCATCATCACATATCACTATATTTCGCAGAAAAATACTTATTCTGCTTCATCAGGCTTAATACAAGAAAACATAGAATAATATAAAACAAACGATAAGTAGGCAAAGTTATAAACAAAAAGGCAAGTTATAAAACAATAAAATATTGGTAATGTTACCATGTTTACAATTCAAAACAAATACTTGTTGTGTATGTACTGTTTAAACAAAGATCATAATAAAATATTCCAATTATTTAAAAATTTCTTGATTTTTACAATTATTTTTGAACTTTTCTAACAAAAAAGGTCTTATTTCTACTCCTTTTTGCTTACTGAAGCACTCAAAACTATTAACAAAGCATGCTTCAATCATAAACCTTATAGTTTTATCACATATATTTTTATATAGTATAGTCACTATTGGGTCCGGATTATGTCCAAATTTCATGCAATGGTTCGCCCAATCTGAAGTTTCAGGGTGCCGATTTCTAAAAGCACTAATGTGTTCTTTAACTCGTTCACCTAAAGACTTCTGGTATTTCCGAAATATACTCCGCCACAAGTACAACATTTTAATTTATAAAAATCACAGCCATCTTTGTCATTATATTATTTACTTTGTTTGAATTTTGTATTAAGGATTTCAAATTGCTATTGGCTATCCTTACAATAGAAATATTATTAGATTTACAGATTTGACTTATTTCTCTAGATATATTTACATTATAAGGTGTGCAAATTATATTTTTAAATTCTTTATCTATTTTGGTTTTAACTTCTTTCTTATTTTGAAAAAATTAATACAAAATTCAAACAAAGTAAATATAATGACAATGAGGGCTGAGATTTATTAAATTAAAATTTTGTACTTGTGGCAGGTATATTTCGGAAATACCGGAAGGACTTTAGGTGAATGAGTTAAAGAACACATTAGTGCTTTTAAAAATCGGCACCCTGAAACTTCAGATTGGGCGAACCATTGCATGAGATTTGGACATAATCCAGACCCATTAGTGACAGTACTATATAAAAATATATATGATAAAACTACAAGGTTTATGATTGAAGCTTGTGTTATTAATAGTGTTGACTGCTTCAATAAGCAAAAAGGAGTAGAAATAAGCCCTTTTTTGTTAGAAAAGTTCGAAAACAATTGTAAAAATCAAGAAATTTTTAAATAATTGGAATATTTTATTATGATCTTTGTGTAAACAGTACATACGCAACAAGTATTTGTTTTGAATTGTAAATATGATAACATTACCAACATTTTATTGTTTTATAACTTGCCTTTTTGTTTATAACTTTGCCTACTTATCGTTTGTTTTATATTATTCTATGATTTCTTGTATTAAGCCTGATGAAGCAGATAAGAATTTTTCTGCGAAATATAGTGATATGTGATGATGAATTGAGTTTCAAGTTTTTTATACTTTATAGTAAGTCAGATGCCACTGCACTCCTGAATAACTGAAAATACTGTTGTAGAATGACATAACACTATATCTGGCATGTTACGGTTCCCATTCAAACATATGGAGGGGAGTATGCATACCCAACTTGAGGATGCACCAATGATATCGCCTCCACTGTAACAATCCCGTTTGAGGATGTTAAAGGGGCGGTAATGAGTCAGAGGTTTCCTATAGATGAAGACAGAGGGAATCACTCTGCAGACTGAGCCTCAACTTGTTTGTAGAGAAAACAGAACCTCACTGGTCCTCAACTGAATGATCTCTGCAGTCCAAATGGACTTCTATGGGCTGAAGTCAACAGGATGCATCTTTCTATGCTCACACAATCACTTGTACATAGTATGCCTGAAAACAGCCCTCTCTGTTGCTGCTAAAAGGTTTTTGACAAGGTCTTCTACTGTAGTTTGCCTGCATCATCAAGCAATTGCTGCCAAATAACGGTCTTCTTCTATTACCTTTGCATCTCCTGTACTGAAGAGTCCACTGACATCCATCCTGTTGGAACCTACGCCAGACTCTTAAGAAATGACACTTTGTGAGACATGCAACTTCTATAATATTGTCAGCCTAGAGCTGTGCTATGATTCTGTCCCACACAACATCAGTACAGGTTTACTTGGAATGGCTCATCTAATCAGTGACATGCACGAATTGATAGATGAGGTCCCACTGTCCCCATCTACTATCTCAGCCCCAGCTAGGGAAGCAGCTTTCCAAGAAGGATCTTGAGCTAGGTATTATCTGATTTAATACGCTCTTATAAAGAGACATGAATGGTGTAGCATAAGGCTTCTGCTACACATAATTAAGCTACTACTAACGCTATTTCTTTACTCATGCAGAAAAAGCACTATTTTAGGTTCAAGCATGGGACTCCATTCCCCAATCTGAGAAGTTTGAGTGGTATATTTGCCAAAAACAAATGCTGTCCTTAAGCTACAAGAACACCATCCGATTTTGCACCAACTTACTCGGCCAACTTCGATTTGTCAGCCACGAACACCATCCAACTCGCAAATGAAGTTGGCCGTGATAGCAGCAATCCCATAATTCAATGCATTTCCCCCAGCAGCTGTGGAAAATCTGAAAAAATCAAGGTTTTGAAACCTTTCTTGATAAATTCTGCCACATACAATTACTGCATTTCAGTATAAACTTTATTTATGCATGAAAGAAACTCGCAATACTCTGATATTCATTGTGTACTCGCTTGTCGTCGTTTCGAAGCGGTGAAATCGTTTATGGACGCCATTTCTATCCATGGGCATGATGTCATGACTGACGTGTTCCAATACTGCCCTGTGATTGGTAATTCCGACCAACTTTTCCGAGTTGGTCCTGCACAACCAACTCTAGTCAGCCGACTAAAATCGCTGGCAAGTCGCTGAAAAACGTGCTCAAAGTCAGCTCTAACGACTCGAAAATTGAAAGTTGGCCGATTAAGTTGGTGCAAAATCAGATGGTGTTCGTGGGGCTTTAGGCCAGCTCATGAAGGACAGAAACTCTGTGCAGAGCAGGACGACAAACACCGGCATGATCCAACATTTAGTATATGACAAATAAATTGTAGATCAATTGCACTTCAAAAGTTATACAAGTCGGATTTCATTATAATACTTGCACGCACTAATTTCGTAATAGAAAACAGAGGATGGTACAATCTTCCATCACAATACTATTGCCTTTAACCTAAGAAACTGCCTGTCTACATGATATTGGAAGGTAATTTTGGGTGCCCACTTCCCTCAGATGCACTGGCATGAAATCACGTATATGAAAATCTTGACTCGTATATGAAGAGTTCATCCTCATTGCACAGGCATTGAATTGCAATGCTGCCAGTTCCTTATTAATAAGCCTTTTCAGGCGTAAGTAAAATGATCTTCAATTTTTAGTGAATACTGTCCTCTTAAAAACGCTTCCATACACTGTCCGTCTCGATGCAGATTCCTTTGCCACAGCAAGCTCAAAGGAATAATTGCATCAGTTATGTATTTTGTATATTTTGTGATTATGACTAAAACTGTCAGCTTCAGCTGCTATAGTCCACAGTCAGCTACCACCACTAGATATAAAATAAAAAGTTCAGACTCAGTCCAGTACTCATCTCTGTTAATCCAGGAAAAAATGTATCACTACTATCTATCATCTAAGAGTGATACCTTTCGGCCAGACCCAAACCTCGATCACATGGACAGACCTCTGTTACTAAGTCACATTATCAGACAATAAAAAAATTAATATAATTCCCATCGATTTTTAGCAAATAATTATTCACCATATTTTAATAAACAGGCTAATAATTATTTGTTGAATTCTTAAATTTTATCTTAATTTTCCTAATTAATTTTTAATCTAATTATATTAACATTATATTACCCCTTAACAATTCCAGCTTTAACCATTTATTTATCCAGTTTCTTCTACTTCCAAAAAATTCTTTCCAAATTTCAAAGTAAAAGGCTTGAATAGTACTGAGACCAAGATAAGAATTTTAGGCTCAAATTTATTTGGAATAAAGAAATTTTTAAAATAGGAACTGAACAACTTTCTCATGTCTTTGCCTAATGTCATAACAATTTATTTTGTTACTACTGTCATATTGATGCGTGGTTTACAAGGTCAAAGGATTATCTAGCATTGTGAGGATTAAGACTGTTCCTGGAATGAAGGTCTCATTTGATTGTTCCTCAGCACAGACAGACTGAGATGAGGTTGGTTTGGGAATCCAAAGCTCTTGTATATAAAGCCTCTGTTGTTGTAAATAAAGTAGTCAGCAGTTGTTAGTCAATAAAGTCAGAGTTACCTGTTAACTTGTCTCTAACATTTATTTTTAACAATGTAACATTGATGCTGAAATCCAACAGATGACGATGTAAGGATGACTGCCACCCTCCAAACCAAGGAGCACGGATGATGCCTTTTTCTGCTGACACCTAGATATGCATCGCTGCAGAATTGCACAGGTCATCAGCCGCCCTGCCCCCGAAACCCGTCAGACCACGGACGAGTTACCAGTTGACCAGTCTCTGTCCAACGTTATTTTAACCACATAAGATATATATATTTTATTTATGGAAATAAACAGAAAACACAAACACTAAGACCTTTCTTAATATTTATTTCTTATAAAGAAACAATATTCCAGAAAATACTGCTCTTATTCAGAATAAAAACTGTGCAAAAAGAACTAAAGAAATCCAATAAAACACAACAAAGATTTTAATGTTATCTACACTGATCTATATTTTGAAGGATTAATGAAAAAAATTTTTTAATAATGATCAGTGTTCTATGGAAAAAAAATTACATTTAAATAAGAAAACGATGTTGAATCATTAAAAAAATGTATATTCATGAACTCTTGCAGAAGCTTACATAATTATATTTACAAATAAAATGCATTCAATGTGATGTACAGTTGTTATATGCCATGTTATGAATTCATTTTTGGTTAATTTAAAAAACAAAGTAGAAACTGAAAACAATAGGAAAAAAAAAAATAGCAGTAAATTAAAATAATATTTAAAACAAGAGATCAACAGAAGCTTCGAAGTTTGCAGATATTCATTATAAACAAAAGTACTTTAAAAAAGTTTGGGAAGCTCGTTTAAAATTTAATTTGTAAAATGTGAAACGTTACAATCATTTGTCATTAAAACTCATCAACTTCACAAAGAATGACAGATTTATGTTGTGAAATGTATAAGATATACATTTTAAGTACATTTGAAAGGAATTTCTGGCAGTACTCCTTCATAAGAAGGCAAAAAGATGGTAAAAATTTTGCTGTTTTAATTTCAAGTATTACAAAAAAAAAAAAAGGCACTTGCTAAGGAATAAAATACCACCACATTCCTTAGAGATTATAATTTTCAATGTAGTTTTAAGATGCTCAAAGGAGGGGAGGAGAGGGGTACAGTTAGGACGTTCCTACTCTTGTATTTTGTTTAACTCATCTCCTATTAAATGGGTAAATGATACAAATGAAGTCGTAATTCATCAAAGGCCAGTGAACTGAATATCTCTTTGGACTGTATGTATGTAAGCACTATTGGCTTTTCAACTCCTTATGTTTAAACCTCATCGTCTTTCCATATTTGCCCGATTATTATAGGACTAAAAGGCTTCATTCCTGGCACATACCTTGCAGTTAATAAAACAAACAAACCAGCATTTCCAACAAAACTGGTAAAAGTTTGATATACTACAAGGCATTGGGGATAAGAGTCGCAGACTACGACTGGATGTTGTGAAAACGCATATTGACGCATTGCTTAAGCAGATGTTAGAAGAAGAGGAGGTGCTTTATAAAAGTTTACTAGAGAGCGTAGATTTATTAATGGAAGAAGGTATTAAACTGAGCTGTCAGTTGAATTTGCCAAGATTTGAGAAGCCTGAAGAAGAAACAATTGTAAAGCTGGAAAAAGCGTTACGAACAAGAGTGGATGCTTTGATTTTAGAGAAACATAACAGAATGAAATTAATAAAAAAACTTGCTGCTGAAGATAAGTTATTGTGTGAAAGATTAACAATCACGCCTTATGATATTTCTCTGGATAAAATTCCAAGGCTGAAACATGTTCGACACGACAAAATCTATTGAATCATCAATTCTTTAGCTTCCCATTACTCTTGTTTCTCTTATCTGCCCAAACTTATAAGCAATACGCTTGGTTATGCAAACAATGAAAAAGTAGACTATATTAAAATAATTCCATACTGCCCTATAAAGCTTTAAAAATCAATGAATGATTTTTAACAAGTTAACCAAGCATAGTTACTAGCCATAAAATGGTTGTGAATTAGTTTATTTTGGGGAGCAATGCTTTAGAATTGGAAGTGCCAACTGCAGGGAAAGCAAATCGGAAAAGTAACGGCATTTGAGATGTGGTGTTCAAGGCGGCTTCGGGAGAGACTGCAAAATTAAGGCAATTAATAAATGAGCAAAAAAACAGGCTCATTTTTTGATCAGAATACATTACATTTTTTAAAGATATCATCAATTCATGGTAAATAACAGCAAAAAGTATGCGAAGGGAGTTTCAGGAAAGACTGCAGTGAAGGAGATTAAAAAAGAAAAACGAGTGAAGGAAAGGAACAGAAAAATCATACATTTGAAAGACAGAAAAGAGCTGGGAACCAATCTTCAGGGTGACAATTCAGAATTAAGAAATACCCCTTCAAATGCACTGATGATTTCTAATATCATACACACTTAAACTGAGGGTAAATATCAACAGAAACAAATACACCTAGGCACCTAAGGCTTAATTAAATACATCCTCATAGTACAGTGTTTTTTACAAACTAAATGCAAGAGCTTATGATAGATATTCTGTGAGGCCACACGGACAGAGGGAGAACACGAAGAGAGCTATCCACTATAAAGCGTGTGTAAGATAGCTGCATCATTTAAACCTTTAACTTAAGATAGCATTGTTTGTTTGACAATCAATAAAGAATAACCCAAACAGTTGTGTCACAATTACACATCCTGCTAGATATATTTGTTACTATATTTACTATAGAAGTGTAGGACACAGAGTAAATAGTACTTTTTCTTACTTCACGAATAAAAAAATGAAGGCAGGCAAAATTTCTGATAGAAAATATTTATGAAAAAATTGACAGTCTGCTTGTCTGTTCCGTTTGTATTAAGTTACTGCTTTCTGTGTTGAGTAAACAGAATGCTATTACAGAAAAAATAATACAGGAGAATGGGGGAAATTAAATTCAGAATTCCAAATGAAAAGAGACGACAGATATTTTTCAAATATCAAGTCAAATTTCCCAAAAACTCAACTATCAATAAAATTATTATATTCTTATTTATAGACATCTATAAATGGGTTTCCATGGCTTGGATTCAGAAAAACTTCTGTCTTTTGTGAAAATGAATGAATTAAAAAAGACACAGAAAACTAGGAGGGTATATTGAAATGCAGTTCATTCCCATGGCACTTCACCCGTCAGGCCTAAGTTTCTTAAAACCTTTTAACATATAAAAAAATCTTTCAACTAGAAAACAATAAAATAAAATAAAAACTTCAGAGAACATAAAAATAAATAAATATATAATATTTAAAAAGAAAATGATATATGAGAATAATTTATGAAAAGTCAGATGAACTACTGAAATGTAATCAAAAGATAGTTTTACACAGCAACAACAATCTTTCATCATTTTTTGTTTTTTTTGTTTTATTTCTTTTTGTTCATGATATATCACAAGTATCCTTATAAATCTAATGAAAACTATTGCATGGTAAAAGCTTTTTTCAGTTTTAGATGCAGCATTAAATTGCTATTGCAACTGTGATAAAAACCTACAAGCTTTTTAAACTTTTCACTTGAGAAAAAGTAAAAAAATAGTGGCGTTTTTTATTTTTTAAATTCATTCACATTAGTATTCAATGCCAATTATTTCAGAATATATTTGTTGTTCTCTTACAAATTGCATAGAATTTCATTATTGTTTGTGAGGATTCAAGTTAAGAATACAGAATTGAGATTGTAACAACAGTAAATTCTCTTCCATTCAAAATTATATTGCGCGCAAGATATTTCGAGGAGGAAGCTAATTTTAATTAGTTAAAAGAAATTCATCAGATAGATACAAAGACTTTTTGAAAGAAATTTTTGAAATGTCAGGATATGTATCTGCATCACTTTCGAGCACTGAATATTGTTTGAAAAAAAAAGTTCGTTTTTGTGAACTGAAAGTCTAATGGCATAATGGATAATTGTATAAGTTCATATATTTTCTCTTTGGTCTGAAAATACAATTTCATGTTCTGTGAAGCACAAGGAGAAGCTGAAGCTGGTATATCTACAGAGGGACACTAGCAACATGGAATCCACTAAACAATTTGGCTTAAAACGTGAACTCCAAAAATAAAAAGACACTTATTCATCACATTTTGTGTTGCCCTCCATGTTTGTATCATTCCTCATATTATTCCCTGATGATGTGAGTACCCACAACACTTGAAAACTGTTGATATTCATCATATCCTAAATAAGTGCGTTTTTCTTTTTATATCTGAATTTATTTGTCTCGCCACTGCATGTTAGGCCTATTCATACCAATACTTTTTTCAGGAGCTTTTCAAATTACAAATATAAATACTTTACAAGCATTTGCAAGGGCCTGGAAAAACAATTAAAAAAAATTAAAACAAAGTACTTTCAAAGTTTTCAAGCAGTAGCAAGTACCCAGAAATCTTTCCGAATTATTTCTAAATGAGGACTCTAACTGTGAATTACTTATTTTTATTGTTGATACAACGAAAAGAATGCATTTCATTGGTTTTGAAAAGTTAATTTATGGGACGAGGAAAGGAAGATTTCTTATTTTTTCTTCTATTTAGTCTCCCGAAGGGAGAAATAAAATGCTAAAAGAAACTGTTTTCGTTACCATCGTTTCACAGGCAATGAATTTTTATTTTTAACAGTGAATAATATCCTATTATATATTAATTTATGTCTACTCAAATAAGGATGAGATGACGCTGAAAAGGAAAAAGAATTTAAGAATTTAAAATCTAGCTTGAAAAGATTAATGTTAATAAAACTACAAATGACTGGGAATGTACTGTAGAAATGTTACCTCAATTTAAAATTAACAAAATGCTTTCAACTTAGTGTTGCTCACAGTTAAGGCAAAAGATGAAAATGATGAGAGATTAAAAAGTTGGATAATCTCAAATTATTTCTGATAAAAATTTCACATCTTAAATATTTTAAAACCTGATAAGCAGATCATTTCAAGTGAACAGTGTGTTCTTTGCATTGGATTAATGAATCTTTACATTGCAACTGCTTACCATATTTCTAAATTACAAACTGGAAAAGAAAAAAAAGAAAAGAAAAAAGAAGTAGTTTGATTATGATTACTGTTATTATTATAAGAGCAATTAGAACAGCATCGTATTATTAAAAGTATTTTTTTTTTTTACAAACAGAAAACAAAGATTCTAGAATAGAATTTTGTTTCGTTTATACCTTTAAGTTTACTTCTCAAAATATTTGCCTAGATTTCTCACTGGAGAACCAAATGAAACATGAGATGATGTGATGAGGGGTTTTTCTTTCCAGGAGAAACAAACTAGCAAAGTCTTTTATAGATATGATAAAAACATATTACTAAATGAATACTCTATGGAAAAGATGATGGAAATGGATCAATAGGAAAGTTATATAACAATGCTATTAGGTATCACTACGCCACATTTTTATAGTTTTATCATTCTCCAAAGCAGCCGAGGCGATGATATTTTCCGTTGGATGGCAGGCCGTACACAAAACAACATCTGTAAAAAGAAAATATAAGGCTATAGTGAATTTATAAAATAGAATTTGGAATTTGTTAATTTATTCACATTAAAATTTGGTATTGTCTATCTATGCTTGATTACAAAGAAGAACAATGAAACACATATCTTTGATTAAATACTCATAATTAAGATTTCACAAATTCATTAATGAAAGTCTACAACATAGTCAACCTTAAAAAAATAATTATTAACAGATGCTATTAAAATTATGCTTAATTCTATTTATTACATGTGATAACTAGTAAAAATATTCCTTGGTTTACATATTAACCTGAATCACTTTATACTTTATTTTTATTTTATTCCCAAGGATGAAGTTTCACTTTAAAGAAGACTTCACCAGATCCTTATACAGTGTCCCAATAATTAGATCGAAAAACTTCCGATAGTTATCAAGGAAACCAAAACAAGTGATTTTTGTCAGTAAACTCATGTCCACAAATGAGTCATATCGGCATGAGATGGAATCAGAGTAACTGTTGTTGTCCAACTATTAAATATATATACATCATGTTTCTCAGACAATTGGGGAAATATCGGCACTGTTGTTCCTGATCCAGGTTTAATTGCTATCTCTGAGCAAAATGCAGTATTGAACATTGTTTTATCAAATCAGTATTTGGGGGAAGGGGAACAATTTGATTGGTCCGTGCTTGCTGCCATCTCATTTGACCGGTGGCATTTATCTACAGTTGAGGTTAAGATCTATTAACTAGATGACATCTCAAGACAGCTGTTTTTCACTCATTTGCGTTCTTCAGCTGAGAACAGTCACAAGTAAATAGTAAGGTCTCTACGCGGTGGTAAATAGAAATACCTTATATGCTCCAATAGAGGCCCCCGGCATTTATTTTCAAAACTAGCCTCGGCTCCAGGCGCTTAATAGAGACTGGCTGCTATTAGAGGCCGACCATTATTAACATTATTAACAAAACGCAATATTTTTACACATAAATACCGGCTAATATTACAAACAGCTACTTTATTTGAATTTCACATGCTACATAAGACTGTTAGATAAATGACAATATCTTTCTGTACTTTTCGCTGCTATTCGTCATCCGAATCCGCAATGAGGGGCGGCCGCCTCTCCGGAAGTTTCTTTCACATATTCCACAGCACGAATCTTTAAGGCAATGACCGTTTTGGCGGCATTTGTAAGGCAATGTACCGTAAGGTAAGGGATCGTCCATTAATCACGTGAGGCTCGAAAGGGGGGGAGGGGGTTCGGAAAAAATCACGAAGTATCACAAGGGGGGAGGGGTAGCGAGATATCACGTGTATTTATTTTTGACACGTTTAGAGGGTTTTTTTTGTTTTCTTTAGTTGAATAGATAGTTTGGGAGGTTTTTTTTTACCAAAAAAATACACGTGATTTTGGATGGGGGGGGGGGTAGTCTAAAACCTCATCACGTATCACCAGGGGGGAGGGGGAGGGGTTAAAAATTTGCTAAAAAAATCCCGTGATTAATGGATGACCCCTATTACGCACGACTATAAAGATACGGACGCTTACACTAGTACCGGTAGGCAAACATCAAAGCCCCGGCTACTGTTAGAGACCGGCTACTATTTGGCCGTGTCCCCTCTGCAGCCCGGCGCTTATTAGAGACCGGCGACAATAAGAGCCTTGGCGTTTATTGGAGCATATAAGATATACGTCAAAAGCAATATGGAACCTCCAAAATTTAAAACAGAAACAAAAAATACGCATTAAAAATAAAACGACGGAAATTCATTTGCTGACTTCTGCCAGCCTCAATGAATTTTCTATGCACAATTAAATTAAAGTGCCTACAAAGTATATACACACATTAAGAGGTTGATTTTTAATGTGTGCTTTCTGTTTCTCTTTTAAATTTTGGAGATTCTACATTATTTTTGACTTATATTTTTATTCCCCTCCGTATTGAGAGCTTGCTATTTACTGGTGACTATTCTGAGCTGATGGATGCTAATGAGTGAGAAACATGTCCTGGATGTGGTCTACTAGACACTTGGTTTCAACCTCTTAATGTGTCTATATATTTTTAGGCACTTTTATTTATTTGCACATAGAAAATTCTTCGAGGCTGGTGGAAGTCAGCACATGAATTTTCTTTTTTTAATGTGTATTTTTTTGTTTCTCTTTAATCGTGCTTGGCCTGCACGATTGCCTGATCTGACTACTCTTGACTTTTTTCTATGATGAGGTTATGTGAAATATCTAATGTATAAGATTCCTGTCCTTGAGAGGAATATCTGCTGGCAAGAGTGATTGCCACTTGCGCACATGTGCAGGGTATTGTGAGAATACTTCCATAGAGCATGTTGAATCCATGAACCAACTATGGATCCAACCAATGAATCTCTGTATTGAAGTAAATTCCAACATTTAGAACAACTGCTGTAATCGATCACTCTCGTGCTAATATATGTGATTCCATCTCACATTAAAATGGCTCATTTGCAGACCTGGGTTTACTGACAAAAATTACTTGTTTTGGTTCCTTGGTAATCACCCGAAGTTTGTCGGCCTAATTTTGGGACACCCATATATATATAAATGTTACAAGGGAAATTTGAACAATACCAACGAATGGCTAGGTTTTCCAGATATATTGTAAAAATAATGTTGAATCTATATTACTAAAATCTTTTATTTCTCTGACTGTCCGTCCGGAGCAATTGTTGTGATTTCCAATACCCGTATTCACAATGTCAGTGCAACAATGGAAAACGGTTTTCATTTGTCATTGTTGCGAGGAGGTCAACAAATTCAGAATGAGCTTTGTTGAACTTCAAAATGTTGCGTTCTCTCCGTCAACAATGGCGTGCACTATCAAACAATAAGTTCATTCAAAAAGGAATAAAATACCACGTTTTGATCAACTATTCAAAAAATTGTAACTGCTTTCATTGGAATCGATTCTTCATGGATAAAAATTATAAATATAGATAAAAATCAAGAAAATTCTTCTACTACAAAACATACATATACAACTCTTTAACCAATGAACACTAAAACAAGAAAAAAAAGATCAAGAATAATAAGCTAGAACCAAGACAAACTTACAAAAGTTAATACATAAAAAGTAAACAAAAAATTACCAATATGAACCTAAAAATTATATATATATATATATATATATAAACAAAAAGAATATCAAGGCCACATAAATCTTAAGACAGAAGAGATGAGCAAAAGATCATTATCATTTAAAAACAACGATATAGGCAATGAATTCTATTTGGTTTATTTCAGACAATAACTAACAATAATATTCGTGAACCTATCTTCTATACAGCTAATGCTATCTGTGTCTGTTAACGCCAAGATTCCTGAACTTCAATGTAATAGGGAGAGTTTCATTCCTTTACAACCTGACAAATTCAATGTGATTGCAAAAACTTCTCATTTTGAGCACTTATTCAAAATGAGATGTGCTATAGCATCTTAGCCACTTGTCTCTATATCGAATGTAATATTTTATGCTCATAATAATACAATCTTTCTGATATGGCTCCAAAAATAAACTGTTTTTGGGAAGGTTAGATTGTC
>JAFIDM010000006.1:43852000-43862809 GCA_023159025.1 Thereuonema tuberculata
TTTCACACGGCCCAGGTGCATGTGCTGAATGACTGACATCATGCTGAAAGATGGACCAACTGCAGAAACTCTACGAATGACACATGGCAGGCGATAAGTATAGAATTCTGGTTGCTCTAGACGAGTCTTGGATCCATCTTACCAACTGTGGAAAGGTCTGAGCAATTTCATATCGCCCCGTCGATGAAAAAGGCAGATCTAATTTTGTGCACCAGGTGCAAGGAAAGTTTTCCAAAAGGTTTCGTGGTGGTTGAGGAATACTGTCACCGGGGCAATCTGGCTATCGGTAGAATTGCCAATAAAGGCAAAGTGAATGTCAACAACATATTCTGACACCAATCTACACTCAGGAATTACCTGCTATGTATGGTCCTGACATCACAGAAGTCGCCATTCACCAGGACAAGGCTTCCAGCCATAAGGCCAAATTGTGCCAGATATTCCATCAAGAAATGGAAGCCAGAACAGAGATATGTGCAATCCTCTTCAGTGATATTCCAGTAGTCCCTGATGCCAGCCCGGTGAATTTTTGTGGCTTTGGACTATTAAAACATGGAATAGGAAACAGATGTGCTACAACAGTTGATGGACTATGGAAAGTATGTAGAGAGGAGTGAAACAAAAGTACCTCTGTGTATTTTACAGCATTTACTCCTGCAGTAGAAGTTACATTGCAGGGCCATAACCTGGAATGCTGGTGGCCACTACTGAGCATGTAGGTGGTGGAAGAAGGGATTTTTGTGAAGCTACGGATACTTGAATTTGTCAGGTTGTAAAGGAATCAACCTCTCCAAAGCATTATCAACAATAACAGTTTCAATAACGAAAAGAGAAAATATACCTGTGTGTCCCTGTAATTTCTGTACAATTTCTTTTGTTTGAAGATTCCAAATATATACCATGTTATCTTCTGAACCAGATACAATCCACTTTATAAGAAAGCAAAATAATAATTATTAGATGTCAATCAATTAATAATAATAATAAAAGGACGAATTAGTAACTTTCTTGATAGTTTCCTTATAATTAACCATCTTTTTTAATCTTGTGTTAAACTTTATTGTTATTTTTAACATTTCTGTATGTTTAAGTGTTATCAATTTACATATTTTATTGATAGATCAAAAATTATATAAACAATTAAAAATAAAATCGGTTCATTTAGCGGAAAATGTCTGCATAAGTTTTTTATTTTATAAAATTTATATATAAGACTTTATACCACAGGAAAATGCTATGATTATATAAATGATAATATCTGAAATTCTCGCTATATTTCCTTAACACTTTCAGGTCACATCCTTCACTCCCCTGCTTTTTCCCACAGGTCAGGCTATTTTTCTCACATTTTCAAAGTGCCTTTATCACGAACACATATATAATTGGAAAATGACTTTGAAACAGTAATAAAGAACTAATCTTTGTCTTCAAAATTACATATTAGATTTTATTGTAAGTACAGTAAACTCCCGATTATCCGCCGAATTGGGTGGCGCGGCAACTGCGGATAAGCGAATTCCGTAGATAATCCAAAATAGGATGAAAAAGGACGGAAATCAACACAAAAATGCTTTTAATATGTTTTATTTACATTAAAATGGCAATACATACAGTTACAGTACATACATTATAAACAATTATTTTATTTTTAAGGGAAGGCTCTCCCATAATTTAGTATAACCTGCCAGCCTAAGCTCTGCCCACAAGGTCGTTCTTTAAATTGTTTGTCTATAATTGTCTTCACTTACTTTGTTAGCCTCTTTTATTGTTTATCTTATTCTAGATTTAATTTTTTTTTTTTAATTCTGTAATTTATTGTTCAGTAAAAAAAACATGGAACAGGTGAAGTCCGCAGATAACCGGGAGTTTACTGTATAAACAAGAAATTTAGTTACAAAGAACGGTAAAAATTGAGGCAAAAAAAAGTTTACCTGATATCTCTAGTAGTAAAAAAATTACAGAATATAACAAAACAGAAAAAAAACCTAATAATATAAAATTATATTTTATATTGTTATAATAATATTATAAACAATATAAAAATCTAGCTATTTCCAAATGCTTTGAAAACATTGTACATAATCTTCCAAAACACATAGCAGCACAGGGCTCCACTTATGCCGCTTCCATTGGGATTCTGCAAGATATTACCGACAGCAAACCCCATCTATTTGTGTATTATTGAACTACAATCCTATGCATACAGTCTCGCATGGTCACCACTCGGATAAACACCTTCAAAAGAGAAGCAAAGCAATGGCAAAGTTGAGCTCAGGGAACTGCCGAGCAACGTAAATTTAGGAAATCAATAGCCACCCGTAGAACCTATAGGCAGCGACCTGAAAGTGTTAAAAGAATAATGCTTACCTTGCCTCCTGTAACAGAAAAGTTTGCAAATATACAGTACTTCTCATTTTTATGACCTGTGTAAGTTTTTAGGCATTTCCCTTTACTGTAATCCCACAGCTTCAGAGTACTTGAAAAAATAAATAAATAAATAAATAAATAAATAAAAAGATGGGTACGTATGAAGATTTCATGTCGCATGCTTTCATAGTTTTATTTTTTATTTTTTATCATAGATATGTTTAAAATAAAATGTTCGACTTACTTATCAAGTGTTGCTGCAAGTATGTATTTTCCGTTGGGAGAAAACTTAACAAATGATACTGGTGGATTATCATCATCTAAATCAGATAAAAGTTTGAAAGTGAATAAACGAGATGTAATTTAAAAGATTCAGGCTAAGAAAGAGGAAAACTGCAAAATGAAGTTTCAAAAACTTTATATATAATTAACTTCATTCTTTGATTAAAAAAAAAAAAATCTCCTGAACATAGTTATATTTGAATTGATCAAATTCTGTTTGAATTCCATTTGTCATACTTCATTTAGTCAAGTGAAATCGTCCTCTTAAACACTTCATAATTACAGCCATTACAGAAAAATGTTTATAAAAGAGGAAATTTATATAAGCTTTATTATATAAATCCTACATTACAAAACCGTGTTAATTTTCCCAAGATATGGAAGACAAAGTATCACAAGTAATAGGTGAAATCAATAAGAGAAAGAAAACATAATCTTCAGATACATTCCTTTTCATTCCTATTATACATACTTAATAATATTATATGTATAATATTTATTATTAATATGTATATATTGATTAATAAATTTACAACTAGAGAATTTGTTTCCGAGATATGCTTACTATTTCTTGAATGAAGTATAATTAAAAATAATCTAATGATATCACAAAGAAAAGAAAGAAAAAGAAAAGGTGACAGAACAGAATGTGTTGAAATACAAATAGATAGAGATGATGTATAGAATATAATGTATAGAAAGGTGCAAGACAAATGGAGGCAAAATTGTTCAATATTACAATCAAATCAGAAAAAGTACTAGAAAGAGAGGAAAAATTTGCAGAAAATCCCCTCTAGACGAATCCTTCACAATGAGACAGACAGGAGGGGCAAAAGAAAAGTCTTGGATTTGAACTCAGTCTTTTACAGCACATTGTTATATTGCTAAGCTAGGGAAGATACTATTGACTGATGCATTTTTAATTTACCATCGAATTATTCATGAAAGTACTTAAACTGGATCTCATGAAATCCACAGATTCTGTATGTAGCATGTATTCTACCGATTTTTAGCTCATCTCAGGAAAAATATCTGAATAAAGCACCAGATGTGGAAAGACCATCCTCTTTGTAGAGCACTGGAAAAATATGCGAGAATATCTTTGCCAATAATTCTCTTTCATCTCAACTAAATTACTGAAGAGCTTCTTCACGTAGTATTGAAGAAGTCACACACTTTGGGATTGTCTTCAGAATGAAGTCTCATGAAATAACTGCCTGCAGTATAATAAAGAACAGATTCACCTGCAAGCAATTCAATTTTTAATGTTCTCCATAATCCTAGTACAATCTAAAGTAAGGAACTTCACGAGATTGTACAGAATTTAATCATAATCACAGTGTTTTGAGAAACACTGTGTACGATTGTTACTGTTTACATTTGAGTTCATAGCTCAACTGGGCAATAATCTTTTAAGCAAGGCAGGATAATCTGTGGTACGTTACTTTCTTTCAGATGGTACACAGAGATGTAACAAGAAGACATTGACTATGATTTTTTTAAATTTTTTGTTAAGAAAAAAAATCATGATTTTACAAAAACCTATGATGTTTGGACTAGATTGTTTATTTTATTCTGTTTGTCTTTTTACCATAAACGCATACTCTTGGCTAAACATAGCCCAAATTAAGAAATATGCACATGATGCTACATGGATTTTCAGCAGTTTATTTAAGTGGTGCAACAAATGAAAAGTTTGAGAACTGCTGGTCTACAGTAAGAAAATTATCCAAGGATTAAAAAGAAAGCAGAATTCTGATTTCAAGAAAAACTGAATGATCTAAACAAGATCAACTGCAAACTACGTTGTTCCAACAAGAAGCTATAATGGTGAGTTAGCTTCAAAAACATTACATACGAAGCATGACGCTCTGATGCAAGATATTTTTGTGCTGCCCTCCCTTCTCAATGATTTTTTGTTGGCCTAAAATGTACCGATGGGCAGAGGACCCAGGAACAGCAGTCTTGATTACATTCAATATGATTGTGTCTTCTTCTGAAAGAAAATAGTTCTAGGGAGAAAAAATTACAAAATATATGCTCCTGTTGTGAAAACTAGTAATTTGTAACAAAATTAATAGATCTGTCAGTGTGGTTAATTTCCTGATGATTACACCCAATTTTGAAATAGGTTCGTCATCCATTGGATTTTTATGGCATTCAGATTTTATGGTCTGTCCAAACAGGGACAGACAAATGGAACCAGAATCCACATACAGTTATGAGGATTTAGAAAAAAAGCGTGTCTCTCAAATGAAAATGAAGGCAAGTGTGTTTGATAGCAAATTGTAATGGGATATTATTAAAAGACAAAGAGCTGCTATGTTAGGTTCAACAAAAAGGATTGGAGAAATATTTCACTATCTACCAACAGAAAAAAAAGTCAATCGAAAAAGCACAGTGAAATGATAATGGCACGATTTAATCTCTGAACAGCAAATTCTGGCTTTTATTGAATTAACCTTAATATAATAGTAACAAGTTTTTTAATAAGGGAGTGCAAGGGAATGTACGAACCTGTCTAAGTCACTGGGGTGGCAGAAAAAATTTGAGTTATTGAGTTTTCGAGTTAGAGAGGTTAATTAAAGCTACAGGCAAAAGAGACAATTTTGTAAACATGATAGTTATATATCATATTAGAGTTATAGTAGTACTTATCCCTACATTCCATGAACCATTTGATGAGACTTTTGTCGAAAGAATTGAATTTAAACGATTTTGCTTGTTTTAATCTGACCTAATGCACAATCATGTTTTAGAAGTTCTTCCTTACCTTTTAAAGTAAGGAATCCTGAACTGAACTGCTGCTTGGAATCCTGAACTTAGCAACAATGTCATTTTTTTTAACCACCACTTTCCACTTCCTGAATCAAAGAAACTTTACCACTCAAACTCAACGCTTTAACTTTCGTTAAGTCCTTCAGTCACATAACCTAAAACACTATTTATGGGTCTTAATTTCGTCAAAAGAGAAAATACAGCAAAGAGAAAATTTATGCCTTAAAGACGGGCAGATGTTTATTTGAATGGTGTATGGAAGGCAAAGAAATTTCTTGCATCTGTTCAAGTTAGACAGGTTTCAGTAAAAGAATGTTTTGAGTTATGGAGTGCGTTTTTAATGTAATTTCGACTTCAGATGCTAGTGGCACTGAAAAATTTCTACTTATACCGGTTCGATAGTACTTACAAGATGTTGGTGAAAAAGCCAATAGTTTTGGAGTGCATAGCACACTTCATCTTCAAGGGACAGGGATTCAACACAAACATATAGAACGACATAAAACACGTGAAGAATCTTATAAGAATGTACATTTCCCTTGCACTCTCCCTTACTTAAATATTATAAATGCATGTTAAGCTTAAATAATAATTAAAAAATCTAAAAACCTTAGGAAAATCACAACAAATGAATATTAGAAGAAGGTAACACATCCAATACTGAAGGACTACATCAAAGTTTTGTATCATCAAAGAAGCTTGAAGCAACAGTAATTCACCAGCAAAACAAAAATTAATGTTAAGAACAATTTATTCTATTGTTTCTTTTAAGAATTAAGAAAGCAGTAAAGTTAAAATAAGTTTAAGTAATGCACTTATTTACCTATAAGTGTTTTAAGACACTGTCCAGATGCTGTATCCCAGATCCGACTAAGAAATAGAAAAAGATAAGATAATCAGAAATGAAGCAGTCCAAACTTAAAAATTACAAATTTAAATATATAATAACGTACTCACAAGAATATACATATATATAAAAAAAAATAATCACACAATTTACCATAGTCCGTCATAACTGCTAGACACAATTAATGACCCATCTCTGTTAAAATGAACCTGTAATATTAAAATCAAATTCATTATTTACTTCTTTGTTTTCTTAATAAATAAAATTTATAGAATAGAAACACATGCTTTAAAAAAAAAAAAAAAAAGACCCCAAAAATTGAAAAAATAAAATATAAGCAGACAGGACAATTTCAACCTGATTGACTGCACAATCAGCAATAGCCGCAGTTTTTGTTTGTTTGTTTGTTTGTTTATTTCCCTTGAGAATAAAATAAATTAATATTTCTTATTTAATTCAATTACTTACTCATCTAGCAATAATCTTAATTTTTCCTACTATGGTTTCAGAACAATTAAATGAAATCTCAAATGTCTTTGACGTCCAACAGCAGCAGATCAAAACACACAATAGCTATGTCCACACTTATGCGATTTTACATGCGCTTGACGCATGCGCTAGAGCACGTGACGCATGCGGAGAAGCCTGCTTGTTTTTCAAGAAAACCGTCTAGTTTCTGAATCGCATGCTGCGAAGCAAGCAGATCCAAAACTTTGGATATTCTTGCGTCTTACCGTGCTGCTTACAGTTGATATGACTAGACTTGATTATTAAATTTGTAGTGATGGCATCTGATAAGGAAACTCTGATATATATAAAAAGCAATTGAAAAATTTGATACTGATTTGAAAATAATTTAATAATAATTTTTTACTAAAATATTTGATTTTTTTAATACTCATGTTATCTTAAATAAAACACTTAGTTTGACAAAGTCCTGAAGGGCTTCTATCCTTTAAGTACCACAGGCATCATTGATGAAATAAATTGTTTTGATACTTTGAATAAATACATTAAAGATGTGTAGGACATCAAAGATGTGTAGATGCCTTTCACAAATGGACTTACAGTGTGCTGCGAGATGCACATATTAAAGCGTATATGTGGACACTGATGCAGCCTGCTTCACAAGCATGCTTCAACTGCGTGCGTGAAGACGCAAGACGAAACGAAAGACGAAAATAAAATCGAATTCGAAATTGCACAAGTGATGACATAGCTAATAAATTGCCTTTGCTTTCACTGGATAGTTTTAGTTCTGAATGAATTAGAGCAAATTTGTTTTACCCTTTTCTTAAGGTGTTGCTGTACAAATGAAAAGCACCAACTTTGCTCACTTTGTCCATTCATTTCCATGAAACAATTTAACTCCATTGGAAACTTTTTAATAATTCATGATGAAAAAAAAAACATGGTCAAGTTCAGCATTATCATCAAAATTTATCAATTAAATCCAATTTCACCCCAACTGTGGCCAATTAATAGTTCTCAGGAACATTTGGAAATAACTCTTGTTTAGAATTAAGAAGCCTTTACAGCAGTCTCATAACAATGAATTGAAAGTAGTTAAATTTAGTAGTTGAATAATACTTCTAAGAGAAATCATGGTTTCCAAAACAGAGTAATATGGTAATTATACAAAATCTTAGATTATTGAACACAAATTTAAAGAAAAATAGTAAAAGACTAAATACCCTAATTAACGAGACACTCGGAGGTATGACATAATGATAATCAATCTCCATAGATAAAATATGGATATTATTGCTAATTTAATGTTAATTAAAGACAGAAGACTTATCTATTAACAAGGATATAAACAGCATCTCTGCTGCTATAACTATTCTACAAACAAGAATCACCATATTTTGGAAGGAATCTAATGACAATAATCTAATCTAATCTAATGAAAAATTCGGTTAAAGCGAAAATTGTAAATAAAATAAATCGTTTAGGTTTAAATGTATATTTTAACAAATACAAAGGTTTTACAGAAACACCACATGCAATTCATATTGTTACGATAATTAAATAGTTCTTTTACTTAAAAAGTCCTTAATTGTTTTTTTTTGTTTTACGTTACTTTGGCGTTTTTCTGCAGCAAAGTTTCCATTCCCCTATTCCAGATAGGGGGTCATATGACTAGACGAATGAAGATTAATTGCGACCAATATTCTGCGAATTCTCTTTCATTTTCCAGAGTGTTTGTGAGATCAAGTTCAGAATTTTTTTCGGTAGTTTTAAAAATGGAAAATGTAGAACCAAAAAAAAAAAAATCCTAGAAATATTCGATAGCTTGGTTAAAGCGGAAACTCGGATAATCGGGGTTTTACACTCTCTCTCACTCACTCTCTCTCTCTCTCTATATATATATATTGTAACGGTACCAGGGGTCGATTGGTATTTTGGGGTGTTTGGTTAGTTGTTGAGCGCCAACCGAAAGTCCGTTCGGTAAAAATCCTTCTCTACCCCCTCCAAGGTCGCTAACATGCCGGGTTAACTAGCTTCAGTCCATTCGGGGCGCGGGGGAGCCACACTTCACGTTCGCGGGTAAGAGGCAAAACACACTCACAGCGCAGGTTTAACTCAACAATTTTATTTGTCAATAAAAAAATAACATATCACTTAATTTGAAGGCAACGATTATTTACGAAGCTATGACTTATAACTTCCTGAGATTAAATCACCAACGCACTGAATAACTAAAAACTCACACTGCTAAAAATAAACTCCCTCCACTTAATTGAACCCTCCTTTAACGGGTTGTGTTGCACTAAAGGAATTGCGTAGCACTGAATAAATTGCATAGCACTGAATAAACTGAGTAGCACTGAATAAACTGAGTAGCACTAAATAAATTGCGGACACTTACTTTGTTAATAGCACTGAATTTGCAAAGTTTGCTTTTGCAAATTAGTTGCGATAATTTCACTCACAAATATCCAATGGGAAATTTTAGGCTATCCACGGTTGCCTGTCTAGCTAAAAATAACTTAGTTTAACACACCCTATTCTGACAAAGCGTGTCGGCATGACTTCGGTTGCCGAGAACTGAGATGCGGCTGCAAGCTATCGCAAAACGGAGATCGATGAGTAAAATGCATTGTATCCACAGGTCGGCGAAGCAAGAGACCGCTCTCCCTGGAACATGCGGTTAAATAACTTCGACCGTGCCGCCAGTGTGACATCAGAATTCCCCCGTCCACTCAGATAACAGAACAGCTTATCTGCCCAAATAAGGGAGATTACATCATGATTACATCATGTGAGGTGATAATGATAATTATCCAATGGAAAGACAATGCAATTAACAATTCCAAATATGGAATGATGATCTCATGGAAATTCTGAGAACAGAAATTTCCAAACTAAAACTAAATTCAGCTAATTTAAAGCAAAGAGAAAATTAGATTTAAATTCCTTAACTAAATCTAACTAAAGCTAAGCTAAGATTATTCAATTGCCTAAAATACTTAAATTCCTAACATTAAATCCTAATATTTTATATTAAAGATCTTACTCCTAAAATCCTAAGCTAAGCTAAATTAAAAGTCTGAATTAAAAAAAAAATAACTGACAATAGCTAAAACTGTGACTAACGAAGTCTTTCGCCATTAGCCTTTACAAAACAATTATTTTAGAATTATTTCTCTTAACTGACATTTCTTGTATCTTTGCAATAATAATAATATTAAATTCTAATATTTTAAATTACAATAAATCGACATATGAGTATTGTCACAATATATATATAAACAGTCCGAAAATCCTATGGTTTTCAGTTATTAAAGAAAGAACATACTGACACATCTATTAGACATTGTCAGGTTATTAGCAAGTGTTGCAACTTTCAGCAACTCAGAAACTCATAAGAAATGTCCTGCTTGTACTTCCACACACGCATGCACTCGTCAAATCATAGACTGTTGCACCCTTTCAAATACTCCTACACGGTGTCGAAGGCTTCCATGACATGTTGAAAAAGTGTTTCTGCATTAGGAATGTCTGCTGCATAAACCTTAAGGGTTAGAGGTGGGTTAGAGGTAGGTTGTTAGAGGTGGTCCCACAGATAAAAATCCAAAGGATTGAGATCGGGGGAACGTGCAGACCATGAAACTGATCCTCCCCTATCTATCCATCTGTCATGGTAGATATCAGCCATGCATCTCGAGCAATGTGGCTAAAATGTGCTGGAGTCCCAACATGCATAAAGCACATGTTTCGTCTTATTTGTAAGGGCACATCCTGTAACAAGGATGGAAGAGTGTTTTGAATCATGTCCCTGTAGACAGTGCCTATCAGACTTGCTGGGAGAACATATGGACCTACTAGACAGTCACCTACAATTCCAGCCCACACATTAATCTTAAACTGGTGCTGATATCTAGTCTGAATTGGGAACAATTGCCATATTGAGCTAAAATTATTTTCTGAGAGAAATTAACATAATATTAATGTAGTTAAAATTTTATTTCAATCCGTCGTTTTTAAATAGGGGAAATTTACGCTTAAAGTTTGGCTTTTAGCCACGCCTC
>JAFIDM010000006.1:43867809-43913103 GCA_023159025.1 Thereuonema tuberculata
TAAATTTAGAATATAACATTAATTTCTAATGATCATGTGTTTTATTAACAATTGCAGAATGTTTCAAGTGTTAGGAGCATGGAGAAGGCCACAAAGGGTTGGGAAGTCGTATATTCTCCAATCATGATATTAATTTGCTAAATAAATAAAGCGTTTTTTACGTTACACATGCAAGGCTTCCAGAGCGAAGCAACAGTAGCCGGCTATAGTGTATGAATATTTCTTACTGCTGAAACAGGATCTGAATGAGCAGGAAGTGTCTTGAGGCATTTTCCAGTTTTGACGTCCCAAATACGTACACTCTCATCAAACTGTGAAGAAAAAAAAACGTAGATTAATTACAAATAAGAAAACAACAAGAATATTTTCCACATTTAACATTTTGTCATATACTTTTACAGATCTATAAAATATAGTGTCGACTTGATACAACAAGCTTCCATAGAAAGAAGACCAGCATATAAACATGGTCATCACTGCAGATTATGGACGCCAATTTCTTATCCACCCTCTTCAGATCCTTCAGCTTTTATTTCATCTTAAAAAAAATTAAAGACCACCCCCACCCCCAAGATTGATCATTGTTCATTTGGTGAAGTAGGGTGAACAGTAAGTTAATAAACAGTGATTGCATTGTGACTGCCTTGTTTATATGCATGGCAGTTAGTTTATAGTCTCAAGTACAACACAGTAATTATTTGTATTGTCAAGACATTAGAACTTAAAATTAAAATAAAAAGACAAATAATAAATTTTCATTTGTAAAATCACAAAAACTGCAATGGAAAAAGTCATATTTAGGTACAGATGCAAATTTCAAACAAAGAAATATAAAAAAGAAGTTGTGTTTGCAATCTACCATGACTAATTTAAATGTTAAAATGATTATTAGCAAAATTGTCATTTCCAAGAGGCATATGTTCACATCCTGAATTTATCCGTATAAAGTTGAATTGATGTAACAGCATTATAAACGAAAGTGGAAGGAGAATGTCTGGCAGCTTTGAAAACATGAACACTAGTTGTAATGATAAAATGACAATGATGGCTTCGTAAGAATGAGATATTGGAGGTGATTGAATATCAACAGTTGGACTACAACATAGGACAGTTAGACTCAGCTTGATAAGGCTGTAGGTAATCTATATTACTAAAATCTTTTATTTCTCTGTCTGTCTGTCGAGCGCAATTTCCTGTAAGAATGGAAAATAGAAATAAAAAAAGGTCCGCGACAGGAATCAAACCTGCAACCTTCTGATCCGAAGTCAGATGTCTTATCCATTGGGCCACGGGGACTACAACTCACTTTATATTGTTTTTTGACTTATGTTTCCTTCCCCTTTCCCCCATCAATAATGGATATATTCAACCTTTTTTTTAAATCCCAAGATTGTTTATTTATTTCCGATCCGTCTATTTATTTGTAATTCGAAAATGACAATTAGAACTATAATTGCCAAAACGTTGCAATGTTTTAAATATAATAATCTTACTTAACCAAATTCTATGTAATATAGAAAAACAGAGGATGGCCTAGTTGCAGTATATTATTAGAACTTCAAAAATCTTGTGACTCAGTGAGAATTCAATCCTAATACAGAGTCTTGAGAGCCTTTTGCTTGAACTTTTTACAGTAGACAGAAATTGTTTTTTATTTTTTTTTCCTCATATTTTAAAGTCTAATTCACAGTTCTTCTGAACTCTGTCATATCGTATTCACATAATAATTCACTGAAATAAAGGTGGCAATCAGTCTTGTTTGATGGCAACAATCTCTATTGTTACAATAATTTGGTCCAAATCTTGGTATGTGTAATTTTTTTTCAAAAATTAAAATCAATTAAAAAAGACTGTGTTACAATAAAAAAATTATGTAATAAAAAACAGTTACTAGACCAAAAACAATAACTAAATAAATAAATAAAGAGTAACCTTGAAAAATAGGGGAATGACTGTAAAAGTAAAATTTGCTAAAGAAACAATTGTGACAATAACTGACTCTATGAAAGTTACTGAAGATTTATGTAATTCAATTTGGCATAAGGCAGATAAAAAAAACAAAAAACAAAAAAAACCTTTTGACTTAGAACTGCAATCTTCAGGTGACAATGCTGAAGAATGCAAGATGGCAGTGTAGATCTCTGTTTAAATTGAAAGATTTACCTGGGTAAAAATGGACAAAGTGAAGTTCAGTAAATTACTGTCAAACCATTTGAGTTTTAGAAATTTTGAGTAGTGAGGGTTTGATGTGTATTCTCTGTTTTCACAGAGAAAGACATCCATATATGGTGAAATCTGATCACTTATGTTTGTCTGGAAATCATGATATCAAACATAGAAATGGCTTCTTTGTAACAGGCAAGTTACTGTCAGTAAGCAAGGGAAGACATTACAGAGCCAATGCAAATTATTAAATACAATCATTGACAAAAATATTTATGCACCACGAAGAAAACAATGGATTCAAATGAAATTTTATTAGTGTGATAGTAGAGACAAAGGACAGGAGTGATTACAATATCACAGCAGCAGGCGATGTCCCGCGGAGCTGTGGTACACTATAAGGTCACCCCTTTAGTAACTCGTTGGACCACTGTGCCTCAATGTATGCAGAGATGAGGTCAGGCATAGTCAAACAGACGCTGTATATTGTCTTCGGGCAGATTTGCCCACAGTTTTGCAAATAATGCTCCAAATTACAAACACTGCTACATGGCGACAGTTGGCGTCCCATCTGGTTTCAGACATGCTCGATTCGCAACAAATCAGGAGAGTCAGCAGGCCAAGGAAGTGTTGCAGCATGACAGAGACAGTCCTGTGAAACCCTAGCTGTAGGCGGATGAGCATTATCTTATTGGAAAATTCCTCCTGGGTGCCCAGCCAGGAAAGGCAGCATATGGGGCCACAGGATTTCCTGAATGTGCCGCTGGGCTGTCAATGTCCCTCATAGCACTACTAGTCATGAATGACTGTCATATGCAATGGCACCTCAGCCCATCATGTCTGCAGTGGGGACTGTATGCAGCTGTAAAGTGAGATTTGGATTGTAGCGTCCATCTTTAGTCCTTTAAACCTGACACAGTGGTCCAACATTCCCAAACAAAAGCAGGATTCATCACTGAAGACGATATGTAGCCAATCTGTGGCATCACATGTTGCTCTCTGCTGACACAACTGGAAAAACAGCCAATGATGTTGAGATGTCAAAGCCACAAAACAGAAGAGATGTCTAGAATGCAGATTTGTCTCTGCTAAGCATCTGGAAATAGTTCTGGCAGAGACAGGGTTTCCTTGTGACCCATGTGTTGTTGGGTAATGGACACGGAAGCCATTGGATCTGTTTGTGCCTCTCTGACAATCAAACGATCCTCTTTCTTGGTGGTCCGCCTGGGTCGTCCAGAGCCAGTCCGCCATGTAGAGATCCACGTTGGGAGTAAAGTCAGAATGGTCTATGCCATGCCGTCCAGCCAGTCAGTCAGCCTCTCTCAAGCTCTGTGAGTTGTTTGTACTGATGTCTAAGACATCTTTGCGGCATGTTGATTGCTCACAGATCTCGTCTGATCACCTTACAGTGCACGTGGACTCTACTGTGAGCCTTATAAGCCCCATGGCTTGCAATAGTAGTGCTGCTATAGGATGAGCGGCCATAAGCAATTGCACCAAATGTTATTCATTTGCATATCTACCCTCACTGTAGCTATTTACTTACTTTCCTGTTTATAGAATGATTTTTTTCTTAGTATGCAAATTTTATGTCAATGAGTGTAATAATAATATAAAAATATATTCGCAATTGTACAAAATACAAAAATCAGAATGTTATTGTTACGTTTATAAGATAATGCTTAGTTAAGAATTCTAGCAATAGATGTTGCTGTTATGGTCTGGAAATAGCAATCCATAAGCACATTACATTAGCAAAGGTCTTTGGGGAAATGGACAATAGTTTATTTTACCAATTGAAACAAACTATATATCATACTTTTTTTGATTTGACAGAACTTACAAACTGTCAGTTTTACAGGAATATAGAAAAACTGTCAGAATGCTGAAAGGATGACTTGATAATATTTGGATAAGAGATACAAATGTTGTGAGAGCAAGGAATAGTAGTTCATCTATCTGGAAGATAATTAAGGATAAGGAGAATGATAGTCAATGTCCTCATAATCTGACAGTTCTGATGTGTTGCTGAATAACACGTTCACAAGTAATAAACTTCAAACGATTGAAAATCATAGAAGCCTATAACTGCCTGAACCCTCCTCCTGGGTCTTTATGGCCTAAGAGGGTGTCCTTCAATGTTTAACTTGGTCAAACAAAAATGGGGCACCAGCAAAATACTAAACCATCAAATACTGCCAGATGAGGATATTTACCAACAAACAAGGAAGGTAGCAATTACAAAACACTTATGAAAAAAGCAGCAAAGTGAACAATCTCAAAAACAAGCAATAGGAATGTATGTCTGGTAGAAGAACTACGTGTCGAACAGAATGAAAAAAAAAAAAATTCTGTCTATATACAGTACCTACTTAATGAAAAAAAAAAAGCACAGATAAATAATCTAATACCAATCAGGCACCCGAGATCTGCCTGAATTGAAGGAAAAACAAGGGCCAGTAATTTGGTTCCACCATGTGCATTATAAAGATTTGTTCAGTATGGGCTATGAGGGTATTATTACTTTCAACAGCCAACTAATAAAGTCCAAGTAGAACAGGAACGACTTCAGGCTGTTAGAATCAATTGTAGGAAACCACCATTAGTCTTTCAAAGTTAATGAATGAAATGAAGCAATATGACGGTGATTCTAGGAAAAATAAAATAAAAATTCAGCGGGTCTTTAACTATGCTTTCCAAGTTTGAAATTCAGACGATACACTCTGTGACAAAAAAATTGAAGCTCCATGAAGGAAGCAACCAATTTGAATCAAACTTTGTACGAGTTATTTATAAGATGATAACTGGAATTGATTCATTTTTTTACAATGTAAAAACAAATTATTGAACAGTAGCAGCATTGTTGTTACATTATTAATACTGTTGATCTATGCATGCTGATATATGGGATGGCATGGAATGAAGCAAAGTCCTGATGTTGTCTTGTGACAGATCATGTCAAACTTGTTACAACTACTATTCCAAATGCCAGATGTTCAATGATGGATGCAGCTGATATCCAAACATGCTTGACAGGGTACAAATCGGGGTCCTGGTTGGCTAAGAAAGAATTCTAATTGTTTGGAGGAGTAACTGGTAAACGTGTATAGTGTGTGGCCGTGTATTATCGTATTGGAAAACTGCTCCTAGCAGACATGACATGAAGGGCAAAACAACATATTACCGTGGATTTAAGGTTTCTTGAATCACTATGAGAGCAAATCTGCTGTCATAAGAAATGGTTTCCACACTTTTAGCCAGATACAATGGACCAGCTGTAATGCCTGTGTGCCTCTCAACAATACTGCCAGGATTTGAGCGTTACCCAGTCCTGTTCGTTTTGCGAATGCAATGATCATCTGCTGCAAGGTAGAAGTTGGAAATCCTCAATCAACACAATAGGAGGTCATTTGAGAGCATACCATGCAGTGCCACTCTAGATGGAACCTCCAATGCTGGGTTGTTAAAGGCAGGCTTCATAAAGGGAAATGGAAATGAAGCCTAGCATCTACAATTCTTCTAGCAATGAAGCGAGTAGATACCGGTTGCTGTATACAGTATGCCAAATCTCTCAGGATGCTGGAGAGTGAAGCTGTTGGAACAGTTAGGGCTTGCCTCACAACAAACCAACATTGTCTCTAGCAGTGATACTGTTGGGCTGACCAGAACTGTGATGACTTCCATGAGTGTCCTTACACAATCATCAACTCCAGCACCTTCCCACAGAAGCACCTCTATGACATAGTTGAAGAGTGATTCATCTTTGACCTGCCAGTTTTTGCAGTCTCAAGAAAAGACCTCTCTCGAAGCCCTTCAATTGTTCATAAGGTTTTTGAGCATGTTGTCAAGGCATTACTGATGGTAAACGGATGTGAAAGAGATACACGAAAGCAGAAAGTGTCTAGTAAAATTCTGAGGACCTTTATAGGGACCACAGATGGACACTTCCATTGTGTCTTGGATATGATGGTTATGTTTCATGACAACTAAACATTAATCATTGCATATCTAATGAAAAGGTAGTTATATGTAAAGTTTCATTTAAATTGGAAGCTTCCTTCATGGTGCTTAAGATTTTTAAATGTTTTAAATGTATCACTCTATTTTTTAAATTTGTGCATCGGCCTTTTTTATCTTATCAATGAATTATTTTTGCATACATATAAAGGTTTAAGTGCACATTTAACAATATTGAAATTGCAGTATTATATTGTACGCTGTATATTCAACCTCTCATATATAAGAATTCATTATAACTGCCTGGTCAAAACAGAACCTGGTTGTAAGTAACACCTGTATAGAGATTAGGAATACCAAACAGAACTATAAAGCCAGTTTTTTTTTTTTTTTTACTCTGACAATTTAGTAAGAGAGACTCCAACTCCACTGCTTTAGTAAATGCAACTCCAACTCCATAGGCCTGATAGCAGTCATAAGATTATACCAACTGAGAAAACAGCCAGGGGATCTGAAGACATTAAGCTCTTTGCATCAGTGGATCTGAATGTTGCAGAAACTGGTTTAAACAGACAGAGAGAGGCAACTAACACAAAGGTTGTTAAAATTCCAAACAAATACAAACTTCATCAACATGTCTTCAATATTTCGTCCTATTTTTCAAGGACTTTCTCAAGATCCATATGTTTAAAACTTAAATAACGAAAAATACCTAAATATCTTAAAAGATATGGTTCTTTAATAAGCCTAACAAAGGTTGTTAGCTTACAAAAACAGAAATACTGTTAACAGTCAGTGTTTAAATACCAATCCAGCAGCAATATTTACGATAACAATCCAGATCCAGTGACATATGGGTGGAAACTAATAGAAGTACAGGCCTGGAGGAAAAAAGCATCAGATTTTGGCAAACAAAAAAGATGATTAAATAATAAGGAATTTAACGTGTCAAATAATTCAAAAAATGCTAACCAAGGAAGGCACAAAGGAAAGTAAAAGGATTTTGCATCCCGAGCTGCCACCTGCGAAAAGACTGGGACAGCAGTTTCATCCTCTTTAGGACTCATCAGCCAGCCAAACTTCCACTGATGAAGGCCCAGAAGATGCAAAAGGTTAAGGATCCTGGTCTCACCCCTGAAAGCTGGACCCCCCCCCCTCCCCAAAAAGAAAACCCAACCAAAAATACACAATAATACAAAAAATGTCAATTTCTTGTCCTGTGTTCTGCTAGGCTCAAAAGGAATTTAATGAAAGCATAAAAGAAAGCACTAAAACTAGGCAGTTTAAAGAATTTAATGTGCCTAGAAATTAAAAAAAAAAAGCTAACCAAGGTGGCAGCTCTGAGTGCGAAATCCTTTTACTTCTACTTGTGCCTTCCTTGGCTAGCATTTTTTTTTAAAAAAGAAGGTTCAAACCAGAAAGATTTCTTCTGCATTGGCATGCGTTAGTAAAATAACTAACAGAATCTGCTTTGAGCATATCCTTTCATTGCAAATGATTTACAGGACGGAAAAAGAATAACAGCAATAATATATTAAAAAAAAAAATCACGTGATGACCAAATCTCAATGGCTTTATACGAACAAAAAGCACTTGACACTGGGATAAACATAATACCCTTCAGCCTGGTTCCTGTTAAGTCCCAAACGCCACTCCAATGGATTACTATGCCTTAGGATTACTGAAACAGAGCATCGCAAACTATCAACCTACAACAGTGGAATGCCTTTGGAGAATCTGTTTACAAATCTGAGATGCAATAACTCAAGAGCAATTAAATCGCAGTCTTTTACAGTGGAAATTGCGCTGTTGAGCTATTGTTTTGAACAAGGGAAGTAACAACTAATAGAACAGATGGTGGAGGAAAGCATTGTCCTAGCACTGCAAGCATTTCAATTTGTGCCATCTTAGCTGTTTCAACCCTCTGTAATAATAGAGCTTTCTTTTATCCAACATTCAACCAATGAAATTTGTGCAATCATGATTATTTTCACCACAATCATCCTAACTCCATTGTTAGGCAGATGCTTTTATTTTTTGTTTAATTTTCATTGTGTGTATAAAAATCAGCTACAAGAGTCTCACTGTAAATTGTGTAATTTTATGACATATACTCTGCTTCCTTCTACAGTATAGCTATTCCTCTATATGTCAACAACAATGATTTCATTGTGACAAATATGTAAACATACTATATTTTGAGACTGAACTGAAAGTAATAAAATAAAATAAAAAAAAAAAACTGTGTTACTTCTAAAAAGCTTAAACCAAATAATTTGTACATATATTTCCCCCGTATGTTAAGTGTTGTAATATGCAATATTAACATATTAATTAAAGATATATTAATTTTATTAAATTACTTACTGATCCTGAAACGATTAAATTAGACTGTGGATTAAAATTACAGCAAAAAACATAGTTACTGTGGCCTTTCAAAGTCTTCAAGCATTTCCCCTAAAAATTAAAAAAAAAAAAAGAAAGGAAAAAATAAAATATTAAGTTAGTTTACAAGCCTGACTTTAGAAGTTGATAATGAAATAGTTATTTATTAAAACTTTATTTCAAGAATTTAAACTTAAAATTGTGATTCTGAGAAAATTATATATATTAGTGATAATATTATATTATCGTTATTTATTAATAATTTATTATTACACTACAACCTTGTTTATCCAGCCCTCGCTGATCTGGATCTCTGGATAATCCGGATCAGATTTGTAGACATTTTTTTTTTTATTTATTGTTCACATAGATAATAATTTTAACTAAGATAACAAGGACATAACTATAAGTACGCCAAACATTCGCTTGTTATTTTGATTAAATGCATAGTTCCTGCATAGATTGTGCAATAAATTATGGTAATAAAATGCTTTTGTGCAATAAATTATGGTAATAAAATGCTTTTTGTCGAGTTTAAGAAAGCTTTACTAGAGTGTCACAGGGCATCGAAGCTACAAAACATAGTTTTTTATCGTAATAAACGGTAAGTCTGTTTATTTAAGGATTTGTTTTGCTTATTACCCATATTATCGATTTTCCGGATTGCCTTTGGTCCCAGTTAGTCTGGATAAACGAGGTTGTAGTGTATATATTACTATTATTAAAGAAGAATAAGCAATATATGAAGTTTAGGGTTATAGTAACTAAATTTCTCTGAATTTCATCATGTAAGGAAAAAAAAATAATTATACTAAAATTTATAATGATTTTTATTTCCAAAGAATAACTTACTAGTCAATACTGAAACATTTAATTTAAAAGTAAGATGCAATTAAACTTCCAGGATTGGTTGGATTGAAAGAGTTCAAAATAAGCCTACCAAATCTTAAGTGCTTTACTGTTTATTGCCTTCAGTAAAGTGGTAACCAAATTATCAAAAATGTTCAAGTATTTGATATAAATACTGTAATTATTAAATCTTATTTCTGTAGCAGAGATTAAAATATATTATTACAAAACAAATCTTCAATAATATTACAAATATTAACAAGTCTTCTATTGTTTGTGGACTTTCCTTCACTTCGGCATTGGGATTCCCATACCTTGATTAAATGAGAATCACTTTCTTTCCCATAGTAAAAAGCAGGCAAGTACAATGGAAATCAAATTTTGTTTATTGATAGAAGGCGTCCACAACAGCTGAGCATCGATTAGTTTGCTCAATTTTCATTGGCAGAAGTAGAAATCCATTTGGGAGTAGATGTTCAAGCTGCTCCTATTCTCACCGTAATATTTTTTGATACACTTTACAATTTGTAGTAGAAACTGTGACTCTAGAATGTGGTTGCTGAACCATTCATCTACCATTACCTCAACTTGCTAGAATCATCCACTAGTGGCTCTAGATATTCCGAGTCCGTGCGTAGCCATCAATTTCTACAGAGCGCCAGACGTCTGCAAGAGTTTCTCTGTCATATTCAAAGTTTCTCTTCTCCAGATATTCATCCGTAGTTTTGCCTTGTGAATCTAGATGGGATCCATAATGCTCATGAGATAGAATGAAACCATTAATTTCAAAAATCTTCTCTGTCATAGACATGTATTTCTGCAGTAGATGATGTACGTTTTCAGCTGCAGATTGCTACAAAGGTTGGTCCTGAATAATAGCCTTACTAAAACCATTTGGCATAATCACAATGCCAGCATATACTGATGTTATCCATCATTGATTATTGCTATGTCCAGCAGCAACCACCCAGTCATGATCTGGAAGAGATGCTCATCAAAAATGGTGTCTCCTTCAAAGCTGCTGAAAGCCCAATCGGCACCCTAGCCTATCGTAATGCAAAATAAAAATACACCTCTTTTGGGCCAAGAAAAGATGCAAGACATTAAATATAGACTAAAACAAGTCACAAATTCCAAGTCTACATGTTTTTTCTTTCACCAACCAATTTCACAGCAGTGTAGAAACATGTCTTTTACCTTCCAGTGTTTTCTGATTTATAGATAGAAGTCGTAAGTATGTAGCACTTCGAATCAATTCAAATACAACTGCTTTTAATTCTTCATGCAACTTCTTCTTCATGATTCAAAGATTTGCAGTTTCTAATAGTCTCTGTTCTGCAATGCTCATCAGCAGAGCTTCCAAATATGGCAATTTTTTGAATAGTTTGAAGCAAATCCGGTTGGTCCTCCTTTCGACGTGGCCTAATTCAAGCATACTTTTGTTTGAACTATAAAGTTTAGATAATAACAGATGTTTTAATGAATTTCTTAGTGTCTAATTTTGATTTAAAAAATGTGCTTAATTGAAATATAATGTGAAGTCACATATTATCTGACCCTCTTCCCTCTAAGCACAAACCCCTGACAAGGCTTATGTAGTTTATGGACAACCCCCTCCCAATATGAGGTGAGCTTATCACATACTGTCCTTATTGAATAGATCCAATCCTGAGTTTGTCTTGTGGACCTAAAAGCCATTTGCCTTTCCTCTCAGCCTTCTTCGATTTGTCTTCTCAGTTTAACGTCAAGAATCCTAGAGTCTAGTACGACAGTGTCTAGAGTTCGAGTATGTTTAGAGGATAGATATATCACTCTGTAGTTTTCTCAAACTGACGAGTCTCCTTTCTTGTAAATCAATACAATAATATTTTTCTCCCATTCTTTAGCTATTTTCTCCTCTTCCCAAACGTTCTGGAAGAAAGCAGTCAACCCTCAAATCAATTCCTCCTCTCCTGTTTTGATCATTTCAGGCATATTCCATCCTTGCTTGCCACTTCTCCATTCTTCATCTTTGTTTTTTTACATCATTATTCCCCACTACAAGTTCCTCATCAATTACCTCTTCCATTGTTCTGTCTCATGTATTCTCCAAATTTTCTTTCATAGTTACATCTCCAAACCTCAAGAACTTTTTCAGTATCCCTTCCTAACTTACTTTCCCTATTTCTAAGCTTCTCACTCTTTTCCCATAATTTCCTTTAAGATCACCTCAGGAAATACTTCCACCATACTTCAAAATCTCTTCTTATCATAGCAAAATTTCTCTTCCACTTCATTTCCGGACATTTCCCAAAAAGCTCTTTTCGCTTCTTGTACCTTTCTCTTAGCTGCATTCCTTTTAATAACATACAGTCTTATCCATTTCCATGCTTTCTTCTTGTTCTGTACTGCTTCTCTCACTTCTCCACTATATCATCTTGAACTTTTCCTCCTACCAAATATTTTCCCATTCCCGCACTAATCTTCACAGGTTTCAAGTGTAACTTTCATCAGAAAATCCTATTTTTCCTCAGTCCCATCAATCCCATCCACTGAATTTGTCTCTAACCTCTCCTTCAGCTGTTCCTCATATTGATTCTGCTTTTCAGGACCTTTCAATTCTTTAATTTTAATTCTTTCATAGGCTTTCATTCTCAGGGATCCTTTTCCCACAAATCTTATTTCAGTCACCAATCATCTATGCTCTGTTTCTAGGTCAGCTCCTCTATTCACTTTCATGCCCCTGAACCTTCTTCTTAGCTCTTTTGGAAATAGGATATAATCAATCACACACTATATATTATCTCACTCACTTCCTTCGCTCACAAAAGTTATTTGATGAATGTTTGTGTGTTTAAAAAGTCTTTTGATTGCAGAAATCCAGCAGTCTTTGTCTATTATTATTTAGTATTCTATCTCCTCCAAACCTCCATACAGAACCATGCCTTTTGTGATACTTTTGTCTTACCCAATCAATTTAAATTACCATCACAGTACTTCTCACCCTCCGCTTTATCAATTTCTCATTGAAGTTCCACGTAGAACTGTCTTTATCTTCCTCACTAGCATCTTCCCTTGGCGAATACACATGAATCAAGTAAATTTTTTGATCAAGATTGATTTCAAGGGAGATTATCAGAGGATGAACTGGATTCCAGCATGTCATATTTCTGTCCAAATTATCAGAAACAATAATAGCTACACCTATTTTGGCTGCACAATCACAGTTACCCCTGAAAACCATAACATATAATTATCTTGCTTTTAGAATCTCTTCACAGCTTCCTTTCTTTTTGACATGACTGAGTCCCAAGATTTCAATCTTACATCTTTTTATCTCTTTCACCACCTCCACCTCTTCACCATTTAAAGAATTACTGTTCCAAAGTTCTGATTTTGCATTTCCTTGCATTGTCATCCTACCAAAGTTTCCGAGGCCCATGTTATCCTTATAAATCAAAATTAGCCCTATGTGAGGGATTAGCCCCAATAGGATCTGGTGGGTCACGTCAGCCTTTATAGCACCCGACTGCATTGCTAGATTTTTACAGATGGTTTCCAACCGGAGGAGGGGTATAAAAACAAGCTTGAAAAGTCACTCTTGCCTCTCCATGTGGATTGCTCTTCATCTGGTCCCTGCTCTTTGAAGTATCTGGTGTAATTAGGCTACCAAGAGCTTATGCTCCCACCAGCATAGCTCTTCAGGTCGTAACTGAGCATGTATATCCTTGCCATGAAACGGCGTCAGTCCTTGAGAAGACGTAAATGTTTTTGTTTAACTTAATTATTTTATTTACAAAGCAGCATTTAATTTCTCAAAAATCATGGAGGAGGACCAAAGAATCCAATAAACTAACAAGAAAGAGAAACTAGAATGAAAAATGAGAATACATAATGGATAAAATAGGATAAGAGCAAAACCTGCTTTAAGTTGGTAAACATAAATGCAACGGAAGTGATTTTTAAACAAAAAGCATTGAAGAATAAACAACAGAAACCCTTATTGGTCTGATGACTAAATGCCAGAAACTGAAACGGTTGAACAAGTAATTAATGGTTCAAGTGAAGATGTCGAATAGGAAGATAATCTGATATATCCAACAAGAAAAATAAAAAATCAGAAAAGGAATTAGGCACTGAAGGTAAGAATAAACAGGTATGAGAGGTCATCCATGCCAAAAGTTGGGAAGTTGTAAATGTGGACACACTTCCTAAAAACAATACATTTGATATTATTTCAAACGAAACAATTTTGCAATAGTTTAATTTTAATTGGTAAATTTAATGCTTTGTTACTAATTCAATCACAAAGGGTATTTAACAGCTCATGTGGATGGTCTATTACAAAGATTAAAAAAATTTAAGCCAGTAAATTAGAAGATATCTTTTAAAAATATTTCAAATATGACACACAGTAAACCTTAGCTTATTATACTGCAGACAGTGATCAGAGTAGAAGCTATCTCAGATATTCTTTGAAAAAAGCTAGAGTTGAGGTACAGAAAGAAAGTGAAGAAATTGTTAACTTAATTTTACTACTTAAAATTAGTCTCTTTTTTTTTTTTTTGTTAGTACTGTATTTACAGAGTGAGAAGGGTATTTGAGGACATATCATTTCCAAGCTATTGTTTCCTTCAAACAAATTTATATGCATTTACTTTTGTAAGATAACCATGGGAGATTGCAGTTTGACACAAGAAATGAAAAGGCACAGCGCTATTGTTGTTTTAAACTCAAAAAACAGTGATTTAGAGATTGCAAAGTTTTTGAATGTTGCCAGATCATTTGTTCATAAAGTTCATAAGGAGTTGGAAGCCTCCGGCCGGGAACGTTTCATCTGTAGCTAAGCAAAAAAGGCATTCTCAGCATTCTGGTACTATCAAGACACCACAGCTTGTACAACAGGTTCAGAACATTATCGATGATAATCCATGAATGTCAGTGATGGCCACTGCAAAACATCTACAGATCAGCTGTAACTGAGCTATCTTATGTGCAACAGCTATTAGTGGCCGCTTCCAGGATACTTGACTCTAAATTTCCATAGCATGCAGTTCCTGACTTAAAAGTTCTCAGTACTGGATCTTTGAAGATAAATATAAACTGTCCGGAGGAGTTCTGCCCTACCCTGAAAGTGTTCTTATATTTACTATACATGATATTCTTTAGCTATTTCTTGTTGTGAGCAGGCATTTCCAACTACAGTTTTGACAGCAACTGAGAAATGAATTTGATGTGCCTTTGTTTGAAAATTCTTTGTGCTGCCCGTTAAACTACAAGATGCCTTTACAAAGAATGCCTAATCAAGCGAATGCAACAATACATGTTTGCCAGCCAGTAATGTCTTTATTTTGACCAATTTTTCACAGATAAATACTGCAATGAACTTTTCCACACTGCTCTTACAGTATGCACTACTGCAAGTACAGTCAAACCCCGCTATAGTGAACACGGCTTATAATGAACTCCCGGATGTAATGAACGAAATGTTTGGTCCCTTGCTGTGCAATGCACGTATAACGGAACGGATATAGTGAACTCCCGGTTATAGTGAACCGAAATTTCGATCCCTTGAAGTTCACTATAGCGGGGTTTGACTGTATTCTAACGGATGGCACTGCTGAATCCACGTGACCTGATTTTGTACAGATGATGAGTTCCATTAGCTTTTCTCCTAAGGGTGACTAAGTTTTTGTCTGGTGTGCTTATTATTATTATCATATTGCATTTTTGTTATTAAGTTCTAATCATTTAGATACATAAATTAACTACAGATAAACTAAAAATGTACTTACAGAGCTCAGTTCCCATATTTTCAGTGTTTTATCATCAGAGGCACTAACTAACAGCCTACTGTCACTGGACCACGCTACATCAGATATTCCCTGAAAAGATATAATCCATTGCATTTTGACTTGAATTATTAGAAAACATCAATTTTTGAATTAGTAAAAACACATGGTATAAAGTAGGTCAATTACCAAACAAGATTTCATGAAGCATTTTCATGGATCATCTGGGACCACTGATATTTGCAATTGCATGATGAAACATGATGGCACAAAAAAATAAGTGAATAAACAAGCTAACTGGCCAAACAATTTTTAATAGCAATCTTTTAAATAAGGACCAAACACACTATATATAGATATATACAGTAGAATCTCATTATAACAGACTAATAGGGGCTGAAGGTTGTCCGTTTTAATAAAAGTCCGGTTTATAACAAATAATTCTTACAGGGGTGTAATGTAGCAGGGTGTACATCAATGAAAGTACAATAGTTAGCTATAAAAAATGTTTATTATATATCAAATAAAAAACAGCCTTCAATATAATAGGTTGAATTGAAAAAGATGTGTAAGTATACACTGCATTAATCTTTAGAACGTGAAGGTCCTGGTTCACATTGATTCTTAAATTCATTGGTTTGAAAAAATAATTTATTTTCTGCTGGGTTTGTTCGATCGATGTTTAATCGCTTGCTTGGAAATGTAAAACTCGTCAGATAAATATATATATATATATATATATATATATATACACACACACATCATGAGTGTTAATTACAGCAATCTTTTAAGTTCCTGTATAATTTATTTTTTCTTCACTGGAATAAACTTATGTTGAGTGATAAATATAGACTGGTACTAGGCATGTAGATTATACTACTTGTTACACTAACAACTACTTTGCAGCAATCAGGATTTAATAACCTTTTTTTATCAGTTAAATTCAGAGATAGCTATTTTGTCATGCAATACACAGAAAATTCAAAGACAAAACAAAAAACTAATAAATAAAAAACGTTTTTATTAATTGATGCATTAAAATTTAATTCCTTTACAAAGAATAAAAGTAGCAATAGGATGTTTAACTTGACTTTTTCTTTTTAACTTACCAATTTATGTCCTGATATTGTTTTCTCAAATTTGCCATCATAAGCACCCCAAATCTTTATTAATTTATCAGCAGCTAATATAAAAATAAAAAAAAAAAAAACAACTTTATAATTATCAAATTCATAATGATTAAAAAAAATTAATTATCTAAGCAACTTACGTAAGTAAATGAGAAAGTTGTTGGTCAAACTTACATGAGCTTGCCAACCATTCACCATTTGGACTAAACTTGACTGAAGACACAGCTTTTGTATGACCAGCCAAGGTAAACTTTAGAGTGTAATTTGGCTTCTAAAAACAAGAAATTAAATGATAAGTACTAAAGCTAGAAAAAAATATTTAAAAATCTATAAAAAAATTACTAAACTCAAATATGTTATGAAAGTAGAAGTTAAGCATAAGTTAAAAAAAGAAAGTTTGATTTAAGAAGATTATATGTTTAATGTGATATAATCAATGAGTTAGTCTGATTATATTCAAATTTGTCTTACACTTCACAGAAAATGCAAAGCAAACATCATAAGAAAATGTGTTTGCTCAATGATTTATAGCTGGACTCAAATACTGTTACCATAGAAGTTACTTTTTAAAAACTAAACATAAAGTGCTGCCGTATGAACTGGAGATTATGATGAATAGTATGTATATTAACATATTATATTTATGGTAATCTATATTACTAAAATCTTTTATTTCTCTGTCTGTCTGTCCGACGCAATTGCTAATTTGCTGTGAAAAAATTTTACTACAATGACACGTTCGCGATGGGAATCGAACCTGCAACCTTTTGATCTGAAGTCAGACGTCTTATCCATTAGGACAGGGGGATTGTTTCTTATTGTGTGTGATGCAATGAGAGAAGAGCCAGAGAAAAAAGAAAATAACTCATTAATCTAGCCTACTAGATTAAAATTTAAATTTAAAGGTTCATTTTTTGCCAGCGACCACTTGAAGAGTCATTAGAGACATATCTCGACATGAATAAAGAAATTACAAATGACGAGCGTAAATACTCTATCTCAACTAAAAGCCATCACATTGTTATCCCATATATTGTTGACGGGGTGTATATATTATCCTTATATATTATTTTTCAAAGGTATTTTTGTGTCGGTACGCCATAAGTGCCTTAATACTTCATCAAAATTAATGATTGAGACATCATTTTGAAGATTACGTTCCCTGCTAATGACGAAAAATAAACAAATTGTTTAAAATTAATACTTTTGTTAAAAAACTTTATTTTAAAAACCTTCTTATAAAAATGGAGACAAGCTTAAACAGAAGCGACTTATCTTTTGAAAGCGAAACAAATAATAAACAAATTTCAAATAATACTGCAGCGTCGTAATCTTCAAATATATCCTTTTTTTGAATAAAAATCCATTTTAAAATAATTTTTAATCGTTTATTTAATAAGAACAGATTAAAAAAAAAAAAAGATTTATATTTTAGTAAAAATAAAGGATTTATTACAATAAAAAAACATAAAAATTTGTCAATTTCTTATATATTATTTTTTAAAGGTGTGTTGTTTTTTTTATTTCCCTTAATACTTCATCAAAAATGATTGAGATATCATTTTGAAGATTACGTTCAACGCTAATGACAAAAAATAAACAAATTGTTTAAAATTAATGTTTTCGTTAAAAAACTTTATTTAAAAATCTTTTTATAAAAATGTAGAAGGCAATCTGTTTATTTATTTAATTCCACATTACCATTCGGTGTCTGAATTATGCGAATTATCCCAATATACCATGTAAATATTGCAGTATACTAATAAACCGAATTATTTCAATATATTCCATACGAATTATTCGCAAGGGTCAACCTTTTTATAAAAATGGAAAAGGTGCCAGCTATTGACAATGTGTTTAACTAACATGAACGACAGCTGTTGGATTTGTTTATTATTTCTCAAAGGTGGTTTTTTTGTTGCGAATTATTCGCACGGGTCAACTAGTCATTAGTATACTCATATAAAATATGCCAATTTTAATAATTAACTGATCGACTTGCCCTTGATAAAGACTGGATTATAATGGAAGGTAAAAGGACGGTATTAAAAAAGAATATCTTTAATACATACAATAATGGTTCAAAGAAGTATCAAATGAAGCAGTTAAGGGTTGATTTGAAGAAATCGCTTGAAAACAGTATTTAGTAAAGTTAGTGCTGATAAATAATTTTTTCATCAAAGGCAGTTTATATTTAATGAATATTCTTGATGCAAAGATTCAAAAAGTTGAAGTCTCACAAATAATGATATATCCTGTATATTATGGTGAATTAGTTGTTTGACTGCCATGATTCTCATAAAACGTACTAGAAGAAGTTAAACTTCAGATTTTGTTTTCTGGAAAGCAAAGAGGGGGAACTGAAAGGATGTGAACAGATTAATTAACAAATCACTAATTAAAATGAGTCTTATTTTATAAATTTCTTCACAAAAGGTGAAGAGAACAACGAAGATGGGAACTTACAGAAAAGATCAGAAGTAGAATTTAAGAATGGTAATAGACACAACAGGCCTTTTAGGTCAAAGTGCAAGACAAGTTTTGGATTCTGTTTATTGTAACAATATGTTAACAATGACAAAATGAACTGGCATGAAAAGGGTGAAGAAGACTGAACACTGAGTCAACATGAGAGAGGTGACCAGCAAATTTGAATTACTGATAAAATATCAAACTCAGACACATATGAACTGAAATGTCAAAAAGGTTATGGGTTAAACAGGACTGATTTGATAAAATCAAAAATGGTGTTCAAATAGAATGCAGGCTTGACAGGCCCAGCTTGTGGCATAAGCTTGGAGAATCTGGACAGCTTGTGGCAGTAGAGGAAGCGTGAAGTTTGGAAGAGAAGCAGAAATGGTGTTGAACCTTAAAAAAAGGCAGTGGTATTGTGAGGTATGGATGAGGTAAAGAAAGGATGACGTTAAAGCATTATCAAAATTTCTAAAAGCAGTTCAAATGCCAACGCAACTAAAAAGAACTGAAAAAAATATATAAAAAGTTCTTCCCATGACAAGTGAAGACATTTGACTTGATATACACTAAAATGCCAAAAAAACTGATTATCTGTCTAATACCGCATAGGTTCTCCTTGTGCTTGGATAATGACAGCAACACAACATGGCATAGACTCTACAATCGCTCTGTAGCACTGTGGAGACAGGGCACAACATGCATCCTCAAGAGCAGCCCACAATTCTGTAATGTTCGTTGGTGGTGGATTCCTGGCAATGATGGCACATTAAAGTGCATTCCACATGTGTTCAATGGTGCTTAAATCTGGTGAATGCAGGGGCCAAGACATGGTGGCAATCCCAGAGGAATGCTCCTCCAGCCATAATCGGGTGACTGTGGACTTGTGCTGTGGTGCATTGTCCTGTTAAAAGAGGCCGCACCAATCGGCATAAATGCAGGACATGAACAGGTGCAAATGATCCACATGGATGATGACATAGTACAGAAGTATGAGGGGTTCTAATATGTGCCAGCTAAACACATCCCATACCGTAACAGAGCTAACGCTGTAGGCATGTAGGATTCATGTGCCGTGTGGGGTCTGGATGAGAAATCATGGGAGTTTAAAGATACCAAACTGAAAGGTGCTGGTCATTAAATCAAGTGTGTGAATTTTTGAATTAACAATGTGTCAAATAAAAACTTGTGCAGTGAAAATGAAAGAGAATTGCAGCTGATGATTCTCATGTAAGACTAGTAATGGAAGAGGCCTATAATTCAATGGGGCAGACCACACAATTTATTAAATATTGAAATGGACAATAAATATGAGCGAATTTTAAAGTGAGTAAAAAATCATTAAAAAGCCTAAAAACGCACAAATTAACTAAAATGAAATAATAAAGTTTAAAAAGAGATAGGACAATTTTCGGGCCAGTCACGGGTCCATCATCAACTGGGAACAAAAAATAAGTAACCCCTGAATGTAAAGACGTGGATAAGGGACGGAGGGAAACTACTGCGCAAGTGGATTCTTGAGTGGGCAAATTGATGTTGGTGAAGTGTAGGGAGGGAGGTTGGGGAAAGTGTATTAAGGGGGGGGGGGGAAAGAAAAAATATATAAAATGTTACAGATTGGTTATTTTAACTTAAATAGGTTTTTAATATTGTAATAAGGATTGGCTGCATTGTATGAACATGGATTGGATGAAATGAAATACAATTCAGCGATAAGGGGTTTAAAGAGGTTGTGTTCCTTATCGAAGATTGTAACGGAAGTGCTGTCTATTTGGTGGTTAGTTCTTTGGCAATGGGTAGCTGTTTGATATTGATTATTATTATTTTTAATAGCTCTGAGGTGGTTGCTGAATCGTTCAAACATTGAATTTTGTACACAATATTGTTAGTGAACTGATTGCTCGTGTTGAGATGAAAATATTTGGTAATTTTATTGGATAAGATGAATGTGAGATTTATGTTAGAGTGCTGGAAAATGCAGCATAATGGTTTTTCCAAAGATGGATGATAAAGAAAAGAAATATATTTCTGTTGAAGAGGTTGAGGGGAATTAAATTGATATGTATTTTATTTAGGGATGGTCGGAATATATTGTTAATAAAATGTGGTGGATATTTTTTAGAAATCAGAGGGTTGTGATGAAATTTTAGTTCGGAATTGAATAAGGATGAATTGGAAGAGTATTTAAATGCTCATAGAATGAGCATATGGATCCTATTTATTTTATGACTGAGTGGACACGAAGAGTGATAATTGGTGGCATTATTGGAAAACAAGGTTTGCGATGAACGGAAAATATAGGATAATTGTTATTATTAGTAATTAAAACGTCAAGAAAAGAGATGGAGGAGTTGATTGTCCTTCTATAGTAAACTGAATATCATGGTGTATATTATTAAAAGAATTGAAAATATTATGTTTAAAACAAGGGAGAGTACAAAAAAAACAAATCGTCAACATAACGGGCATTCAATGGCATTCAACGGCAACATAACGGGCATTCAATGCTTTCACTGCTAAAAAATTAGCAGTGAAAGCATTCGGAAGAGCAGATTCCTCTATATATAACATAACAACAGCTCAGTGCAATGATCAGTTTGAAAATGTCAATCCAGTGACTGGAAACATTGGTATATGAGAAGATACAGTGATGATCGTTTTTCTGTGTTCAAAGTGGGTGAAATCAAAAATCAATGCTAGAACAAGCAAAGACATGTTTATAGAAAACTCCAATCAAGATAACTGGCTGACAATTAAGGCAGGAAAGGACATGCAAAGGATGAATAAATTTGTTAAAATTGGCCTACTGTGTAGGCTTTGTTAAAATCTAAGCTGAACAAAGAAGCAAGAGAAACTATGATGGAAAACATCAGAATATGGAGAGCAGCAATAGAATTGTCTGTTAAGCAAAGAAGATATTCAGTAGGAAGAAAGCATAGAGTATTAACACTTCTTCATATGTATTTACATATGTGGATCTGCCTGAACACTTGAATCTATTAAATACCTGAAAACAACAGAGGTCCCTGAAATCAATATATAGAAGATATAATAGATTTGAGTATGCAGAATTATAATTATATCTAGATGGGTGGAATGAAGACTAAATGACTGAAGAGATCAGAAACATACTTTTGAGAATTCAACTTTTAATTTTGAAGATAATTTTAATTGTCAAAATTATGATAATTATTTATATGTGGCTTCAAATGTAATTCACCGATTCACTGAAGCCCAGTGAACTGATGCCAAATGGAATTAGGAGCCGTCAGGACTTTTGTATAGACTGAAATAAATGGAAATCCAAACGTGCAATGTCTGGTGAATACGAAGGATGAATCAGAACTTCCCAGCCAAGCTGTAACAGTTTTTGTCTGATCATCAAAGAAGTATGCGGTCTTGCGTGCTTTTTTTATTCCATCTTCAAATATTAAATGCATACTGATATGACAGCTGTCACAACACAATCTGACAAAATCGAATGACGTTAAAGACACCTACTAAGAGCTACTTGAGCCAACTTACATAAAAAAAAAAACGAACAAACTTTTTGGCAAACCCAATACAGCAGTGATCAAATTCCTTATTTCAACATTGCGAATAATCTCTTCAAATTCTTACCATAACACTTCAAATTAATAGTTTCAATGCCTGTGTCTTCTGAAACAAAATCCTAATAAATGATAATCTTGTATCAAATAAAATATAATGAACATAATAACTAAGAACTATTCAAACAGATGCCAATGGCAGAGCGATTTATATTGAAAAGATGATCTCCAATAAAAGAACAGTTTTCAATAAGTTCTGCCACTGAAATCTGTATTTCGAATAAACTACCTTTTCATGTTTTTTATATTTTTTGATGAGCTGTTGAAAACCACATCATTAATACCGCAATTATACAAAATTCTGCCAATTTCAAACTAACTAATATTTATAAAATATATCTTCAGCTAAGCAATTACTACTTAACACACAGAGCCAGCTCTCCACGAATACATAAACAGTTGGACATCTGTGTAATCCAATTCCAAGATTTTTGAGACTAATCTTTTTCATCAGGGGATTAGAAGTTAAATTTATAAATCTTATTTAATTATTAAAAACAATGAAAAAGAGAATGACTTACCATTTTACTTGCATTAGTTTGTGAATTGGCATTGGATGAAGCAGTATTTGTGGAATTATTACTGCCAAGGGGTTGTGCAGGAGATGATGTAGGTGGTTTATTTCCATCTCCTTCATTAAGTTTTGAAGAATCCTCAACTGGTGTAGACATATGAGGCTTTAATGATAATCAATCTTGGCAATGTCAGTGTTCTCCTAAAATAAACAAAAAAAAAAAAAATTAAAGTTTTAGTAGATTTTTTTTTTAATTTAACTGCTGAACAGCAATGCTGTTTGTCGTAATAAATAAGATAATGCAATTTCGCCAATTTAGAGGTGATTTGTTTTTTTGTGTCATCGTCAGCTGTAGAATTAAAGTGAATCAAATTTGGGCAATTGACTTTGGAATGGCAGATTGGGACAGGTGTTAAACAGAGGGCCGAAGAGTCTGATAAAAAAGTTTATTTAGCCAGTATTTTTATTTCTATTAGTGTCTCATTAGTTAAGTTGCAATAATCCTTCATCTCATTCTATTGCAATTCTGACAGAATTACAATTGGTTTACGAAAGTTTAGTAAAAAAGAAAAAAGGCACTTTTAAACTAAAAATGAACTTTTAATGTTTGTTTTTTTTAAATTTATTTTTAAGTGGATATCAACATTTCTCAGATAATTCTGATCCAATTAATATTGTGTCTATAAATGAATATTTTAATTGAGTTTTAGATCATATTTTGGAATATTTTAAAAGACAAAGTATAAATGAAACTTGCTGGGCCTCAAACAGCAGTATGAAGCTGCAAATAGTTTTGTATTTAGGTTGGATGCATTTTTTAACTAATACTTTTAATTTATTTTTTTTTTTGCCATAAAAATTCCAGACTCTTTATTTGTTATACAACCAAACAATCCAAATTACCGAATTTGCAGGACTGTTGACATGAAGCAATAGAGCAGTCGTCAGACTTGATCAAAATATGGTAAAATACTTAAGTCGGATGCCGAATGCTTAAGGGAAGAAAGATATCCAGATTCTAATTGGCTGCATTAAAATTATAGGCAACAGATAACATAAGATCAGAAACTGTAAGAACTTCAAATAGAAGTGCTGGTGAAATGACGTTTAAACAAAGGTGACGAGGAAAACAAGCGAATCTATTAAGTGCACTGCACAGTTATTTGCTTTCACACCTTCAGCTATCATCGACAGGAATCTGGGATAGCTGTTTCATCCTTACTAGGGCTTTTCAGCCACATTCACCCATTGATGATAAGCTCAGAAAGCACAAAGATTATCATTCCTTCTGCCACTCTCAATGCTTAAAGCATTTAATATAAGGACAAAACAACACAAGGACTAAATATTCATAAATAGTTATACATGCATGCAAGTTAAATCTTATCAATGCAAACAAGGGAATCTATAAAATACATGTTAAATTTTCCTATTTATGAATATTTAATCCTTGTGTTGTTTTGTCCATATATTAATTGCCTTCTGTGCCTAGTGCTAAGCAGGCCAAGGCTTTGATGCTGTAATGATTTTCATATTGGTGTTTGCTCTTTTGAGGTCCCAGTTCTGGAGTAGGAGAGAGAACCATAGCCTTTCAAACTTTCTGAGAATATCATCAGTGGTGAATCTGGCTGAGGAGTCCTAATAAGGACGAAACAGCTGTCCTAGATTTCCATTGATGATAGCTAAAGGTAGACATTTTAAAGCAAATGACTGTGTATTTTATAGATTCTTTTTCCATATTACATTACATGTACGTTCAAACTTTCCTATCTATAAAGGTGCCAAATTGTGAAGAGAACAACTTCCACAAGAGCGTAGCTATCTAGCAAAAAAACTCTATAGGACAAAGGTTCAAAATAGCTATTGATGATTAAAAAGTGGACAATGAAAAAAAAAAAAATCTCTGTGCAAAATTTCAAACTTTATGTAAAACAATACGAGAAGTTTGGCCTATACGTAACATCATATGAGAATATGATGCTTAGAAAATCAAAAACTCAAGCAAAGGCAGGAGGCTGAATTGGAGTAATGGTAATCAAGGAAGAGTAGAAATCAAATTTACATAGTGACATGAACAGCCTTTATTACAATTATGAACATCAGCAGCAGTACAGAGATCAGATTGAGTACTTCGCATGGATATCAACGGGCTGATAAAAGGATAGACCAGAAAAGCATCTGTTGATTGCTTGAAGCTGATTAGTTTCAAGTATAACAACTTCCTAGAACAAAACCTTGCCAGGCACAAAGAATTCAAAGAGAACAAATCTGCAAACTAAAAGGTTCATGATTTTTTTTTTTAATTTTTTTATAAAATTGCTTCCATTTTTACAAATACTTGATGAAATTGCAGAAGGGCAAGGTGCGCAACGCCCCCTAAAATTTTCATGTGCCCCCAGAAATTTTTTTGAACTGATGTTTATCTTTATGCACATATTTTGCGAAATGCTACAAATAATTTGAGTTGTTTAAGAAGAATAGTGTCATTAAAAGCCGATAAGATTCTCACATTCCCATATTCCTGTTTACAAAAGAGCTTAATATGAAAGCAACACTATTACACTTTGCAGTCACACTGTCTTCCACTTGCCGTGGACAGATGCAGAGAGTAACATTGTAACTTTTTAAGAATTCCACATGACCTAAGTGAACGACGACATTTAAAATAACACAATATGCTAAGGACCCAGGTGGATTGGGCTGTGGGGAGGAGGAGGATGCAAAAATCTGTGATAATCATGTATTTGTGTTATCAACTTTATTCATCTTTCCCAAAGGCTAAGACTGACGCTCCCCCAAAAGAATATTGTGCCTGGCCTTGCCACCTATCAAGGTTTTTCTGGAATCACCTCTGATCCTGTTGCTTTCTTTGGACTAGGAGTAAAGGAACACTAAGGAGTAAACCTTGATATACTTTCTTAGCAACTTAACTAGGAAAAGAAAAATTGAAATATTACACAATTAACCCTTTTCAATCAACCCTTTAAAGTGTCCAGGACAGTTAAATTTTTAGGCATTATCTTAAGGCATCAAGCTGTCCTGGAGAGACGATTTAAAATGCAAAATGAAGACAGCCCTTACCTACTGAAGGGCCTTCAATATTAAGTGGGGACTATCTCCTAAAATTATCAACTTAATGTCTCTATTATGAGGCCAGCTTTTTGCTATGCGGCCATTTTCTGGTGGACATAGGGAAGGCTTAAGATCATTAGATGGCAGCTTGACCATTTACAAAGGTGCTTGTAAAGTAATACCTCTATAAGGGCAGTTCCTACTGCTGCTCTTGAAGAATTTTTGGACGCACCTCTTTTGTGTCTCTGCATCAAGCATAAAGCCTGGTCTACAGACTTTTGACTTTACCACAATTGTCAGTGGAAGAGTCAGGCTGTGACTGGATAATGTATTTGGACTCAGGCAATAACCTTTAATGCTATGCTTTCTTTGACATACCCTTCCGTTTTTTCTTCCAGGGAAGATTGGATAATGAAGTGCATGCAAATGTTCCCTTACTGGGCTTGGTCTGGTTTAAGAATTGAGGGACAGACTGGCACTAGAATCTATGAGGTGCGTCCTGAACAACTTCTTCTTTTGATATAGAAGACATTAATTAACAGTTTTCCAGATTCAGTTTTTGACATCCTAGCCAATTATGAAAACCTTTATTGTTATTAAGTTCACAGAATTACCATTATCTGTTTTGATATTTGGTCTGCTTTACAGGCCCTGATCAGTAAGATCTGCACTCCTCTTATTGCGAAGTGCAGAACTGTTTTGTCGAAAGGTCCAAGACGTATCCAAAACACAAGTTCATCAGTCTGGGTGGCCAGACACTATGGTGTGCATGACAATGAACAGGTTCTTGTTTTGGCTAGGGATGCATCCCTTTCTGTTAGACCCAGCTCTCTCCCTGTGTTCTGCCATTCTTATAAGCAACTCTTGGAAGTCTGGATTCCACCCAGCATTAACACAGGCTAAGCTGTTCATTTACGTGTCCTAACCAATGCCTTGCTAAATCAACTGTCAATAGAAAACATTATTATCTACATTTACATTAGATGTAGCCTCTGGTCTCTTCTGTGAATGGAATATTATTCCTTTACTTTCAGTGAGGATTAAAAATCCCTTTTAATCTTATGTGGGCATGTATGAGAATGTACAATGGACCCTTTAATATACATTTAAGTGAATAAATAGGATTTCTAAACTGACCCTCAATCAATCAATCAAGACACTGACCAAAATTAGTAGTATTAAAATTAAAGATAGACTTCTTTCCCAGATATATTTTAGGAAAAAGTTTCCAACTGCCAGGATCGATTTGCATGAACCTATAACTAGAGAAGAAACTAGAAACACGATACAGTAGAGTCGCGGTAATCCGAGGTAATTGGGGCTGATGGTACCTTGGATTACAAAAAACTCGGATTATACGGAAAAAAGAAAAAAAAACCTGGAATTTTCAAACGAATCAAATTTAATTTATAATAGATATTAAAGTTACAGATACATTAACAATGTTACCTAGTTACATGAAAAAACTCTTTATAAGCATTTACAACTTTAAAAAACTGTCCAAGGTCTTCTGCTTCACAATAGAGCAACGCTTTTTAGCATCATGTCTCAGTAGTAGGGTATCGCTTGGGCATGCACCTCGGATTACACGGAATCTCGGATTACCGCGACTCCACTGTATTTTGTTTTTGCATTTTCCAAACCTTTTTCTCTTTTTAATGTTTAAAAAAAAAATAATTTTTAAATCAAGTATGTATATCAATTATTATTGAATAAAAAGTTAGTTATTAAAGAACTAAGCGATGATCAAACATTTGGCACTTTCTATCAGGGAAAAAAAAAAAAAAAAATCACATAATGGAATCCTTAATTTATAAACTCAATGGAAAAAATATAAATGATCAATATGATTATTTAAGAAATGGACAATATAGATCAAAATAAAGAGAGATTATTTTTCTGTCCAAATCTTTTTGAAATCTCCCTCTTCCAACAGAAAATCACAGTTAGTTAAATGCAACTTTCAATATTGAAAGAAAGAAAAAAAAAAAAACAGTAACACGATTTAGATGGTTCTTTTATATCACCCGTATAAAACCGTCTTTAAAGGTCTCATGGAAGGATGAATGGATATGTTTAATTTGTACTAAAGTAAAAATTAGGACAGGTCAATAATATTTTATATGTATATTAAGTTTCCTGTCCTATGTCACCCTAACTTTGCATAATTCTATTTCAAATATTATACAGTTCCATGTGGACCCGGTAGCCGAGTGGGTAAGGTGCTTGGCTGCGGGTTGGAGGTTGCGGTTTCGATTCCCGGTCTCTGCCGAGACCGGGAATTTTTCCTCGCTCCTTTCTCCTCCAAACAGGTCCTAGGGCCTACCCAGCCCTCTGTAGAATGGGTACCGGGTTTCTTTCCCGGGAGTTAAAGGCGGGCGGGCGTCGGGCTGTCCCGACCTCAACCTAGTCCCGTTGGTCAAGTAACGCCGGGAGCCTTACCTCCTGCGAGCCCTTGGGCCTGCGTAGGCCTGTCGTGGCATCCTTTAACTTAACTTTATACAGTTCCATAAAAATTAAAGATTCCGTCTGAACTGTTACTCATTTTCTATGTTTTGAGAACCCCCCAAAAAATGAATGTCTTAATTTTGTGTACAACAAGCAAAGAACATCAACACTGAAAAACAGCTTTAAAAATGGCAACCAATGCACATAGGTTTGCTTTCACACACTGATGGGGATCTGAAACAGCCGATTTCTCCTTATTAGGACTCATCAGTGTAAGATTTACCCATGATGATGGCTCAGAACAGCGCAAAAACTTTGTATTTAAATTCCTTTTGAGAACAGGCCAAGAAATTTAAATACAAAATTTTCATGCTGTTCCGAGTCATCATTGTGCGTAAAGCTGACTGATGAGTCCTAGTAAGGACAAAACAGATGTCTAAGATTCCCAATGATGATGGCTCAGGGTGCGAAAACAAACTTATGAAATGACTGTTCATTGTTTATTAAGAATATCAGTATGTTTGTGGTAAGAAGAAGATTAGAGATAATCAAAAATTCAGAGCTTAAATAATTTTTATAATTATTAATGAAACCAATTCTTAAAAATGTAAAACTTTCAAATTTAAATCATCATTATTCTGTAAGTTAATTAAGTTTGTTCCATTTTTTTTCTGTAATTAACACCTTATTATAATTAATTTCTAGTTTCCAATAGCTTCATAGTGCTGTATGAAATCATTTAGCATGTCCTAGAATTTGGGACGGGAAAGGAGTTTATTGTGATACTTGTCAATATTCCACCAATCCAAAAAAAATATGCTACATCATTTATCCCTGATAAAATGAGAGTAAGGGTTACAACCAAAAATAAACGATACCAAATGCTAGACTCCAGATGCAATGGAAAGGTAGTTATAACTCCCCACTCAGAATGCCAGTGTGTGCTCTCAATTACGGATATTACTGTTGCTCATAACAATCAGTATATCTCCTAGTGTCCCCACCAAACAAAATTTTAAATCAGTGAATTTCCTTGAAACTAGACATGCATATCTATGGAGAAGAGACAATTAATATTTATACAAGGGTCACTTGAAAAATATTACCCCGTACTTTTTTTTGGTTGAAGTTTTTTTTCCATATACAGTAGAACCCCGCCATTCGTCCGCCTCTCTATTCGTACAACTCGTTATTCGAACAACTTTTTTAAGTAAAATTGAACTCGCCATTCGTACGCTTGCTCGCGATTCCGACAGCGCGACCTCGGTACTAGCTGCGCCACGCGGTCGCTTCAGTTCAGTATCTTGCTAGCTTCCGTACGCTACGCATCATCCACGCAAGCTTCGTGAAACTTTGTGATATTTTATTGTTATTTTTATTAAAAATAGTGCAGCCATGGGTCTAAAAAAGATTACTGATTCAACTAAGCCTAAAAGGAAAGCAGTGAGAACGACAATTGAATTGAAAAAAAGAAATCGATGTGAAGTTTGAAAGTGGAACTCGTGTCTCTGACCTGGCAACTCAGTATGGCATGGCGAAATCAACCATATCGTCTATACTGAAAAAGAAAGAAATAATAATAGAGGCCTATATATTTATTGTTTTCATAGTTTTTATGTATTTTAGGCTTAACATATTATTACAAAGGTTTATGTAAGCAATCATCTGTGGGTCTGGAACGGATTAATCGAATTTACATTGTATCTTATGGGAAAAAATGATTCGCCATTCGTACAAATCGCCATTCGAACTGCCTCCTGGAACGGATTGTGTACGAATAGCGAGGTTCCACTGTATTTATTTTTTTCACCGAACATACATGTATCTTTTAGCAACAGAACATCATTTTTCCATGTAGGTCGTATCATTCTAAACTATTTTTCAGCATATAGGCATTTAGACTACTTTATAGGTATGGCATTTTGCTACAATCAAGTGTTGTAGATTGAAGTTAAAGCAATGGCTGGCAACTGAGTCAGATGGTAGAAGTTTACTGAAGCCCTATGCTCCACACAACAGTGATAAGAAGAAGTGTTGCAGATAGGTTTTTTTTGGTGTCTGGGACAAATGAGTAAAATACTGTCCCAAGGCACAACATTTTCCAAATAAAAAAAAATGACAACTCCTCCTCCCATTTGCAAACCTCTTGAGCTATATCAGTATTCACTGTAAAATTTAGGACCTGCATTCTTCAGCCAATTCTTTCATGTCCTCCAGTTTACTGAAAACATAGTATTTCAGGATCTTTCTTAATGACTAAATGCTAGCCTGAAAGTTCTCCAGTCTCTTTAAACATATGTAAACAATGTAATCATTTTGGAAGACAACAGCAGGAGCTTTTGTAGGTTGCAAGGACTGCTACCGGAGTGCTTGTATGATTTTGTACAATGCCTAACGAAAGCAATTATCCATGCCTGTGAGAGATTTACTAGATATTGAGATTATTATATTTTCAGTATGGGGGTCGAAGGGGCAATATGTGGTCCTATGGGTTCACTTCTTGCTGGTGAAAGTGTACTAATAAAACACAGGAAATGCCATTTATTCCTACCAAGTCCGATACATGCACGTCCATGTCATGGCCCCTGGGCAACATGTACACGGCTAAGTTATGTAAGGGCGAAAAAGCGAGTTCCCGACGCTTCAAAATGGGGACCTACCAGCTAAGGGAGACAACCCCGAAGAAAAACATTGGCCCTCCAGGATTGCTGGGGGTTGGCATTGGGCTGACAACTCAATCTATAAAAATTATTGTTACGAAATCTGAAGAAGAAATAACCGGACTGACCTTTGTACGACGACCTAGCAAACGCTTAAAGGACTTGAGAATTGATTCATGGAATGTTTTAACTCTATACCAAGCTGGAAATCTAAGACCAAAGCTAAGGTGGGAAGAAGGTGTGAGAGAGGATGTAAAGACAATTGGAATTAAGAATTGGAGGAGCGCTGCACTTAATAGGAAAGAATGGGGAAAACTTCTTCAGAAGGCCAAGGCCCACAGAGGACTGTCATGCCATTGATGATGATGATGATGATGATTTTCAGTATTCGTTTGAAATTGTTTGTGGCTGAAGCATCAGTTTACCAAGTTCTTTTTCTTTGTTTGCCTTTCTTTCAGGTATTGTAATTTTCATTGATAACAGTAGAATAATTATATAACACACCCTTAACGGGTTAATTTTCTCATTTTATATTACTAAATGCAAGAACTGGTGTAATTAACAAGGTATATATTTATTATGCTCCATATTTATTATGCACACTTAAAATTTATCAACTACTTGGATGCGTTATTTTCAGATTCTGTATATTTATTTATTCTTTGGGTTTTCATTTCTGATGTATATTAGTTGTAGCTTTGAAATGTATTCATAAGCATTTCTTCAAAACTGATCAAATGGATAAGTAAGAGCATATTTTTAACCTTCTGAATGGGGAAACATCATCAAGTAGTCCACTGCCACTAATGCCTAAATCACACCATCATATTTTTCATCATTGTTTTCAATCATTGACCCCAGGCCCGGACTGGCTCATTGATGGCCGGTTGCACCATTGAAGTTCAGTAGCTGAACCACGTTCAAACTGCTAGATGAACGGAGATCCTTCTTAAACCTATTGCGCCAACAACGTTTAGTGATGATCTCGGTTCAAAAGCGTCGTCAACTTGATCTGCCGAATTCGGCCGTTCAAGGCGCTGAACTCGGTTCAAAACCGCTGTTCGGCCATTACTGATATTCACTTGCGAATTGAGACCAAAGCATGTTTTCTCTCAACTATCAGAAATAACTTTTAAAAATGACAACTTTACATTTATTTAATACGTTGGACAGTGACTGTGAAGAGGAATTTCAGTTGTTAACAGAGTTGCATCATTTGTAACCAAAAGGCAGACTATTTTGCGATCAGTATATATTAAGGTAATCGTGGAGTTTAGCGTCCCAAATTAAATAACAATAAAAAACCTACAATAAAAAAATAACAATAAAAAACAATATAAAACAGTAAATGACACAGTCATAAAATGTGAAATTTCACCCAAGTCTGCACGGATACCTAAGTGTCCCACCCCCATCGACACCGGCTTTTTTTCTCGGGCACCGAAGTTTGCCGCTGTTGGTCCCATCTCTGCCGCCTACGGATCGCCCAAACCCGGCAGGAGACCGGTGCAGAACGCCGGATTCCAGAACGCGGCGGCACGAAAACAGAGTTTACAAGGGCCCGTTCTCGGTCGGGGGTGGGACACTTACAGCCAGCCACCCACCAAAGTGTGATGAAATTTCACATTTTAGGACTGTGTGTTATTTACTGTTGTAGGTTTTTTATTGTTATTTAATTTGGGACGCTAAAGTCCACGATTACCTACATTAGTAATATTCCGCATCGGTTTTTTTACATTCTAAAATGTGTTATGTACGATTCAATTATATCAATTAAAAGGATTTTTTTTTTCTTTTTTCGTCTCTGTGTAAATAGGGACTCGGCAGAATTCAGTATTTTTAATTCCTGAACTCCATTTTCGTAATGAGATTGTTGACTGCTGAAACAAAGGACAACTATTGAAAACAATCCAATAGGTTGATTTCCCGCTACGAAAGACGAATCTTGTAACCAATCAGGAATCAGCTTTGAACGCATGACGTACTTCCGCCGCCATGAATGCAGATCACAGAACCTCGGTTCAGTTGTACATTTTGTAACTAGGTGCAACAAGGCTGAACTTCGATTTGAGGTTCAAGCAGAACTCAGTTCATGGAAACCGTAGTTAAACGCTACTTTGGTGCAACCGGGCATGAGAAGGGCGGTGGAAACTAACATGGCAGGGGCGCCATATATATATATATATATATATATATATATATATATACAGGGTGTTTCAAAAATACACGGCATAATTTCAGGTATGTATTTCCCACATGTAGACAATCAAAATAGTTCATTACAACATATGTCCGGAAATGCTTCATTTCCGAGTTATGGCCTTCACAACATTGAAAATCACCGGAACGTTTTTCGTTCCGCCGGTCGTTGCCATTACAGAAGATGTTCAAAATGACCACCTCCTGCTTGAATACAGACCTCACATCGATGTCTCAATGACCTGCGAACACGATCCCACACTCCAGGAATGTTGCGTATGTCCTCAGAACGTGCCACAATTCGATTCCGAAGGGATTCCAAATCAGGCACCGGAGACGAATAAACCAATGATTTTAAATGGCCCCACAAGTAGAAATCGAGAGGGTTCAGATCAGGTGAGCGTGGAGGCCAAGCAATTGGGCCACCTCTACCTATCCATCGATCAGGAAACGTTCGATCCAAGTACCGGCGAGCCGTACGACTGAAGTGTGCAGGAGCGCCGTCATGCAAGAAGTGAGCGTGCTGACGATCGATCAGTGGAGTGTCGTCATAAACATGAGGTATGGTGTTTTCCAGGAAGTTTGTGTACGCCTGCCCCGTAAGTCTGTTTACAAGTACATGGGGTCCAACTAATCGATCACCAATGATACCGGCCCACATGTTGAGGGAGAACCGCACCTGGTGATGAGATACAACAGTTGCATTTGGGTTTTCATACGCCCATACATGCTGATTGTGGAAATTTGTTATGCCATCTCGTGTGAACTGTGCTTCATCTGTAAATACGAAAAACGTTCCGGTGATTTTCAATGTTGTGAAGGCCATAACTCGGAAATGAAGCATTTCCGGACATATGTTGTAATGAACTATTTTGATTGTCTACATGTGGGAAATACATACCTGAAATTATGCCGTGTATTTTTGAAACACCCTGTATATATGGCGCCCCTGCCATGTTAGTTTCCACCTGCCCTTCTCAATGAGCCAGTCCGGGCCTGAGGTCAATGATTGAAAACAATGATGAAAAATATGATGGTGTGATTTGGGCATTATTCTTGGTTGAGTTGAACCTATCACTACCTTACCATTTGTGGTAGGGTAATAATTATGCATTTTCTTCAATTGAAGAAAATGATCAGAATTTAAGGTTAAAAAAAAATTAGACATTTTGATTCTCTATAGATATTCTCTTTGAAATAGCTGAAATAAAAGCTTTTTTGTTTTATTTTCATTATCAATTAGAATAATAATAAGAAGAATAGCCACAATTCCCTCCCGTGACACCAAGACAAACTTTATAGCTTTGAAACATCTTATTTTTTAACTTTAAATGTGGGTTCAATCACAAAAAAAAGGTTATAATTGCCAGGAATTAAATTTATGGGATTGCCATAATGCTGGTGATTGCTGAAATATGTGATAGAGGGCTGTATTGCTCACTGCTGCGTAGTTTTTCTCATGTGTGAGTGGTTGGAGGTATGAGCAGTCATTTCAGAATGGCGATCTGTTTGGATAACTTAAGTCTCCTACTGAAACCTTAAAGATATTGTGAAATCTATATTACTAAAATCTTTTATTTCTGTCTGTCCGGCGCAATTTTCTGTGAGAATGGAAAATAGAAATAATTTTTACAATGAAACATCCGCGACAGGAATCGAACCTGCAACCTTCTGATCCGAAGTCAGATGTCTTATCCATTAGGCCACAGAGACTACAACTTTCTTCATATTGTTTTTTGACTTATATCTCCTTTCCCTTCCCCCATCAATAAGGAATGTATTAAACATTTTTTTTTTTGAATCTCAAGATTGTTTATTTATTTCCCATCCGTCAGTTTATTTGTAATTCGAAACTGACAATTAGAACAATAATTGCTGAAACGCTTCAATATTTTAAATATTCTTACTTAACCAAATTCTATGTGATATTGAAAAATAAGTGTGTGTACATGGCAGATGTTGTAGTAAAGAAAACAGAGTCAAAAAAGAAAGAAGCACTCTTTTTTTGAGGTGGAATACCGAAAAAAAATCACTATTTTTAACTCAAAAACCATCACTATTTCTAAGTCAAAAAACCACTGAAAAGTATCAATAGGAATAAAAAAAGAAGAGAGTCAAGAAAGAAAGATGCACTATTTCTATTAGGTAGAATACTGCTCAGAAGTTAGACGTCTTAGCCATTAGACCACGAGGCCTACATTCAAATCTGTATAAAAAATAAAAATATATCATAGATATGTGATTTACAAGCTGGTTCTAAAAGCAGTCGTAGATTGAGAGAATATAGACATCAAAAATTAAATTAAAAAAAAAGCTTTTAAAATATTTTAATTTTAGTTTCCTTGATGTAATTTGTGTGTGTGTGTGTGTGGTTTTTTTTTAATAAATAAAAAGTTGTTTTCCATTACATAAGCGAGGCTTCTGGAGTGAAGCGACGGGTAGCCGACTAGTAACATCACGAAAAAATTTCCTGTCCTTGTGAATGATGGTGTAATCCTCCTTCAAGGCAATGCCCAACCTTGCTACACAGTTACCAGCAAGAAATTTTTGGACATCCACTGAACAGACTGGTTTTGGCTCACAGCGATTTTCATCTGTCCATACCTAAAAAGAGCACATGTCAGGTTGATACTTCACATTCAATGAAGAAGACTGTGATGCAAAAAATGGCTACAACAGCAGGGTCCTGACTTTTATACGACTGGGATGCATAAACTGATCAAAATGTTGTGATCAAATGCCTCAGTCGTCAAGGTGAAAAATAGTATATCTTTGCCACTTTAAGGAAACCATCTCTTTTTCTTCCAATAAAGGTTTGCTGTTCGTATACAAGCTTTGTAAACTTTTTTTTTTTAATATATGTTACTTATGTAATAATCATTTTCTTCAATTGAAGAAAGCACAATATCATAAAGAAACGTGTAATGAAAATTAAAATTACCCTATTTTTAATGAGTTGGATGTTAATTTATCTATCTTCTATGGGTTTGTTTTTTCTTATCAGAGAATCATGTTAATAAGCCTATTAATTATTAAATTACTACCTAGATATTCCCAAAACTGATGGACCCATTGTGACAAATCATATCAATTACACTAGAATGAAAATATAGGTCGAAGAGAGAAAGTTGTGAAAGCTTTTTCGGTGAAACAGGAAATTACACTACCAGGGCTGGAGATGAAGGAACCGTCCGCTGGACACAGTACTTTCAAAATGTTTTCAATATAAACATCCTGGAATGTGCGTTACCTCAATTTACTTAACATAAAACTAATCAGCTCACACGATTTGCTCGGGCTGCTCTAACAGCTTGAGCTCATACTAAGTTAATTGTTTTTCCCCCTCATGGGAAAGTAGTAACAAGGCAGCCAGCGATGTATCTTTGTGCAGGGTAATGCATTCTCCAGTTTAGCAGCTTTTTCTTAATTTACTGAAGTTGATTTTAATGAAACTCTATGGCAATATTAAAAAAAAAAAAAAAAAGCAGTTTTAGTAAAGTATCTCATTACTGATGATAGCAATGAAGAAATAACAGATTTATTTCCAGGATGGTGGAATTGATGTATTAAAAGGGTAGGAATTTGAGAGGATTATTCAAGAGGGGAGATTTCTGAAAGTTACCGATCCTGTTAGCAATAAGCAATAGGGAATTTCAGACACACTGCAATAAATTTTTGTGTTCTATGTATCATTTGTAGTTATCTTTATTTGATATTTCCAAAAAAGGTATGTGTGTGTAAACTCTTGATTTCACTTGATTTATTTAAACTTTCTTCAAATACTCACAGAACCAAACAAATTTTTAAAAATAATTATGAACTATTTTCGCATGCAAACTCACTACTATGACGCAAAATCTATTAAAAATTGTGCAAATGTAATTAAATTAACAAGACACAGCTTCTCTCCAAATCATTAGCCAGTTACATTCATACATCTATGTTCTTTACTGAGTTAATTTCATTTTCAAAAGTTATCCACTATAAATTAATTCCCTAACCTGTAACTTATGGAGGTCTGTAACTTCATGTCCTTTACCAATACAATAATAAATTGAAGGAGGAAAAAATGTGAGTTATGTAACAAGATTGGTTTTGATAAGAATTCGCGCCAAATGTGAAATTTGACATATGTCAAAATCAATCGGAAAGTAGTTCTTTTTGACCCTGCTAATTAGCAAGTTTTACTGACAATTTATATTATGTAACTACAAGTTTATTAAGATATGACGTATCAAATTTGATATATTATAGCTTTATAGATCTGTCATCCGAACACCCATCTTTCGATGCATTTCAAATGGAAAATACTTCAAATTTATTTGTGATAGTAAGTCTGATTGCAGTTTATTTATTTATTTTAAATTGCACGAACTGTATGGAAAACAAAATTTCAAAATTAAAAACAAATATTATTCTCCTTTTTATCGAAGGCAATCTAAAAAACTTACCAAACCACTAAGCTGCTAAAATTATTAATTAATTACTATAATGTTTAAACTCCCAGTGGGTTGAATGCTTAGATTTCAAATGTAATACAGATAATTTGAAAGTAAAACCAAAATATTCATGTGTATTTACAGTAGAAAGAAATTAAAGACCATTAAAGATCCAACTAAAACATTCAATCTTCACAAAGTTTTATAGATGTTGTCATTAACTGATAGACATAGGCCTAATATCTGGACAAAATAAAGAATGTAGGTGGAAACAATGATTTGGCAAGGCTAGATATGATGAAAAATGGATTACTGATTAACGCTACTTCATATTATTTATAAATAAATAGTATATTTACGTGTGATTTTCGATTAATCAGGCTTAGTACGGTTTCAGCGCCGACAGCGTCACCATGTGCATCAACTCGGAAGTCCAGCCTCGTTTTCGATTCGCGCCTCATTAATACAAAACTATCTATTTAAATTGTAACAATAAGACTATTCATTTTTTCTTTGGTACGAATAATAAAAAAATTACTTTTTCTAATGCTATGTTGTCAATGTCAGTTTATTCTGAGGTTTGAAAAGCCCCTGAAAAATAATTCTGGTAAACAAAGATTCACGTGACCTACCACAACATGGACTGTTACGGAACGCTGACGTAGTTGTGTGGTTGAACTAACGGATGCTTTCACCATCGCTTGCAATCAAAATTAGTCAGTTTCTGTTGGAAAATCTACGACTTTTTGTATGTATATGATTTCAATAACATCCAAGGATATTCCTGCTGTAAAGAAACTGAACTTTTGAAGGATAAATTTCGGAAAATTTAGAGAAATTTGAAATTTTACATGTCATGTGACCTGTCGGGACCAATAGGAATCGCGTGTTTCATAGACTGCGTATAAAAGGGTCCGTTGTTGTGCTGCGTAGCCATTGCTGTTGGCGGAGGTTATCAATTTCCCGAGAAAATCCTGCTGCATAATGGACGCGAAGAGCCATCCGGCACTGCAAGGCTATCAGCAACCAGCACACAACATCGGCACAGGGTACTGCGTAAAGATTTTTAGTCTATGTTAAGATCAACTACATGATATATCAAGTAATGGTGATGGATTTTCTGTCCTCGTTAATGGTAGCCATTGTGATTTTCTTTCGGCGTAGACGAAGGATAATTGGCAGAGAAATTTCGTGCAATTCCGGCGATGACTTAATTGTGATTGGAAATTGTAGGTATGTAAATTGAACAGTACGTATTGTAGATAAAAAATGTATCTATTTGTTTATTGTACTGTTCCTATTTCACTGTTAATTTAAAGGTGAAATGAACGGCTGTAAAAGCGTTGTTTCTATACGGAAAAGCCCGCCATGTTTTTCTCTTGAATGCTAAGATCGCTGTTTGGGCAAATTCTCAGTTTTCACGTCAAGATAATTTCTGCAATTTAAATGTCGGTAGTCGTTCTTGATGGCATTTCAGTAAAGTGTGTGAATGATTTTGAAGCCTATCCTGTTCCCGGTCTTTTTGACATAATCTTACATTATCGAGATAGGCTTAACGTTAACTCACTTCATGATAGGCAAAAGGTACACCAGAATTTTCTTCTTTGTTATTCTTTTTTAATAAATTAAGCTAATTTAAAATGTACCTTTTCTAACAGAAACCGATTATAGACATGAATCCGTTATTTAGGTAGTACTTTTACTACAGAATTACGTGTGAATGTATAAAAATGAATTCTGCGATTGAGTCTTTATGCTGTGGAATTTTTTTGAAGACGAATAACCGTTCAGATCCTTCGGTGGATACCATTATTACTACTTATTACAGTTTTTATTACTAAATTGCAATAAAGATAATGAATCCGATAACTGTATCGTAATATTTAAAATTGTGTATAGATGATAATATCTGGTAATAAATACGTCCTAATCAAATTATTACTAAATATAGTTGTTTACACTCGATTTATTTACATTATGACATTAACAAAATTATGTTTTTTAAGGGATCGAATTTGATTTAGGGGTGGGAAACAAATTTTTGACATACAGATTGTTCTAACCAGTTATTTTACTTAGTTATAAGAAAGAGACCCAAATTTTAAATGTTAATGAAAACTGAACTGACCATAAAGGGTTGAGGGACAAAAGGCTTCAGTAAAATTAGAGAAAACAATGACATTAGGTCTGAGATTGCTTTTTCTGTTGTGATTGATTATATATTAAATGTAAAAATTACATCATCTAAATGCTCCTAATATACTTCACATTGATTTTATTGAAAGGTTAGCTATATTTTTTATTTTATTATTGTATTAAGATTAATAGGAAAGCATCATGTCTTAATGTGTCTGCTGTGCTATAATTTACTTAAAGATTAATGTTCTGAATGAAATAACATCATTAATTTTCAGTCAAGATTTAATATCTACTTGAAAAACTTCTTCAAGCTTCAATTTTTTTTTATTTCATTTTTCTTTTTTTTTTTTTTTAATTCTTAAACAAATTATTGCACTGGACAATGTTTAAGTAAGATTACATGAACTTGATGACTGTGATTAATCTTAATTCATTAATTTTTAGGTATGTAATTGCTTAGAAAGATTTACTTCAGTTAGAGGTTTGGGAACATCTTCATGTTAATTGAAAGTGGAATTTAAAATTCTAAAGATCTGCACCCCCCCCCCCCCCTCTTTTTCTTTTCCTTGTCGTATTTTGAAAGTGAACTTCCAAAGTTCTCGAATTATTTTTATTCCTTAAGTTACATCTTTTTGAATATCTTCTGCGGCTAAGCAGAAAGTTTTTTTGGAAAATGAGTAACCCAAAATGTTTTTTAAACTGTCAAAGGAAAATGTTTGATAATGATTCATGTTTAATTGGAAATTAATTCAGAATGTAATGGTCATTTTTGTAATTTAGAAATCTTGGAATTGAAGGTAAAAAAAAAAAAAAAAAAAAAATTACATTTATAATATTTCAAGATTGAGGCTGTGAATTATAGTTAGTGGTTCTTTTGAAATGGCCTATACTGATTTTGAACATCCATTGAATCAAAAGTGAATCTGCTGTGATCATCTTTGAATGAATTCCACCCTGAAACGTAGTCGTTTAGCCGAAGATTTTAAGTCTATCTCCTTCCCCTTCCCAAAGCTTCATTTCAGTCTTGTCGTGCTGTGTTGAAGCATTGTTGTAGATCCCATGGAATAGTTGTATTCTATAAAGTACACCTAATTTTCCATCTGTTTAAATTACTTTATTATGTAGATTCTTATGACTTAAATTCACATTCTTGCTAGTGTGAAAACAGAAACAGCTTGTAAACTGTTGGAAGCCTTCTGTTTGGTCCCATAACTTTTCTATCTAGGGTTTGGGAAACAAAATTTGGTTATATTTTCATCACTAAATCAGTTCAATCATTTTGAAAGATTCTGCAGTTCTGAACTGCTGACATTGAAAACGCATAGCTGCAGGAACTTAAGAAATGCTCAGTTCACTGTCAGAATTTAAGATTAATCGTCTTTTTGGTTTTCAATTTCTTGGACATGTCAAGTTTGAACTGAAGTTTCATTGATAGTAACTCCAAGAATCAAAACTTTTGATACTGACGGGGAATTTTTCTTAGACCCAATTTTTTAAATTATTGCTATTACAGGTAATTGCACATTTTTTAGGAAATGCCATTTGGAGTAACTACAGTTATAAAGCTGGTTTTGAAGCTTATGGTTAATTAGGAGATTGTTAAACCTTTATTGACAGAGCTTTTAACATAGTCTTCCTTTTGCAAGATTGCATTATATTTTTGTAATAATTTTCCAATGAAAAATTTATCCAAACTAACTTCATTAGAAGTTTTATCAAGAAAATGTTTTAATTCCTGAAATTTTACTGAAAGTTCCCAAACACATTTCTAGCAAATAAAGTTAAAACTTGAAAAATATAAAGCTTAGTAAGTATTCTAATAGCATAGATGCAATTAGGAAAAGAATCAAATGCCGAAATAATATATAACTCACTAATTGGGGTTGCCTTTTAAGTCTTTAAAATTATTTTGCATATTTCATTCTGTCTCAGATCGCAGATAATCCATGTGTAAGTTTCAAAACAAAACAGTGGGTAGTTTAACAGAATGAAAAGGTAAATGGATTTTTTTTTTCTGTTTGCATTAAAAACTTAGTAGCAGGGAGGGGAAGTGGAATATGGACAGCCATTTTATACTATAATAATTAAAAAAAATAATATAAATATAATTATAAAAAATATATATATATATATACCATATTTTTAAGACAGACTAAAAAGTTAAAAATAATTTTTCCTAGCCCCATACGCATAGTCCTGAAACTTTGTGATTGTAAATTTTTAATAGCTATGAAAATATTTGTAAGATTTAAAACGAAAAACGTGCGGCGCATGCAATAGATAATTGAGATGGTATGGATGGAGTGTATATTATCTTGCGCCCCACGTTTTTCGTTTTAAATCTTACAAGTATTTTCATAGCTATTAAAAATTTACTATCACAAAGTTTCAGGACTATCTTTATGGGGCTAGGAAAAATTATTTTATACTTCTTAGTCTTGTGTGTATAAAATTTTTCAATCGATTTTAAACATTTTGATGAGATTACAACAGAGGCATGTGTTAAATTTCAGGTTTATTTCAGTTTCTTGTCGTTTTTGCTTTTCCTTCTGTAGGCGTCGCTTGTGCGACGGCTCCAGCGCCATGCTGCCATTTGCAAAAACACTAACAGCGTGCATCGGCTGTGCAGCATTGCACCGACCTGTCATCCGAAAAATTAGGGTTCCCTAACGAACAGATTTTAGTGTTAATGTTAAGAAAGCGAGTTAATATTACATTGTCATCTAATTTTGAGCTTTGTTTAAAGTTTCAAGTCTTTAGCTGATCAGGAAGTTAGTTTAAAATCAATAGCAAAATTTGTACTGAACAGACAGAGACAAGAAAGTGAGCTAATAAAACCGTGTTAAAATGTTATGTTTTCTCAGTTTATCAAGAGGAGATAGGCATTTTTGTTTTTATTTTAACGGTTTTCATCCGTCTACTTCAATGAGGAAATTTGTTAATTATAAATCTGTTTCAGAGTATCGGTTACGTATCCTAACAGCTTCTTCTGATAATTTGAAAACACTGGGTTACTTCTATATCCAACTTCTCCACTTTGTTGCACATTATGGAAATACGGTAAAAATAAGCCAAAGAATTTGTTGATAGGAGCTAGGGAATAGCTTGGATTGGTTGTAATTTGTGTGCTGTAAAGACATTGCATTATGGCAAAAGATGAATTGGGGTAGAAATTCACAGCATTCTGTAAAGAATATTTCAATACTAAGTTGATAAAATTGTTTTCTTGAATGAAAACAAATGCTTTGCTGATCTTTGTGTAATTTTGTGTGTTTGAGAGGAAGAAAATCATCTGTATATCGAGTTTACCACTGAATGTTTGATACATTGCTGCAGTGATTCTCTTCTATTAACTATTAAAAAAATATTGTTTTGCATATTTCCTATAAAAATATCAAAGCCAGCTATTTATTTAAAAGATAAAAGCACTTTCGATAGTCATGAAAATAATTCTGTATATTGCTGCCAAAAAAATTAGCAGTTGGCAGTATATAATGTAATTAAGTAACTTAAGTGATAATTTGCCCAATTGTCTAAAAGAAAATATTGGAATTTTTCTTGTATCTACTAAATGTTACAAAAAGCTTCTGTAAGTTCTAGTTTGATTTCTTAACTTCTGCTATTAAGGCACAATACTCAAATACATCACCATTATTTAAAACTTAAAATCTTAAGCATTGGTCATTGCCAAACAGTTATTGAAATGTCAGTGTCTGGAAAAGCAGAATCTTTAATTATATTTGAATTTTTACATATTATTTTATTGTTGTTGAGCTTAAAATCTGCTTTAGTTGCATATTAATAAAAGCAGAATCTAGTTTTTAAGATTGTAGCAAATTGTGCTTGGCATTGCCCAAATCATACCAGCATATTTTTCAATATTGTTTTCATCATTGACGCTCTTATGATCGTGTGATTTGCCTCTGTTGACCATTTTCATCACTGATTAAATCATTGGAAAAACTGTTCTATTCGCATCGTTGTTTTCAGTGCTGATCGTTAGTGAGCTCCAATCAGAACCGACCAGTGCCATTTTGGCCACCATTTCGATTGAATCCGAAGGCTATTGGGAATTAAATATCACAGTGAGGAGATTATTTTTCGAAAATAAACAATATTTTTAATGAAATAAATTAATTCTTTGCGTCAGAATGTGCAGATGTCAACTTTTACAGAAATTTCATTTCTTCTAATCGAAATTCACTTTCGCTTAGATAGTAGAGATGCTTGATTACAATATACAATTAGTTTCGAACAGATTGACAGCTTGCTAAAAGTCATTTCAAATTCTACTTAAATTGAGTTGCCGAAACACGATTTTAACCTCTAAAAAAAAGATTAAACGCAGTCTTTTCATAACTGGGAAAAGCTTTGGAGTTAATGCCAAAATCTTTTCAGCTCAACTCTGATTGGCTAGCGCTCTGCCAATCATATGCATTGTTTCACCATATTTCGTCAATAAAGGATGGGGAACCCTTCACTGAAAATACTGTTAATTTCAGTGTAGCAAAACAATGTTGAAAAAATAGGCTGGTGTGATCTGGGCATAATAACAATGTCCAAATTGTTCCATCTTTGTTCTATTGAAAAATACAAATTGGTGTTTGTTTACAGTAACTTCACAAATTGCTAAATTTCAAGTAAATTTCTTATTTTTCTATTAAGATATATTTGTTGCTAAAACTAAAACTATTTTTGCCATTTTTCCTTCCCATTCCTCTCTCCCCAGTATAAATTTTAAGCACAAGCTCAAAACTAGGATCCCAATTTCGAGAAAAAACAATTGTCATTAGAACAACTTTTTATTAAAGGCATTATTTATCTTTTGTGCTTTTTAATTTGGGCTTATACTTTGTAAAAAGTGGGCCTGGTAGCCGAGTGGGTAAGGCGCTTGGCTGTGGGTTGGAGGCCGCGGGTTCGATTCCCGGTCTCGGTGGAGAGCGGGAATTTTTCCACGCTCCATTGTCCTCCAAACGGGTCCTAGGCCTACCCAGCCCTCTGTAGAATGGGTACCGGGTTTCTTTCCCGGGAGTTAAAGGCGGTCGGGCTGACCTCCCGACCTCAACCTAGTCCTGTTGGTCAAGTAACGCCCCAGGACCTTACCTCCCGCAAGTCCTTGGGCCTGCACAGGCCTGTCGTGGCATCCTTTAACTTTGTAAAAGTTACCAGGATATTAGTAAACATGGAACTGATTGTATTCTTAAGCCCTGCAAACACCATCCGATTTTCCACCAACTTAGTCGGTCGATTTTGATGTCATGAGTTGGTAGACAGTTTTGGTTTTTGAGCAAGTTTTTCAGCGACTTCGCACTAACTTTAGTCCGCCAACTCAAGTTGGCTGTGCACGGGCAACTTTTGAAGTCGGTTGGAATTACCCAATCACAGGGCAGCGTTCAAAACCTCGATTTTTTTTTTTTTTTTTTTTTTTTTTTTTTTTGGATTTTCCACATCTGCTGGGGAGACGCATTGCATTATGGGATTCCTT
>JAFIDM010000006.1:43926651-43938539 GCA_023159025.1 Thereuonema tuberculata
TTTTAATACAGCTTTTTATTCTGCAGTTTCTTAAAAAAAAAAAAAAAAAAAAAATCATTTGCTCTCTTTGATCTATAAGTCAGTGATATTGCAAATAGCACTTTTTTTGGAAAGTGGAATAATCCTAAATTCTGCCCAAATGTTTTAAACTATCAGAACCTGTCGGCACTGTAAATCGGATCTTGCTAGGAATTGAAACTTTCCTGCAATTATCTTTTCCCTAAATGAATGTGCTTGTTGAGTCCTACACTGGCATTATTTTGTGTGACATATATATATAATCGAACAGACAAAACTCAAAGTATGGCCTTTCAAGTTTCGCCAAGCAAAGATTTCAATCAATCTTTTGCAATTTAAAACTTAGAAAAGTGTAAAATATAAGAATAAAATTAACTTATATTACTAAACATATAAAGCCTGACAATGGTGTGGGATTTGAAAATGCCAATACAGAAAAACACACATTGTTTCTATGAAGATACAGCCAATCTACCTTCACGTCATCAGCGGTGAAATTTAGAAACAATTTAGAAAACAAAAACACAATATATCAAGACTTTGCTCTCTTAATTTTAATTCAACACAAAACCACGACCAAACTACCTAAAATCTAAAGAGTTGGGAAAGTGTTAAGGAAAATTTACAGAGCAGTATTAGACAAAAAAGAATGGAGAATTAGAAGTAATCGGGAGTTGTTGGATTTATATCAAAAACCAGATATAGTTATTGAGATCAAGAAAGCAAAAGTTAGATGGATAGGTCATGTAGAAAGAATGGATGACGAAAGGGTAACCAAGGTCATCTTCTATGGGATGATTGAAGGAAGGCCCAGATCTAGAGAGATATCTGAGGGCAATGAGTGTTCCAAGATGGAGGAGTAGAGCTCCAACAAATAAGCAGAATTCCACCAGAATTACAAAATACACTATTCCAGACATTGGGAAAAGGAATTTGGGGGAGAAAAAAATTAGTTCCAAAATCTGCCATTAAGGTGAAACTTGGTGCTATTAAAGAGGAAATGCATACAAGTATCAACAAATAAATAAAGCTAAGATAAATTTCGAAATGCACATTCATTTTGCGATGTTGGCCATGCAATAGGAAAGAAGTGACTAATGATTCTTTCTTCAGTAAAGTGATGTTGTAACAGGTACTGTACTAGTCGTGCAATATGAAGAGAAGCCTTATCTTGTCTAAAAAATTCTCATCCAATTATTCTCTTTGCTGCAATTAAAGAATAAAGAAACTGTTGTGTGCCATATGACGATATCTTTGTGACTGCTCAATTGAAAGTGGACACCTGCCATAGTGGAACTACCTATGCAAATTTGTGCAATAATTTCAATATATTCATTATAAAACAACATGATCATGTGTAGTTGGAGTCATTTGGTGTCTAACCACATGCTGAGGTAAACCGTCACCGTCAAAGCAGTTAAGCAATTTTCAACATGGAATAGTCATAGGCTGCCACATTAGTGGCCAGAGTGTGCGAGCCATAGGAGCGACACTGAACCTGCCAAAGTCGACCGTAGGTGCTATTATCACGAAATGGAAACACGACGTCATGGAGGTGGCCACGCCCACATGCTGACTGATAGACTGGGGGGGGGGGGGTCCTGAAGCGGTTGGCACTGCAGAACAGGGCTGTACCAGCGGAACAACGGAGGCAGGACTTCCAGCAGGCAATGGGAACAACCGTCAGTGCCATGACGATTCATCACCTTAGGGTTCAACGGTCGGGCTGCCCACAAGCCTAATATCACCCCTGTAAACGCCCAGCGTCGTGTGGCCTGGTGTAAAGAGCGACAGTCTTGGTCGATGGACCGCTGGAAGAGCATTATGTGGAGCAACAAATCACACTCCTCACTCTACCGATCAAATGGGGTGCATCTTGGTATGGCGTTTGCCAAGGGAGTGCCTACTACCTGAGTGTGTCATCCCAACAGTGAAATTTGACGGTGATGGTGTGGTCGTGTTTCTCCTGGTTTGGACGTGGTCCATTGGTTGTGATCAAGGGGAATGATCATTCGTGCACACCCAGTGCGACAGCAAACACTCGTCCAACTTGTGCAGGCTTTGAAGAAGGAGTGGGCAAAAATACCGGTTGCTTGCTATCACAAACTGGTGGGGAGCATGCCACAGCATGTGGATGGATGCTGTGCTTAGGGCAAAAGGCCACAGTACGCGTTATTAGACATGCTGTAAATAAAGCGACTGTTCCATACCACATGTGTCCATTTTCAATTGAGCAGTCAGTGTATAACAGAACTTGTGGCTACTCCTGATGGTGCAATTCCTCAGAAAAGGATGGCTCTAGTATGAAGTTTGAAATAACACCACACAACACAGTGGCAACTTTGCTGTGCTACTTTTGAGTGTTAATAGTCCCATTGTTATAAAATTTAGGCTCAGCTCCCCAAAATGTTTCATGGCCAAGTATTGTGCACTTTCATTCTAGCCAAAATTATTACAGCAAATGACATTTGTTTTATAGGATCCTCTCCTTGCAGCTTCTGCTGGCGGCTGTTCTTGTATGGATAAGTGTGGATTGTTTTCGGAAAATGTTTGCATACAATGGAATAAGGGATATCCATTTGTCTCAATCAGTTGATTACAGCAGTTGCACGTTCCTCTGCTGAGGTCAATCGGGCTTCCTTCTTCTTCCAGGCCTAAATTGCAAGGATCCACTTTCCTTAAATTTGTTATTCGTCCTTTGAACTACTGTAGCTGATCAAGAACCCTTCAAGCAAGTTCTTACAGCTTCGAAATTCTTGCAGTTGTGCTGCTGCATTGCATCCCTTAAAGTATAAGAACTTACAATTAAAGCACATTCGATTAGAATGATTCACATTTTTAACAGTAAACATACAGAATAGTCTTTTGATATTTACGCTGTCTAGGTCTACTGCAAGGAATTTTTTTTTTTTACTTTTGCAGTATGGCACTTTTTACTTTAAAATAAAATTCGGGTCATTTCAGTTTGTCTCAATTTTTGAAAGTAGTAAACATAAAAATTGGAATTTCATCTTAGCTTTGTCTTATTCATTTGTTATACTTCGTCATGCATTTTCTCTTAATGGCAAAATTTAGAATTTTTTTTTTTTGGAATCCTCTGCATGCTTGGAATTATCTTATTTCTTGATTCTGATGACATTTCGCTTATTAGTCGCAACTATAGAAAGGTCTGAATAGGTATATTATAATTATTAAAATATGTATGTATATAATCTAGTTTAGCTGCAATTCCTTTAAATTGATTATGATTATATCTCGATCTGAAAATGAAAATAATGCACCCAGTCTGAGCATGTCGTCAATTAGAAATCATCAACCATCAAGACATGTTCGGGCTCGATGGAAATAGATATGTGCATTATTACTTTTGTCTTCATTTGTATACACATTTAACTTCATTTCCTCTTTAAAATCCATCTTTGAAGACAGTTATGCTCAATCATTTGTTAATACTGTAGCGTCTAGAGCAGCATTCTCAAAGGGTGTGTCGCTAAAAAACTGTAAGCTGTGCCTCAAGAGAAAAACAAAAAATATTTTTATTAAAACAGGATAATAAAAGGAAATATAAAGTAGATATTAAATATTTTCAGTGATGTTATTTCTTAACACAAAAGGAACAAGTTAATTGTAACTAATATAAACTGGAATGGTAAAAATTAATCAGAGAACAAGTGTAGCATTTTTATAATAAGAAATATGGGCTTGTTTACTTTTGAACAATTGTTTAATATGGGATCGAATCGCAATTAAACAAATCCTGTAATTCTTTGATCAAGAGAAAGAAGTCCTTTCCCCTTTAACGTTTGCCAATTATAGAAATTTCCTGCTCACTCAAATAGATTGTCAAGAATTATAGTAGTGTAGATAGTGCATCTAACACTCAGAACCTTTTTTTTTGCAAAATTCCAGAATTGAAGTACTGTTCGTTTTCCTGAAATTGAGTTGAAAACGCCTCTAGCGCTGTGCTGCCAAATATTTTAAAAATATTTGAAATTTCAGAAATTAATTAAAATGATGTTCATGTAAAAATTTTGCTAGGGTTTGGTTTTTTTTTTTTTAAGGATTTTATTAGATTTAGTAAAGCAATGAATAAGTTTGAAGTGTTGTGGGTTAAGTAACAGCAACGGCTAGTGTGCCGCTTGATTTTTCATGAAGCAAATATTTGGTCTAGAGGAATCTGGCTTGAATCAGTTAGTTGGAGAATTGTTTGTTTACTTAAGCTGTAAATGGGTTCCAGGATTTACATAGCTCTCTTTATCAAATATCTACCAGGTGTTCTGTGAGAAATGGCCAGCAACCAGTCTGTAGCTTTGAAGTATTGTTACAGGATTTCATGGCCTGTTTATGAGGTTTGATTTTCAAATATATGGGAAATTATTAGTAGCATTTCAAAGAGTATCCTGATAGACAGGAACCAAAACTCCATAATACAAAATAAAACGGTTACAATAATGTAATAAAAAAAATATTTTGCCTAAATCTTGAAAAACATTTAACCCAGGGGCGGAGAGGAATAGGAAATTTGTATAACCAGAAGCAGATTGATACCCGACAATCTTCAAATTGCCTTTGTAAGATCACATTTTAACGTACCAGAGATTTCATTAGGCTGCAATCAGAGTGTAGTGAATATGTATGCTTCCGATAGTTCAGTAAGGCATATATTGAGCTATAAAGTAGTAGACATCAATTTCTAAGAACGTCTAGAATTATAGCATAGGTGTATACGGAAAATTGCAATTCATTTAACGACTTGGGAAGACAACAAGGGAAAATCCAAGAGGGAAGCTGTGGCAGTTTTCAGGCTTTATGACTGGTTAGGTGCTCCGCAATCATGTCAAGAATTGGCATATGATTCTAGTAAGTGCCCAATTTGCTAAACTTCCAACTCCATTGTGGACAAAGAACATCTGCTTCACTACCCAGAAAGTCATGTTTTGACTAGCTCTGTTGAGATAGTCATAGCCCACTCATTTAACTATCGAAATAAGGTTTGGACGACTTTATTTCCATCGATTTTATAGTCTAAATAGTCTGCTCATTGCTGCACTGTCATGTTTCAATTTACTTGTAATATAATCCTTTACTGTTCTTTTTTGTAAGTTTTCCACTAAAACCACATATGAATTTGAAATGGCATGTGAAAAAGGTCTCGCTGAATATGATGAAATACTGCAGGTTCCCCACTCCTGTTAAAGTTACCTTTCATACTTTTTATTTGATATGGATATTAACTTTTCAGTGGCGTTTATTTGGGATTGGTGAAAGTTATGTTTCTGTTGGAATCTTTGTTTAGACAAGAAATGTTTCATATGCAGTTTAATTTTTTTTTTTTAAGGTATCCAGCATTTACCGCATACAAGTTGGAAAAACTTTGAATCTTACCTCCAACACTCTTGGAATTGCCATTGTATCAATCTGTTTCTGGTCTTACAAATTCCCTATTCTGTTGTCGGACGGTGGACTGCAGGTGGTGATTTCTTTTGGGGTGTATGTAGTTTAAAAAAAAAACTTTCATTTGATAGAAGGGCAAATGAAACATTTATGTAATATAAATTGAAGTTTGGAAGCTCTTAAAAGTATCAACTTTTTTATTTTTCACTTAAAATAATTGATTTCTATAGTATTAGTTATCAATGGACAGCATTCCCTGTTTGTGTAAACATTTTTAGAGTTTTGAGCAATTCCAAATGTCAATTTATACAGATTTGTGAATGCCATCTATTTACATGTTCAGAAAATTGAAGAACAAAAACATTTGGGGCTAAATATTCATCCAAGTAATAGTTGGGGGAATTACATCCAAATTTCTTTTAAATGTGAATATTAAGATTCAGTATTCTTGATATATCAAGAAAAACTTTTGTTTTTTTATATTGTTTTCGTAATTTTAAATTCAAAACACTGATACTTTAAAAAAAAATTGACTTAATAAAAATAATAATAATTACTAATTGTCATAGCAGAAATATATAAATAAAATTAAATAGGTTTAAAATTTACAGGTTTGGTAGAGAGAAGACGATGTAAACTAAACAGTTGACATCCGACGCTAGGGAAATCATGGAAAGTTTGTTAGACGGACCAAGGTACTGTTCATCTCAATTTATTTTTATTGTACAATTATTGCATAATATTAAAATTTCCTGTCTGTATTGCATAAGCTTTGTCTTAACCTTAGATGAACGGACCCATATGTTCATGTTTCTTTGCGTTATACAGAGGTCTGAGAAAGGTGGTAATGCATATGAAATATATGGGTTCTGTTGTGATCTTCTCTAGGATGTTTGTTGATTATAAAATATGGTAGTGCAGATAATAACACATCAGCAGAGTTTATACTATTTATTGCTTGCTTTGTTGACACTGTAGCACAGATACCTCTGGTTTTGCAAATGTTACAAATTACTTCTGATGTTACGAATGCTAACACTAGACTAGCTACTCGCACACAATTGGGGTTTTTGTGAGTTTTGACCTTATAGAAAAATTCCCGTGTGATAGTTACTTGCATTAAGCTTAAGCTGTGGAAGTGATAGGTAGAGGGTGCAGATTTTTCAGATTTTTGGCAATCGACATATCCCAATTCCTATCCTTGAGGCACAGCTTAACGAACAGTTTCTTATCGACTCCTTTACCTGTTGGTTGACAGAATTTTATTTCGAGCTCTCTTTGGCTAACTTTGGAACATGGAATGAGAAGTAGATGCTGTTTTTGACAAATCGATGATGTTACTGATTTTAAGTCTTGAGTAAATTATCATAAAAAATACATTTTAATTAATTATTTTATTAAGTGTGGAGGCCATGCCAAACTTTTTTTTTTTTTTAACTTCTATATTGAACAAATACATATAATAAAACTTAATCTCTCGTGAAAGGATTCATTATTTCTGATCTTTTATATTACAGTATATTTGGTATTTGTAAAAGTGTATCTTGTTTGAAAAACTTTTTATATAACTATTAAGTAACTACAAAATTACTCATAAATAATTGAAATAAATAATAAAATTACTACTGTTAACTGTAAAAGTTTTCTAATGATTGAGCACAAGTGACTTCTACGTAGTCATGTTACTTGAGCAAAAGGATTCCTAGTATCAAACGATTCTTTTTGTATTTCAGTCAGGTTGAAATTCCAAAATCTACCCTTTCTGCTCTCATCTGACCTGTCGGAATCCGAAGGTTTTAACCTCAGAGATAATCACGCCAACCGGAAGGATAAGGCTTTCTTATTAAGCGGTAACAAACATATATTCCTCAAGGGGAGAGATGTCAAGAGAAGACCTCTCGCATATATGTTAACCTCTTAGCTTACCAAAATCTGTTAATCACTTCAATCCAAACGTCTTTGTGTGTCAAACTTCTATTGACAGTGGGCGTAGAAGTGTTTTTTTTTTTATACGAGTTTAAACCTAACACATATTGATGGTCCGATTTTCCTGTGGGTTACTGTTGGTAAATTGTTGCAGTCAACTATGTATTGCTAGGACTTTTAACTGGCAACTATACATTGATGATAATTTTGGAGAACCACCTGATACCATAGGGAGGCAACATTCAAGAAGATATTGGTCTTGTTTTGTGCTATGGATTATTTTTGAAATTTTATTTTAGGCCCTGGCTGCATCGTTAACAAATCTTTTGAGATTGCCGAAATTTAGGACTTCATTTAATTTCCCTCCCATCATCACAGTTAAATTTGTCATTAGTTAAAAATAATCATAAGACTTGTGAAAAAAATCCTTTTATTGGAATCTTAGGTAGCATTTAATATTGATTTTTAATTGACACATTAACTATTGTTTTTTAAAACCCTTCTACTTTTTTATTTTATTGCTCAAAAACATTGTTCTAATGGCTTTAATAATCTTTTAAACATTGTGCGTGTTTGTGTGTAATCACACATGCGAACTGATCACAACATAATCATTAAATTTGTCAAATCTAGGTGAAGTGTAAGGTGCTCATAAAGGTTTATTCTATTTATTTTTTTCTTAGAAGTGGTGGAATGCAACAAGAAACTGGACATAATAGTATTGTAAGTATTATGCATTTTATTGTAAATTTTGTTACTATTTCAAAACCAAGTATAAAGCTTTGAGTTTTACATTGAAATTATCTATTATGTTGTTAGTTAACTTTAATCATTTTAATTTCAGAATTCAACTTCAAATATGACGGTAACACAGACAGACCGTGAAGAACCACTTTTGCAACCTGTAGCTGGTGTTGTGCAACCTCCATTTATGCCTCCTCCTGAAAGGGCAAATAGAACTACAAACCAGCTGCAGTATCTTTCAAGAATGGTTATGAAGGCAGTATGGAAACATCATTTCGCATGGCCCTTTCAGCAACCTGTAGATGCTGTGAAGCTGAACCTACCTGTAAGCTTAACAATATTGACTATTAATTTTCTTGGTTAATAACTTCAACATTTAAGGGTTTTTTCACTCGGGTCTTATAGTTATAATTTCCAAATTTTTATTTTAACTGATAAACATTGGTATGAAAATTGTCTAAATTTACCAGTAAAGATTTTAGCATTACTTCAACATTACTTAACGTATTCAACATATATATATTATTTTGGTTGCACCCATTTAATGATACATGCATACATATATACACACACTTGTTTCGTAATTTTAATAGTTTTAGCAATTACAAACTCAACCTCATAGGCATTAGAATAAACAAGCATTTGATCCGTCTTCTTTCTTTTGCTTCTAAAGTAGTAATATCTTAGTTGCAAATGAGTGAAACCCCATACCGGACAATTTCCTTACTAAGTTTCAAGAAATTGCATGTTTTGCACCATTTTCTTTCAGCTTTGGCATGATTTGATGGCTTTCTCTGTTTGGTTTGCTCAAAAATTACAGGTGTTATTCTTGCATTAAGTTTGTTACTGCTCAATTGTAGTTGAAATATTTATAATGAAATGTTTAACATGTAGACATCGTATCCTTATCTTGACATGGTAATTGCTTAAATCAATTTTAATTTTCTTCCCTGTGTTTTGTTATTTTTGCCTTTATTTTTTTTCCCCCTTGCATGCAAATATTAAAGGAAGATTTCTTATTCTACAACAATCCCAAGTTGCATATCTTTTTTCTTTGGTGTAAAGAAATGGTGTAATTTCCCTTGTGCAAGTTTTTTTTTTTTTTTCCTCAATGCCTTGCCAAAACGAGCAATATCCTTAAGCAGAACATTAGTAAGTATGCACGATCACATGTAGTGATTAACAAATTGGCAGTGAAAATGTCTGTAATTTGCTGTGAGCAAAATACTTTACCTACCACGATAAAACATTAATATCTACATTTCAGACAAATAGAAGCACTGGATCCAGCTCAACACTCCTCCATACCCTTTTTACTATTTTGTAAATAGTGGTTCACTGTAGAGTTTGTACACTGTTTATGTTGCATATCATTGATTGTATACTTTGTTGTCTTTGTCCATCCCTATTGTAATTCAAGTAATCATTGTAAGTGGTGAATTTTTTTCTTCAGCTTGCTGGGATGACACTGCATGTAATGGTTCACTTATTGCTTATACATTAGTATGGATATTCTGCTGTTCCCAAAATCAACCTCTGAAAAAAAAAAAAGGATTAAATAGGTTTTTTTTTTTTTTTTTTTTTCATACAACTCTCAGACAAAGAATCAATAAAGTCAAATATGATATAAAGATTGATTAAATCCAAATTATTTTTGATGGTTTGATTGGAATTATCAAGTTGATTTTAAAAACAACAGTGTGTGTTGTGTGTATATATATATTATATGTATACACACACACAATAATAATAATAATAATTTGAAAAGTAACACCCTGTTTCCTGTTGAAGTGACCTTTTTCCCCAAAATTAAAAATAAACAAAACATCGATATATAATATTTCTCAACTAATTTGTGATGTATGTTTCTTGAAGCCAAATAGAGAATTTGCACATTTTTCTAATTGGATTTTTGCTGTAAGAAAATTCTTTTTAATCATTTCTTTAAGAGAAACAATTCTGTTGTTAAATGTGGAGGTATAGAAAAACAAAGTGCTTTGATTAACTTACAGCAGCAATATCAACAATCGTCGTTAAGAAAATGGACAGAAATATCAGTAACAGCTATTGTAAAGCAAGGAAAACAGGAGGCATAGATGGCATCACTGGTAGCTTAATATGATATATATTTTATAAAAAAAAGCTATTTCTGATATTACAAAACATCGAGGGAGATAAGGGAAAGGGATATGATATAATTGTTGAAATATTGTTATAGTCGTGTGTAAAAGATTGTTTGCTTTTCCTTATTTATTGAAAACTTTAGTACCTTTGAAAACTTAATTTTAAAATGTCGACACAATTTTTTCTATATTAACAGAAAACCTTTCATTTGACCCTGAAAGTTATTAATTTTTTTTAATCTAAACTTTTGTTTGTTTGTTTTTTTTCTCTTAGGATTATCATAAGATAATCAAGCATCCAATGGATTTGGGAACCGTAAAGAAGCGGTTAGAAAACAATTATTATCTCTCTGCTAAAGAATGTATTCAAGATTTCAATACAATGTTTACGAATTGTTATGTATATAATAAACCAGGAGAGGTAAGATTTTTGTTAATTTCATTCTTATTTTTTTAAATTAAAACTTGTCTATCTCATATTTTAGTCTATTTGAGTGGAAGGGAATCACAGTAGTGTTCATGTATGCTGTTACAGATTCGTGTGTATTATATTTCTCAAAAGAAACATATATTAAAAGAATTCAGTATTTACTGCTATTTATTGTAGCTTTAGCTCCATACTATGAGGTTTACTGTACCTTTTTTTTTTTTTTTAATTTAAAACCAATAAAACAGAATTTTAATTAGATAAGTACCATATAGTTGGTAGCAAATGGACCAGTAAGTTCGCTGCAGAACCACGGATTAAATGTTATATATTAATAATTTCATTTTGGATTTGTATTGATTTTTAAACTGTAAAAGAAAAATTTTTATAAAACAATTTTTGTTTTTCCAAATAAAGCAGTTTTTAACTTATTGGGCTGCAAAGGGTTAATAATTCAATTTATAACAAGGCTTGATAAACATGCTTTTTTTTTTTTTTTTTTTTTTCCCCCCCCCCTGTTTATCAAAATTAGCTTGTCTTAGCTTCATTTGGAAAATAAAATTACTTTTTGTAAAATATGCTACCGTTTTACAAATTCACTTGATTAGATGTTAAAGTTGTAAACCTTATTTGTATTAATTGGTTCTGGAAACTTAACCAAGCAGTGTTAGCCCCAGCCTGCAGCTTGATAGTTCATTTCTATATGTTATGCCAACCCAAAGTAGTGGGAATCCAACAATGATGTTTTTTGCTGAATTGTAGGGTAGATACGAAGGTATATTTTAAGCCCTTGGCTCTATTGGAAACATTACTAGATTCAAGCAGCATATTAATTCAGTTACTACGAGGTTACAACTTGGGTGCAAGCATTGTTGTTCATTTCGTAATTGATTTCTTCATGTAAAAGATGAACTACGACTTGTTGTTGTGAAGAAAATTTCAAAGTCGCATTACTAATGCATTTAATCTTTTCAATAATTCCATGTTTTTCTCATTGCATCTTTGTGTTTCCATTGGCACCCACTTTATGAAAGACGTGACTTTATTTGAAGTTGTGATTTTGCTTTTTTATTTTGTTTAAATTTTAAATTATATAAAAAAAAAATGTTAATTTTTTATTTTCAGGATGTTGTGCTTATGGCACAAGCATTAGAAAAATTGTTTCTGACCAAGGTATCTCAAATGCCAAAAGATGAAGTAGAAATAATGCTGCCACCTCCCAAAACTGGAGGACCAAAAGGCAAAGGAAAGAAGGG
>JAFIDM010000006.1:43951422-44008186 GCA_023159025.1 Thereuonema tuberculata
CTAATGTTAGTGATTGATTTTAATATAAAATATTATAACAATAATTATATTGTTATTTTATAACAATAAATATGAAGTTTTTATTTCTAACAATTGGTATTTAATATATGTAAATAAGTTCTTATATTTGATAAATTGCAATATTAAAAAAATGAAATAATACTTTAAAACTGATTAATTAACCAATTTTTTAAATCTTTTTTTTTTTTTAAATATATTATAAACACAATTAGAAATATTAAATTAAAAAAAATCAAGAAAGAAATGATTAACCCCAATAATGAAACGAAACGGAACAAATAATGAAGGAAAATGTATTTGTGATATTTTACTCTAGTCAATGATCTACATTTTGTTGACTTTTTTAAATGCATTATCTATGTCCTATTAAATAAGTTTTGGTTTTAGCGTTGGTTTTTTTTATTGTTTACTGTGTCTATTATTGTTTTCATTTAAAAAAAAAACAACGGAATTCTAACATTGTCGTGGTTTGATTGTGCGATGAAGGGAACGCCATGTTTTTAAAACCCTTCTGCTATAAGAAATTCCATTTGTGCATGCTCCAGTTATAGTTCAAAGTGAAGTTCTGGGAAATATCCACATAGCATCTTTGGATTTCTGTTAACTAAGATATGGACAGTGCTGCTATAACATGAAGTAGTGATAATTAAAATTTATTGTTATCGTAATCTAGCAGAAAGATGTATGTAGTAACAACAATCCACAGAATTTTGAATGAGCGATAATCTATTTTTATTAATCTTAAATAAATATTCATTTTTGGAAAGTGGTGATTAATTAGATTAGTACTTGTTAATTAGGTTATTTTTAATTAGATCTAAAATTTGTAATTAATGCTCTTTGCAAATCATTAGAACTAGCTGCTGTAGTTCTTACGTTTTTAAAGGCTTAAAAATCAAGTTTTTAGATCTTAAACAGTTTTGGAAATTTGTGCTTTTTCTAAAGTTTGAAAATAAATGGAGAATCCAATTGAAGTATCCTTCATGTGAACTGTCAGGATAGAACCTCCTAGAAATTTGATTTCATTCCAACCCTCCACTTCTAACTTCTTAATTATGGTTATTTCTGCATTCAGTTAGCAATTTAAAAATTAATCAAGTATTGAAAGAATATTTTTTTTTAAAAAAAAAGTATGTTTTCTTAAATTTGAACTTGATTAGATTTTTTTAAAAACTGTTACAAAACTCTAGCTTTTTGATGCTTTACCTTATCCCATCAAGTTTCTGCACACAACTTTTGAAAGAAGTGAAGTAATGTATCCTGCTCAGGACAACCCTGTCAGATTGTTATTAGTGTAATTTGTGACAGAAGTAATAGTAATAAAGTTATAATTGATTATTTCAAAACTTTAATAAAACAAAATGTTTTTTTTTTTTGTAGAGTTTTGGAAATTTGTGTAACTTGAACAACATCATAAAATTTCTGTTTCACACAGGTATCCTCAATCCAAAGATTTAATTTAATTTCTCCACACATTTCTATATAAGAGGATAATTTACTAAATGTCTTACTAGCATTTAGGCTCAATTTGAAATCTGTACTTAACAGCGATTGTTTTATTCTGACGAACAGGAGTAAATGTTTTATAAATAAATATTCATGAAATACAGTTAGGAGCCCAAGAAGATTTTCCTTGTAAATTGTACTAAATAAAATGAATTAAGTCATTAAGGACTTCACTATGCACTTTCAATTAGCCTTCTGAAAAGGTGTTGCGATGAGGGAAAGCAATTTGAAAGTCTTTTCTTCATTAAACGATAACAGTTACTGGTTATTTATTTTCTTTTTGCAAACAAAACAAAAATATTTTGTAATTTAAGTTTAACAAATATTTTTTTGTCACAAAATTGGATCTGCTTCTGTTGGCAGCAGAGTACGGAACTGTGATGATCTGGAGAATGAAGGCAAGACAGATTTAAATGTTTTGTTGAAATAAAATTTCCTGTTAAAATTAATAAATAAATAAACAGAAACTATTAAAGGAACAAAAGTAGTTTTTGTACTTGTCAAATGTAAATGTAAGACTGTCCACTTCGTCAAAACATTTCATTTTTTACAATTTGTTATGCAAAGTATTAAAGGAAATGAGGATTGTGATAGGCTGCGTTTAAATCAAACTTGTTTACTGATTTGTAGGAAATCTTCAGCAGGCGTAAACATTTTTAAAGATTGTTTGTTTTTGTTTTTTTTTTTCTTTTTTTGCAACGTTTTTCTGAGCTTTATTCATTCTGCATCTCAATACAAGCAATTTTAAAAATATTTCCAAGATTAAGTTTTCATGGATGATTCTAATTTTTGAAAGCCACCTGTCCCCTGTCCAACAATCAAATTATAATGTTGCTCACCACTAAATAAATGCTTTCAAGAGCCAGCAAATGAATAAATCAAGTTATGAGGCAAATGAACAGGTAAAAGGTTGCTGTGTTTTTTAGAGACCAAAATGTCTATACAGTAAATTTCTAATTAAATTCTTAAATTTCCTATTAATGTAGTTGTCACGAAGTCGGTAGCTAAAGTGTTTTAATATTTGAAATGTAAATAAAATAGTTTCTGCAGGTTCTTTCTGCCCCCCCATAACTGAATGCTGGCTTGAAATACTTCATATTAAAGTCCTTCCAGCCTAACCTCAGGTGTGACCTTGAGCACTGTTGATTTTCAGGAACTATTAATCGTCTTCATGTTTCAGTCATGATAGCCAAGATAGGGCAACAGAAAGTTTCAAACAAAAGAAGTTATTGGTAAATGTAAAATCATATTTTGAGAAGGAGAAATCGGAGAAGAGAGTATTACTGCCATTCAAAAAAGTTATGGAAAGACTATCTGCTGCCACGGGGGTAGGATCAGCATCAGGTGGTTAGTTTGCACCGGTGGTGGTAAGCGTGCAAGTGAAGAGGGCCATGCTTTCACAACATCAGTGTACTATATATAGAAATAAAAAATTACAAATCGGTGTTAACATAACGGACATTCAATCACGAATAATAAAAATTGAAAAAAGAAGAGAAAAAAATGAATATTATTCTTAGTGTTATTTTTTCTATCTTCAGTAAAGTTCTTTTTTAACAAATTTTTGTTTAGAAAACAACCAAAAAACGCTGTTCCCTGTTCAATATTAGTATGTACTGATCCTCTTAAGGGAATTATAAAAAACAACTGCTCCCGTTCTTTGTTAAGCTTTAACTTTAATCCCTATTTCAGAATATTAACTTGATCAAATTGTGTTTTTGGCAGTAGTTGATCGTGTATACTCTGGCCATTGTTATGTAAATAGAGAAATGGCATACGGTAAATAAACATCTTCCCAAACTTATGGCTTGGACATTTGATAAAGTACGCTTAAGAAGTTTTGAAGGATTGTAATGGTCTCATTAAAGATTTTTACTGACTTTCCTCTTTCTTTTTTTTCCCCGTCTACTAATGTTGATATATTGGTTTTTGACGAGGGACATGTTAGTTTGCTCCAAAAACTTTTTTGTATTATTAGTTACCATTAATAATTTAGTAACTAGGAATTTTGATTTTAGCAGATGATTTTCATTACAAGTTTCAGTCATCAGGGAATGTTTAGAAATACTTAAGTGGAAAACAGGAAGGATTGATCTTATTGGAAATAATGTTTTTCACTCTAATAGTAGTTTGTCCACTTCTTTTTTTTTTTTCTTTTTTTTTCATTATCTTGAATCTGACTTCAGGATCTAATTTAGCTGTATTTACGGTATTTGACTAGAGACCCTTTCTTTAACTTCTCCATGCATTCGGTTTTTGAAAGTCGTACAGAAGAAGAAAAAAAGTGAAAGAAATGCTGTGTTGCACTTCATTTGATGTAATTTTTAGAATATGCGATTATCTATGTTGTAAATTGTCATTAAAATATTCCTGTGCTTCTGAGTTTAAAATAAGATTCAAAATTTCAACTATGTCAGTGCAAGTTAAAGTTTCTTTTTGAAATAAAATTGAATATGTTAAAACAGTTAACATAAGTGAATGAAAGGTATGTAATAATAAAGTTTGGACGTAATAAGTCTTAGACGGTTGAAAATTTCAGTTTAATCATGTTCAATTGTAGAATAGCAATATAGACCACCAAAGGAAACAAAGAAATGCATTCTATAGTCAGTTACTTTTGAACATTGTGGTTGTTTCCATTTGATATTCTGGTTCTGTAAATTGGCAGACCAACATAGAGTAATAAACTGAATTCTAACATTTGGGATTTAATAGGCCTTGTGCTCCTTGGCTATTTGCAGCAGTGCAAGTCTCCATTGAAACTTAAAAATTGGAACCTTCGTACTCAGATTTATTTTTCAGTAAAAAACACACACAAAAAAAAATGTGTATGATGAAGATGATTAATTTATTTGACTTCAGGAATCTAATTGAAAATCTCAAATTCGTATGTTTAAATATTGTGGAATCTTAACATCGCTTGCAAGCAACCCTTCCTGAAGGAATTAAGGACTTGGGTCAGATGACATTTTGGAAAAGGGTTTTTCTCGTTCTCAATTAACCTGACCAAGACTAACTCTGTATTCACCACAACTTGTCAAGCAACTATGACTATATCAGTTTGCTGTAGTGAAAATCAAGTAATCAGAGTTAAATATTGCCTCGTCCTATTCTGTGGACTGCCACTGTCTTAAGTTCAGCTGTCTCAAGACTTACAACAATTTACTATCTACCTACAGGGTGTTTCACTCACCATCGATCCCTGATTTTCCCTTATAATTTCCAAACTAATGGAAGTAATGTAGAGACACTTGACATAGCTTGGTTTAGGAGAAGCATGATGATTTCATAGCAAATGTTGAAAGTGGTCGTCATTAGTTTCAAGGCATGCCTGCACATGCCTCTCCATGTTACAGAAGATATTCACCAACACATCGAGAGTCATAGCCTCAATTTCCCACCAAATGTTTTCTTGCAGTTCCATGAAAGTCCGTGGCTTATTGGGAAACACTTTCCCTTTCAGTGTGCCTGATATTCAAACTGCTGTGCCCTCTACTTAATTTTTATTTATTTTTTATTTTTCCCCCCTTGTGTAGAATAAATCAAATTAAAAATCTTCTATTAACCACAAATAAATAGCGTGTGATTAACCTTATGTAACAATATGCACAATATGTAAGCATTAGCTCGAATCAAACAACATTGCAATAAGAAAATCTATCTTCAAACTTGTAAATTAAATATAAAATATAGGAATGATGCGAGCAATTCAGGGAAGGGGAAAAAAAAAAACTTATTTGAAACTAGGAAAATGATTTAAATTAAAACATTGTAACTCATTTCCTTACTTTTTTGTCTCTAAATGAAATGTACTTCATGAATTTCCATGCAGCTGTATTTTAAGCTTGCTGTAATGATTAAAAAACAGATTATAATGAATAATAATGGAATTTAGGATTACCAAATTAAAAATTTACAAACTTATTCTACTTAATTGTTTCATAACTTTCTGATCCTTATTCTACTGAGGCAGTTAAATATTCTGAAATGCTTTTTTTTTTTTTTTTTTTTAATAGAAATGATGTTAATAAATGAAGCACAAAATTATTGACAAAGCATTTTCAAAATGAATTGTTCATGAAACAAAATTCGTCTTAGCATGTTCTTGATATATATAAGATTATTATAATCAGTACAAGGTTTGCACGCATCCTTACAAGTCCTTAAAAGTCCTTACTTTTACATTTAGTCCTTAAAAATCCTTATTTTTATGCTCCATTTTTAAAAACTCCTTCCTTTTTACTCTGACATTATTAAAAATTTAAATTTCACCGATTATTGTTTTTCTAATTCCTCCTCGGTGGTTTTAATCTCGATCGACGTGGCTCTTGCGGAATGGGGGGGGGGGGAGACATCTCGCGTTCTATGAATCCGGGTTAACTGCATTTGACGGTACTGCCAATAGGAAGCTTTGTTGCATTCACTGTGGATGGGCGTTTTTTGTTACAGGTGGCTTTTATTGGTCCATGGTTCCATGGATATTGAAAAAGGTGCAGCCAAAGATCGTGTTCACTACACGTCCCACGTGTTCGTAGACATAATCAAAGTGATTACAGAGACTTTTTTCATTTAGGGCGCAATCGGTACCAGTTTCATGGCGTGGTTTTTTTTTTTCATCAATTTATTGTCTCATATTTTTAGGAGTTGTGTTAAATTTGTAATGTACCTTCTATGTTTAATATTATACTTTATCATCTAATAGGTTGAATTTGCAAAAATAAGACATTTTATTTAATAATGCGTGCGACAATTTAAGTTTATTCAATTTAGAGGTCCTTATTTTTTGTTTTTTTTTTTAGTCCTTAAAAGTCCTTGATAGTCCTTGATTTTCTTCTAAGGAAATGTGTATGAACCCTGCAGTAGAATTAGTTCCAATTTTTTATATTTGTAAAATTTATTTTCACCAACTACAGATAGTAAATGGTTTTTGTTGAAGTAAAAATTTGCTAGCATTTCAAAAATACGAGTGTTATGAAATGTTTAGTAACCATGAAAGTTTAATGAGAATGAATGAATTGGCAATGTTTTTTTTAGAGATCCATCCATGAAGTTTTTGTATGAAGTGCTTCAAAGATAGTTCGCTTAAAACTTAATTCTATTGCTTTGTTGCAGATATAGGATGTGATTATCTTATGTTTTTGTTTCCAGAAGATAGATTCAAATATACTATCATTGTTTTATTAAAAAAAACAACAAATATATCATTTTTTTAAAAAATTGATTTGTGTTAAAGATCTGTAATTTAGTTGGAATTATCTAAGCTAAGAAATTAATTTTGTGAAAAGTGATTTTTAAAATTTTTAATTATGCATTTTGTATGATAGGAATTATTACTATTTCAGTGGTCATATTATTAAATTCATAAATCGCTTCATATTTTTAAAAAAATGCATCTTCCACAAACATCTGAATGTGGAGCTCTTAATTAATACAAATTTAACTATTTAAGAGAAAAAAAAAATGTATGGAATTACTCGAAACAGATATTTAATTTAAATTTGCATGTAATTGTTGTCACTATTACAAATTCCCACAAGAAAAGATGAATTTGGGGTGGAGCTAATTTGCGATGGATTGCGGCTTCCAGGAATTCTCAGCGACATTGATAGCAGAACATCTTAAATACTTTCCACATTCTACAAATTAAAGCAAAAAATAACATGATCTTTGCTCCTTTTTTTAAAAAAAAAAAAAATCTTTTCATCTTAAAATTACCTTTTTAGTGTTTTATTTTGTATATTATACAATTTATTTATTTTTTTTAATTTTATATTCCGTGTGAGAATGGAGCAAAAGCATGGCATCAGTCCTACTATCCGTGCGGCTGCTTGCTGCCACATTCCGAAACTGTGCCATTTTTTTTTTCTTTACCTGTGTGAGCTATTTGTCAAATCTCATAGTTAATCGACATCTTCTTTTCCCAACGTTGTCTAATTTTAAAGTATGTATGTGGATGGGTTACAATGTCAAGCCTTCCAATTTAAAATTTCCTCATTTCCACCCCCAACCCCCATATTACTCTGCAGCAATGAGTTCCAGAATTAACTAAGTCATTAGGATTTTTCCATATTTGGAAATTCTTCTTTCTTTAAAGCTACTGTAGTTTTTAAAAAAATATAATTTTTTTTTTTTTTTTTCGGTTGAAGAAAGGTTGGTTTATTTTATTCATTGTAGATGTTAAAAAGTGTGAAGAGATTGAAATTTCGGCCACATTTAATTTTTAACTGTTTTATATCACAGTTTTGAAGCTAATTCATTAAAAAAAATTTTTTGGCTAATTTAATTTCAAAGATCTTAAAAAAACAAATCCAATTTAATTTTGTCAAACAAAATTCCTTAAATACACTTTTAAAATTTCTGTTTACAGAGTTAACAGTAATTGTTTCAAAATGAACGATGTCAATATTATGAAGTGATTTTTGATAAATAATAATAAAGTTTTAATTCAGCAAAATGTAAATTGAATTAAGCTGCTTCTGGAAGAAAAAAAAAATAATTCAAAATTTAAGGATAAAGTCAAAAGCTTGTTATTAGAAAAAGGATTTATTTTGCGAAATTCTAAATGCTTGGTGGAAATCAAGAGCCCACAAACCTTTACTAACTAACCTTGTGTGTGTCATCGAAATTAGAAATCTTTTCACTAACTTAGATTTTAATGTATACTAAGGTTGGGACAAGAAAAGAAGATAATCATAGGTTATCGATTACAACTTCCAAGCATGCTCCTAAGTACAGCGCCATCTATCGCACAATGTTGTAACTAAATCCAATATTTCTGATGTCAAGAAGAATCAATTTTTTTTTTTTAATCTTGTATCTTTAAACTGTCAATAACAATAAAATAATACAAAAATAATGTATAAATATTTTTATATTACCAACATCTTATTATTGAATTTATATTATTTATAAGATATTAGTTGTGTTTTAATTCTATTTTTTATTTTTAAATTTATTTATTTCAGTTATGAAGTATTTATTTCACCTTTTTTTAATGTTAAATTGAATCAAACAAATTGGTCTCTTCCCCACATTTAGTGGCCCTGAAAAGGGCTTTTTTATTATTTATGTGAATTCTAAAAAACAGCCAATACAGAGGTTAATCTGAAAGAGGTTCAAAGCTTTCATCGAAATCACTGTCGTCACTGGAATCCGAAGAAATGCTTATTAAATATTTGTAGATTTCTACATTTACGAACAAATTCAAAGCAGTTATTAACTGCGTATATGCCTATGCGTTTCAAGATTAATACAACCCGAAGAAATGATCGGGCAGTATCGGGTAGCGCACTGATCGCTGCTGGCCTTTGCCGGTGTGAACCCAAGTCAAGTCTCATCCAGATAAATAACTGTTTTCCCTTCGGAACGTACCTGTTGGATTTGCCTTAAATATCTGTGTCGATGAGCTACAATATCAGGCTTTTCGATGTAAAATTGCCTCATGTGAATTCTTCCGTACTTCATTCCTAGTTTCACACAAAGAATTTTTCGTAATGATGTTTTGCCTCCCGTGAATCCAATTTTCGATTATAATTTTGAAAGAATTTTACTAATTGTTGGATAATCATTCTCTTGAAAAATTTCACTCACCGTGGCTCTGACAACAGATAAATCAAATTCATCTAACTCCAAAATTGGCTTAGGATGTGGTCTTCTTTTTCCTGGCGTTCAAAATGAAATCCCGCCATCGTGTTTCGCTTTTCCCTCGTTGACAACTCTGCAAACCTGCAAATTTGACAAATTTGTTGCGATAGCAGTTTTTTTTTATTAATTCATTAATAGACATTCCATCGCCCTCACTCTTAAAATATTGAAAAACATTCCAAATTATACCTCTGGATTGGCTGTGTAAGGTCAGACCTTTCTTACTAACGCACACTTGTTGTTCCAATGCCGCCATGTTTTTTGATAACTGTCTTTTGTTCAATATTTCCAGGAATAACTAAAGGATCCCCCTATTCCCGTTTTTATCATATCTTCTTTTTTTGTCCCAATAATAATACATGGAATAAGTACGTTGTACCTTAATTAAGGTTTATTTTTGAAAGATGATTTCTTTCCTGTGGAGTTAATGTATGACTAGATTTATTTGAATATAGCTTTCTATTTTCCTTGTACTCAAAATTGCATATAAATTGTATGATTGGCTGAAGGCATTTATAATATGTTCTAAGGTGCTACGACAACTTCCCTGAAAAGTTCTTTAACTTGGTAATCTTTCTAGATGATTCCTATTATGTTATCATTCTTGTGTTATTGGATCATTCTTCTGCTATTGGATCATTCTTCTGCTATCCAGTGTTAAAACTTCTCTACAGTTTTCAATTAGGATTTGAAAAAGACATTAGTGCTGCGATATTGGAGTAGGGAATGAAAATAACTTAAACTTTGACTACTGCTGTCTTATTGTCGTTTAAATTTTTTGACAGCCCATTTGTCTTAATTGTAGTTGAAATTACATGTAGTCGGGGAATAATCTCAGATGATTTTCTGATATTTATATGTTTTGACTTGTAAAAAAATAAAAAGCTGAGGTTGATTATATATATAAAATATACAATACTTCTGGAGTATGTATAAAATAAAGTATTTGAATTCCAAAATGAGAAAGAATGAGGGAGGGGGGGATATCAGTAAGAGTTTTCAATTGCTGCTGCTGCTGCTGCTACTTATTAATGGATATGTTTCTTTAGAAAATACATTGTTTCCACTGTAGTAACAAATTTTTATATTAACAGGAGAGTTAGCATTGAATTCTTAGTTTATTTTCTCAAGCTGAAAGTGCAATCTAGTTAAGTGTGTGTGTGTGTGTTTTTATATATATATAAACACACACACACACACAGGGTGTTTCAGAAATATTTTTACATACTTTGGGGACGGATTCTTAATACGAAAACAAGAACAAAAGTCCGTATAAACATATGTCCGAAAATCCTATGGTTTTCAGTTATTAAAAAAGAACGTACTGACACATCTGTTAGACATTTTCAGGTTATTAGCAAGTGTTGAAACTTTCAAAATGTCCTCCTCATGCTTCTACACACGCATTCACTTGTCGGATCATGGACTGTCGCACCTTTTCCAATACTCCCACACGGTGTCGAACGGTTTCAAAGGCTTCCATGACACGTTGATAAAGTGACTCTGTATTAGGAATGTCTGCTGCATAAACCAATTGTTTGAGGTGGCCCCACAGATAAAAATCCAAAGGATTGAGGTCGGCGGAACGTGCAGACCATGGAACTTGTCCTCCCCTACCTATCCATCTGTCGTGTAGATATCAGCCAGTGCATCTCAAGCAATGTGGCTAAAATTTGCTGGAGCCCCATCATGCATAAACCACATGTTTCGTATTATTTCCAAGGGCACATCCTGTAGCAAGGCTGGGAGTGTGTTCTGAATCATGCCCCTATAGATAGTCACCTACAATTGCAGCCCACACATTACTATTAAGCTAATGCTGGTATTTAGCCTGAATTGTACTATGAGGATTTTGATATGTTCATAAATGTTGGTTGTGAAAGTTTGTTAGTCCATCTCGTCCAAATGTTGCCTCATCTGTAAACAGGACCGAAGAGACAAACAATGGATTGGCAGTTTGTGCAACAAAACCGTTGTTCTCCCGTGGTGGGTAATCGACAGGCGAAAGACCCTGCACACGTTGCAGATGATATGGAAACAGGAGCATCTCGGGAAGTACCCTCCATGCGGAAGTAGGGGATGCATCACATACTTGGGCTCGGGCCCTCTGTCATGTGTTGATACCCGGTTCTTCTGCAACAACCTGTAAAATGGTTAAACATACTAGTGACTCTTGGTCTTCCTCGATCCATAGTTCGTAGTGCTACGGATCCTGTCAATAACCTGACAGTGTTTAACAGATATGTCAGTACGTTCTTTCTTTAATAACTGAAAACGGTAGGATTTTCAGACGTATGTTTATATGAACTTTTGTTCTTATTTTGGTGTTGGGAACCCTCCCCCAAACTATATAAAAGTATTTCTGAAACACCCTGTGTTTGTATATATATATCTTATATACTTTATAAATTGCAAATGATTGATTGAAATCTTTGCATTGCGAAACTCGTAGATTAGGCTTGGAGTTTGGCCTTTTTGATATATAATATATACATACACACACACATATATATTACTATGTTTGTTTGGCATCTTAATTGGTTCACCAAGGATGATCAATTGATGAATGCTAATTATTTTCATTTCTTTTTTAATTGTTTAATCAAATTTTGAATTTGTTTTCTGTCAGTCACAGGATAAAAAGCTTTAAGAGTTAAAAATTAGATGGGTAGGATATGTCATGTGATGTTTAAGTAATTTGTCTGAAGAAGGTGAAACAATGTAGAATTGTAAGAAAGATCTGTGAAGTAACTAAATTGTTGCCGAAATTAACTGTTATTGAGAGCAATGCTGAATTCTGTGCTATCATGATTGGCCCCAAAGTTGTTCATTATGTTTTGATTTCGAAATTGTTTTACTGTGTTAGAGTAATTCCTTCCCAACATTAATAGTTTCTTTAGCATACTAGGTACACTTCTAGTTTTTTATTTTTTGTTGTTGTATAGATGTTGTCCAAATGATGCTAATATTTCAATTTGAAAATGTTTATTATTTCTGGTTCGGGTTCTTTAGAATGTTTGTTCAGCTCAGTAGTTTTAAAGACAAGTTAAGTTCAAATCTTGCCTTTGCTTAATAAGATACTGATCATACATGCATTTCTTGAATAATCTTATTAACAATTTTTTTCCTATTTTTAATTCAATTAGTATTAAAAATTTTATTTTTATTGTTTTTATTTTTTATTTTCTGAGTAATTACCCAGTATTAAGTGGATCTCAAACTGTTTTTAGAATTGATGCAATTTTTCAAAATTTTGAGTAACTGTTAGGCATTTTAATTTTCAGTTTACTCAGAAGGTAATACTATCATAGTAATTTATATTTTATGATTTTATTTATATCAAGATGTGAATTTATTTTAAAATATTTAACTTAAGGAGATTTGGTTAAGCAAAAATTTTATTTCTAATGCCATTGTTTTTATGTATTCGTAGCCACAACATAGTACCAAACAGAAGAAGGGCCATTTGTCGGAACAGCTTAAACATTGTAATGCAATCTTAAAAGACCTGTATTCAAAAAAGCATGCAGTAAGTATCCATTATCTATTCTTAACTGCTTTGTGAATAATTATTATATTTTATATACATATATCGAGAAATGCCATCTAGTTTTTTTTTGACAACACCTGCAATATTCTGCATTGAATATTGGTTTTTGTTTTTTTTTTTAACAGGGAATGGTGAACAAATTGACAATTTTTAATATATTGTTAATGTTAGGAAATACTTTTAATGCAGGTTGTTTCTCATTAATCGAAAACAAAATTTGAGTTTCAATAGTAATAGTCAAAAATTAATTCTGGGAAGTTCATCTTTAATTTATCCTTAAATTCATCATGCCAAAGGCTTATTTTTGTATATATTCTCATTGGACTATAGCATTTAAAACTTCCTTAGCATTAAGGTATTGTTATAGTTTCCCAATTAAAAAAAAAAAAAAAAAAAAGAAGTTTTGTTAAGTAAGGATGTTTCCTAGTGTATTCGCAAGTTTTTCTAGGGAATTATTTGGTTAAGGAAAATTCCAGTGCTCCCTATTGTTAATGGTTATGGCATGGGATACAGAATTTTGAGCTTGTAATGATCTCCCTAAAGACTGCGTTGAAGTCATGATGTTTTGTTATGAATTGCCCATTTCTAGCAGCAAAATTTCAGTGTTGTGTGTAATGTGTACGTATACTCACACGAATTACCTTGACAAATCCAAGGACACACACACACCCAGATTTCATATTCGGAGAGATAAAGTATCATGTGATATCAACGGTACATGAAACCACTATAAACAGACTCTCCCCTTAAATAATTAGTAAAAGTGATGGGGAAATGTGGTGACATAAGCCTATTTGACTTCAGATGATAGTTGGGGTCCTAGCACACCCTATGTCCATTGGTTATCATACCACAACCACTGCATGGTGAAGGCTACGGGACCTCTTAGCCAACCATCTCCATTCATATTTGTAGAGCTCTTCCCCGACCACAGGACAATCTACCGTTTTCGTTGGACTCGTATAACTACCGAGTGCCTTGAGAACACAACAATGAATTTACTACATTGCCTTGGCCTCCCAATTGAACATGCGTTAGATATGCTAAAACTGGGTGTCAAAACTGCTCATCCTCTCCCACTGAATGAGCTTGAACTGATGGCAGTTGCTACAGCAGAGATAAATTATTAATGGATATGTGATACCATGTGGAATCTGGTGCGATAGTATCTGCAAGCCATGATTGCGCTGAAAGGTGGACCAACCTGTTACTAGGTGGGCGTTCCTTAATCCAAAGCTGCAGTATGTATTCTTAAAAATAGATAATTTCTTTAAAAATGCGTAAAAAAAATCTGAACTTTATTCAGTTTAGTATTGTCAGATGGATTCAACATATACACTGTATTTTATCGATTGTAAGCTTTCATCTTTTACGAATTGAAAAAGTGCACCTTGTCTTAGAATCATAATCAAAAAATAAGAAAGAAAATCAGGGTTTAAAATCTGAAACCAAATATCTGTAATTACATTGCAAAATATAATATCAAAATTTTAAGGAATAACTATCATTTTAAAAAGAAATTAGAATGACTAAGCATCTAAGACAAAAATAAAAATAAGTAAACATTAAAAAAAAAATGTAGCATGATCACAAATAACCACACAAATTTAATAAATTGTGCACAAAACCACATTTTTTTTCCCCCCCCCCCCCCTTATTTTTATGGTTTTGTGTTCTTGCACCCAACTTTTCATTTCCTGTAAAGATCTCCCATTTAGCAGTGAGCTTTCAGTTTTATAATTATTCCATGTTGTGGAGGCTTATTCAAGATAGTCTGAGACATCCTTGAATATGAAATGACATCCAAATTAGTAGTTAAAACCACACAGAAAAGAATGAATGTTGTTTTTATGGAGTTTTTAATTGCTTTTGGTAGAAAAAAAGAAGCTCCGAAATGACGACACTGAACAATAACACTTTTTATGTGTATTTATGATACAATTTCAGTTTTTAGTTAATTCTGAACTTGAATTTGCAGCATTTAAGCTATATTGTAATATATTTATCTCGCACAGACTTGTTGAACATACAGGGATTGCCTTACAATCGAATAAATACAATAAATTGAATTCCGTTTAGACTTGTCTAAATATGAAAGAAAAGGGGGAGGTCTCTTGCTATTTGTGATATAATTAAATTTGAATACTCCCATTTTATCAATAAGAGGAAAACAGTTTTAACAAAGATTTTTTTTTTCTTTTATTTAGTACGAGTAAATAACTTTTAAAATAATTTGATAATCCTGTATAGGATCAAAAAAATAAATAAATAAATAAAATCTCCACTATTTTAAAATATTTCGAATGAGTTGTATAATAAAGGAAGAAGATAAATGAAATAAAAACCAATTTTTGTTAACAATTGGTTAGGTAAGTCTTAATTGTTTCTAAATTTATAGTTGTTAGTTTATCCACATAGATTTAATGGTAAGCAAATAATTCTTCATTAAAATTACTTATTTCTTTGAAACTGGTAATTCACATAGTACTCTTAGCATTTAAGGAGAAAAAAAATGCTATTTTTATTATTATGTATTTTCCTAAATTAATGAGATTTTCATCTTCTAAAAATTTGCAATAAACTATTTTAAAATATGTTTTAGATTTAGTATTTTTTCCTTTGTGAAATTTTATATTATAAGAATTTATATTCTTAGATTTATCTCTTTTAAGTTGTTAATACTGCTATTTTTATCTTCACTATTATTATTATTTTTATTTGTTTTAATTGAAAATCATTAACTACTGATACCTTTCTTTTGTATAAAAATTTATAACTTGAGAATTAGTAGTCTATAGTTGATGCATAGTTTCATTGGAGAATGAACAGAAATACATAAGAAATACTGGATTACGGATCTTGGGAAAACGAAAGTTAATACCAAAAGTCAGAAGAAACAACTTCATGAAATTCAAAAGCGGATTTTAAATTTCATATTTTTGTCAGTGTAGCAAAAAGAAAAGAAAAAAAATTGTAATTTGTATTTCAAGTCCAAATATGGCTTGATGGTTATAGTATATGATTTCCTAATTAAAATTTCTATTTTCTATTTAAAAGTTAAAGAGGGGGGGGGGAAACAACTTTAGTAATTAAGAATTTGGCAAATATATTTTGAAATAAAAGTTAACATTAAGTTATGTTTTGTCTTCATTTTTTTTTTTCTAAATGAATCTTGCATTAAAAAAATTAATTTACAAAAGATCAGAACAAATTTATTAAAAAAAAAATTGTTACAGTAAAAGCTCGTTTTTACGAACCCTGTATTTTTTTAAAAAAAAAAAAAAATAATAATAAGAGAAAATATTTTTAGAGGCCCCATATGAATTTAAGATGCTAAGATTTAATAGGTAAATGAGAAAAGTCAATTTTATGAAAGAAATATTAACCAAATGAAGAAATAAGTCTCGAAAGCACAAATATGTGAAGACAGAATTGTTTAGCTTTGCTGATCACCTTTAGTATTGTAAAGACCAAGAAGTTTTCAGTATTGCATACAGCTAAGTGGCATCATTGAAATAGCTGATTTTTCGGTAACTAGCAGTTATGTTGATGAAATTTCATATATAGCACCATGTAGGTGCACAATTTGGCTGAAGAGCAAAATGCATATTAGTATTCTTGATATATATGAAGTAGACATTGACATGGTGATTAATTCGATAAATGGGCATTACATTAAATCTAGTAATGTAATGATTTGTGGACAAATTAGAAAACCGTTTACAATATCTGAAACTAGGGCCAGGTATGAAAAAATCATCTATTATTTTCTTGAATTTCACAGTAGATATCTGCTGGATATAGTGATGTAAGGGACATATTCCTGAAGTTAACATATCCACAAAATTTATCAGCAGTGGTTAGGCTTCAAGACCAAAGGTTATCCATACAAAGGCACTTTGGTATTTAACATTTTTTCATGGCATCTACCAAAAAAAAAAAAAAAAAAAACCCACAAACTGTTAAAAATCCTTAAAGATGTATTGCTAGTTTATTATTCCAAATAAATACAAATAGCTTGAATTAGCGCTGCATTTGCAAATAAAAGGTGCAGTATAAACTGGACATATTACTATTTCCTGGGAAGTTTTGACTTCTAAATGTTAAAAGAAGCGTAACCATTCCCTTGTTGAAGATAAATGTATTGGTTGCTTCTTTCTTGCTATTATCTCACTATACCTTGTAGCAAGATGTCCACAAGTGCCAGCATTATGCAGTCATCCCTACATTTTTCTGTTTGCAATCTTCAGGCTGCAGAAATATACTTATGATTATCTTGGTATCTTTACTTATTATTAATGTAGCCTCTGTATATGGTATGATTATCTTGGTATCTTAATGCCCGTTATTATAAGAGGTATCAATTATAAACTGTTTTAGTTTGTTGCATAGACATGATATATTGGAATCATTTGACTTGCATTGTCTTAGATATTGCAGGCAATTGTTAAAATAAATGCAGCACTATGGCTAGGTTTTATTATTAACCAGGATATAAGATAGTACAATTGATTTTTCACTTTTGCGGAAGTTAATAATAATTTCCAAATGATTACAATACTGGAATTTTAATTTTTATTTTTGGGTTTTTTTAAGCATAATATTTTTTCAACCATCATTTTAATATTTCTTTCAAATGATTTCATATTATTTTTAATTCAACATTCACAAAAAATATTTTAAGAAAATACTGATCAAATGAAATATGTATTGGCAAAATTCTCAATGAATACAAGTTAGGAATGAAGCAGTTGCATTGACATAACAGTGGTGGCCACATAAATTGCATCATTTGGCATATTTTGGAGGGGAAGGAGCCAATACATTGATATTCAGTTTTCTTACAAATTGTGCATATTAAGAAGAATAATGACAAATTCCAAAACCTTGGAAAAGATGTAGACGTTGCTTGTTACACTATTGGGGGGGGGGGGGTAAACAGATTAGCCAGGTGTAAACACTTTGAAAATATTTATCAGGTGTTATCTTTGAGAAGATAGGGCAAATGGCATTAAAAAGCAATTTATAGAAAATTTATTTCTTGTGGGTTGATGGAATCAGTGTTCATATTATATAGCTTTGTTTCATAAACCTGCACTGCCTTTGACAAGATTGCCTAAATCAGCTTGTTTTTCAGTCCAGTTCCTTATTTTCTTTTTACAATCTCCATTTCTTATTTCATTTTGTAAGTATACTAATTATGAAACATAATTTCTGCTGGATTTTCAGATAACCTGCCATATTTCAGTCGCTACTTTCTCTTCCAGCTTCTTCTTTGTAGTAACTTCCAGAGAAATTATTAGCAAAATGATGTTAAGAATCTAAAATGTTGAAATAATATGATTAATATATAGTTGGCTATATATACCAGCGTTTGCCAAAGTTGAGTGTATTGATCACTGTAGTAGGTCTGGGAGGAAAAAAATGATTCTCAGAAAAGTTATGAAGTAGCAAGCACAGAAGCAAGTCACATCATATTAATGTGACCACTTACCTAATAATGGGAATAACTGCCCTTGGTGTTCATTACAGCTTGTAGATGGCGTGGCATGGACGCAGTGAGACTCTGGAAGGGAAGTTGAGGCACGTGCCCATTCAGATTGCTGCAGAGCACTGAGGTTCCGAAGATTACGTCGATCCAAATGGTCCCATAAGTGCTCTGTGACTTGACATCGGACGATTTCGTCAGTCAAGGTAGTATAGATAGTTCACTGTCGTGCTCCTATAACCAGTCATGAACCACCTGAGCAACATTTCAAGGAGCATTGTCCTGTTGATATACCAACACCAGGGTAAAAGGGCAACATGAAGGGATACACGTGGTAACTGGCGATGGATAGGTAGCTATTGGTGTTCATTATCGAATTCAGTGATGCCAGCTGTCCTAGATCATTTGCACAAAAACATCCCCAAGATATGAACACTGCCACTGACGGCCTGTATTTGACGAACAAGCATGGCCAGATACTGTTTCTCAAGTGCCTCGGTGTATCTACCATTGCCTGTCAGTTTTATGCAGTAAAAGCTGATTTGTCAGAGAAGGCTACCTTCTGCCACTCTGACATTATTCCCAAGCAAATTAAAGCCGTTGTTGCTAATGGATCTTGGTAAACATTGGCGCCTTCATGTAGCATCTATACGGGAGAACCATTCCTAACAGTGCATCTATTGTAATCTGACATAAACCTGTGTGTCCCAGTGTCGTTAATTGGTCTTTACCAGTCAACGAAGGCAACTTTCTCCTCTGGGATCAGTGGCCTTGGGACTCCACAGTTCTGACGATAGGAGTTACTTAGTGTGCCATCGCTCCAATCTTGATACATCTTTACTACAAGAGATCGAGAACGGCCCACAGACTGCACTGTTTCTGAGATGCTTCCACCCTTTGATCAGTAGCCTATGATCATTCCTTTTTGCAAGTCTGTCATATCATTTCCTCTGCCCATTGTGATTGCGTTACACACTACGGGCAGTATGTCCTCACCCGTTGCTTATATATATCCATGTCATCGACCTTGTCGGCTGCACTATCATGTACCTGGGCGGATTCACCGTGATTCCTTGGTGATCATATTATTCTGATATGACTGTGTATATTGCTGCAATTCATGTGTATTCATTTTATTTCATTTAAATAACCATCTTTTTTACTTAATATCGTGAAGCAACCTCACAGTTTAGCAAATGACCAGTAATTTTTTAAAATCTTAAGTTGAGTGAGTGAGTCTTAAGCCTGTCTCTAGCTGGAAAAGCTTAAAATAAAAACACTTCCGCATATATTTCTTGAATTAGGATGCCGCTCGTGTATTAGATAGAGGTAGTCATTTTAATCCAGATAAGTTTATAGAAATTTTTACTTTCATTCAAATTTTGTGGATAAAACGGGCATGCAAGGTTGGTCTTGCAGTTGGTAGATTTTTTGGTAATTGGCAAAAATGCTGTCCAAAATGTAATTACAGATTTTTATTATTATTATTTTGAATTCTCAAAGTATATGCTTTTTAAGTTTTTATTTTATTTTTAAGAAAATGCACTATCATCATTAATATGAATAAATGATTGAAGAAGTGCATTAAAATTACATATCCTACTACAAGTAAATAAAGTTAAAACCATTAATAAAGGACATGGGAGCCATACCGTTCTGCTCTCCCAAATTTTGAAGTACAGGTTACTTTTATTGGTTGGATGGTAAAGTTAGGGGTTCTTTAATGATTTTTTTTTTTTTTTTTTTTTTTTTTTATCCTTGCTCCTGTCCCTAAAGTTTGAAGGGGAGAAAAGTTGAAAGAATGTGTTCCTATTTTTTTGGGAAGGGTTGAATATTTCATATTCTTTTTTTCTTTTGATTGGCTAATTGGTTTTAATGTTGAATTCCTAAGCCTCAAAATTCAGTATGTGGGAACTGGAATTATGGGTGGGTGAAAATACTGCTCTGCTCAGGAAGAAGTAGGAAAACTACAACGTGGTGTAGATGTGAATTCCGCAGGCTAATTATGAATTACAGATAGAACTGTGAAAGGATGGATTGCTTTGGGTGATGCAATTTGTGTACACAGCTGTAAAAAGCTTAAGCCCATTTAATTTAGACTGTTTCTTCAATTTCGTTGTAACGAGATTTTACTGTACAAGATATTTTGTGTATAATTTTGAAAATAATGGTAAAATGCCCATCAGATAATTTTTATCAAACTGGGTAAGATTAAACTTGCGCTTGAAATTTGATGTAGATTTAATTAAAATGTAAGTTTTACTTAATTACTAAAGTGGTCTTTTTGATCTATATTCTGCTTTTTAGTTCAAAATAGATTTGTATTTTCAATGTTTCAGAGATTCCTATAAAATTTTGCCCTTCTGCCAAATTCAGATATTTTCATATATGTCAGATACACTGATTTGAAATATTTAATGTGCAACAGTAAGTTGAATTTGAAATATGAAGCTGGGAAGAATGTTTTAAAGACTACTATATTTTTTATTAAAATTGAATTATTATTTTAATAAACTTAAAAAAGATTATTTCTTATCATACTGTTCATTTTTGTACATTTTTATATAAATAGTAACTTATATTTTTATGTTTTGTAATTTATATTGCATTTCGCGTATGCAGTCCAACAGTACTTTTAACTTAACATTCTACTGCAAGACGACAATAAGTCAGTTGGTAAAAAAATTGTAATCTTGCAGTAATGATGTAGCTTTTAACAAACTGAAAAAAATTACTTAATGGCCAAAAACTGTTTCCCTAAATTGAAGCAACATTGTGTTGTGAAGAATCCGAAATTTGTATATCTTTCATTCCTATTACTAGCCATGGTTTGGGCTGAATGTTCAGAGGATTAATGTAAGAATTCATATATTCAGGGAATTATTTTTATATAAAATTAAAGTTTAAGAAAATAAGATTAACGTGTGCACTGTACAATTTGATTAAAAATAAAGTCCTCTAAAAATATACAATGATACTGACTTAATAAATAGGGAAACTTTTGACTAGTTTCGGGTAGTCTTTCAGCTATCCTTTATCAAACAATAAGAACTTGAGGCAGACCACCGGCTTATAAAAGCTACCTTAGTTTTTATTCAATAAAAGATGGCTGAAAGAGCACCTGAAAGTATTCACGAGTTTATCGTGTTTTATTGGTTCAGTAAAATTGAAGTTTGTTTGAAAAGATGAGACAACGTAATTGAAAATTAATTACAAATCTTATATAGGAAACTTTTAAAGTAGTTTGGTCTATCCATAATCTGAAATGCTTTAGTTCATTTTCGAATATGAAAAGGTCATGAATAGTAATCTACTTTATTCTTTTTAAAATTCGTCTTATTAATTTGTATATATATTTTCTATCCACCAAGCACTTAAATGATGGAAGGAAGGTTTCTGCTTTTCTGTTTCAATTATTTGCGATCAGCCCAGTGTGAGAAGAATTTTTAATGTAAACTTGTTACTGGACCAAAATATTACTTAGCTCATTTGTAATTTTTTAAAAACATTCCTAATATTGAAAAAATTAAAAATAACTATGTAGATAGGATTTAATTTATATATGCTTTTATTAGGAGATCTTTTATTTTTTATATAATTTATCTTTCAAAATTAATATACACTTAAAATTAATAAAAGTAAAACGAATTTCTCTTCTCTATTGAATGAATGCTTCCTTTCCTTTTTGCTTTTTTCATAAAGATATTAGTCTTGAATAGTGAAGTAAAATGTTTAATGTAACATTTATGACAAATTTAAAAATAAGTTCTTCAGTTGCTTATCATTGCCATTGTTGAACCGTAAAGAAAATGATTATTTGCTTTTGTTAACTTTGATATCGGAGTTCACTATTTCCTATATGTGCTTCATTTCATGTGTATGAATTGGATTATCCTTAACTGTAAGATGCAAAACAATATTATTACGAATATGACAGTATTCATTAGCCATCCACAAGTGTATAAGGAGGCAAAACTTAATGTCTTGCAGTATAATGTTGTTTGAAGATGAAATGCTATTGATTGTGGGTTTGAAACCCAAAGGAAATTCTTTGCATTTTATATCGATAACCATGAGCTCTCAATGCTTGTTACGGTTTTGATGCTCGTCTCGACAAATCGTTATTTCTTTCTGTCCAGTTCCAGGTGTGCTTTGCAGTTCAATCACTTACAACTGCATACCAATCAATCGTATGTCGTCAGTTCACTCGTTTTTGAGTGCCTTTTAAAAAGCTTTTTGCCATAATTTAATGTGCAATCATGGCTTGCCATTGGTATAATTCGTTTAAACTAAGGCAGACTTTACATGGATGCTATTTGCTGGGAATTCCTGGTGACCATCAGTTTTTTAGAATGTTTTTCTTTTTTCTTTTTTTTTTTTTCTTTTTTCTGATTGCAGCAGTATGTTTTATTGCCGCAGGGCGAAACATAAAACCAAAAGTAATAGCTTCTACTGCTTCTAGCTGGATCAATTTTTAGTTCTCTCCATTTTTTACTGAAAATTCGCGGAGTTTGGTAAATATGTAGTCTGTATTTAATTTTAATTATGAATGACCAAAAAACAATTTACTTCACCCATCGAACTATGCTTGGCTGTTGTCAATTTTCATTCCTGCTCCGATAAATGAAGAGCTATTTCACATAGATACTCACAGTAATAAGATAATCCTTTGGAATAAAAGCATTATATTATCAGTATGTTATCTATTCAAGGCATTAGAATATTTCATAAATTATTTTAAATTGTTTAAAAGACTTTTTCGTTATTGTCAAAAAGGGCACGAATGATTGTGATTAATGAGCTGCCATGAGTTTCTGATGGAAAACGGATGGCAGTGTAAACATATTGATAATTCGTTTAAACTAAGGCAAACTTTACATGGATGGCTATTTGCTGGAAATTCCTGGCGACCATTAGTTTTTCAGAACGTGTTTCTTTTTTTTTTTATGGCAAGCTGTGCCACAGGGCGAAACATAAAACCGAAAGTAATAGCACCTCATTTGAAGTTGATGGGAAACTGCTAAAATTGTGATGAGTGGCAAGTTTCCATCCAAAATCCTGCACCAAACCATCCAATTTCCACCCATTTAAATCCCACCTAACTGTAATTTATTAATTTTGTAATGGGTCATGTAGCTATTCATAGTAAGAAATTATTTTCATTTGATAGTTTTTCATACGGAGAATTTGAACTTGGTTATTCAAATTGTCTGCTTCAGGATGCACGTAGCCTATCAGCAGTCTTCAGTAAATTGTATTTTGTTAGGCTTTTGTTAACTAATTATGATTTGTCATTGAAGGAATATATTAATATATATCATGAGAAATTTTCTTCTCAGCAAGAACAATCATAAATTCTTTGGAATTTCTTAATTTCTCTTGAGCTTAAATTAGGCTGTAATTTCAAATTGAGCCATACGGTAGATCTGGTCATGAGCAATAGCAACTGCTGCATTACTTTTGCCCCAGAAATTCTTCTAAGGGTAGAAGTAAGGAAAGTGCACCCTCAAGGACTGAGTGCTGCTAACTCTCGACAATCCTGGTGTCTGCTGCATCTTTCATTTTCCATTGAAATACATGGGATTTTGTTTAGTTCTTCAAGAATGTAATGCTCGTATAGATCCATCCTAACTTTTAATTTTTTCACTGTATATGTTAAGTATTAAGTACTTCAGTTCTTGCTTTCTGAACAAAAACAGACACTGCTTATGGAACAATTGTAGCATATACAAAAATATTAGTTCCAAAAAATCTTAGTGGTGGTAAATAATAGCATGATTCTCAAATAATAAATTAGAATAATAATGTAGTTCTCTCTATAGTCTAAATTTGGAGGTGACAGTATAATTTATGCCTCAGTTGAGTAATCCGCCAGTTTATAAATTATGCTTTTCGTGATTAAAGATGCTTTTTTTTTTTTTCTTCCCCCTACTCCCTCCAGAGTTTCAGTTGATATGCATTACTTAGTTTGAAAGTAAAGTAAAAGTGACTATTTGTTGGTTAGAAAAAATTATATAATTTGTAGATTTTTGATACGTAACTGTTTGGTGCAATTTGAGTGACACTTGCCAGTCAAAGAAAGCACATAAAATGCCTTGGCTTATACCTTGTGCATAGGATGCATTATGCTTTGCAATGCCATTAGAATATGTAGTCACTATATAAGGCATTCCTTGAAACAAAATGGTACTTCATTTAGATCTGACGGCGAAATGTTTTGAATTGGGATGAATGCAAAAAGTTTAATGTTATGATACAGCTGCTTTTTTGCGTAATTGTGCATTCTTTGTTTTTCCCAAAAGACATTAAATACATACTGAACTAGAACTTCGATGCTCTATTCCGGTTTCTCTATCTATAAATGTCTCAAGCTTTTAAACAGATTTGTCGGTCTTCAAACAAAGCTTCAAGATGGGTTGAATGAATATGTATACATTTTATTTTCCCAAATGAGGTAATGTTTACTTTTTTCTTTGGCAGATATTAACAAAAAGTTAATTATGTGGATAAAGTTAATATTGCATTGAGTAACAGACGTTTTGATATCCTGTATTTTACTGTTAGCCTTTGCAGCAGATTGGCAGAAGTAGTTATGTAGACTGTTCTCTTTTGCAGTATTCATGGAATACTTTGAACTGGAGAGGGTTTATATAAATTTTTATAAATTGGGGAAGGGAAAAAAAAAGGAAATTATTATTAAAAGCAACAGGATAGCATGCAGTGTAATTGATTTTATTAGCTAAATACAGGGTCGGGCAGAATTATCTCCCTGCTTTGGAAGGTAAATAAAGCAGTTTTCATTGATGTTATTCAAAATTTTATTTTAAAATTAGAAAGAGCAATGTTTACTATTGTGTTTTGTCAAGTACACACAGTCTTATTTACTACTTTTTAAAAATTATATCGTCCAAAATGCTTTGGCAGAATTATCTTCCAGATCAATTGAAATTGCCACCACTCGAGCACTAGTGATGGTAGGCAGAGGAGGGCTTATGATCTTGAGGAGGAGTGTTTTTTTTTTTTTTTTTTTTGTTTTTTTTTTTGCATTTCATTTTAGAGTGGGTCCAAATGCATAGTTCCAAGCCGGAAAACCATTTTGTTGTGGGTTAAAAATTTCAGAGAATCTGGTTCAGCTTTAAAAATGGTTTTATAGGAACTCGGTGAGTTTGCGCAATAAGAAACTTCCGTGTGAGGCTTTAGGAGTTTGACGGAAGTAATTGGACAATATAATTTTTAAAAAGAAGTGATAGTACTTAGTTGACAAAACAACATTGTTTTTTTTTTTTTTTTTTTTTAATATTTTGAATAGTATCAACGATGCCATTTTAATTTATCTTTCAAAATAGAAAGACAATTCTGCTGGACCCTGTATTTTACTTGTTTGTAATTCCAAAATTTCAGAAATTTAATGTCAATAGCTTCATTTTATTATGAGAAAATGATAATGAATTTTCCTTGATCAACATCAGAATTAATGTACAATATTTTAACTCTTTAAAATATTATTGTAATGTATTTTTATAGATGTTTACTTATGTAAATGCAAAAATTTAGTGTGAAATACAGTCATACTGAATCATATGAAAGCTCTTCATGTTTACTTTTATTTTCTCAGAATAATAGATGAAGATATTAAGCAACAAATAGCGCTGCAGTGTAGGATACGGTGCTTTATCCTGTTAGGGGAGGGAGGGGGAATAATTACTAAATTCATTCTCAGTCAAGATGGTGTGTTCGGTAAAAGTTGTCATTTCTATTCTTGTGATATGCTGGAGTCCTCTTTATGTTCAAGAGCGATTGCTGTCTTGAAGAGTGCTGGAACTGGTCAGGAATTATTCCTATCACTAAATAGTACAGTAGAACCCCTCTCGTCCGCCCTCGGCTGGTCCACCACTCCGGTTGATCCGACCAGGCTCGAGCCAGTTGAACTTGTCCCCGACTCGTCGGTAACTCACCACCCATCGTGCCATTGTGTTGTTTACTTGCATATACAGTGACCGTAGATGGTGAAAACATCTCTTAGGAATCGCAAAACATTGAAAAAGCCTAAACTTGAACTGCTTGACAGCGCAGTAAATTCGTATATTTTACTGTAAATCCGTATTTTTCTGTATTTTCTGATAATCTGACCTTTTTTTGCGTTCCAACCATAACCCCAGTCCCGAAGGTGACGGATTAGAGGGTTTCTACTGTATTTTTATTAATCCTTATTGAGGAATTGAATGCTGTAATGTCCTCATTTGAGGACGATATTGTTCAAAGCAGTTTTATACAGATTTATTTCATCCCCCCCCCCTTCCTTTCGATTAATTTCAACAGTAGTAGGATTTTTCAATGAATCTTCCTCATTATCAGGCTTCCTAACCCTTATCCAGTTATCATATGTTGATCCAGCCATTATTTCCCTCTTACTGTTGTTGTAAATTGAAACTTGTGAAGTTATTCAGCTAGTTTTGAATGACTGGCTTATATCTTATGTTTTTTAAGCCATCATGCTTGGCAGGACTGACAGATTACTACTACTGACCTTTCATTTATTATTAAATGTATCAAATGCTTTAAGTTGCATGAAATGTAATTCTAAAATTCAGATTTAAATTCAACTGTTTTAGGAAAGTTTAGGCTTTTAAAAATTAATATTCAGAGTTTATTCTGAAGATGTTTTATTAAATAGTAAATAAATAGTTCCTATTAGATAAATCTTCATGTTTCTTTGAATGTCATTTGAAAATTATTCGCATTTTTAATTTTTGCAAAGGTAATTATTACATATGGGTTATATGCGAAAGCTTCAGAAGATTAAATAAACTTGTTCACCTTTCTCTGATAATGCACTTTCTTTGTATCCTTGAAGTCAAATATCAGTTATTTCATAATCTGAAAAAAAAATATTATATACATGCAGAACTTTAAATAGTTATTTAAAGTTATGGTAATTTTGTTTCCTGACTTTCTCTTGAGGTGTTTCTGTGAATTTCTTATACTTCAGTCTATGCTTCCGTAAACCCTGATCATTTCATCATAATATCCTATGACCTTTCCACGTTATGATAGGAGCTCAAAGAAATCACTGACTTTCTATGCCTTTTCTTTTGTTTCTATGTAGGAGATAAGACTTTGTGAAGGCACAGTAGATAGTGTAACATCTTGCATATAAATTATTTCTGGAGTTTTAATATGGCTGAAGAAAATCATTTGTGAATAGTTGTAGTTTTTGTGTGTCACTGTAATTGTATATTGGAGTCCTTTTTAACTTGATTAAATAAAGTCATGAATTATTTTAAAATTTACTGGGTTTTTTTCAGTTCCAGATGGGCACTTGGATTTTAGTAAAATGTTTGTTTTATGTAAAATCATAAGTTTTAAAAATAAAAGTATTTATTTAAAAATTTAATTTCATGTGTTCATAAACTCATTTACTTAATAAACATCATAAAATTCCTGACACTCTACATAACACACAATAAAAATATTTACATAATGCAAAAGCTAAAGCCATGCTTCCATTTTTTGTTGCTGTTGTATGTCCTCCACCCACCCCCGGAAAAGGAAAAAAAAAAAAAAAAACTGCAGGAAATTGAAAGTAATTACTTTAAAACAAGTTAGTACGTTTCTTAAAAACTTACACAAGTCCAGTTGTGCTTAACTTGATTTTTTTTTTTTCCAAACTTACTGAAAGTCTTATTGCAATGCTGCTATTTTTCTGTCAATATATAATTCACAACTTATACAGAATTCTGGAAGTTAACATTGATTCTTTGCAATATTAATAGTATCGATTTACTTTTCTGAGATAAATAAAATTCTATCTATTGCTTCGAGAAAATAATAATAGAACTTTCCAACTTAAGCATGAGTTAGCATTGACACAAATGGTTTCGTTATGGATTGGATTGCATTGTTTTATTGGTGGAATAGGAAAAAATATATTGAAGCAAATATACTAAATCAAATGTCCCAAACCGTAAAAAAAAAGAAGAGTGATCTTCGTAATGCTGAAAATAGCTTCAGAAGCATTTCTGTAGTTACGTATTATATAATACTACCATGACTAATTTACAAAACAAACTTATAATTGCCATTGAAGCAGTATTTAATTTATGTAAGAATTAACGTGCTCTCTTAGAACGCATACGTGGAGATATTTTGTAATTTTTCTTTTTAACCTGAATTTCAATGACTAAAAAATGAATCCACTCTGAATTATATCGCGACCATAATTGTTAGCTTCTCTCGCATTCTTTCTGCGTAGATGAATATGTAGAAAACCTTAGCTCCTCCTTATTTTGGTTTCCTCTTAGCGCTTGTAGAACAAGTTTGCCTTCCTCTTGTTGGTTTTTTGACTTCTGTATTATGTACTTATCATTATTCATTCGTTTTCTATGGAATTGAATATTTGTGTGCGCGGCGCTAGCTTTTTGATAATTGTATATTCATTAACAGAGTTAGTTATAACTTAATTTCTTCCTCAGATTTAAAGTTTAGTCTTTATAGTAAACTTTTGGAGCTTTTTTTATCCTTTTAATGATCGAAAAGGTCGTTGATGCCCTTGAGTTAAATGAACCGTGAGAACCAGTTCTTAATATTAAAAAAAAAAAAAAAAAAGTTAAATAGATAAATTTTTTACTTTTTTTATAATCTGAAAACTTTTCTTTAATTTAAATAAAAAAATCTATGCAAAATTAAGATATTTGAATGAAAAAAAGTATTATTAAACCAAAGAAAAGTATTATTTGATGAATTGCTAGCCTCTTCCAAATCTAAAAGAGTTGATAGGAATATGAAACTTGTATGTGATACCTATATAATGACATCAAATAAATCGCTTTCAAAGAGAGGATGGATTTGAAATAAATATTAAGTATTGTTTAGTTAAAATTGTATTTTCTGCCTTAAATTTCTTAGTTTTTGATAGGCTGTTAGAATCTTTAGAACTTGTGGCCATTCTTATTGTCTTGTGCAACTTTCATTGGTTCATTTCTGAGATTATTATTATTTTTTTTAACTACTATTTAGTAATTTAATTCCATTCAATCTTAGTTAAAGGAACAGATTTTTAGATAACCTTAGCTTTTTAACAGTTCTTACATTAATCCTTGTTAAATTCTTGAACTGAGCAGTCATTCGTAACTACGAATGAATGAAAAATTCCTCAGTTAAAAGTCAGTATATATATTGCAAAAAAAACTTGCAAATTAAGTCAGTTTTTGATGAAGTTACTTAATTTTCATTAATTTTTTAACACTGTAATCTCACCCGAGGTGATTTGTTTCATGAAGTTTTCTTCAGGAAAAAATACGGAAATAAAATATATAAAAAATATATATTTATATGCATATATACATATATATTTTATTCATGGAGAAAATCAGTTGGTGGATAGAAGCCTCAACATCAAATGTGATGTATTAATAAGAAAGATATTAAGTGGGGGGTAAAAAGAAAAAGTCAGCTCACCCAAATTGGCTACCATAACGTATATATGATATAATCATATTGAAAAAATTTTGATTTTTTTTTTTTCTTCTGAAATTTTGCTGTTTGACTGTCATACAAATTGAAATTTCTTGATATTATTAATTTATCTGTAAGAATTAGGGGGGAACTTCTCATTAAATATGTGCATCGCATGTTTACAGGGTTATGCATGGCCCTTCTACAAACCTGTGGATGCAGAATTGTTAGGGCTCCATGATTATCATGACATCATCAAGCATCCAATGGACTTGGGGACGGTTAAGGTTAGTAAGGGAAGTCTAATTTATGACTTCTCTTGTCCATTACTTATTTGAATATTTAACGTTTTTAACTTTGATTCAGATGTTCAGCAAACTTAATTATAGATTTGAATTCCTTTTGTTAGAATCAACTAGAATTTTCTATCATATTTTAAGTATTTTCTGAAGTGGTTAGTACTTTCATCCAGTCTTTAACAAAAAAAAAACTTTAAATTCAGGTTATGGTCCTGTTTGGGTGAATTTTATTTCATTATGGAAAAAAAAAAATAAGTAAATAAATTTAAAAGTCATAACTTTTTAGTTTCAAATGTTCTGGGAAGTAAATTACTTCCAGCTGTGTATCCCTGCATAATATTGAAGAAAATTAAATAAAATTTTATTAGTCAACTAAATGTTAAGTGTTGCGTTTTCTTTACAGCAAAAAATGGACGTCAGGGAATACAAAACAGCAGCAGAATTTGCATCTGATGTTAGGCTAATATTTACCAATTGTTATAAATATAATCCTCCTGACCATGACGTTGTAGCCATGGCAAGGAAGTTGCAGGTGAGAGGTTTTTTTAATACCTGAATCCGTATTATTCTCCACATCTATACATCAACTATTGCCTATTCTCAAAAATAAACTAGAAAATAATAAATTTTTTTTAAAATTTATTGCACTTCAAGGATTTGAATTGCATTCTCTAAAAATTTGAGGTAGTTAATTCAGTCTGTAGGTTCAGCGATACATTCAAATGAAATGTAATAGACGCTTCTTTATTTATTATTTTTTTTATTTGAACTTGCCAAAATATCTTCAACTTTATACTTCATAGTAATAATTGCTTCCTGCAGTTGACCAATAGTGTAGAGGAATATATGCAATGATATAGTCATGTGTATGTTACTCTTTCAAAAAAAAAAAAAAAGAAAATTAAAATCATTTTATATATACATATAATTTTTTCAATTATAGGCGTTTAAAGGCATGTTTAGTAGAATATCCTACTAAAATATTAAATGTTTATTATTGATACTCTTTATTATTTCTGTATAAGATTTACATTAAGTGTAAATTTTTGTATTTTTTAGGATGTGTTTGAAATGAGGTACGCTAGGATTCCAGATGAACCCACACCAAGCATTCCAGAAACGCCTGCACCAGCTGTAAAGCAGGAAGTGTCGAGTAGCAGTTCAAGCAGTAGTTCTTCTGGTAGTTCATCCAGTAGTGATACAGAAGACAGTGAGGATGAGAGAGAGAGGAAATTGTTACAACTGCAGGAACAGGTAAACTTGTTTTCAATGAAATGCTAATAATAAAAAAGCTGTAAATCTTTGCAAGAGGATGATAATACATGCGCGTCATATGAGTTGCCTTTTAAGAAGCATTGAATTTGGTTTTTCATCATGTTCTATGGTGATCTAACTGGGTCTTTACTTTTTGTTGGAGGCAATAGGGATATTTGCATGTAATCTGATTGCTTAAATCTTAGTTTCAAAAATAAGTTTTCAACTAATGTTTGTGATTTTGGAAATGTCATTATACATATATTTTTTTATGTTTGTCGTAAAAGTATTTAATGTTCTGTAGATTTTTACATATTTCATTAAAGCTTCAAATTTGATAATATATGCATGTGAACTCTTGGCTGCAAAATAATTTACTGATCTTAAAAGCATATTGCGGTCTTGATCGAGCCTACGAAAGTCAGTTTTATCAATTTTGACCATGCTGTTACCTTAATGTTTATTAAAATTATTAGGCTTTATAAGTTATTGAAGTACAATTATATTATCACAACTGTGTGATTTATTTTTTTTTATTTATTTTAATGCATGATTATTGTATACAGTCGGACCCCGATTTAACGAACCCCTATTTACCGAATTTCGCGATTTAACGAATTTTTCTTTTTCCCTGATTAAAATGAAGGCAAAAACCCCTATTTAACGAATAAGAAACCCCAAATTAACGAATTATTTCAAAAGCCGAAATTATTTTTTTTTTTTTTTTTGTTAGTTTGAGTAAACGTATCTAAATGCAGCAGGATATAAATGACGCTGTATTTTCTTCTCTCCATAAAGTCGAAAAAGAACTTTTTCGAGTCGGGAATCAAGGAAATTGTCAAACATTACTAATTACATATTTCAAATTAACTAGTGCGTAATTATTCGCTGTATTATTAGTGCTGAATAAAAAATTTACAATTTCTTGAGTATGGATATTTTTGTGTAGTTGCTATTAGGGCTGTTCCATAAGGCTAAGTGCAGAAATTTTTTATTTTGGACCCCGATATTACGAATAACCCCCGATTTAACGAATAAAATTTTCGGTCCGGATGAATTCGTTAAATCGGGGTCCGACTGAATTTGTTTTTGTTTTCTTAAGGTTAGCTGCCTTTTTTATTATGATTTTTATAAACTGCAGGAGTATATCATTGATCTTTTAAAAATTAGACATTTTATAACTTTATTTATTTGTGAATTTATTTTACTAGTTAAAGCAAATGCAAGAACAGATGCAGTTATTAGTACAGGAAAGCCGACGGAAAGATAAAAAGAAAAAGGAGAAAAAGAAGAAAAGCAAAGATAAAGAGAAAGAAATTAAGCCGCCTGCCGATTTACCTCCAGCTCCACCAGTTGTAAATAATGTGGCAACTCCAGCTGATCAGAAACCACCTAAACCTTCGAAGACAAAGTCATCATCAAATAAAACACCCAACCAAAAATCATCATCAACACAAGCAAAACGGCAGAGGTCTAATAGCAAGTAAGTTATGAAATTTATGATTGCTTAATTCTGTTGATTGATCATAGAGCTTTATGAACCATTTTCATAGAAAATAAAGAAATAGAATGATTAAGTTAATGGAAAATAACATTTTTTTTCTTTCTTTTTTTATGTAAAGGGGGGAGGGGCGAATTACATGTGAAGTAAATTGGTTTCATATCGTTGAATGCTGAACATGGAATGAAATACTAGAATAACATTACTCTTCTAATATATGTTAAACAGCTAATTTGATAAGAATTGAGGCAGCTTAGAATTTTACAATAAAAAAAGGGAGCATTATTTAATTTTCGACAGTTAAACAGAATGTTTTTGCTTTACTAAGATCCGTTTCTTTTTTGTCTTTTTTTTTTTTTTTTTTTTATGTTGCTTATTTTTAATATACATTGCTGTATGTTAAGTTTTTGTATCATTGTAAGTCCTCATTGTTTAAGTTGCTTAAATCCAATTAATTGTCACTATTTTGGTTTTAATTCTTCTCTATGAGACTTTTTGAATAGCCTACAGAAAGATAATCAAAATTGGATTGATCTCTTACAAAGGAAGCAGACAGTGTTCAGGAAAATCAAAATTTAGAATTGTAACAAGGAATTTATTGAAAACAAAATGCAATAATAAAAGTTAAAGACTTCATGAATGCTATTGAAGATAACGAAGCTTTCTTGATCAGTGTACTACTTCAGGCTAATGTTGCAAAAAAAAAAGTTCTGGTTTCCACAGAATATTTTATTTTATATGATAATGTTTTATAAAGACATTGAAAAAAATTGCTTAATAAGCTTTTGCAGATTTGATTTTGTTCATAATAGTAAAAATCAAAAGTTTAAAGTTTTGTTAATTTCTTCTGTATGATTGCAACGAACTTTATGCTGTTGTGTAGGTTTATTCATAACACCATTAGTCTCAAACTTGTTTTAATATAAGGGCAAAAATGACAAGTGCAGACTTTTTGTAAGCTGTAATGTTATGTTCCGATTTACCAATTGGGCACAGATAGATGAGCAAAATTAGTCAAAGTTTGCATCTTTCTGTACAATCGTTATTTCTTTTCCCCATCTCATGATGGTTTTGGGGTTTCTGATCAACTGTCACTTTGTGAATTTGTGAGCAATAAATGAGCTGCAAAATAATCTAGGCTACATAATGAATAGTTGGCCATGAGTTTGAGATCACTGCATTAGAAGAAAAACAACACTGATAGAAATTGTCATTGTTTTACCTGAATCTGATTTTATAATAAAAGCTGTTCATTGCTGGAAGGTTTTGATTCACGAGAATAGCTATTGTTATCACCTTAATATAAATAAATAGTTTGATAGGTGAAGTAAATTTGCTGCATCCATTTTCCAAATTAATGAGGGTGGAAAAAACAAAAATTTACTACAAACAAATTATTTGGTAAAATTGACATTGCCAAATTATCTTTTCAAGGAACCATTAAAGAAAGAAAGAAAGATTGATATGTTTTGGAATAATTTTTCATTTAGTTTTTTTTTTTTTTCTTAATTAGAAGTGAGAGAGGAAAGAAATGAAAAGTTTGATAACCAGCCTTTTTTTTTTATCTGAAGCATTTAGAACTATTAAATCGGCCGAGTATTTTATAACACAAAATGTTAAATTTAAACATCTTGCATTCAATTTGATTTGGGATAAAGTTTTTTTTTTAATTGCAAAACATTTGCAGACTTTCCGTGCATCTGTTGATGTTTTGTATTGTTATCAAGTTTTAACAGTCTTACGATTTTATACAGTCCCTTTCATAAATGGGAACTGTGACTTTTTATTTTATTTTACCTCCACTTCTTCTGTCCCCAGGTCATCTTCCAAGAAAAGTAAAAATTCTGCGCCTGCATTTGATAGTGAAGACGAAGATAATGCAAAACCAATGTCGTATGATGAGAAGAGGCAGCTCAGTTTAGACATTAATAAATTGCCAGGTATGTTAATTTTCTTCTTATAAAAGTTTAACTTGGTGTTGGTCATCCAATGCTAATAAAATTAGCAATTTAAAATTACCATATGCTTCGAAATAGAATAATTCTTGTACATTTCATTTAAAGAAAGCTTGTTTTCTATTTAATTTTATATCAAGAGTTCATCATTAAATGTTCTTTTTTATTTGCGAAGATTAAAATGTGTTTAATAAATACTGTGGTACTAATTTTCCCTCATCGTAGTCCTTTTTTTTATTTATGTTGCAGTTGAATTAATCATCATTTTTCTACAGAGAACATTGTGTGTTTTTGTATAAAATTAAAAGAGTTCTTTACTTTATTTATTTTATTTCATATCATTTTAATTGCATATAAATTAATTTCAAATTCTCTAAATAATTATATGAATTTCATAACGGATATCTATATTAAATTGAGTTAGAAGGAATGGATCTTGAGAAAAGCTGTTCTTCAGATCAGGCTGTTCAGAATCTAGTGATTGAAATATTTTCAGCTTCAAATACCTCTTTTTTGAGAATTCACATCCTCAGAATTTTTTATAGGATTAATTATGGGTTTATAGCTAATTCAACTTTTTACTTTTTTATGCTGTATTTATAAAGAACAGTGAAGGAATTATTTTAAGGTTTTACTCTGAAACAAACTTAACAAATAGTGCATTTTAGGTGGCTTTACAATTTTACAATGATACAAATGTTCCAAATCTCATGCCTTTCTTTAATTGGCACAACAACAGAAGTTTAGTGTTTGCAGGGATGAAATCGCAGATTACCCTCCTGTTTTGCCTGCTGAATTTGTCTATTGCATGTTCAAGAAAATGTTATAAATTATCAGATAAGCTTTGGATTGAGGCTTTCCTTTGTGTCATTACAGGAGATGGTGAATCCCTGCAAGTTCTTTTAACAAACAATTGGAAAGTAGTAGGCATCTCTTCTGAACTCTCCCTCCTTATTAAGTTATCCATAATTCACAAATACTTACATGTCACTAATATTGAGCTGCTTGTACGGATCTCTTGTACATTACATGCAACTAACATTGCAAAAACGGAAGATTCCAAAGCCTGTAAGCTAATTTTTGATTGTTGAAAATGGGTATATTTAGTTACCTTAAATTATTACTGGATGATATCCTATTTCAGTTGCTTGATGGAAAGATTGTCTAAGTTTTTCTGAGTTCTCAGAGGGGTGATGTAGGTGAAGACGCATAACATTTTGGCAGCACTGGCTTGTGATGTCTGATTCTAACCCATTCACTTTCTCTTGTCAAGAAGTATGTTACTGACAGTTCTATGCAGTTCTCTAGTGATACAGATATTTAAGGTGTTTATATATGGTTTCGTCCTGTTTTTCAGAATTGGTTATGTAAGGCAGAAACAAGAAAAATGCAGCAAATGACACAAAGCATCCATACCTCAAGAAATAAGATCATTTTATCTGTGTCATTGTATGTGATGTAAATGATCACGATAGTCTTGGCCAAATTTGTTTTGGTGGTTCGATCTTTTTCTCATAATGCCTGTGATTGTGAGTTTGGATGTATTGGTTTGTAATGAACACCGAAAAGTCACTTTAAAAAAATGCTGAAGCGGAAAGATTTTTATTGATTTTTTTGATTTTTTTTTAAACTAATAACAAACAGGAGGAGTAAGTTAAATTTACCAAGTGTGTATTCTTTGTAATGAGTGTTCCATTATTGTTTGTAAAAAAAAAAAAAAAAAAAAAACCAACAACAACAACTAATATCTTATGTTCTCTCTTTTGTTAAAGTTGGCAATTGTTTTTAATTACTTTTCTCAAGCATCTGTCAAGTTTAAAACTTGATACAATGGGAATTTTCTTAAATAAACTGTTAACAAGCCAGTTCGCAAAAGCAGTTGTATTTTTAGTTGTGTTCTGGGATCAGAATTTTTCAATTTGCTGTCTTTCTATCTCGTCAGTGGTGAGATGGGTATTTTTCTTCCTTCTACTAACTCATATACAGCCTTACTTATTCCTGGTAATTTTAATATATCAATATATTGAAAACAACTTTTTAAATGAACTCAACATTGTTTGGAAGGTGCATTCTCAAAAATCCAAGATTCCGATCTGAAATAACTATTTTTAATGCTTTTTAAGGTGGAGAACAGTTATATGATTGTACAGGATTCACGAAGCATCTAAAACTTCATCAGTTAACTCCATTGAAATTATTGCAATTTTGAAGCTTCAGTGATCAAGTATTGTCAATCAGACATGGAAATAATGCAATTCATTTATTTATTTAGGTGATAAATTGGGAAGGGTTGTTCACATCATACAGTCAAGAGAGCCGTCCCTTAGAGATTCAAATCCAGATGAGATAGAAATAGATTTTGAAACGCTAAAACCATCTACCCTACGGGAACTGGAGGCTTATGTTGCATCTTGTCTTCGTAAAAAACCCAGAAAACCTTACTGTAAGTATATATGAAAATATCATAGGTAACATAATTTTAATTGCTAGTTATTTATTGTATTAAGACATTTTAATAGAATTAGGTTTTTAAGATATATAAAAAACTACAGGTAAACTTCAAGACTGTTTTAGTGTCGTGCGAATATTCTTAGGAAATTGGTATTTAATGAAGGATTAACACTTAAACATTTTGATTACAATGAATGTTAAAATTTCTGATGTATTCCTATATCTCCTTATCGCATAGGAATCCATCTTATCAGTTTATTACAAATTACTATGCTATGCTTAATGCAGTAGAGATTATTGGCCTGTAAGGCTAAATAAAATTCATCTCTTGGATTATTTCAAACTTCACACTAGTAAATTGTTTCCTTTATGATTGGAACTTATGATGACGTCAGAATAAATCTTCTTATGGCAAAGGAATGCATCTTATTAGTTTATTATAAATTACTGCGCTATGCTTACTGCAGTAGAAACCATTAGCCTTTAAGGTTATATGAAATTAATTTCTATCAAATCATTTCAAACTTCACACTGCTAAATAGTTGCATTTATGATGCCAGAATAGACAGACATACTTTTACTATAAAGTAATACCTTAATCTTTCTTTTGAAATTTTTAATAATAGCAGTTTTTTTACAGAGTCCAGTGTGTTTGTATATACATATGTGAAAGATAAGTAATAAACTGTAGTCACTGCAAAAAAAAAATATGCTCCTTTTGTGTTGCATAATAAAAGTATTTTAAAGTGTTGAAACTTATTTTGAAAGTTTTGTTTTTTCTAATAGATATTCCCCAAATGGTCTCTAATGTTTGAAAAATAACGAAATGTTCTCTGTAGACGAGACTAATAATGGAAATTATGGTTGACACTTTGTATGTAAATGCTAGCAGTTTAGTCACCCCCCTCTCTACTTGTGTCTTGAATTTGTATAGTATTTCTCATTAAAACCTGAAAATAATAGACATGGTTTTCATTTATAGCGGCAAAAAAGCCATCAGGGAAATCAAAAGATGAACAAATGGCAGAGAAGAAGCAGGAACTAGAAAAACGGCTCCAAGATGTCAGTGGACAATTAGGTTCGGCCACTAAGAAAACTCCGAAAAAAGGTAACCAGGAACAAATTTTTTCTTTTTGCTCTTTTTTAAGGACATGCTTACATTCTTTACATATCTATAATTACTTATTTTTAATTTTAAGCTTTCAATATACTCAAAGAAACCTTTTTTTTAATTAAGTTTTTTATATAAAAAAAAGAAAATTGTAGTTCTTAACTCAGAATGGAAACGTAATCCTATTTTTGATTAAGAAAAAGAAGCTATATCAATTGTTGAATGTTGGTGGATTTAGTATATTTAGGTATATTGTCACAGTATATTAAAAAAAAAATACTTTTTTTTTAATTTTTTTAATTAAATAATTTATAATGTTAAAATGTTTTGAAGTTCATCAATTTTTGAAGAAAACTTTAAGAGATACTATTTTTATAAAATAATATCTATCTAGCCTTGAATATGACTCAAATTAAATTTATAGTCATATTACCTTTTGAAAGTTATAAGATTTGTTTTGGGTATTTTTAGAAATGGCGATAAATAATGTTGAATATTAGAGTAATTTATAGTTAGTTTAATCTAATAAGCTTTATATATAATGTATATAGATGGAATAATGTTGGGCATCTTGGCAGTTGTTAATTTAATGAAGTCAAATCTAAGTAAATAGCACCTTTTAATTCATTCTTTTAAATGTGCTGTTTCGGTCACCATAACTCACTAGCTATTTTGTTACAGAGTCTGAAAACAAGCATGTGGATGTTGTTGGTGGGCCTAGCCGACTCAGTGCAAGCAGCAGCAGTTCATCAGACAGTGACAGCAGCAGTTCCAGCAGTTCCAGCAGCTCTTCAGATAGTAGCGATTCTGAGTCAGGTTAGATCCAGTCCTTCTCACTCCTTAATCATGCAGACTGTTTTGGGTAGGCGGGCTAGACCTTCCAGTTTGAAAATGCCAAGCTAAGCGTTCTTACTGTAGAGAAAAGAGATGCCTTTTTTTTCAGTTTTGGCAGTGCAGTAAGATGCATAGAAATGGGGGCCAAAAAAAAATGACTGTGGCCAAAAGTTCTAGGAGTTATCAAGGCTTATTCCTGCTCTGCTTTCACTGATGCTTTGTGTTTGTGGCCTTATTCCTGCAGTCTTTCTACACTGTAATTGAGTTTTTTGGAGTGTTCATAAAGCTATGAGAGTCTGGAGACCACAGGACAGGCATCAGTATATCAAGTTCCCATGGCACTGAAATCACTGGATATTGGCAAAAGTTATATATATATATATACATACATATATATGTATTTCGGAGCTCATTGTATTTGTGGGTTCATAATTTTTTTTTCCCCCTCCACCTCCATCACCTCCATTCATATGAATGATTCAAAGACATGGGGAGGAGGATTAGTTATTTTCCTGTGTCCCAAACAATGACTGGCAAAAACCAAAATGGGGAAGTCTTGGTAGTGATTCTAATTGATTGCATGTGAAAATTTTAGTTGTTTTTGTCATTTTTTTTTTTTTTTTTTTTTTTTTCCCTTTCACTTGTAATTTGAATTTGGGTGGAAACAAAGCTGGTGTAGTTTATCAATAAATCATGGCATAGGTCTTGAACTGTATTAAATGAAATTTCATTTTTGTGGCTGGAATTAAATGGTCGAAAACAAAATTTGAAAATTAAATTCTAGTATTTTTTAACACCACTGTAAACAGTACAAGATCACTTCAAATGTTTTTGATTGTAATTAGAGATGAGAACTGAAAGGAAGACTTAACTTTTTTTTTTTATTTTTTATTTTTTTTTTATCTTCAGTGAGCACTTGCCAGTAGTGTTATTGAAGCTAGTCATTAATAGTTGGGCACCTGAAATATATAAAAGTTTAATAGGTTTCAATTTTTGCCAATTCATATAGTACATACATGGTGCTTTTTTTTACAACAGAAAAATGAAACTTTGAATCACCAAATTTTGAGCTGGTATAAATTAACTAATTAAATTTTTTCATAATTTTTACCATGTACATGTTGTCAAAGTGACTTGTCATGCGGGAATTGCAGGAGTTTACTATTATGTAGAATATTTGTGAAAAAAAAAAAAATGGTTTAAACATTGAATTTTCAACAAAAATCATAAAGAATTATTAATTTATACTTTGTATCTGTTTTTGCTGCATCTGTAGTTCTTGTCCTACCAAAATGTATTTATTTAAGGGCCAAGTTCTTGTAACAAAACATTATTATTTTTTTATTTTTTTTTTATTAATTGTGTACTGAAATTCATAAAAAGATCATATTGGTGGGGGGATGGGAAACATTAATTGAAAAAATAAAATAAAATATAAAAAAAAAAATGCACAAATTATAAACTAAAGCTAGCCAAAGAGTGCAGCATGTGTTCAGAGGCCAACCAGCTTCTGAAAAGGCTGGAATAAGCAGGGCTTGTTTTTTCTTTTCTTTTTTTTTTATTTTTATTATTATTATTTTTTACCTTTATTAAGACAACAGCTTAATTACAGTTTATATTCTGCATAGCTGATAAATTTTTACTTGCAGGGCAAGTAAGTACTTTACCAAATTTACCATGTGTATGTCATCTATTTACTATTTTAGTTATTTCATTTCATATTTATAGGTAAGAATATTTGAAATATGTTAGGAATAAAATATATATATATATAAAAATGTCAGTGTTTGTTCATTGTGCAGTGTTGGGGGTTTTCAGTGAAACGAAACAATTTGTCATGAGTTCCTAGAAACTTTTCTCAGTTTTTACAACTGTTAGAATTTACCAAACTTCATAATACTTCATCATCACTTTTTCTGTCTTAATTCATTCTTCCTTCCGTCTCTTCATTTCTTCTTCTTGCTTCCTTTTTTTTTTTTTTAATAATGGGACCATGACAAATTAAGTCTTTTTAACAAGTCAGGAGATTAAAACTGGTGATCATGTATCTTAAGAAATATCTTTGCCGGGTTTTTTTTTTTTTTTTTTCTTATTCTCTTGTTGTAAGTGGCAAGTTATAAACCATCTGCTAGAAGGCTGAAGTGCCTGCAATGAAAAAAAAGAGGATGCCTTGCATAGATCACGGGAGTCTTGACTTTGATTGATGTGTGTGTGTGTGCGCAAGTGTTTGAGGCAAGTATATCAAGATGAGGCAGGGAAATCGGACTCATCCTACCAATCAACACTACAAGTCATTTTCCACTTTGACACCTTGCTTCCCAGGTCTGTACTTCATTTGGCTAGCTGGCCTCCATGACACAGTGTTTGCACTCCATGGCTAACTTTTTTTTTTTTTTTTTCTTTGCCTTGATATGGTTGTAAGTTTGGGTTGGAAAATGGCTCTCAGCCAGTTACTACCTAATTGTTTACTCTTTTAAGAATTGGTTTATAATTCATAGTATACTTTTTTTCTTTCTTTTTTTTTTTTTTTTTAGATAAAAATATCTATTTTGTTATTTTGTTTTGTTTTTTTTTTTTCCTTATAAAAATAAATAAAACAAAGAAAGGGCATTATTTAATATTCTTAAAAAACAATCGTATTCCTGATTAATGCCATTTTCCAATCAAAAAAAAAATGACATGTTGACCTCATCATTTCTTGTCGAATAGGCTTTGCTATGATCCATTCACTCTGAAAAATTTGTAAACTACTTGAGAAATTATTAGGTCGACAGAAGGTTTTAATTTTTTGTTTATTTTTACTTTTTTTTTTTTTTTAATTTATTATTTTTATTTTTATTTTTTTTACTCAACTGTTTTTTTTTTACAGTTCTTACAATGCTTGGATAGTTCTTTCCATTTCATATTTCATGATTATTTTTTTTTTAATTTTATTATTATAATTTTCATTTGATTCATTGTATGTAACAATGGTTTGTAAGAGGGAATTTTTGCCCTCATTATTATTCATATTTACAAGTACTTAGTGTCCAGCTATTCAAAACATCATTTAAAAGGTAGGATGCATTAAGTTTTTTTTTTTTTTTTTTAAGTTTTTTTTTATTATTTTTTTTTAAAGTAGTTTTGTGTAGTGAGGCAAAATTTTTGTAGCTATGTTTTTATTTTTATTTTTTTTTAACAACAGTTACAGAAGCAATAACAGATCTGTCAATTTCTTTTCTTTTATTTATTTTATTTCTTTCATTTTAATTTTTTGCTATTAATTTGAATCAATCATGCTACAAAAAATTGTGACCTGTGCATTTAGTTTTAATATAATTGGTGAATGTTATGTACATACCCATATATGTATGGCACATTAGTTAGCATGCCCGTCATATTATTGTAAAGTCTTGTGTAATATCAGTGTGTGTCCTAATCAATGTATATTATAAATATATAATAAAAACTGGTCCATTATTCGTGAATTTGTCTGTGTAAATTTTCTTTATCTGCCTGGCCAAATCTGAGTTGGAAGGCTTCAAACACATGCTTGCACTCATGGCTAAATATTCACAAATATTCTCATTTTGGAAGAATTTTTATACTGATTTTTTTTTTTTAATATATATTTTTTTTATTTTTTATTTTTTTTTTTATTTTATTTTTTTAGGTTAAATGGCCTTAATTTGAATTAAGTGTTTCACTTACTGAAAAATTGTAATTGAAGTGGGCGTGGATAGGGGGTTGTGGTTTCACCATATTGTTTACTTTTATTTTTAATAATTTATTTATTTATTTTTATTTTATTTTTTTTATTGGCATATCAGTCATTTTATTGACTTAGTCAGTAACTTGTGATTATCTTCTCTATCCGTATAATGTAAGGGTGACCAGCGTAATAATATATTCTGAAATTATCTGATAACTTATTGAATATGTGATTATTACTATAATGACATTTGTAGTTCTTCAAGGAATCTATTCTTTTTAGAGACCTATGTAAAGATTAACTTTGAAGATTAGCTCGATTTAACCTGTTATCGCTGCAGCTAAGAGTAAGAAAGGCAAGTTAAATTATAAAAGCAGTTAACAGGTTAAATCCATTGATACTCAGCTTTTTTTATTAATGCAAGACATCCCTTGAAAGTGACCAGAAGTCTGTATCATCCCATTTCAGTGTAAGTTATTTGACATCTTCAGTGCCCAGTTCAAAGCTACTACCAACTACCCGGTATACTTACTTTTTTTTTTTTTCTTTTTTTAAATAGCTTCTTTTTTAAGTCAACTTGAATGAATTTCATTAATTTTGTACTGATCATTAGTTAAAAGTTAGTTTGGATTTCCTGCAGTCCATGAACTCCTTTCTGTTAATACAGCTGTGACATTGCAGAGAACCCATGTGTGGTAGATCTAGGTATCACAGGTATCAGCAAAATGTTTGAGTTGAAATTTTAATTCTTGGCAAACTGGTAGATAATATTTTACAGTGATAGATGTCTTAGTTGAAATTAAATGGAATTAACAAAAATATTGGCGTTGACACTGGTATTTTTGAAAAATGTAAATCCATGTAATGGAATCATAAATATTTCTATATGAAGTGGATTCTATTTTGGATAATATTTCACTGTAATTTACAAATTTTCAAGGCACACCCAGTTGGGAATTGCTGTTATTGTATGGGATTACAGTTAGAAGATTCTGCAGTCTTAAATCTTTCCTAAATTCTCTCTTCACAAAGTATAAATTTAGCTTGGTTTTAAAATTGCTCTGACATTAAAGATTTTTGTGTATTCATTTCATTTTGAGAATTGGTAGTCGTAAAAAAAAAAAATATACTGTTTTTGTCTTGTCTTTATGCCTCAGTTAGACTAAAGTAAAGCAATTAAAGCAGTTTATTTGGTTTAGGATATTTAGTTAGCAACTTTAAAAGTAACGTTTTAAGTGGTATTAGTTTGCTCATCCAATTTTGTTTTAAAATAGTTTTCCAAAGAAATTAAAAAAAAAAAAGTTTATTGCTTCACAATAGTAGTTGCATTATATTACTTATAACTTAAGTTTCTTCTCAGATATACTAATAAGAAGAAATTGAGAAGTTTCCTTGAAGATTTCTAGGCAGCGAGTGAGTCATTATTTATTGTTGACTGTTCTTTCACTCTGAATCTGATAATTATTCATTGGGAAATTAAAATTTCTAATCATTAATCATAAGGTATTTGTTTTAATATTTCCTTCAAACCTCTCCTGATCATCCCATATATTTTTCTTCTGTATTTCAGTATGTTGTTTTTCTTTTTCTTTTTCTGTGTTTTATTTTTTGTTGTTTTTTTTTTTTTTTTATATATATATATATATAAGAGAAAAGAAGAAGAAGTGTTAAGATAAACAAAAAATTTCCATCCTTTTAGCTATTTTGTTTTGTTTTTGTTTTGTTTTTTTAATCTTTTTCTGAAGGAAATGTATTGATAAAATCAAAAATTATGTAATGCCTTTTTTTTTTTTTTTTCCTCTCTGTCTTTGACTCATCATGCGTTATTGTTAGAATTTCAGGAATCGTCATTCCCAGCTGAATTCCTTTCTACTACTGAAATTGTATGGTGTTCCTAGTTTCTTATTTTCTACAGCTAATGACGTGCTAAATTTGATAGAATTGAAATCGGTAGAAAGTAATTGTCTACATACAGGTTTTTTTCCTTTTCAGTTTAATACTTTATTTAAAACCAAAAATAAATCATGTTTTTGGAATATTTACTTAGGTGAATTAAAAATATACTGATCTGTTTAAAGGAAAAATAAAATATCCTCTTGTGTACATAAGTTAGGACTAACTGATTCCTTGAACTTAGGTAACTGACATTGAAAACAAAATGTAAGAGAAGAAATAGCTATGAAAATAATGGAGCAATTCTTATCGATTTGGACAACCCATTGAAGCAGTAGTAGTTCATATATTGAAAGGAATGCAGTTGAATACATCTATTTTTGCTGTAGGTCTATTGGTTTCAAGACTCAAAACTTGGCCGTAGATGTGGTAGTTTTGTGAACTACAAAAATATGTAAAATGAGGATGTAATCCATTATGGGCCCTATGGCTAAACAAGTAATTTCAAGAATTATTATTTCATTGAATTATTTTGTAATTTATGAAAGAAGTTCATAAAGTATTCCAAATGATTCGTAAACATGTGAAGTTAAATTGGGAAAAGAAAAAAAAAATTCAGTTTTAAAATGCTTGCATTTCTGGGAAGAAAAGGTGTCTTTCATTTCTTTTTCTTTTCGTCATTAATAAAATAAATTATCTTTGAAGTAGTGCAAACATTAAATTTTACTTTCATAAATTTTAATTAACTTTAAACATTACTTACTGAAACATACAGATGCATTTATCATAAAAGTTATCTTAAATCAAAATTATAAATTTATTTTGAATTTCAGTTATTTTCATAATAAAATCTAAGTTGCTTATATTATTGTCAGCAAGAATTAAGAAATTGTCTTATTAACTTTTTTTTTTCCAACAGAAATTAATAAGCCTGGTTTATTTGCATTTCTGTTAAAAAAATAATGCAGATTCTGGAGAAAAAAAATTATATTTAGTAGAATTGTACGTATTGCGGAGTCGATATATCTGTTTGAACAGATTTTACTGATTCACTTAACTATAGCCTCATTTGTCTGGTCTTTCATTGTCTTGCAAAACTTAATAATCTAGACTGCAATCCCACATTGTATGCTTTTGTTGCAAATTAAGAGCTGAAAAATTTTATACATTTGTAGTTTCTTCATTTGAAGTTTTCTTTCACATTTCTTTGTGTCGTTTACCAAACCACTGCATTATAGCTAATGGCATGTTCTCTTAAAAAAAAAAAAATTAACATTCCTCTTTGTAGAATCCACATGATGTGTTTGGTCTCCTTACAGAAAACAAGGCACTTAAAAAATGAACAAGTTATGCAGATAAGCACTGTTTTTACAGGTTTTATAAAAACTAGAAAAAAATGTATAGTAGCCCAAATTAAGTAGTTTTCCTACTATTAAACTTTAAATGTACATAATATTAGGAATCTGTCGGAGACATGCAATAGCAAATTGGAGTTAATTCCATTGTTGCCTAAGCCTAACAAATGTAAACTTAGGGATAATGTGACTTCAAATTTCTATGTATTTGCTGTCATTAAAGTGTTAAGTCTGTTTTGATCATTATTCACGTTTTTCTTTTGTCTGTCTATCTCTAACTTCTGACTGCTGCTCTCTTTTAAGATATCACAGCACTTAATATGAAAGGAGGAGAAGCATTCGATCCTCAGCGGAGATTTTTTTCCATGCTTCTCCTCCAAACAGATCCTAGGGTCTACTCAGCCCTCTGTAGAATGGAACCGGAATTTGTTTCCCCGAAGGTACTGGTGGGCGTGCATTGGGCTGACCAACTGATTTCATATTAATCCCAGAACACAGAAACATTGGTCCAACGATGGGCCATAGTGAGCTGCTGTGGGATACACCTAATATGAAAAGCACATTAAAATGCAGGAATGTGTTACATCTCTTCTTCCCGATTGTTACGGAGCAAAAAAACTGATTACTGTACTTCGTACTCAATTGAGAATTTACTCCTAACAAGTCATTAGTCTTCGTAAATTACAAGTAATACATGTTTCAAGAAAGGAAAATTTGTTCCTCTTGAGTCAAAAATGAAGGGATCTCTGTGATAAGGTTGCGAAGCACTACATAGTTTAATATATAAGACAAATAATCCTAGCATTCTCCCACCATATCTAGATTAATCTTTTTCTTTATTTAATAAATGAAGTTATCAAAGTAATGAGTAATTTAGTTTGTGAGTTCAAAGAGGAATTCCTTAGTATTGAACATAGTGGTAAAATTTATTGATGGAAGTAACAAATTCCAGAACTTTCCAGATAAACTTTATCTGTTAGTATGGAAGGGAGTTAGGTTTTTGTTAAAGGTCTTTCAAAAAAAACTGACTTACCAGGAAGAATTTTAAGATAGTCAGAAAAAATGTCTCGTATATCCCCAACCAACTTACGTATAAATGAGGAAATTTCATTTCTAGGCTCCAGAAGTACATTTACAAATTAAGAATAAAGCAATATAAGATCTTTGGAAGGCTCTCGGGTATGTTGATTTCTCCAATTTGTAGATTATTCTGTTTTAGTTTAATATGGAGCACTAAAAAAAAAAAAAATGTTTAGATCTGTGTAACTTTTTCTCTCACTGATCTTACATCTCTTTGGGTTATTTGCCAAGATGCTCCCCTCCAAACACAGTAGCAGATGTTATAGATCTCTTCTGTATACAGTCGTCTCCCCCATATCATAACAACTTATGTAGTGTTCTTCAATCCTGAGTAGAAGAGATTTACGTTATCAGATGTCTGATTAAGTGGTTCAGGCAATAGCTATGGACTACAGTATGTGACCAACTCAAAAGAGTTGAAAAGATCAAACTCAGATATGAAACTTAAAACTTATGCAACTTTAAAGATTCAAAAAAAAAAAAGAAAGAAAAAGAGGTAAATGTAGGAGTGGCCTCAGCAGATCTAAAAACAACTGCTGTAAAATTTTTGAGATATGGTCATCTTATATTTTTTTTTCATTTTGGGGAGAGGATTCTCATTTTATTCTATGCAGAACATTTAACGAAAACTTAAGGGAAAAGGTGCTAGTCATTGTAGATCTTGCACAATGTTTTTCTGCAGATTGTGATTATCAGATTAATCATGTGAGCTATTGTTTTTATTCCATTTTTTCACCAGACATAATGCAATTTGATTTTTTTAAAAAAAAAAAAAAACACCAAATTCCTGCTTTTGTATATAAAGCATATTTGCTCCCCACAAAAATAATGAAGGTTCTATTGTTCAAAGCATCTTTGCAGTCAAAATGATAGATATGTTACTTTTGAGTGTTGATGTTATATACATCAAAACCGATATCTTGCTGTTTTATTCTTGTGCTGGGTCAGTTGATTAAATCAGCTAAGTATTGTCTTAACCTTTTTCTCAAATCTATTTAAATACTTTATATATTCAAATTTCTTAATTGATATCTGATTGGCTCACTATTACATCTCCCTTTCTTTGCAAGCTAAAGGGGGTGGGAAGATTAAGCAGACATCCAAGACATTTTCAAGTAAGTCTGGAAACTTACGCTGCTTCTTAATTTTAAAATAGTTCATTTCAATGATCACCATAATTCATTGGAAAGTTAGCTTGGAATATGGTATTGAGAAATGCATAAAAGCAAAATTAACAATAATTAAAAAAAAAATATCAATAAACAATATTTTCATTATTTGATAGGTCATCTCGTCAAATATTAAATTTCATTATAAAACTTTTTTCTCATTACATTGCTTTCCATTTCAAATTTTACAGCATTTGCTAGAAGAATTGAAACTAGAACCCATGGTGTCGACTTTAGGAGTAAATCGGTTAAAACGGCTCATTTATATCTAATACTTGATGGTTCATGAGTTTGAAATCATTCCATGAAGTATGGTATGGGTTAGAAAGCTGCTGTTAACGTTCGTACTCTAGCGTTACATGTCATTACTATGAGATAAAGGGAATTCTTTGAAAATTTTGCGAGATCTCGACTTGACCAAAGATATCATTAAAAATCCTATTAAAAAACCCTTTCTTCTCTGCACCTTCCTGCTGATTGTACAATAAGCTCTCATAGCCTATAGGTATGACCACATTGGAATAAATTCACTACAGATCACAATTTTATTAATCATCTGTTTGGTTTTCTGGAATTCAGTATAATGCAGATAGTTTCCCACCTTGAGAGTAATCAATATATATATATTACTCGGTAGAGAACGTATGCAATCTTACAGTTTAGAGTCATAATAAAATTGTATTGATTTTATTTTCAGCTTTTTCCTGAAGAAATTTTCTGTACATGCTTTCTCCCTGCTGTATCAAAAACTTCATTTTGAGAGCTATAAATTGTGAAATATTTTTTTGCAATGGATTGCAGGGTTAACTTTTGATTTCCAAAACATATAGATCTCATTATTGATTTTCTGTTTGCATTTCTACAGGTCTTTTCACAAAAATCATTATAGCTTACACTGTATATTTTGTGTAGATAGAAATTCACAAGTACTGTCTTGATTTTATCATTGTTGGAATAGTTAATACACTTGTGCATTCAATATCCTATTCCATTAAGATCTTTCAACTGTTTCACATATGTTTTCTTAAAATGTTCATTTTCTGTAAGTGAAATTCTTTGGTGAATTTCATTTCAATCTTAAGTTCTAGTTTATATGCTTCCTTATTTTCTTAATTTCTTTCGTTATCTTGCATTTTTAATACACATATCAATAAAAGCTATTTTTCTTTTTGCTTTAGCATAAAGGCAGAAGAAATTCGGAAGTGGGACGAATAATGTATTTATTTGCCTAGGCACAGTAACACACAAGCTAAATTGTTTGAGATACATTTTATCCTGTGTGGGATTTATTTACAAATCCCGTAAATCTTTGTCAGTAATGCATCCATCACTTGCAATTATATAGAAAGTGTTCTTTGATACGGCAAAGATATTTCAAACAATATGGCAAAGAAATATTTAAAACATGAATTGATTGTGATTTGTTAATTTTATAGTTGTCAAAAAATAAAGTAATTGCTGTTCACACATTACGTACATTTCTTTACTGTTGTTTTTTTTTTTTTTTTTTCCTTTTTTTTTTCTCCCCATTTTTCTTATTTGTCATTAAAAAATTGGTACATTTTGCTTATTCTTAAGCTTGGCCATTTTTACTAAATATGATAATTTTAATTTATTGATTGTGTACCATTTTGTGCCAAGAAGAAAACAAATCTGAAGGGTTGATGTGAAATAAAAAAATTTGCTTACATAATCCGAGTTATTCCATCTTCAAGAGAGGCAGTTTTTGTGAATATTCATTGTAGTTAGCACTGTTTGTCTTAGGCAATTGATACTGTTTTCTCTTTAATCTGCAGATAATACCTTCTTACTCCACAATCTAGTGGTAGAGCTTTTTTTTTTCCCCCTTTGCAGTGGATTATTTATCAGACAAATGAGTTTCTCTGCTGAATAAAGGACAAAACATAGCTAATGTTGACTGAGTGAACATAGTAATAGAAATACCATTTTATAACATAAAATAATGTTTCTGTTATTTAACTTATTACTTTACACCCTATAGCTAACGTCATTGAGAGCTCATTGTGCTGAATTATCATACTTTATTCTACAATGATGGGAAACAGTCATTAAACTTATCTAGATTATTGTTACGTTAGACAATGAATGACCAAACAAATCGGGCTATTGTTGAGTGAGTAATAGAAAACTGTATTTCCAAGTGACATTTTTTCTAGCTTTTAATATAAATGTTGAAAACTCTTCACACATAGTTTACATTAATTGAAAATACAAAACTTAGTTGTTTCATGTTTATTATAGCGTAATAATATCAAAAACATACGTCAAATTTTAGAAAATAATATTGTATTTCTATTTTTTAATCTCATACCAATGTGTAGTGATGATACCCCTTAATAGGAGTGTGTGTGTTCCATGGCTGGCGCCATAGCATTTATAATAGTTGCAATCAAATGAAAATAAGCCATTTAAATACTTTTGTTTTAATTAATCGGATATGACATGGGATTTTTTGAACAGATTTATAAGTAGTTTCAACTGTTTGTTGATAGACGAGTAGTCTCTACTCGTTTGTATTTTAAAGCCATGTTTACTTATGCTTATTTACATCTAATTCACAGTAATACTTTGTCTTTGCACAAGTTTTTTGAGTGTCTTCACTTCCTGTATCTCAAAAAGAAATAGAAAGACTTCTAAGAAATCTATATTACTAAATATATCTAAAAGAAAGTTACATAAAATAGTTTTAAAATAGTTACTCTTTTTCAATAAAAAAAAATAAATTAAAAACAAAATAGCTTTGGATTTTGATGTTGTGTGGCCTTATTTGGCAGTATATAAACACTTTATGTAGTGAAGCAAGTAGAAGAAGGAGTGAGTAAATGAGAGAAACCTCTTGCAGACTCATCCTAAATAGAGAACAATAAATGTAGATGTAAATTGTCTGCTGGGCGATTGAATTTATTCATTCTTTTCTGTTTCCATGCAACATATGTTGGCAAGTAGATAATTCCAAGAAAGAAAGAAAGAAAGAAAAAAAATAGTAAAAAAATTCATAATTGTTTAAGAAGCGCACACATCCCTCCCCATTGGCATGAGACCTGTTAAGAACTTTGAAGTTAATAAATGATAGAATCTGGTTTATTATTTGTTTTTTGTTTTTTTATAGTACAACTTTTATTTTGATATCGACTAAAGTTAAAACAAACGTATGAACTTTCAAAATTTTGGAGGTCTTCATTTTAGCAAGTTAAATAACCTGATATTAAATTAATCGCACAGTGTAAGTAAATTTTTGATTGAGACCTAGTTTTATGGAGAAAAGAATTATTGATTTTTAATGTTTGAAAAAAAAAAAAATGTTATACGTAGAACTAAAAAAAGTGAATACAGCTATAAGCTTCATTTTCTCTGATATTAAGATCAGAAAAACCTTTAAAAGCGCTGCAATCTCGAGCTCTTTCATTTCAAGTTATAATGAGGTGTTTGTCTTACCATGGGTCATAATGTGCTGGGCAGGATTTATCACAGGCTTCAAATATTGGGCGAGTGCAAAAGTTCTACCCGTTTTTATTACCCATAAAGAAGAGGAAATAAACGCAAAATGAACAGTACCTATTACTGTGCATAATCCCCATTGCTTTCTAGGACCTTTTGCCATCTTTCTGGTAGGAGATGAATCCCATGGCGGTAAAATTTCGGCGGTTTCGAGTCGAAAAAGTCTTGGATGGCAGTTTTCATAGCATCAAGATCATCAAAGATTTTCTGACTGAAGGAATTGTTCAACGCACGAAATAGGTGATAGTCAGTTGGTGCCAAGTCAGGAGAATAGGGAGGGTGGGGTAAAACCTCCCAACCAAAGCCCAGTAACTTTTGGCGAGTGATGACAGCAGCATGTGGCCTGGCGTTATCGTGATGAAGGATAACACCGCGACGATTGACGAGACCTAGCCGCTTTGCTACCAAATTTGAATTCAACATGTCTAACTGTAGACAGTGAAGGCAGCATTGATGGTTTGGTTGAGTGGCAGGACCTCCCAGTGAATTATTCCCTGCACATCCCACCCCACACTCAATAACATCTTCTTGGGATGAAGTTCAGCTTTCGAAGTCGATGCAGGAGGATCAGAAGGGCGACACACAGTCCTACAACGCTTTACGTTACGGTACATAACCACTTCTCATCTCCTGTCACAATTCGTGTCAAGAATGGGTCAGGAAACACAGGTGGCGATTTGGTGATCCCGTTCCTTAGCTATCAGGTTATGTGGAACCCAACGATCCAACTTTCTCGTAAAACCCAACTTAACCAGCCGTCTCTCGACCGTTGTCCGGTGTACGTTGAAGGTCTCCATTAATTCTTGCACGGTTGGGTTCGGGCTGTTCCTTATGGCTTGGTCCTCTCCAACGTGTGATGGCCGTCCACTCCTAGCCTGAAGTTGGCAGCTTCTGTCTCCTTCCCTAAATTTACGAAACCATCGACGACATGTGCTTTCGTCTATTGCATCCTCCCAATAAACTTGACAAACATTGCGACATGCTGCGGCTGCCGTACTCTTTTTATCGAACTCGTATAAAAAAACAATGTCTTATATGCTCCTTCTCGCGTTCCATGTTACACCCTCTGATATTTTTTTTGAGATGATTAACTTTGTGAGACACGATGCATTTATATGTGAGGCATCCACACGTTTCATTGGTGTCGTTACAATGTCATGTGTGAGGGCAATTCCATTGCAAATATTCATATTTAAAAACAGGTAGAACTTTTCCACTCGCCCAATAGAAATAGGCTGAACAAATAGTGAACCACGTAATTGCTGAAATAATGGGATGCTTTATATATATATCAAATTAAAGTATCCCTAGGCAGATCGCTCTGGAGAGAACCAGTGGGCAAAATGATGTCAGACTTGTATACATTCCAGATCTGCAGAAAAGATTTCTGCAATAAAAAATAGTTCAAAAAATGATCAAAGGGAAAATATGGTGCTGCGTGGGACTACCAATGAAGGGTAGTAAGAACTGGATATGAGAGTGAACGGGAAAGGAACCATAAACAACAGCATACCAAATGGTGTTGAGTTATTTTTATTCATTCATTCCATACAGTATGTAAAACTAGTTAACAGCACCGAGAGATTACTGAGGCTGCAGGGAAATGTCAAGGTTAGTCAGAGACAATGTTCTATGTGTTGGCCATTCTGCAGGACCAAAAGCTGATGCCTAATGCCAGCAGAACGCAATTAATCTGCAGAGGTGTTTCGCGTGTGCAAACCTTCAAATGTGTTCTGACCTTCAAATGTGCCCCAATAAATCATGCTTTTGAGGTCCCAAACCAAAAAAAAAATCACAGGAGTTAAGAACTGATGAACATGGTGGCCATCTTGTTGGGATTGTGCGACTGATGATTCTATCCTCTGTGAAATTTGTCGAAGCAACGTTTAAATATGATGTCCCATGTGGGGAGGTGCTCTATCTTGAATAAATGTTGTCATGTTGATGCATCCTCTTTATTAGAGGTGCAGAATGACCAAACTGTGCAACGTAAAGTACATGGCATGCTGCAGAAGCTTCTTTTTTTTCAGGCCACTTTTTCACACAGAGTTTTAGTCTCGGGATACACAATAAGAATGTGTGAGATGCTGCCTTAGATATGTGAGAAGTGGAAGTAGCCAATCAAAAAAGTCCTTTCTTTGGTCTATTTTGGCTCACTAATTTGAGATGTTTTCCACTTTGGGATTAACTTCTAAGATTTTTATAAGACTAAAAGATGCTTTATCCCAAAACTTTCTTTGTGCCTTCTCCTAAACAATATGTGTTGCATATCTGTAGTATATAAAGTTAATTTTAAACAACAAACCCCAGAATTCATGTGGCATTTTCAGATAAGCATAGTTGTTTGCTTAGGAAAAATTTATAATTTATTAAAATTGAATACTAAAACATTTTAAAGTTTTTGCAACATATCAAGTTCTAAGCGTGTTCCTATTGGAAAGACAGCATTTCTTGCTCTGTTACTTTTTAACAGTTTCCAACCAAACCAAATTGAAGAAAAGGGAGAAAATATTTTAAAATTCTGCAGGAAATCTATTGAATCCTTATATTCCAATATGTTTGAAATTGTTCAGTTATTAATCCTATGTGGGTGGCCATGTTTTTTCCTCCTTTTTTTTTTTTTTTTTTTTTTTTTGCATCTTATTTTTATTAATTAATTTTTTTCAAAGTAAAATGATCATATTTTTTTTTCTGTGTATAAATGAACTATTAACTTTTCAAATGCACATTAGTTTATTTTGGAATTATTAAATTTATTTTATGAAAAACATTATTAAACTCAATTTTTGTTACATATTTTAACAAAGTTGTTTTTTTTTCAAAAGCCTGAAATAGAAAATATTTTACAATAAATAAAAAGTTAAAATAGCCAAATTAAAGTTTAATATAAATTAAAATTTAATGCACTGAAATTGCACAAAATATTTGAGGTAAAGAAAGTTTATTGTTTATATTTTTTAAAACGCACTCTGTCTCAGTTTACTTGGTTATTTCGGCCTTATTTGTAATGCAGAAGTGCCAACTTCTTGCTGCCCCTTGTCTTACTATGTGCATTACGACTCCTATAATATTTAAAAAAATTAAGTAAATAGATAAATAATTTTTTTGATTACATCAAACCAGAGAAAAGTTAGTTACTGACATAATTTGTATTGGATGTATTGCAATTTAAGGCCATTCTTTCCTTTTACTCTTTGAAAATCCACGAGATGATTGATTTTCGGCCATATCTAAAAGATCGTTACTATCGCTATCTGAAAATGAACTACTGCCATTGTAATTTGCTTTTTCATGAAGCAATTTCTGATCCAAAAGTTCTTCAAATCATTAGATAACTCAGCTTCACTATCAGAATCATCTCCTTTATTTATTTCAGACTTCTGGGATTTCTGAAAATCTGAAGAAAAAAATTTCTTACACGGATCATGCATATATGCATGATTTGTCCTGCTTAATAAGAATATAAACTGAAACTTTCTTAATCAAAAGTAATAAAAAAAAAATTGGAAGTGGATATTTTTATTTTGAGCAGATATAACTTAAAGCATAATGAAAATGCTTAAGTCTGCTTATAACTAGTCGGAACTACGTGCTCACTTATGAAATTTTGAGTGTCTGTAGCAGGCTATCTTCCTAAACGGGTAATTGTGATGGTCACCTCTGATGCCTTTTGACACTTTTATTGGAAGTATGATACATTGTTAATTTTTGATGTACCGTATATGCTCCAATAGAGGCCCCCGGCGTTTATTTGCAAAACTAGCCTCGGCTTCCGGCGCTTAATAGAGACCAGCTGCTATTAGAGGCCGGCCATTATTAACAAAAAGCTTCAGAACGCAATATTTTTACACATAAGTACCGGCTAATATTACCAACAGCTACTTTATTTTCCGCTTTCTGCTTGCACCTTTGTCCACTTTCGCAGACACAAGATTATCGTATTGTTTCTTCCACTTTCTGATTCTTTTCGGATCAACACCATAATGACAAGCGGCTGCCTCACCGGAAGTTTCTTTCACGTATTCCACCTCGCGAATCTTAAAAGCAATGTCAAATGACCGTTTCGGCGGCATTTTGCAAGGCAATATACTGTAAGGTATTATGCACGACTAAAAAAGATACGGACGCTTACACTAGTACTGGTAGGCAAATATCAAAGACCCGGCTACTATTTGGCCGTGTCCTCTCTGCAGCCCGGCGCTTATTAGAGACCGGCCACAATAAGAGCCTCGGCGTTTATTGGAGCATATACGGTAATTATCTAAATGATGAATCAACCAATAATATCTAATGTGAACTACTTTTTTCCTAGAATACTATCCTTTTATATGTATGAAGTTTTTCATTTCACAAAATGGAGTTTTTCAATATATTTGATTTTATTAACTGAAGGGAAATGGACTGATCTGAGATTTTTAACTAATCGCCGTCAATAGCAATTAAGTTGTGCATTTCTAGTTAAGTCGACAGAACAGTTAGTAGAAATGTCAAGCTTTTCATTTCATTTTGAAAAGTAATTCTTTTATCCTTTCTAAATACCGTACAGTCGTCTCTTTTTTAATAGCAATAGCGAAAACAGAATAATGTTTGTTTGCTTTTATAAATCTTTCATAATCAAAATTTGGATTTAAAAATAGAAAGTGTTATGGACTGCATTTTTGATAATCCTATAAGTAACAAACTATCAAAAGAATTAGTGGTGAAAAATATTTATCTTTATACATTTTACTCTTCAGTTTCCTATTCCTCATCTTTACCAATAAATGTTGGGCCTGTTGTGTCTGTCTGGTTAAAAAATACATGTATGTAAACAATAAGATGCAAAAGCTTATGAGAAATGCTGGTCCTTAATTACAGGAATATCTTTGTTAGAACTCAAAGTCCATAGGATTGAGAACTCGTGATGCAGCTGCCAATGGGGATGTTTAAGGTCTCTGGGTCGAGGCTGGAAAAGTCACGTGACGTAGGTGTGTCACTTCTAAAAACATG
>JAFIDM010000006.1:44014591-44056513 GCA_023159025.1 Thereuonema tuberculata
TTTTTTTTTTTTTTTTTTTTTCTCCATTTTCGGATGCAATGGGGAGGGAACAAAACCTAAGAAACCCTCACCAGCGTCTCCTCGGTATGCGAAATATGTGGATGTGTTATGTTTATTACCAGCCAAGAATTTATATATGGACCAGAATTTGTGAAAAAAATAGCGACAGCTATTTTCCATGTTGCTACAAAACAAAATGGAGTGAAGAAAGATACTTCCATAATATTTATAAGAAATATGTTGTAAAGACATCTAGTTGATGTACTCCTTTAAGTCTTCTAAAATACATAATATTTCTTTTCCTTTAACTTGAAACTTCTTCAGGGATGGTTTTTTGTTTTTGAGGACAGGAAAAAACCTGAAGTTTCCTATTAAAGGAAAAGAAATATTGTGTATTTTAGAAGAATTAAAGGAATATGTCAACTATAGATATCTTTACAAAATGGAGTGAAGTTGTAGTCAATATTAAGGGTCAAGAAAATTTTTCAAACCGGCAGTCTTTCAAATAGAAATTTACATTTACTTAAGTGGCCAGCGACCTTTAATTTATGGGTATGTTGCAAAGTGTTTTTTTTTGGGGGGGGGGGGGGGGAAGGAATATTCCGCCCATTGGGAACTAAAATTTTCTTAGTGGGGAAATACAGTGTTCGTACACTCCTCATTCGTTGGATATCTTGTGTGTCTGCTCATCTGGTTTTGAATTCCTCATTTGCGTATGCTTTTTACGCCCTGTAATCTATTCAACTTTTGTTTTGGATTTCTTAACAGTAAGTGTTTTTCAAAATATTTTAAATGTAATTTACTGTGCAAAAAGATCCTATTGTATTAATTAAATATACAGAAAAATCTTCTCTCGTTATCAGTGTGTGATGGAGAGGATTGTTTTGACATTTTCCATCATTCTAAATAGTTTTAAATAGCTTCTATAAGCTTCATACTCAGAATAATTTTTCAGCAATTTCAAACATTTCTTTTTGTATTTGAAATGGATCAGATGAGATTTGCTATATGGCAATAAAGAGTGCAAAATGGGATTTCGTTCTGAATTGTATTACATTGATTAAGTAAACAATAGAAACTACAGTTACAAAAGTCATAGACAGCAGTGCAACTTTATTTATTTTCTATTTTTTTTTTAAATGATAATCTTTACTGATATTGCTACTGAAAAATTGATAATTAAAAGTTACAATTTAATATGAAAGACTAGAAATGAGGAATTTAGTATTTTTAAGACAACTTGTTCTTTTGATTTTTTTAATGTTTCATTTAGAATTACCTTGAAGTTTTTGTTGATCAAGAACATTTCAGACTACAGTAGGATTAGCCCAATCCATTGTTTGATTAAACTAAAATTGAATTTTTTTTGGAAGAATATTGATTTTGTGATCTTCAAAAGTAGCCTACCCTGACAATTTTCACTCATGCAATTAGTGTCGTTTTTAAAATATAGATATGAAACATCTTCAGTATTCTGTCTGTTGCAAAGTTGATAGTAATTTAAACGTATGATTACTTAACTTTTCTGTATTGAAGAACGACAACTTACATTTCTTATGCTTCAGAATAAAGCATACTGAAAAATCATAGCCTTGTTTGTAATTGTCAGTGTCCAATAAAATCTTTAGCTGGAAATTTCTAGAAAAAAGGAAGTACCTGATAAAGGCATGTCATACCTTTAAAGATTATTTCATAAAATCTATAAGGGCTAAGAATGATAAATCAAAAATGTGGATGCAGCATTGTCATGCTAATTTCCATATGCTCCATGGGTTGGAAAATGTAAATAATTTTTGTATTTCTTAAATAATTGCAAAACAAAAGACCTAGTTTCTCTGTAAATTCTTTTAAATCTACACAGCATTTTTCTCTAAAGGAACTTGCTCAGTTAGTTAAAAAAGAAAGTGTAAGAAAAGTCTTGAGTGAATGGAAATCTACATTTCTTTACATTTAAAAACTAGGTTTTTTAATATCAGTTCTCACAGTTGAACAGCTGAATTAACGTTTATTAACATATCACAGTTAGTTTCCTCTTTATTTTGAAAATTAAAAAAAAAAAAAAAAAAAAAATGAAATCTCTCCTGCATAAGGAAATTTACATGAAAAGATTTTTTTAAATTTTTCAAAATACAATATTAATAAAAACATTATTACTAGGGTGACCAGATTTTCCGACATCAATCCGGAACAGGACAACTTTAACACGCAGTACGTTTTATTTCAAACAGATACATAAGTCAACTATTAATTTTAAAGATTTAAAAGAAAGATGATTAATCTGGATGAGAAACAAACTCTCGGTCCATTTCGTGTCAATTTCAGTTTTATTCTCGGACCATTGTTGAATTTTTTCAGCTGTTACAAATCTTTTTAAATACCATATTTCGTCAAATAATTCGTTATCAGATAACTCTCCTTTGTCAAAATATTTTCTTGCAAAAATTTAACATTCCTCCACATCCTTCCTTTCTACCATATTTTTCAACACGATTCATTTGAAAATTCTGTCTGTTCATGTACGTCTTGAAGTTGCAGCACTTCTGCATAAATACAGACGATGAACTTAAATTTTTGTAAATTAAAATAGTTGTGCGAGTTCACAAAAAAAAAATTTTTTTGGAATGCAAAATTAATTTGTATTTCTACTCCTATTCTGATCCCACAAAAATATCTCTTATTATTATATTTATGGATCAGCACTAGCAGAATTCATGTTGACTATTTACAAAATCCGGAACATGTTGTCACCCTAATTATTACCTTTAGGAAAGATAGTCTTGTTAAAATCCAAATGAAAACATATTACGAAAGAGAGGAGTATAATAATGAAAATAAATTCTCAAATACTATTGAGTTCTTACTGTTTTTCTGCAAATCAAATAATTTTCAATTAACTTTGTTTAACAGTCTTTTTATAGTATTTTTTTTTTACCAATTGCTGGCATAAATTACTATACCAAAACTTAATTGATTATATAGGGAAGTTACTACAGTAAAACCTCTAAAATCCGGCCTGGTCCTTAGTAATTTTTTTTTTTTTTTTTTAAATAACTAAATACGTTTCCCTATTTTGTTTCCCTATCCGCACGTATTCATTATGAGTGAAAAAAGAAAGAAAAACTTTGTCACTATGGAATAGAAGCTTAATGCGTTAAGGAGATTGGATGCAGGGAATCTGCAAAACAAATATCACTAGAGCTTGGTGTTGGAAAAAGCACATTTGTATTGTTTTTAATAAACATTTAAGTGAAAAATTATGAAAATGGGGTTACATTTATTAAACCTGGCATATTATGTCTTCACAAAAATTGAGCTATTGGGTTATTTTAAGAACACTTGCGGTAGTCTGGCTTTTCTATAATCCGGCCTACTGGGTGCCACATTAGGCCAGATTTGAGAGGTTTCACTGTAGTAATTAAAGGTACAAAACATCAAATCATTGTTAAAAAAGATTTGGGGGGGAGGGGGGAATTGACTGATAGAAAAAAAATTAAGAAAATTACTTCTCGAAGATTATTTGTTCTGAGTATTTAAAAACACTATTGCCTTTATTTTACTGATTTTTTTTTTTTTTGTAAATAATATAGTTTCATAAGGATTTAACAAGAATATGTAACATTATTCTTTTGCTACAATTAGGTGATAATATGCACCTACAGCTTCTCAAAGTTTAAATGAAAAAGAATTTCTTTTTCATTTTAAATTTCAGTATTATAATTCTTCAACATGTCTAAAGAAGTTATAGTGTATACTTAGATAAAAACTTATATTGTTCTATTAAAAAAAAAAAAAATCGGGGAGGTGTTTCAAGAGTTTCTAAGTTATGGTTTAAAATTTAAATTATTAAAACAATTGAGGTTTGAAAATGATTTTTTTTTCCCTCAATGATACAAGGGTCATTCGGAAAGTAAAGAACGTTTTTTTTTTTATTTTGAATTTTTTTTTTTATTATAGCCAAACAATACTTTTTTTACAACATACATGATACTACTTTTCTACATAATCGCCGTGCAAATTTAAACACTTGTCGTACCGTTTCACCAATTTTTCTATGCCTTCTGCATACTCAGTTGCTGCCAAATTGTTTCACCACTCACTAACATCCTCTTTCAGTTCGTTTTCACTTCGATACCGGTTCCCGCCCAAAAAGTCCTTCATTTTGGGAAACAGATGGAAATCACTTGGGGCCAAGCCCGGGCTATAGGGTGGATGTTCAAAAAGCTCCCATCAAAACTGTTGCAGAAAGTCCGTCGTCAATGCAGCAGAATGCGGTCGTGCATTATCGTGCAGGTCTGCTGGAGCGTTCTTCATAGTGAACATTCGTCCTTCCGCCATTAAACATGATGCACCATTTTTCGAACTGAAGCTTCGTTCATCACATTACCGTTAACCTCCGTTATTTGTCTGTAAATTTCGATAGGTCACACTCCTTTCGCATTCAAAAAGCGTATTACACTACGAACCTCACACTTGGCGGGATCGTTAATTTTGTCATACATTTTAAAGTTGTAGAAATAAACAATACACGACTGTATCCGCTCGCTGTTAGCGCCAGGCTGGCCCAAGGGGTGTGAAAGCTCAATGACTTGGCAGCGGAGGTAGTTGGGAAAACTGCGTGGCTCGTCCAATCATAAGGTTCTTTAATTTCCGAATGACCCTCGTAGATAGAGGTTTGTATAGTGACGAAGGGATCATATAACATTGCCTAGCGGTCTTAAACCATTTGCTATCGGACAATTAGTTTAATTTTAACTAAAGATTTAGATTATTTATGTAGAGATATATTAAAACAAATATAGTTTTTGGATTACAGTTCTACAAATTCCAAGTTTCTGTCCACAATATATATAATTTTCCTTTATGGGTTCAGTAAGTTTTTAAGTTTTCATTTTATTATTGAAAAATTATTACAACTTTTTATAAATAATTAAAGATACAAATTGATGCCAGTTTATTTTTGTTTTGAAGGGGTTTTTTTTTTTTTCCGGTTTTTTAAAAAAAAAAAAAAAAAAAGATCTTAGAATGTTATCTGTGGACATCTTGATCTGTTCTTAAAGATCACATTTATTTTAGGCAAGCTCTTTTATGTTGTTGAGGAGTCTTTGTTTTACATTAGTGTTTCTTGAATATTTTCTTTTATATACTGAAGGTTTATTCTTCAGATGCAAGTATTTCAGAAACCAGTTACTACTCAATGGTTAACAAAACAGGCGGAAAGAAGCATTAAACTTTAACTATGATTATTGTTTTAATTTTGAAAATGTCTTGCTTTTTGAACAAAATATTTTTGCCGTTTTTTATTAATTCCCATAAATAGGCATCCTTTGTTTTGTGGGGATTAGCATTTCCAGATAATAAGTACATCTGCAATCAGTTGGTTAAGTTAAAAGTGTTTATAAATAACTTTTAACGTGCAGTCATATGTTTAAAGTGAAGAAAATACAAAACTTCACATTAGTAAACAAAATAAGTTTTGTTTAATTATGTGTAGTTTTGTATTTTCTTCACTTTAAAAGTTTTTAATTTGTAAACATATCTTAATAAAAAAAATTATTTATTTATTTATTGTTTTTTTCCTAATCTTAGAACCTCTTGCACTAAAATAAAGCAAATGATTAACACAGTAAATACAAGGAATATTTTTCTCGAGCGTTTGTTACAAATGTTTCCCCAACAAATTATTGAAGCGGATAACATTGCCATAGAACTTGCAGAACAAGAATGTGATCATTGAATTCATTCCAACTTGTACTGTTTATCCAAAGTTGCAAAAAACAATAATAAAGGAAATTGTAGATCTGCATCTCCCTATTCTGTTGTAAGCACAAAGGAAATCTGCCCAGATGCAGTTTGTTCTCCTTGGGACTTTCTCGAACAATATGTGTTTACATGAATGTTAACATAAGGTCGGATATTCATCTCCATTTGAGCACTCGGGCCTCAATTATGCCTCTTTATGTTTCAATGCCATAGTGTCGAATAAAAAATGGAGATAATATCAGTGGTAACACAAATCCTGCTGAAGAGCTATCATCTTTTTTTTTTTTTACCAGAGCAAGACAAAAAACATAGAATGTGGTCAGGAGTTTCCTGATTCCACATTTCCTGCAGATACTATCCTAGCAAATGCAGATTCTTCTTGAGAGTACAGGGTAACTATAAAGAGACCAATAATCATTCTGTAATGTTTTCTATTTAAGTTCAAGAATGACATACTATGGTCATGCTTTTTCTTTATATAAACAATTTAGCCTGCGTCATACCTTGCGAGGTAATTCAGTGTCTGTGGAACTGCTTTCCCAAGACAGTCCCAAGCATTCATTTATCTAAATCGAAAGAAAAGCTTAAAGAATGTCTTGGGATCGTATGGAAGCATAGAAGAACCTTTCTTGGCCATTTGATCCACTTTTGATTTCCTTCAATGCCAACAGGCCCGGGAACCCAGTGTAAGATGACTAAATTTGTCCTGGATAAGGCCTCCCTACTGAATGATGAAACTGTTGTTATTTGCATGATTACTTACTAATTATTGTTTACTGGTGTCATTGTACACTAAATATGCCAAATCGCTTCATATGCAATTCATGAAAATAGGACAGTTCTAATTGTGTTTAGATCTGTTAGTTATCTGCTAAACTTAGTTTAGTTTAGTGAAGATGGATGTGTTCAGCTTTTCCTTTAAGATTGCCTTTTAAAAGCTTTTAAGTTACTTGGCCTCATTTGAATAAATCCTTACTTTAATGGTAAAATCATTCTAAATGTGAAATAAATTGCAGTTATTGCTCATAAAACGTTGACTTGTTACTGTATTGTCATTTTTTAAATATCACTCAATGGAAATTCCAAGAACCTTGGATGCTACACTTAAAAAGTTTAATATGGGATTGTAATACTCAGTGATTCCAAAGAATCTTATTAAAACTAGTCTTAATAGATGCTTCAATTGGTTTCTGAAATTAACTTGTGCTAAGTGAATGAATCTTGAGAGTTAGTAAACATTTTATATTAAAAAATTAGTATTTCTGCCCACCCTCTGTCCCTCTTAAATTGTACAGTATTTACTGAAATATATTTTTCTCTATAGAAGAACCGCATTTAAAAAAGGTAAAGGAAGAGCAAGCACAGGTAAGCATTCGGAGGTCAAGTTCCCTAACGTCGCTTAATTTAAAATAATGTAGTCAGCTTCAGAAACTTCAGTCGTTAAAGTTATTCAGTTTTTATTTTTTTAAGTTTTAAGATCAAATTTTAAATAGCTCAAATTTGCTTAGAATAACAAATTAACAATTATCCACTAGCTTACTTATTTAAAAGTATAACTTCTAAAGCTTGAAAGTAAAATTCATTCTATAAATCAGAAATTAATTTTTTGAAAAATCTGGAAATTTATTAATTTTAATGTTTGAGCTTTGTAAAGTGCTGATGTTGCAACAGCCACCTGGATCAGCTCCACACCAACTGCTGCCACCAATGTCTATAGGAATTACAAATCTTCCTAATCAAGTATTGAATAATTTATCAAATTCGCAACCTCCTCTATTGGCTCAACAACAACCTCCTCCTGTATCCGGCATGTACAGTGCTCCAGTTGCAACACCAGGTTAGCAAGTTTTGTAACAGAAATTACTACAAAAATAATAAAATTACAGTATTTTGATTAATATATGTAAGTTTAGTGAAAGGACACAATTTTTTTTTTTTTTTTTTTTTAAGTTATTTAGTAATACTTTAAATTTGCAGGAAAGTCGAATATTTGTACAAGTTCATCTATCAATTTTAAATGTACAGTGGCTTGCTGTCTTTCTGGCAGTTCAGTACAGTTGAAAGGATTAAAATCTTCTACTGACATTTCAATTGCTCTTGGAGACTGTCCATTATAGCCAAAAGACACAGTCCTATTTTTCATCATAGTTCTTATTACTGGCTGTATTGTTGAACATGCACCTGCCATCATTTTCTTCACTAATCCTATCATTGAAGTGGCTTTAGAAATTACTGTTAAATTCAGGTAATTTTTCTATCACTGGTGATTAGTGAACACCAATCAGGACCAGCGAAGCTGTGACGTTCCACTAAACAAAGGACACTCGCATTCATCCCACCATTGAACTAGTCGACCCCATTTTGCTCACCGTTTCGATTGAATCCAAAGGTATTATGAATTAAGTATCGCAGTCTTTTTGAAAATAAACAATATAATTATTATTGAAATAAATTCATTTTATGCATCAGAATGTGTAGATGTCAGTTCTTTTAAGAAGATTTTTTCATTTCTTATTGAAGCTTCAACGTATTCGCAAAGGGCAGGCGAAGCTGGGACAACCCCATAGTCGGCAACAAAGAATCAGTCAACGCCATTTTGGCCCCCGCTTTGATTGAATTCAAGGTTATTATAAATTAAGTATTGCAGTCAGGAGATTATTTTCGAAAGATAAACAATATTTTTACTGAAATAAATTCATTCTGTGTCAGAATTTGCAAATTTTTTTAGAGAGATTTTTTTTTTTTTTTTTTTTTTTTTTAGCTTCATCACTTGTGGGAGTATTTGTCGTTGCTTCTGCTTAAATAATAGAGATGCTAAAATACAATATACAATTAGTTTCATTTCATATTCTACAGAAAATGAGTTGCAGAAGGTGTCTTTAAAGGCCTTAAAACTTGCTGAAAGTCAAAAGCTTTAGATCTCGTTGCTGGTTTATGACTCTAAAAGGCTTTAAAAAACAGTGCCAATCACATTAAGCATTGCTTCACATTCCATATTATTGTTTGATTTTGGAGAATAAGTCAAATGATAGGAACTTATCACCTAAAACAATGATAATTTCAGTGAAGCCAAAGAATGACGAAAAATAGGACCATGTGATTTGGCTATTACCAAGCCTAGAGATGATTTTAGGCTAATTACTTTGTCTTTTCGAATAACATTAATCTCCGAAGGCAATACAATTCATTAAAAATGTACCAATATCTTTGTTTTAGTACCAACTCAGTCAACGAAACCTCCTGTAGTTGCTAGTCATAGTTTGCCACAACAGCCTGCAAGGCCTACAGCTACTGCAACTCCAGCTCCTATCAAGAAAACTGTGGTTCCTCCGCCTTTGAAGCCTACAGGTATGCATCTATCCTTCGTTTGATTTAACTATATCAGTAATTTTATAGTTTTACCATTCTGCAAAGTTTAGATGCTCACTTCTGCAGTAGCTGTAACTTGTGGGAATTCTAAGTCGTAAGAATTTTAATTACTAGTTCTAATTTGGAAATAAACCGTTGGACCATTTCCCTACCACCATAAGTTTTTTTTTTTTCTCTACGTTCCCATATTTTATACTTATTTAAAAACGAAGTTTTGTGAAAATTGAGAATTAAATGCTGCTGTTGGTGATTTTTGAACAGTGATACATTTAACAGTTAACATACGCATGATATTGTGCATTCATGCAGTTTTATGAGCCTCTTTTTATTTTCATAACAATGCCCGGGATTTTAGCCTCAATTAAAGGCGTTTTTGGGTACTAGTTAAGAATCAGCGCCTCCGTTAGAAGGCATTCCACAATACCTCATATAAAGATTTGTAAGATTTGAGATTTGTATCCAGGTTTAACTGTTTGGTAAGGTCCTGCCTAAGGTCTCTTGTACACACGTTTGTTTGCCATGAAAAACGACGGTTGATTCGCCGTGTGTAGGCACGGTCGTCAGTGTTGTATGGATCACTATGGAAGTGTGTTGATAGACACAGTCGCACTCCGGCACAGCAGCGCCGCGTCTACGCATGGCGTGATTTACAGCAGTATTGTATTATAGTCTATGGGAGTCTGTCCAATGCACCGGTTGTTTTCACGGCGTCAATTATTTTCATAGTTTATGAACGCTGATTTTCTTTGAAAATGGAGATAAATCAAGAAGTATTAATTACATTGATTCATGAATAGCCTGTAATATTGGATTAGACTATCAATAAATATAAAATAAGTCTTCCCTCAGTTGATTCTTGATAAGTGTATGAAATGCACCAAATTCCTCCTTTTTTTCTAAAATCGGATGTATCCAAAACCTTCTTTTCCTTTTTTTTTTTTTTTTTTCTTTTTTGAGTTTTCTATATACGTAATACGCAATGATAATCTTTTTCTTATAAGGATTCATGACGCACATCTGCAGCTTGGCACAGAAAAACCACAACTGAGCCGTCTCGCCATTGTCTTGTCCGGTGGTTTGCTGTATCATTTACAAGCTCTCACGTTTTTTTCTACGGTGCGGCTAACACGTCATACCATTAAGAAACCGTGCCATGAACAAGAGGCCTAACCATTGACTATTTGTACGTTTTGTGAGTTATTTAGCTCATACCTTTGTTGTACAGACATTCTGTGCCTGCATCAGTTAAGAGAACATTTTCCGATCATTGCTCTTTGTCGGTTAGGCTGTTTTGGGGAGATAAAAGTCTATGTGGCATCAAAATCTGATGTGACAAACTTCTCTCACAGTTCCCCCATTAATGAAAGTTCCTCATGCTTGGAAATGGCCTCTATCAGTGCACATTCTGCAAGATATTTCTTTGCATTGTATGAGGATTTATTAGTGAAATGTTTAGGTTTTTGGGTGAATAGTATGAGTGGAAAACATACAATGTGTTTGTTGTTGTCTTATTGAAACTGATCAAATTTACACTGAAATTTTTAATTTATTTTTTTTAATCTGTTTACATAATACCATAAATTATTTCAAAAATAATATTCAGCTGTCTTATTTGATTGTTTTGATTGATAGATAGAAAAGAAAATCACTGGAACATAATTTTCTTTCCAAACTTCATGTCTTTAAATAGAAATACCTTCTAGGTTTAGCAGCTATAAATATTGTTGTAAAGTTCCTGGGGAGTAATGATTACTTGTATCTCTTTTTCATGTACATGTTGTAATCAGTAAAAGGCTTTCCATTTTTGATATCTGAATCAATTGTTGTTTCTCATTTCCTCCAAGAAAATGAGCAGTAATTTTTCCCAGTTATCATCTTTGTAAATAAATCTCTATCCAATTAGATGATCTCTTTGTCTCATTTCTTATTATTTGAGACTTGTAAAAGTTGCCCATATTTTGAGCAAATTTATTACTTTTTCTAATTCCACAGCTTACAGTTTGTTACATAAACAATATTCATTTTTGTCAGTACTTCAGTAATAATTTGTGCTTCATTGTTTTTTTTTCCTGTTCTTCCTGTAAAGGAGATGTTTCTTTTCTTACTTGCCTCTAAATGGCAGTTTGCAGAATAACAACACAATTAGAATTTAAGGTTCTTCAATCTGGACCTGCGAATTTTTTTTGTTTTTTGTGAGCTTCATGTACAAAGTGTTTGATATTCCAGATAAGATCAGAGGTTTTACATTCCCTGTGCCAATTTTTTCACACGAGTTCAGATGCGCCTTATAACTATTCTATCACTCCCCAAGGCAGAATGTTTTTTTATTTTTCTGATGCTAAGACGAAAAACTTTCTGCAAGTGCAGGTGTTTTAGTAATAAATTAATCAAAAAACGTTCATTTTCGTTTTGCGACAATGTCGCGCCGTTGCTTGATGTTCTGCTTTGGGGCAATCCTATCACATAAAGCCTTTCCCATTTTGTAAACGATCATCTGATCAGTGCAAATTAATGTTATATTCTTATTGTACAATCCGACAACCCCATAGAAGTATCGTTCAACAATATTTGCCCATTCCCTTCCTCCTTTTACACCCCTTAGGGCTTGATATCGAAAAGCATCTTGTCAATTTGACCAAAGAACACTCATGACAACTTTCGTATTTCCACCTCAAGCTGTTTTGGAGATAAGCAAACCCTTCGAAATAGGTTGCCCTCTCCCGTATAAACCTATTAGGATATGAATATCAGAAATTCGTCTTAATACATATCGTTTTGATTTTGACAAAGAACACTCACGTCAAATTTCGTGTTCACTAAGGAGAGAATGTGGAAGGGATATAGGTATAAAAATATTTTAGTTCTATTTTTCCACCCGGTGACTATGTGGCACTATTTCAGGGATTTCAACCCTATGGGTTTAACCAGGTTCCAAGGTAGCCTATATTTTCCGCAGGGAAATAGAGAGTATCTATGCAAAATTTGGTTCAGATCAGTCAAAGGGTGTAAAATTGTATAGAGAATATACATACAAACATACACTTTTATACATGTGCGTAGGTAATAATGGTGTAGCCTTGCTCAACAAACATTAGCAAGACTAATGTTTTCTTCTCACTATGTAAATATTAATTCACAATTTGTCTGTTATATGTTTTTCTGAGGCTTTTCTATCCCATTCCCAATAGGAATCTCATCAGAATGCACCAGAACTTTCTGTAATAACAAATATTAGTTTTAGAAGAAACAATGTATGTTCCTATCTTAGTGAGTCATTTTTCATTGAATGTATTTCCTAATCTCACTACCAAAGAGGTAAGAGATCATCTTATTGTTGGCAGATTCAGGCATTAACCACATTCTTTTTTAGGGATAAGGAATGTGCTACAAAATTGCAATATGTGACTTTTTAAGTAATATACAATATAAAGAACAAATCAAATATAAAAGATATCTGATGATCTTATTTAAAGATAAACCAATGTGTCCTTTATTTTTATTTTTTTTAATGCATCGTAAAGTAAAGCCTGCAATAATATTAATAACTATGTGTATTGCTGAAGCAGCGATTCATATCCCTTTCCATTTTAAAAGTTGAAAGTTAAATTTGATGTCATTATAGAAGACTTATTACAATCCTAATATCATGACACATTACTTTTTTTTTTTTTTTTTTAATAAATTGATTCACAGTTTAATAATGTATTTATTGTAATTAAAATTTTACTACATCTCAAAATCGTTAACAGTTTAGACGAGATATTTCATCAATTATAATAATAATGTTTAAATTCATGTAAAATCACTTTATTTATTTTTTTTTAATTTTTAACTAATAATGTCTACTGCATATTTTTTAGGTCCCACTCCACCTGTATCCACCCCACCCTCTTCTATTCTCAACCCATCCATTCCTCCATTATTGAGAGGTTCAGTCACACAGTCACAGTCAGTTCCCAGCCCCCAAGGTCCACCTCCAATGGAACATCCATTGCCGCCGCCACTGATTCGTCAGGGATCGCCCTCTCCTCCTACTCTGACTCCCGTCAGCACTCCTGCTCCCTTACCTGGCTCTGCCACTCATACACCCACTCACTCTCATCCACACACACCATCTCCTTTAGCGACTAGTATTCCTTCACCCATAGTAACAGCTTCACCAATTCCCTCCCCTGTGCCAATAATCCCATCCACAACAAAAGCAGCATTGGTGGCACAGTCGTTGCCACCTCACGACTCAAAAACTGCACCAACACAACGGCTACCCTCAACAATGTCTTCCTCACAATTACCAGCCAGGGCCAAAGAACTTCCTAGTAGGATAGATGACATGGAGATGTCTCCCACTTTCCCAACTGGATCAGTTATGAATAAGCCATCCATTATGGATTTACAACATAACAGTAAGTTTCTGCCCTTAAATTTTTCGTTTCAGCTTTTCAGTAACAAATAATGCTTGCATACTATATTGCATCAATTACTTTTCCCTTTCTCTTATTAAATCATTCTGTACTGTTCTTTCTTTTGATTGGCTTCAGTTTGGCTTATATTTCTTAAAATCTTTATATATCCTTACAGAAAAGAATTGAAATTGATCCATACTTGTAGAATGTATAGTTATATGTTAAAAGATCAGTTTTTGTTGAAGAAGAAAATAATGTTTTATAGTATTGTTTCTATAAGAGATTATCAAAATTTGAAATTCAAAAATACTTTTGCTTTTTAAATTTATACCATAATATACAATAATCATTTTAATTTTTGATTTTTATTCAAGTAAATTGTAAGCAAAATTCGTTTTTTGTAATTGAAAATCATTTTGCTCTGTAAGAATAATGTAAATAGATTTCTGAACTATGTAAATAGTTTCAAGATTTTAATGTTGGAAATGAAGATATGAAACAGGAAGGAGAAAAGATGGACCTTTAACAATAAGGATTAAGGAGAGAATGCTTACAGAGAGCAGCATTGCTGTAGTTGAGCTTTAAAATATACTTCAGAAGTTTGAAAGGTTATAGAAACTAAGCTAACAGTCCACTATGTGTAAGAATTATTAGAGGAAGGTAGTCGACAAATCATGTGTGTCCTTAAAACACTATGATTCAGTCTTACATCCCTTTATGACAGTTGCTTTCCAATCCTTGACTGATACAACAGTTTTCAGTTGCCCTCATTCTACAGTTTTAGGACATGATGTAATTGCATTGGTGTCCCAATGGCGTCGGTTTGCTTACAGACACAGTACTTGGTAATTGAAATGCTGTGCTAAGTCATACTCAGTTCAACATCTTTGACTATCATTGATGACTGCTGTACAGTGCAGAAAAGCTTAATTTGTTTTACACGTCTGGAGCTAATATGTTGTAATACATAGTATGCATGTACACAATTGAAGTGTTGTTAATCATCAGTTGTGTATAATAGAATCTAAAAAGTAACCAAACAACTTAAGAAATATTCTGAATCTTCACACAATGGATTAATTGAGAACTTCTAGACAGTATTGATTTTGAACCAGGAGATTTGTATCATTTTGGAACATTGAATATGTCTGTAAACATTTGGAGTCGAGAGAATACTCTTTCAAAATAATTTTTAGTATAAGGTATTATGTGACTACTTACTTGACAAAATTATATGTATAACTTCTATTGGGTGAGAATTATGAAGGATTACATTTTTAATGTATTGTTAAATAACATTATATATTCTAATCTAACCATCAAGTCTTGGCGCAGCTTAGCCACAGCTGCTTTTGCGCCATTAAAAACCCAAACAACAATAACAACCATTAAGTCATTATTAATAGGTTATTGTTATTTGAACAACATTAGAAGTCAATTGTTTTTGTTTTTGTGACATCCTCTTTCTAAGAAAGATGAATGAAAGTAAAAAATCCAACCCTTCAGGGATTCTGTTGTCAAAATGGATAGAATTGAATTGAATGGTGAAATACCTCTTTGGTCAGTTGGCAATAATAGCTGTAGAATCAACCTGCTTTCAGAAGAGAATATAGTTTAGGATTTGTCAAGATGTGATGGAAATGTGCCTTAGAAAATAACAGATTCTTATACAGGGCTGGTTAGTCTATAGAGCTACATAGCCAAATTCAGTTTGGACAGTCTTTGAATATGATTTCTTGGACAAAATTGTCAATTTCTGAAATTGTTTAGGAGAAGACGTAAGGTTATAAAGATTATTATTCGCTTAACCAATGTTGACCTGCCAAACATGGGAAATTCTGATCACTTAGTTGATCCTGGAACTCGTTGCTGTAGAATAATTTGGCAGTCTGGAAATGAGGAAATTTTCCCATCGAAATGCCTGACATTTGTAGCCCATACGCACAGAAACTTTAGAATAAATCAGTTGACTTTGGTAAAGGAAGATGCTCAGTTATCTCTATGAGACTTTGGTGAATACAAAGAATAACAAGGCACAGTGACGAATGTGGTATTTGTGGTCTGCCAGCTCCCACTTGGAAGGAGCATTGGATTTGTGCCCGACGCCTTGCTTTTGTTCCATTCTCATTTGAAATAACATAAAATTAAAAAAAAAAAAAATGTCAATAATATATAAAGAGAATAATATTAATAAGAAAAAAATCTTATTTTCTACTTAAATTTTTAGAATCTTCAAAGTAATTAACTTTGTAATAGATGCTGCTGATAATTCCTGGAAGTCATAATCCATCTTTTTTTGGCGAGAATTGTAGTACTGACATTTAAGAGAAGGCTTACCATTCTTATCTGTAGTAGCGTTTGTTTCTAGCATATTAGAATGCTTTCTTACGAAAATGAATAAAATTCAGTCATATTGACTGAAGCTAAAGAATGTGTTAACTAGTTATCTTCACATTTTGGTTAATAATTTTTTTTAATAGCTTAATGTAGGTTTTATGGCTATCATGAAAACGACAGAAAAATTGTAAGATTATTGACTTCTTTGTAATTTCAGATTTGACTGCTATGTCAACCTCTACCAATGGTGAGAAAAAAGGGGATCCTAAAGGGAACTTAATCTCAGCAGCAATGAAAAAAGTAAGTTGAACTTTCCAAATAATTTAATTTAAAATGCTGGTTCTTACTTTTTAACTTTTGTTCTAAAAAAAAATGTTCTTGCAATTTTTATCAAACTGCTTAAATAGCTTATACCCTCAATATATACAATAGAAAGATACAAAGAAAAATTCTTACCTATTAATGGGGGCCAAAGCTTTTTTTCGCATTAAACCGTAATGCTTTATGGGGTCGAACGATTTAGATTATGTAAAAACAAAAACATAAACGCACATGAATAAGGATTCACTGAGCTGTTTTTAGTAACGGGAGTCTAGGATATAACCATCATCAGCTGAATTTGCCCAGTATCTACAGCTCAGTGATCTGAAAGGACATAGAAAGAAAATAAAATTCAACAAAAGAATGGCCCTCCATATTAAAAACAACAATAAATAAATTAGGAATTAAAAAAAAGGTCAATCAACTAATCCTCTCTAGCAGATGCTTAGAAGATAAATTTGTATCCACACATTTTTTTATTATTAATTGAAAAAAAAAAAAAAAGGAAAAATATTAACATGAATTCAAATTTAAGCCTAAGTCTAAAAAAAAATAAAAATTGCTTGTTTTCTTTTGATGACTATGTAACATAATATATCATGATGAAATATCTCATCACAATAAGTATAATTTTATAAGTTATATTTGTAAATTTTATAGTATTAGTTCTTTCTGTATTTTTTTTTTTTTTCTTCCTTGAGATTTATTATTGATTTGTTGTGAAACTGTTGTAGATGTTACACAATGTAGACTCATTACCAGTACCTACAACACAGGTGCTCTTATGTCACCTAGTAGGACTGGTCTTGTGTATTAAAAAATCATTAATAATAATAATAATAAAAAAAAAATCACATCCTGCCCTAACTTTAATTTGCATAAATCGATAATTGTGTAAATGCAGAACCTACTGCAATCTAAATTGAAGATATTTTTTTTTTTTTTAAAGTTAATGATGCATTTATTTATTTATTTATTTTCTTATTTTCTTAATCAAATATTTACTTTCTGAATCATTTAGGAAAGTAAATTTAAAAATGTCGGTTCCTGGTCCAGTTTGATGCAGTCGTCATTACAAAGTTCATCAGGTTCTGCATCTATGAAAACATCAGCCATGGATTCATTCCAGCAATTCAAAAAGCAAGCCAAAGAAAAAATGGACAGGGTAAGATAACAGTCTAGTAAATAAAAAGTCAATTATCTTCGGTCAGGCAGTGCAGTGAAGAGTTTCTGGTGGTTGAATAGTCAATGTTAAATCGGGGCAGTATCAATAAAAGCTCTTAAAACAGTTCATCTTGCCGCCACAATTATTATAGAAATAATAGTAATAATAATGAGGCTATTTGTTGTAGTTTTGTAATTCATTTACTTGATGCATGGGGGCTTGCTTAGATTTTGTAATTTTTAATTTCTCAAAAATCAAAATTTATTTTAAACATTATTTTGCAGCAAAGACAATTGATGGAGCAGCAGGAACTGCGACGTCATCAGAAAGAACAAGCAGAAAGGGAAAGACAAAGATTAGAAAGAGAAAAGCTGCGGTAGGTTCCTCCTCTATTTGTAATGAAGTTGTTTTATTCTTAAGCACTTAAGCCAAAATATCTTTTACTTTTTCGTATGGATCTATTCTTAATTCTTATTAACAACTGTAATTAAAATGTAATACTGCAGTAATGCTGTAAGATTCTTTGGATGAAAGACTGATAAAGGCCTTCTTTCTCCTACTGCAATCTATAAATTTTCTCTTAAAAGTAAAGGAGGATCTCCAAAGTAATATTTCCTTTTGTTTTCTAGTCATGCCAGCAGCCTCATTGCTGGACGTTTATTTTAATTAGTCCTCAAAGTCTAGTATTTAAAAGTAATCTATATTTGCATTTATAGTTAGTACTTATTCTGTTTCATAATAAGTGGCCCTACCGTGAAGTGTTTTCATTGTACCACATATATTACCTTTTCTCTTTCCTCACAAAATCGCTATTTACGTAATTCATATGACTTCTATTGTTATCTTAAAGCTATACTAAAACTGAAATGCATTTCGTGACATTTGAAAACTTAGTTACTTTTCATGGCAACTTGAAAATTTTTCTATTCCATCCATCATACAGATTCAGAAATGTTACACCATTCCCAGGCAAGACAATTTTTTATGTAATGTAGAGCTCTGTAATGAAACGACTAAGCCAAGCCCCTTGAGATGAGTAAGGGGATTAAAGACAGGCAGGACCTCAACACTTCATGTATTATCTTCTAACCAAAAAAGAAAATCATTTAAAGTGAATCTTGATAAATAATTACGCATTATCAAATATGAAGGCAGAAGATGAAGATTTTTTCCACGTTCCACTCTCCTCCAAATGAGTCCTAGGGGCTACCCAGCCCTCAGGAGAATGGGTATCGGGTTTGTTTCCCCGGGAGGCATAGACTGGGCTGACCACCCAACCTCATCTCAGTCCTGTTGGTCTAAGAAACCTTATTTCCAGTGCCGTATGGACTGTGAGCTTTGGGGGCAAACCTTACTCTTATCATCTAGTTTCAGTCCAAACTCCTTTGTAAAGATCAATGATTTTATTTTTAGTTATTGAGAAAGCAAGAGCTGCTGACAAATAATTCATAGCTTTATTTTAAACTTGTATTCTTAACTTTGTTTTAATTTAAAGATTTGCATTTGCAGATTTTAACTTGTGTGACTTATTAGAATTTAAGTGGTTAATCTAACAGAATGAGATGTTGAGTTTTTGTACCATTTACAATGTTTAATCAATAGGGAGAAAGAAGAGGAAGAGGCTTTAGAAAGGGCTCGTAAACAACAGTTTGAACAACAACAAAGTCAAGAAAAGATAGCACGGCAACAGCGTGAACTCCAAGCACAAATGCATGGGGCAAGTGAACGTGATCGTCTTCGTTTACGTGAACAAGAACGAAGGCGAAGAGAAGCTGTAAGTTCTTTTTTATTATTATTCTACATTGTTTCAAATTACTAACTGGAATATTACAGTTAAAGTTAAATTCTCTGTGAAGCCTGGAAAAACCAGGAAGATAATTACCACATGATCATTCTGTTTTCTTAAAAAGTGTAATATTTCATTGTCGGATGAATTTGTTCAAAATATTTATGCAAAACAATTTGTGTAACGAGTTACAAGGGAATGCCTATATTCTAGGAAAGGTAGAGCTTACTAATGCTATAGAAGTAATTAGCCATTTCACAGGAATTATATTTCAGAATTCTCCTTTTTTGAAATTAGAAACAGTTATGGATTAAAATGCTTAAAATAAAACTAAATAAGTTGAAATGAAAGCTTCATTGCAAAGGAAGCAGAAAGGTACTTCTAAGCCAGCAGCAAGGGCCCAAAACATCGTTTTCTCAAATTGCTTTAAATAATAGAAATTCACAAGAGCATCCAGATAAGCATTTTCCGTGGAGTGAGTTTTGCTGATATAAAATTGCTTGACCTTCTGTAATTTCTTGCTCAGTATTGGCAGGGCAGCAAAAAACAACAACATTGCTTCACCTTCCAACAGTAACAGGACAAGCTCCAGATTTCCTAAGATACTAAGTTCAGTATTAAGAAAAGTTTGGCTTCGTGCATCTAAATTTCTTTTCAGGTTTTTTTTTAACATGTTCGCTGCTGGCTTCACAGGTCTCTTTAGTAGTAGACACAGCTGTTACAAGGCCCCATGTTGTTTGCCTAGACAAACTCAGTAGACAACAGTTATTGGCACCGAAGTTTTGTTTTGGTGTTTTTTTCCATAATAATGAGTGATGTACCAAGGCCTCTAAAAACAATTCTCTAAATTTGTTGGTTTTTAGAATTCAGAATTGGAAAAAATAGAAGTTCCTTGAGCATACACCTGATTTGATTTTGTATAATTTTTTTCTGAGAATTTACATGTATTTTTATTAACCCATCAGGCCGGCGAGCTTCTTCCCTGCGTATGTCTCTCCCTTGATATTTTTTTTTTCTTGTAATAAGGAAGAAGCTAAAAGGAAATTTTTTACTGGCTAAATTGCAGCCTGGAAATTTAAATTCAACCACTAAAATATAAGCTTATTTCATTGCCTCTCCGTCAGTGGAAAATTATAGAATTCAGTAAAGACTTAACAGAGGGAGGTGGCCAGTTATCTATCTCTATAGAGAACATACTGCTGTTCATCAATTGAGCTGTGAGGCAGACATATGGAAACGTACATGTGTACGTCTTACTGGCTTGAAGGGTTAATAAATAATAAAAAAATACATTCTTCATTCTGTCCTATTTACATTTTATTTTGCTTTCATTACCATATCATTGATGAAACCATAAAAAAACTGCTCAAAATCTAGCATCGAGGAGACATTTAATGGAGCAATGAGAATTGATTTGAGCGGTTGGGGGGGGGGGGTTGAAATGTGAAATGAACTAAACTTTTATAAACCTTATATAATAAAAATGTAAAATCTAGTGGCACCTGGGGATCGCCAACCCTTACAATGGTGGCAGTTGAACGTGTTAATAAATATCGATTTTTCCTTGTATAAAACAAGGAGGCTTAACATGCATGTATTAAATAAAGAGAAAGTGGGAATAAATGAAACGCACTTACTTACAAACGTGTATAATAGAGAAGTAACAATAATGGCAATAAACCGACAGTTTAGAAATACTCCGCGTATTTATTCATCAGGGACGGCACAAACATATAAGACATTTCAACGACATTTAAGATGACACGAGGTGGGAATGCATGGTGAAAGTGAGGGAAGTGAGAGGATTAGGCAAGTTTAGAATAGTGATGGGCGTTTTGCCCTCCGGTGATGGGGTTATAAGCTTTATATGGAAGGATTCAGCTAGGAGACGATGGGATAGTTTATTATGGTAGGAAAGGGGTTTGGCAGAGCAGAGAAGTTGGGGATCTGTCCAGTTTCTTTAAAGTGCATAACAGTGTACGAAAGTGTGGGGATTGTGTTATTGAAGGCTTTTTGTATGTTCTGTAATGCATGTGGATAGGGGTCGGGATGTTTGTCCCACATAGCTAGAGGAACATTGGTTACATGGGATCCAGTATACAATGTTTGAAAAATTATTTAGTTGCTTTGTTAGTGTTATGTTTATGTTGGGTGATTTGAAGGCAGGGGCATACTGGTATTGGTTTAGGAATTTTTAATGAAGTTTTCTAGGGGTGGATTGTATGGAAAGGGGATGTATTTGATAGAGGGCTTGGGGTTGGTCTTTTTAGATTTTTTGTTTAGTCTGTGTGTTAGAATATTGAGGCGGTTGTGGAAAAGCTGGGAGGGGTAGTTATGGAGATTGAGTATGGTGTAAATGGTTTTTAATTCGGTGTGTAAGGCTGGTTTATTGGAGCATGTTATGATTGCTCTGAGTATAAGTCTATTGTGTTGATTTTGTATTATGGGGTGTGTGGGAGTTATATTGGTTTATTGCCATCATTGTTAATTCTCTGTTTATACATGTTTGCAAGTAAGTGTGTTTCGTTTATTCTCACTTTCTCTTTATTTTCCTTGTATGTTAATTTCTGCAAACTTCTTCCCTGCTGTTACTGCATCATCTGTTAGAAAGATATTAGTAAATGAGAAAGGCCTTTTATGATTCTTTAGGAAAACCTTGATGGAAGAAAGTTCACTTCTTGACAAGGTCAAAGAATTTCAATGGCATTGATATTGTTTTGGAAACGTGATAGTGATACATGATAGTGAATAGCTATTACCTTGAGAAGGGCGAAATTTTGCATATTTCCATTTATTTATCGCAATATGAATTTATGCAATAGCACATTAAGTAAAGATTTTTTTTTTTTTTTAATGAAAAAATAATTTACCTTCATATTTACTTGTACTTATAATACACATCATTATTCCTATTTTAACCCAATATGTTTATATCAAAAACAATATGAAAAAAACCAAAGAAAAAAAAAAAAGACTGAAAATAATGTTAAGTTGTTAAAGTTTCCCACTACTGGCATGTGTCTCTTGGGGTTGCGGAAGGTAAGGATTCCAATGTTTCGAGATCAGTTGGGGGAAATTGAGGTCAGGTGGTCAGTTTGATGCCTTTTACCCCTCCCCATTTGGCTACTGGAACTCACTAGTAATGTTATTATTCATAATTAAATAAATTACAAAACAGTTAAAATTCAGTCTGGTTGCAGTTACCGTTTCTGTTTTAATTGTGATTTGAGACAGATAAAAAGCATTTGCTTGGATTTTTTTCTGGGGAAATCGGGCAATTTTATTACTAGGGGAGCTAGTCTTAAATGCAAAAAAAAATTTTTTTATTTTTTTCTATTTTGCTCTTGAATACCAGTGAGGATCTTAGGTGCAAGTAAATATGGTAAAAATTGTACATTATCATTGTGCCTTTGATTTCAATTGTGTTCATATCATACCTTATTGATCTTGGAAGTAATGTAAGAATATTTTCTTTTCAGTTGGCGAAGCAGATTGATATGAATCGTCAGAGTGACATAATGGCAACATTTGAAGAAACGTTGTAGTAGTTGGGGAAAAAAAAATCACTTCTGGATATATAAAATTAACTTCAGTGCACTGCTGCATTTTCTTACAAAGAATTTAAAAAGAAAAATTGTCATTAACTTTGGAGCTGTACTAATTGTTTGAATAAGTGAGTGCTGGTTATAAAGGCATCTTGTACTCATTTGAAACTCTGTGGGGCTCCCTCAGCTGAGTCGCTGTCATGGTGCTGGAGAACATAGTAGATAGAAAAGGAGGACTCAGTAGGAAATTGACTTTTAAACGTATCTCAAGCCAAAGTACTTTCCAATCTAGACCCTTCAAATATACTTCCTAGAACGGGATGGAGCTTATCCTAAGTGGTAAATGAGGACTTTTCTTTATCAGTATAAGCCTAGAAATTGCTTCAATTTATTTTCTTTGTCCTTTATTTCCATCTTAATCGACGTTGTCTTTGAATTAACAGAAAGTGGAATTTGTAATATTACAATTAGACATACACACACACACACACACACGTATATATATATACATACACATATATAAATTTCTTTGTTTTGTTTCTGCAATTTTACTTGGTGACAATTTCATCATTGTTGATTGTGTGTATACACAGTCAAAAAAAGAAAACTCACAGTAGCAAATTTTTTTGAGCAGCTGTTTTTGATGGATGGAGGAAAAAATGAAAATTACCAATACTGTTAAGCAAATAAAGAAATTGTTTTGATTTTTTTTTTTCTCCATCTCGAGTAGCAGGACACTTTAAGATGCATATTAAGGAGCAGAATGAACATTTCATTTGGTTGAAAAGTAATTGGGAAAATGCTTTTTTTTTAATATATATATATAACTCTCTCTATTCATTTAAAATTACTATTATTTTTTAAAAAAATTCTTGGCATATATTGTTGAATAATAATTTAAAAAAAAAAATTACTCAAAGAGTTGTGTCGTTATTGTAGTACACACAGTCTATAATTCTTATCATGAAGCTTTGATGTAAATATGTACTTCATCTCTGATTTTTTTCCTTTCATAATTAGTAATTGTGATGTTAGACAAAATGCTTAGCAATTTGATTTTCAGAACAAATTATTAGGTACTTTTTTTTTTCTCCTTTTTTTTTATGTATATTCGCTCATTTGTAATTATTCATCAAAATAAGTAATTCATTGGCATAAAGTTAAGAGAAAGGAAGAAAAATCATATTTTTTTTTTCCGATGTTCTGAAAAATGAATTAAAACAGTTATTTCAGCATTTCTTTTTTTATTTTTATTTTTTAATCTCTAATATGATAACCTTCCCATTGTTTTTGCTCATCGTCATTTTCATTTTGTTTATCTCTGCTTGTTTTAGATTAGCAGAAGGGGGGGGGAGTCGTGGAGGGGAAAAAAAAACCCAGGGTATATAAATTTATTCTACTGGCAATTAACTGTACGATTCCCAGGGATTTATCTTTTTAAGTCAAAACAAAGAGACTACTGCGTTCATTTTCATCAATAGATAGCACTCTATTTTGATGGCTCATTTGTAAATACTTATGATGAGGGGTTATTCTTTAGTGTATCTTGAAAGGAATGACTCTTTTTTTTTCTTTTTAGCTGAACTGAGAAGACTATAAGTTTGGCATCATCTTGAAATGTTACTTACTGTGCAAGTATAACTTTCCCCACCCGAGATTTTATAATCATGTATACAGAAATTATTTATACCTAAATACATGGATCATTTCCTAAAATATTTGCTCATATTCTTCAGATTTCCCCACGTGGAATTAGTAATTGACACATGAAATTAAGTGGCTCTTCATTGTGTAAAATTAAAAAAAAAAAAAAAAAAAAAAATCTGTTTCAGTAATTAACATACAAAAAAAACAAAAAACTGCTGCTGATTTATTGTTGAAACAGAACAGTTTCAGAGGGAAAAATGAAAAAATAAATTTGCTGATTAGATTTGTGTAACCTGAATTGGGACTCGGCTAAATAGGAATAGTAGTACAATTAATAAAATGAATAAATATTTAACATAGTGGAACTGGTATTTTCATTTATGTTAGATGGAAAACAATATTTTGTGTCAATCTGTATTTGAAGGTAAGATGGTAATATTTGCAGATATTATGGAGCAATCCTTTATATTTATATGGATGTATATATTAAAAAAATAATAAGCAGTTATGTATATAAATACTAATTTATATGTTGATGTGGGATATAGTTTACTAGATGCTGTTGCTATTTCATCTTTCTGGTATTAAATGTAATTTTATTAGTCGTAGTATTTTTAAAAACAACAACAACAAAAGCAGTAATAAATTTTTTGTCTTATCCAAAAATCAGACTTTTGTAAAATAATTTTAACAGTTGGTTCCTTGTGATAGATTAGCCTGATTAAAAAAAGAAAAAAGAAAAAAAAAATCCTTAATTACAGTGTATTTCTGACAGTATGAAGCACTTTATCTGGCGAAATTGCACAGCCATCTGGGAAGCCTCTCCAGTTGTAATTCTGTAGAATCAATTGTTGTTTTTTTATCATCTTATGGTCTTTTTAATTCTTAAAATGAAACAATATAATTAGGAATACATGAAGTAATGAATGCCTAGCAAATAGTTATTGTGTGTACAGAAGTAAAAAAACGAAAATATCACAAGTAAAACTAAAGATATAATTTTGTCTTTAGAATGATTTGTTTTTTAAAAGTAAGTAAAGGGAAAAAGAAAAAAAAAAAAAAAAAAAAACACTATCCATATTCACCAGAGATGATTGAGATGTGATAGGTTTATGTTCCTTCGACTTTGTGTTTCAGACACTATTTTAATTTTTATTGCTTATCTCTGCAGTGTCGTAGGGTAAAAAAAAATTCTTGAAATACCGAATTATTATACTGAAGCTGAATACACTTTTAAAACATTTTATGTAGAATAGCCCCTGCCCTTATAACCCATTGTCATAATTTCTTTCAATATTTGAACTGTATATAGCCATGTTCATCACACAACTATTCTCAAAATATTGACTATAATATTGATTATTATTATTATTGTTTTAGTTTTAATGTAGAAACTAAACATGTGGAGCCCCTCATATTTTTTTGACTACTGATTGAGATTTGTCTTTTTCTCCATTTAATTGTAATTAAGAAATGTAACATTTGGAATAGTCCTCCTGTATTGTATTTGTTAGATGTCAGCAATTGCTTAACATCAAAACATTATTACTTTTGTTATGATTATTGTGTTAAAACAATGGTAAAGAAAAGTATCAATACAGTTTGAATCAGTTAAGACCGATTGAGCTTTTTTTCTAGTATTTATTTACGAAGCTGTATTTATTTCTTTATTCCAGTCTAAATACATACTTAGTTTTTAATAAAGATAAAATAAAAATATTTACTATCACTGTTAATATATTAAAAGAATATAATTTCTTTTTTCTTATGTGAAATCCCCCCTCCCTTTTCAAGAGCAAATTGGACTTCTGCAAAATAACAATTTCCTTTGTAACATTTCGAATGAATACTTAAAGATTATGTTTTGTTCTTTCTTTTTTTTTTTAAGAAGTAGGTTATTAATAAAATGCTTTTTTTTTTGTTTTATTTATATTTTTTTTTCCTTTCCTTTAATTATTTAAGGAATAAATTTTAGAAGAACAAAAAGTATTTAATAGCAAAGAACATGCATATCTAACAGTTCTTTGTTTTATTGATACAGTAATTAACATTTTAAATTTTCTCTTAAAATAAAAACAAAATTATGAATGACAAACATTAAGCTCGGGTCAAGGAACAAAACTAAAATTCTAACATTTGTGTTTGTTTCCATGTTTATGAATTATGAGTAAATATATGTAATAGTAATAATTGGCTGTACCTATAGGAAGTTATATACATACAATTGTATTGTAGCTGAATTTATAAGGAATATCTGCAGTTATGCTGCAACAAAATAATATTTCAAGCGTTTCCTCACCATTCATGAAAGCTTTTTATTAATTTGTTAAACATGACAATGGTTTTAGTTTGCATGAATTAATGTCCTACTTCTGAAAAAGAAATCTTTTATTTGAAAAGCTGCATTTTTAAAATTGTCGTTTTATAAATGCTGATTTGGAAATAACCAGATATTAAGGTACGAGTCTTCAGTTGACATACAACATATTATCCGTTCTGTTTTGTGTACATGTGCCATAGCAGTTTTCTAAATCAATTGAAATTTCCCCACCCCCTACCCCACCCAGAAAAGAAGGACAAAAACAATCAACTTATAACCACATACTTCCACATTATTTTTGTATACAGGTTTTTCATAATGATGTTTCACACTCTTTATTTTATTATTTTATTTTTCCAAACTGCTGAATGTATGTCTCTGGGTCAAATGCATGTCTACATAAAATGAATGTGTAACATAATCATGAACACTCCATATTCTCCGATATTGTGTTTTGTGCTTGAATTTATATATATATTATATATACATTAAAAATAATAATAAGGAGGTTTGTTATTTCTGTCTTATCTACTTTTTGAGTGCTGCTATTTGAAGTGTTACCTGGAGAATTAAAAAAATATTTCTCTGGCATATTTTTATTTTTGTAAGTCCTATTTTTTTTTCTTTTCAGTAATGAGGGAAAAATAATAGATACTAAATATATATATATATATACTAAATTGTGCATTTATATGAGTACTATTTATTTTTTGTATGTATTCATTATTTTTTTTTATTTTTTATTTTTAAGAAAATAATATTTAATGCTACTGTGACTTAATATTGCTGTTCTCTTTGTATTGTTGTTTCACAAATTTGTGATGGCTGCAGTGAACAAGTTTAATTTTTAATGGCCTATAATTGTGATATTTTTCCTCCAGACAAGTGTATACAAATTTAAAAATAAGTCAAATTCCCTTTCGTATTCAAGCAAACCTCTCAATTTCTTTGTACAAAATATTAAAAAAATAATAATAATAAATGTAAAAAAAAAAAAAAAAGAAAGAAAAAAAAAAAAAAAAAAAATAATGAAGAATAAAGAAAAAAAAAAAAAATCCTTTTATTTCTGTTATGTTCTCTTAAGGTAGTTGTTCTTGTAATTTGTAAATAGACACAGGATTTAAAATTCCCCATATCTTTAATATATTTTTTTCCTTCCTGTGCTTTTAGTTATTAATAACGTAGTAATTCTCTATACATGTGAGGGTGCTCCATTTTTTCCCCCTTTGTATATAGTTAGAAACGTTAATTGCCACAATGGATTTTTATTATTATTATTACACAAAACGGGAAAAAAAATAATTAGGAGGAAGAAAAAAAAATCAACAAAAAAACTTGAATTCAGGTAATGTTTAAGAATAGTTTCTGTAAATATATTTAGTACAAACTTATCTCTGTTGATTAGGGTTTGTGTCGAATTATTTTTATTGTCCCCCCTTTTTTTTTTCTTTTTATTATTATTATTATTATTTAGTTTACAAAATAAATTGTTTATTTCTTTTTATTTTTTTTCTTTGTTTTTCACTCCAATTACAATGTTTTTTTTTTTTTTTTTTTAACTGTTAAAATGAAATGCACTATTGTGTATTGACAACTTGTAAATATGCAAATACAGGACATCCTATGCAGTAATCACTAATGATTGGGAATGCCGTCATGAATTAAATGTGCTTAATGCAGTTTCATTAAACATGAATTACAAATATTACCAATGTAAGCAGTTTCCAATAAATTATTCATAGTTTTTTAAATAAGATACATAAAATTCACATTTGAGTTACTCAGTAAAATATGGATAATTCTTTATTTTTTATTAAAATAATTTGCTTAGATTCTTTAATTAAAAGTCATTAAAATACAAAGGAGATTCTGAAGTAAAAAAAATAAAGTATAATTTTTTTTTTTTTTTATTTTTTTTTTTTTTTACATCTTTATAGTTTGATGAAAGTTTTAAAGAAATATATAGAGGATTGACCACGTTTATCAGAACGAATTTTCTGATATAAAGAAGTCTAAGAAAAGCCTCAATTCCATCATCTGTTGTGCTCTTTATTTGTTTGCCCTACATCGTAGTTTCCATTGGAGGAGGCTGCGCTGCAGTGCGGCAAGGGGAATCTTGTTCCACTCCTCCTGACAGGCTTTCCATAAACCAGCCATTGTTCGAGGTTGTCGGTTTCCTAATGCCCATTTCAAAGACCAAAGCCGCAGTAGTCCATAGGGGAATCATCAGATTTCACTGGGATCGAACTTAACGGAATTGGTCGAATTCCTGTTTCGTTGGCCATTTGTGACATGTAGGACATTGTTGTTCGGGTGGTAGGACTCGACGCTTTGTCCTGATGGACCATACTTCAGACGATGCAGTACCGTGCAGTGCTGGAATGTTGCTGAGGTACAATGGTTGGAAGATGTTTTCCTGATAAAGTAGCATTAACCTTTGCCTTTCAATCAATTTTTCGCAAAGGTAATTTCCCCTGATAGCTGTAACCAACAACTGGAGGCTTGGGAGGAAACGGTGGGAGAATATGGGATGAGATTCAACACGGGTAAATGTGAGATTCTGTTGACGACCAGGAAAAGAAATAGACCGGTGAGTGGGATTACTCTTGGAGGAGGACTGCTGAAGAGGGTGGAAAGTTTCAAGTACTTGGGAAGTGTGGTGGAGGAGAATGGAAGAAATGACAGAGAGATCACAGAACGTGGCAGACAGGCAGAATCTTTCCTAAGATGCGTCAGGAGTTTGGTGTGGAGTAAGGATGTCCCGCAAAAAAGTAAAGAAGTGTTGTACCGATGCTATTACGTCCCTATACTGACATACGCATCGGAAACTTGGGTAATGAAGAAAAGAGAGGTTAGCAGATTGACGGCTTGTGAGATGAAATTCCTGCGGGGTAAGTTAGGAGTTACTAGAAGAGATAGGGTGAGGAACGAAAGGATTAGGGAGATAGTGAAAGAGGAGCCCCTGCAGGAAAGGATTGAGGCATCTAGATTGAGGTGGTATGGGAACTTAAAGAGAATGGAGGAGAAGAGGATTCCCAGGAGGATGCATGAGATGAGAATACAGAAGAAAAGACCAAGAGATAAATGGATTAGAGGAGTGGAGGAATGTGTCCGAAAGAGGGGGAGGACTGGAACAGGGTGACAGCGGAAAGATGGTGGGAGATAAGAACTAGGTGGAGAGGCTTATGTTCCCAACAGACCCAGCCTGAGGTTGGAAGCTGTAATGGATGAGAGAGAGAGCTGTAACCAGTCACGTTCATGCAGCCCTTTGTAAACTTTTCCTTACATTGGCAGAACCATTCTAAAAGACCTTTCGCATCACAATGACGATAAAAAATTGCACGTGGTTTGTTACAGTCGTTGCGATAAACCCATCCTTTGTCTAACATCACAATATACTTCCATTTTTCGCCCGATAAATGCTCTTCATACAACTTTCGATGTTTGTCTTATGTTTGGCAATGTGTCGAGGCAACAGCCTATGAACATTTGCTTTGTAGTGCTTCTTTAGATGCAGGTCCCTATGAATTATGTGTGTTATGGTTATTTTGGAAACTCCCGTTCATTGTGCAAGACTTCTGTGGGTGCTGGGATTTTCTTTCATAATGTTTTGTTTAACCTTACAGGCAACAGCTGGAGTGGCAACGCTTCATGGAGGTGGTTTGCGGCCCTCTGGTTTCTTCCTCACTTCACTAACTTTCTTCAAACGTGACTCAGCAATAATTCGACTAATAACGGACTTGGAAGTTTTAAAATTTCGTTGGTTACATATTTCTATTATTCTAGAATAAGAATATTCGCATCGGAGACGGCTACAACATACCCTTCCCAGCAAATCGGTACTTTTGGAACCATTCGAACCACACAACACTAATATACATATGTTAACATTGACGGCACTCACTCAGCAACAAAAACTAACAACAGGATTTCCGGTTCAGTTCACAATGCGTTGTTGAAAACGTTCTTATAAATGTGGTCCAACCCTCCGTAAATTGCTGAAAAGGGTTTCTATAAAAATTTTAATATTTCTTTTGTTAATGCACAGTTCTGAGACCAAATTCAAGAAAACTCACAGAATGAAGTTAAGAAAAATTTCCTAAGGTCGATTCTGAGGATTCGCCTTTGAAATCTTCACTGAAAGTTTCACTTGAGTTAGTTTTTGATGCTGTACTGGGAGGGTTTTATGAAAACAGTCCAGAGTTGAATGGAAGATAGGTGATTGTTTATTTTGTCATATCCCGCTTCAGATGTTATTATATAATATTAAAATATACCATCAAAGGTAGCTGTTTGAGACAGTAACAGGGCAATATTCCAGTTTTTAGATAGATCTAGAAACAGTATATTGTGTAAGTCCAAGAAAATGGCATTCAGGCAGACGAAGAACTGAGACCCTATACGATATTGCCTTTTACAACAAGTCGTATGTATTTATTCGTAAGATTTTCTTAAGAATTCCAATGAACATTTTGATGATGTAACATAGCCTGGGAATATTCATCTGTGGCACCCGGTACATAATATAGCTAGAGTTACACAACTTTGTCTCCACTTAGATTGGATAAGATAACGGAATTGTCAACCCAAGAGATATTGTGGTATATTTAAATCAGATCGTTAAGGAAAGAGGCAGAGATGTAGTTGGGTCTAAACTCATGCTCTCTCGAAAATAAACTGTAAATAGGCTATGTACATCTTGGTGCAGCTTAGCCACAGCTGCTTTTGCGCCTTTAAAAACCCAACCACCACAACAGGCTGTGTACATTGATATGTCATTGGCTGGTACGCTTTAGCAGTTCATTTGGACCTTTCAATAATATGTGATTAGTAACTGAATGTTAACTGTAAATTTATATTACAGGGAATTATGGGAACGCACCAGCCATTGAGATTTTGAAAATAAACAACAGAATTTGACTGTTATCGGTTTAGAATTTGAAATTTACACTGGATTGAATTATGATTGATTAGAACACAAAGAGTAAATAGGATAAAATAGAATACATGGAATAAATACAAATATAAATAAATCATCGCAATATATGCTATCTCACTTCCCTGAATCACGAACTACACCACATTTATGAACAACAACACAAATAATAAACTTAATTACAATTCTAGGAATTTGAGGTTCATCCTTAGGCATATGCCGGGTGATTCATAAAGTACTGGTGGATTTCACCGCCCCATATCTTTCAAACTACTGCTCATAAAAATCTGAAACTTTTTATATAAAATCGTCAAACATATAAGAGTTATATTTTCATGTTATCATTTATTCATTTTATTTGCGTTCAAACACCTCCAATATATCGTATATTTAAATAACTGTTGTGATGTTTTAACTCAAAAAGTCTGGATCCAATATTCAAATGATACAGAAACCTAATTAAGAAAATTTAATCTAAACACTTCTATCAATAATTCGTTTGTTTAATTTATAAAAAAAACTGTATTTTTTTTGAAAATGCATTCTGACAAATGACTTTTTTGGGAGACAGTCGAATAATTTTTTTGGATAATTTCGATATATTGGGGTGTTTGAACGCAAATAAAATGAATTTCAATAATAATGAATAAATAATAACATGAAAATATAACTTTTATATGTTTGACGATTTTATATAAGAAGTTTCAGATTTTTATGAGCAGTAGTTTAAAAGATATGAGGCGGTGAAAACCACTAGTACTTTATGAATCACGCGGTGTAGTTTTGTTTCAGGGGTTGGAGGGGAGGCAAATTAGGATACTGATTAGCAACAGCTAAAAAAAAAAAAAAGGTTTCGAAATTTCGTTGGAAGAGGAGGATTAGATCTCTTCAATTTGATATTAAATCAAAATAGGGGCTAATCGACACGTTTTAAGAGTTCGGGGAGAGGGCCAATTGCCCCCAGCCCTCCTCCTATATACAGTAGAGTCTCGATAATCCGAGGTAATTGGGGCTGATGGTACCTCGGATTGAACGGAAAAAAGAAAAAAAAAAACTGGAATTTTCAACTAAAACGAGTGAAATTTAATTTATAATAGATATTAAAGTTACAGATACATTAACAATGTTACCTGGTTACATGAAAAGACTCTCTATAAGCATTTACAACTTTTAAAAAACTGTCCAACGTCTTCTGCTTCACAGTAGAGCAACGATGTCACGCCATCGTCTAAGTAGTAAAATGGAAAACTATCACACTGACACCTCAAATGACTTCTTGGAATCGTCGCCCTGCGTGACCTTGGACTAGTCTCACCTCGGATTACCGGGACTCTACTGTATGCCCATGGATTCATCGAGGAAGGAACTGAATAGTTTCAAGAAACAACTCAAACAATGTACCAAAATTAAATACTAGAATCTCACACCCCAAACCATCATCTCGGGGGATTTGGGACAGCTGATTTACTGTCGATGTTAGGCTCAGACTGCGTGACAAGTTAAGGACGCCACTTCCGCTCCCGGGAGTGGTAACCCTACAAAATCACACAATAAAAAAAATCTTGCTGATGATGCCTAAAGAAGCAGAAACAGCTATTACAGATTCCCGTGATGACGGCTCAGGGTGAAAACTCGTTTTAAATAATTTTTTGAGTTATTTTTCAGTTGAAACACATGCACGTTGAACCTCATTTCCTTTTACCGAGTTTGTAACCAAAAAGAAAAGAAGTATGTTAATTAATATTCACTGTTGCAGACTGATCTGAAAGATCCAATCGTCTGCATTTCTACCAGAACATTTAGGAGTTCAAATTTGTAATACTAAACACTGCAATTACTGCTTAATATGTCTATACTTTCCTAATTTTAAGTCCAGACCCTAATTTGAAATTGGCCTATAAAAAGCAAAACTTAAACTGATGCAAGCACTAAACTCGTTAAATATCAATTCTACAAGTATTTCGGTATTACTCATACTTAACCATGATTCGTCTATAAACTACACTTGGCTGCTAATTCATAGGCCTACCCAAGACCATTACAAATGCTGTCAGTCAAAACCCTGGTAACCGAAACAGCGTTTCCGAACTCCATCCAGTGCAGTGGTTCCTGTAACCAGGTTGTCTCGTCGTCATCCTCTGCCATCAATGGTTTTGGGGTTGGTTAAAGATGGCGTCGGAAGTTTATGGACGAGTTGAAAGTGGTGTGTAATTGTGTTAAGTGTAATTATATGAAATGAAAAATGTCAAAACTGTGGTTTGTTTTCAATTTGAGAACTCGACCTGCACATTCTATTTTGTAATTTGTAAAAGAGTCACAACAACTCCGAGTTGCTCTAAAAATTTGGAGCGCGAATTGTGATATTTCTTAAGTGAGTGGATCATGAACACTGCTGAAGATTGAAATATAAAATAAACCTAAAGATTCAAGTGTTTCTGATTATAGTGAAGAGGTCACCCTTGCGACACAGACCGATGAAAACATCGCCGAAGTCGAAACAAAATACTGTGAAGTTCTGTGAATACAGTGAAACAACGACAGTATTGTGATGGACTCGCGATACCTCACCGACGAACCTTTACAATAGGATACTCTGGAATTTGGAATGAAAATGCATATAAAACTACAGGAAACCAAAAGAAATCAGCGGCTCTCATCAACCAACCAAAAAAAAAAAAAAGCCATCAATCTTTATCAGCCATCACTATTTTAATGCTGACGATTTCTTTCGTGAAACTTCTACGTTTCACTGCAAACACCCTTGCCTGAATCTAAGAACAGCTTCAACTTGCTAATAAGACACGACAGACATTTTCCATGTTAATTAAAGGCTGCATTGAAATATACTACAACCTCGTTTATCCGGACTAACTGGGAACAAAGGCAATCCGGGTAATATGGGTAATAAGCAAAACAAATCCTTAAAATAAGCAGAATTACCGTTTATTACGATAAAAAAACTGTTTTGTAACAAAATTACTCTAGTAAAGCTTTCTTAAACTCGACAAAAAGCATTTTATTACCATAATTTATTGTACAATCTATTCAGGAACAGTACATTTAATCAAAATAAAAAGCGAATGTACTTAGTTACGTTCTTGCTATCATAGTTAAAGATTATTATCTATGTGAACATTAAATATAAAAAAAAATGTTTACAAATCTGATCCGGAGGGCCGGATAAGCGAGGTTGTAGTGTACGTATCTCTTGAAACACACTGCTTCTCCACTAGGTTAACAGTGATCTAGATTTCATCTCATTTCAGAATTATCCAAGATGATTAGTCTTAGCGAACTACAATAGCAGCCTTAACATGAACAACCAATTTCTAAACAAGTTTTCTAAAAAGAACTTGAAGACTGCTTTCTGTCAAATATCGAGATCCCGCCATTGTCATCGTCATCATTGCATTATCGAGAGATCACCATCACCATTCACGGAGAAAATGTTCCGGACAAAAGATCTAAAGAAAACTGAATCTTCGCAACAGGCACCAAAGAAAACAAAAAAAATTTCAAGCCTCTTATCTTTTAAAAATTTCAAAGCTCCCAAGATGGAGTCTGAGACGGCCGTTTCATCATTATTAAAAATCCACAGCCAAACTTACCACTTCGATGATAAGGCATGAAATGTGGTAAGTTTTGGCTGGGAATTCATAACGATGAAACGGTCGTCTGAGACTCCCGTTTCGTTGACAGCTCTTTAGTTATGAAATTTTTCTTTTCTTTGATGAATGTTGGAAAGTTTCACTTTTGTTTTTTAACAAGTAAAACTGCAGTTAAGCTTATTTCTTAAAAGATCTATCTCTATGGAATTTCATATTCTAAATCTGAAGGAGGTCACGAATTGATCTCGCCGCCATAATGCATTTATCAAAATCAAAAACTTCTTAAAATACAAGAAAGAGAATGTGTTTTATATTAAATGCGCATTGAATTAATAACAAAATGCACGATATAAATACTGATATAAGGCCATTTTGACATTAATATTCATTTTATGGTACCATTTATCAGACTCCATCGATTTTTTTTTTCTTTGCGACAATGTTATCGAATAAATAAATCGCCTGATAATTCACTAGCACTTTAAATTTATTAAAAAAGGACAAAGTGCACATTTTCTTTGGTACATCATGAGTTATAGCTAAGGATTTCGGGCTGTTGATTCGTGTTTGTAAACACTCCGACAACAAACAGATCAGATTTCTACCCCTGACACCCCAGAAACAAAGAAGAAGAAGAAAAAAAAGAAGAGTGTAACCGGAGCAGCATTACAACGTTTTCCAGCCGTCATCCATCTGCTTGGTAGAAAATGAATTTAAATAAGAGAATATTATTTTGTGCTAAAGCATAAATTTAAGGTAGACCCATAATAATAGTAAAAAAATTAAAAATAATAATGAAAATAAGAAAACTAATGTCCACCATTAAGAGTAAGGTTAAAAGGGAAAAAAAATATAAGTTAACGACAACCTTCAGTATTTGAGTCCGAGACTTAAGCATTAAGCTACAGCTGACAACTGAAATGAGATGGTTGCATTTCTAATATTTAACCTAATAGCGGAAATCCAATGAAAACAATGCCAAATATCTCGAACATGGGGAGGGGGCGTTGGCCCCTTAAAATACCCCATTTACGGTATTTGGGCCTCTCAACACGATGGTGAAATCGAATATCGATCCGACCTTCCGTTCGGGAGTTTTAAGGGAGGAGGGGTACAATGACAACAATGCCAAACATCTCGAACATGGGTGGCGTTGGCCCCTTAAAATGCCCCATTTCCGGTGTTTGGACCTCTGAACACGATGGTTAAGTACGTTTGTAGATCCGACTTTCCGGACGGGAGTTGTTAGAGGTGGACAGGACAAACGCACATTCTAATAATCCTACAGAGTCATAGCATTAGTTACTTTGAAATATCTTCAATCTTAACGTTTAGAAATTTATTATGCAAATTTTCGGAAATGATTTTTTAACTGTGCGGAAGTCTACACAAATCCCGAATTAAATTCTCATTATTAACTTAAATGAATATAAATCGGATTAATTTTAATTTTTCATTGCTTAAACAATTAGATTTTAACAGAAGTCCAGTGTTTTAGAGTCAAGTGCTTTCAATAATATTCATCCGGAATTCGAAAGTTACTAGGTGAACACACACACACACACTGGCTAATTTGGTGATTTGGAGTTTATATAATCAGTGGCATATTTACATTTTTTTTTTTATTCTAGAGAGATAAGCTCTTTTAGCCTCAAAATTATTTACAATCAAAGAAATACAGTACTTATATTAATTTTCGAGAAATATGGAAACCAGATCTAGTAGCCGTTCCACTGTATCGAAAGAATGAAAACTAATAATATGATTTCAGTGCATAAAGTGACATCTGGAGGCGATTGAAAGAAACTTGTTGCTAGGCAACCAGCCAATGAAAATCAGGAATGGCTAACCTCAAGAAACTGAAGAAAAATTGTAAGTAAAAAAATACAAAAATTATAGTAGTTTTTAATTTAGAAGATCAGGAAGTCTGATACTAATATTTAATCTTTAATCCATGCTCAACAATCTGTTTACTCATTAAACTCAATGAATTTTATCCAATTTAAAATTATATTATTGAAATGGCTTCACTAAAGAATACGTAATATATCTTTTATAATAATGCAAAATGTACAATTTCCTCTTTCAAGGAACTCTTTCCTGTTTTTCTTTCCATTTCAAATAAAAAGATGATATTAAAATATTGTAAAAGTAAGTAAGTACATGTAAAGCAAGCATTTGAATAACATTTCTCGAAAATAGCAGACGGCATCAATCTATTTTTTTTTCCCGCCTTTACAGTTTTTTTCGTTAAATCTGAAAGGCATAGAAATGTTTTGTTTGTTTTTATTTACAAAAATTACAGTAGCTTTTCAAATTATCATTTTTTATTAATCTACAAAAGGCAAATTAAGCAATGAATTCATACAAATAAAATAATTCGGTTATTATGTAGAATCAATGAAATTAAGACGAATTTTTCTTTTTTTTTTTACCGGTGTTTAAAATTCGAGATTTTACTGGGACTCTTTTCAAATTGTGGGGTCTCCCCTCCCCCGCGGAACCAACAGAACCTTTCTCGGTTGTGATAATCAATTATCTCCTACAACATTTAAAAATGACAAGCGAAAAAAAATGAACTCTCACTAGGCCGGCATTGATTCATATTTTGGTCTCCGCCATATTTTACAACGAAGTGCACAACTTCCCCATGACCAGCGAAAGAGTCCTAGATAAATCTTAAATTTTCTTAAAAACTACGAAAAGTAACCGTTGAAATGGATACGGCAAAAATGAAAAACGGGGGGGGGGGGGTTTGAGGAGATGGGCAAATATTGTATAAAAATACGGATTTTCGGAATAGATTTGTAATGATCACGTGATTGTTTACGAACTGGGGAAAAGTTTGTTTGACGTTATAAGGGTATGAAGAAGGGATGAGAAGTCTCGTGTTCGATATTAATTTCTTAACAGCGCTTTAGTTGGAAACAAGAGTGTTCTTTGTCAAAATTGAAAAGATGCTATTTCATCGAATTTTCGATATCAAGCCCTAAAAACAAAAAAAAAGTACGGATTTGAACCTAAACCTTCAGCATCCAGCTGTAGCTGACAACTGCAATCAAATGGTTGCATTTCTAACATTTAAGCTAATAGCGAAAATCCAATGAAACCACTGCCATGTATCTCGAACATGGGGATGGGGGGGGGGGGGTTACCATGAAAATACCCTATTCTAACGTTGTTTGGGCCTCTGAGCACGATGGTGAAATCCGTTTGTCGATCCGACCTTCTGTTCGGCAGTTGTTAGGGGTAAACAGACACGGACGGACATGACAAAAGCAATAGCTACCTATTTTGGTCGCTATCACAATACAATAGCTCCCAAATGGGTCGCTAAAAAGAAGTTGAACTGCATCGTGATTTTCTTGTCATCCAATTGAATTTGCGAAAATAATAAGTCAAACGCAAAAATCCGCATGATAAGTTTCAAATTGTTTCAAAGACAGACATGCAGACATGGCGATTCTTAATTCTTCACAAGGAAAAAGTTTAATAATGGGGCCTCACAGTGATCTAATAAGAGAAAGGATAGGTAATCTGCATAAGGTATTTTATTAAGACTTATTAGGATTTAGCACAAAATTATTTATCTGCTTTACCAAAATTTAAAGTATAGGAAAAGTGGTATTTCTTTTAGCCATAATTAATTTACTATAATTAATCCAACAGATCTCCATAGTTTGTTTTATAACTAAAGAATGATATATATAAATGATATGTATATTGTCCCGTAATAACTTATAATTTAAATTATATGTTTTAAAATCATTAGTCGTTGTCTTAATTCCATTATGCAGAATATAGCATTTCAAAAATCATTTTTTAAATTTTCGATGTTTTCAAGAACTGTTACTAGAGGTCGCCACGTGTCTCAAAACTCAACCAAATAGCTTCTGATCAAGTAAGAGACAACTTTGGAAACTCTCTGAAATATTGTGAAATGAATAAATCTTAATAAATTTAATGGAGGAAATGAAGTGATTGTAGGTTTGGACGAAATTCCGAGAAATATATATATATATTTTTACGAAAACTGACTTGATAAATTTGTAAATGATTTTATTTATACCAATGTAATTAAACCAAAGTAAAAAAAAAAGTCATTTTATGTAAGAATTGGAAAGTCAGGATTGTATTGCATAATATTTTAATTCAATTTTTTTTTTTCGAAGTAACAGTAATAAGAAAACACAAGAAATCATTTTTACTGGACTTACAGAGGAACTCATTAATATAAAATCCTGAGAATGTTTAGTTGCATTACTAATATTACATAAAAGTTACTGAACTTTTGTTACTAGCGAAATTCAGACAAAACTGAGTGAAAAATCATTGAAATCAATTCCAATCAAAATACACTGCAGGACAAAAAAAAAAATCGCAACATCCAAAAAGAATGCATGGTAACCAAATCATGACGTATGGTGTTACATGAGGCTTTATATAAATTCCGTTTTCAGTAAATATAAGTACTCTTTCCTTTTTGCGGTAATTTCAACCAGCTTCGCGAGCTGGGATTCACAAGGAGAAATTTTGAAATAAAGACTGTTTTGTCCATAATTAAGCTTTCCAAGTTTTAAGAAGCTCCAATCACTGGTTCACACGATATAAGCAGGGATACACACAAACACACACTGACGTACAGCTATATTGATTGAATTAAATTACCTTTCCTTAACACTTTTTTCAACACTTCAACATTTAAACAAAATTTCTAACTTATTAAAGCGCCGTTACTGATTTGAAATAATTGACGGTATTCTCATGCAGATGCATTTTGAATAGATAACTAGACGGCTGCCCGTCGTTTAGCTCTCGGAAGCCTCGCATAGGTAACGGAATATAACATTTTATTACTTCAAAAAAAAAAAAACTATATCAAGTAAACTAAAACTAAAACTTAAAACATATTTTTTAGAATTTAAACTTTAAAAATAAATTAAAGTTTAAATTCTGAAAAATACATGCTATACAATATTGAAATCCATTTTTAACAGTCGGAATTTTGCGCAGTTGAGTTGACCAAACCGTAATACTCCTATTGCCTGGCAACGTCGTGCAACATTATATTGTTGCGGACAGCATTGACCAGGCAACAATACTCCTGTTGCCTAGCAACGCGAGTGCGAACTTCAGTTGTTGCGGACGTGCGCGCGCGCACTATTTTTTTAATAATATAGATCACCGCAGTATTTTTTTTTTAAAAAAAAGGGTTTGCCAAGTATGGTCATTACGTAGCCATCGATTTTGTCTGGAACAAACGTCACCAGTCATGACGTCATCAACTTGAACTCCGAGCAGTCAGTCCAAGATGGCGTCGTTTTGTGATCGCATAAGCGTGACCAAGAAAGGACAAACTTTGCATAGCCAAGCAAGGGGAATAGGGTGGAACGTTTTTAATTATTTCAATTTTAATTATTATTATGTATTCGTAACTGCAGAAAATACAAAAAACAGAATGTTTTTGTAATGTTTATAAGGTTCAGTTACAGATTTTAGCAATAGATGGCGCTGTTATGTCCTGGAAACATCAATCTATAAGGAAATTACGTTATCAAAAGCTCTTCTTTCATGAACTGAACTGTAGATGCTAGATCTAAATCATTGACTGTGTGCAATGTGTGTGCCTCTACTTGTAATAAATTTTGAACAGTTGGGTGGATTTTCTTGGTATGCGGAAGTACTAGAGACCAAGGCTAGTGACGCTTCTAACTTTTATAAATTTGAAATATTTTTCAAGTTGGGTCGTTGTCCAGAAACTAGTGAGAGAAGGTGATAATTTCGTAGAAAAGCAATTGGAATTTGAGCTATGAACTTTCCATAATACTTCTATTAATTTATTATCTCTTCAAACAATGAATTCCAATCTTCTTTTAGCTAATCCATTAACTAGCGCGTGTTTCGATACGATAAAGTTTCTCAGATTTCAACAACTTTCAAGTAAATCATCCGGATTTATTTAGTTAGTTATTTTCTTTTAAGAAAATGCAAAATTTGTAATGTTTCTATTCAGTAGATATTAGAATTGGAATGTGAATCAAGGCTTTTTGTTTTTCTCATTTTCATGATTTTAAAGAAATAAAGAAATTTTTAAGAAATCACATGGCTTTAAGATCTTCGCTCTACTTTTTAAAGTTGATATCATTGTTATGTGACTAATAGTAAAATTATGGCATGCTTTGTTTCTATTAGATCACCGTATTATTATTATCTCGAAAAAGTTTCAAACCATGGATTTCCCCAGCTAAGACAATATGGCGGGTCAAGGACCAAAGCACATATTGCCAAGTGTAAAAAAAAAAAAAAAAAAGTTTGGAAGAATAGTTAGGGATGGGTGCTTGTGTCCATAAATTTCCTAACTATGCGTGTTGTTTTGAGTACCACAGCCTTCTGGCGTTCTGCATAAGTGTTTTTATGAAGTCCTACTGTGCTGAGGCTGTGATGCAATGTGTGAGGCACCAGACCAGTAGCGGACAGTATGATGGGTACAACAAGTACTCGGTCCTGCCTCCACTGCTTCTGGAGCTCGTGTGCTAGGTCTGTATATTATTATTATTATTATTATTATGTTTCAAACCTTGGGTTTCCCCAGCAAAAACAATATGGCGGGTCAAGGACCAAAGCACATACTGCCAAGTGTAAAGACGTGTGCGAGAATGATTAGGGATGTGTGGTTGTGTCCATAAATTTCCTAACTATGCGTGTAGTGTTGAGTACCACAGCCT
>JAFIDM010000006.1:44065180-44099812 GCA_023159025.1 Thereuonema tuberculata
TTGGTTGTTAAAATTTTTGGCCCAAGTGCGGCCCGCAGTAATCCCCACATAACATATTTGGCCCTTTTACAACAAAAGGTTGCCGACCACTGCTTTAGATTAAACTCTCAGAACCTATATTACAGGTGTACAGGTAAGAAGTACACCTAAGTAGATCTGATAAACATTAAAAAAAAAAAAAAAAAAAATTCAAATCAAATCATCAATCGAATCAAAAAAATATATATATATATATATATACATATAAATTGGCTATGTTCGTCTGTCTGTCTATCTGTCTGTCTGTCTGTCTGTAACTCGATATAATTAAGCTATTAAGATAGATCCAACGGTTCTCAATGGTACCATTGCATCAAAAGTACTCAAATTGGATGAAAATATTAGTTCATTGTGTCATTTCATGTTGTTTCCATGAAATTTTATTCTTGGGAACTGACCTCGACAACTGAAATTCTAACAAAACATTCGTTCAAAACCAAATAATTTTGTTACCACTGCATCCATTTTAATGAAATTTGGCATACTTACTCAGTTGTTTACGCTGATTTCGAAACTCAAAACCATTTTTGCCGTAGAAGCTTCGTTCACAAGTTAGCGCAGTATTTAGATTATAATTTGTTTTATATTTGATAGTTGATAATAAAATGATTTTTCAGATTTTTTTATGCCTGTCGTCCGACAGGCTTTGCTTCTAGTGTGTAAATATGTTTGTTAATTATAAAATATTATTAAATTTGAACATGAATATTAGAAACTATTCGTTTCTATTGATTTACTACCCGGTTAATTTAAATAATATTTTTTTATTATTAAAATAATAAATTATAATAGGTAAAAGAACGGTCTAAACATAAAATTTGAAAAATCTCGCTTATAATTAAGTTTATTTTTATTATGTAGAATTACAAAATTGTACAGAAGTTATATTGAAATTTCTCATGCAAAAAATGAATCAGCTAGTTAATAAATAGTTTCGTTTATATTATATGTTAAAATTCGTAGAATCATTTAAGAAATGCTTAAAAAATAGTGGTCCGAAAATGATTTAAAACGAAAAGGTATAATTACACAATATTAAAATAAATATAGTTTTTTAATTCATTTATTAATATTATTTTGTATTTAACAAACATAATTACACTTGTTACATACATACATTAAAACAAAATAGTATTTGAAATTAAAACAAAATATTTATTTTAAATTTATTAATTCACATTTAATACTCATAATTAATATTTATAAAAAAAAATTTCGCAACCTAGTTTGCCTGCTAAGAGTGCAAAATCTTTTTTTTAAGTTTCTATCGCCCAGTTAGCCGTTGCCTAGTTGTCCGTCGCCCAGTTGACCGTGTCCGAAACAAAATGCAGTGCATTTCACGGAACAGTGTAATGTTAAAGAAAATTCTATTAAGTACTTAAGGTGGTTTATAATATGTCATTTATTGCTTAAATCATATTCCTCCAAAATAAATTACAAGATTAGAGTTAATTGTATGACATTGGTACGACAATCACAATAGTCTAGAGTATTTCAAAAAAAATAATAAATAAACAAGTAAAAAAACATTTGTAAAACTGTTTCAAGAAATACCGTTGTCATCAAAGAAAGGCTTTACGTTCTTATTCGTCCTTGCTGGTCACGTGCGTTTTTAACTATTAAAAATTGAATCGCGTTCGCCTGACTTAAGTTAGGCTACGCAACAATGACGCCTCAACTAAAATAAAAACCATTCAAAATTTAAAAAAAAAAAAAAAATCTATTACAAACACTTATAAAATATGAAATATTAATAGAATTTTGATTATCAACCAAAAGTGTTTGAGTTCTAAATTACTTTACAAAAGGGTAGTTGTCGTATTTATTTGGCGATAAATTCTATGAGAGCAATTTCAAAATATTTCATTAAAAGTATCCTTCATCTACTTTCCTGGGCTGACTCCCCGCTCGCACCTATGTTACTGAATACAGAAATACTTTATAAAGCAGTGTTTAAACCATTTCAGTTTTCGTTTGTGTAGATTTCAAGAGGATTACTGCTAATCTAGTAACAAATAAATTTAAGCCTAACGCAACTTTTCGAAGTTGTACCACTTCCTTTATTGCAGTCTTTATCTAAAAGCAATTCCACGAAATTCTTCAATGCTTATCTCTTAATATATTTCAAAGAATTTTGTGGTTTTAATTGTACTAATAAACATAAAAATTATGATAATAATAATTGCGTTTAACAGAAACTTGGACGATTTTAAAACTTCCTAATCCGTTGTAACTGTCGAAATCATATACAATCATCTTTAATATCCTTTTGATCCTGCAATAAGTTAAACTGAGATCAAGTGGTGAAAGTCGTAAAGAAAAGCAATTGATCAGTCAATTGTATGTTAAGCCAATGGAGGCACGCACATGACCGGAAAAGAAAGGTGGTAAGTCTTGTTAAGATTTCCCTGAATCCTAAACTTGCTCCTAGATGGCGCTGTCTCTTTGGCCACAACTTGTTTGTGAGGAGGGAAGTCAAGAATTACTGGATCGTATGAGAATGAGTAAGAAATAAATTGATAAGAATGTAGCAACCATTATTAATAAAACATGACTTCACTGAGCTAGGAATTCTGGAAGAAGTTTGTTTGGAATATAAAGAATTTGATGGAGAATATAACGAGAATCAAACAATTGTTAAGGTACAAGTAGAACCTGTAGAAATTCTACTGTTGGAAATATAATTCTCCTAATAATAATTAAGTGACAATTGATATTAAATAAGATCTTTTAATCATATTTAAGTGAAAAAAATTACAGCGATTACTTCGATGCGAACGGATTTTCAACCATTTTTTAATTGTAGGAGTTAAATTTTTTTAGTTGTGCAATAACAGGGATCCAGAAGGCGTCAATTTTTTTATGGATTTCTTTATTAAAAGGACTTTTAACAAAAATGAACATGTTCATGCACGCCTCTACATTAGGACCTTTAATTTGACACCATATTTACGCCTTTACCTCATGTGGCATAAATAGAATAATAATTTTCCAAAAGGATAATGTAATTAATTTTTCATAAAGCCATTTTTTTTTATTATGTTCTCCTTAAAGGAAATGAGATGCCAGTTATAAGAAAAATTTGATAATCCTATGTTGTTCCCCAGATTCAAATGTTTTTGAAATAAAAAAAAACTTAGAAACTGATAGAGAAAAATCAGAAAAAAAAAAAGATGTAGCGACATCTTGAAAACATGTTTTCAAAATGGCGATGTTCTACGATTTTTATCATCCATCCCTTTACTATAAAATATGTAGTTAATATGAGAATACTCTGGGATTTCGTGGGTTTAAAGTTAAAATGTTAAAGGGTCCCGCTTCACTGGCCATACAGATCCTTGTGGGCACAGAGGCATAGACTCCCAACGATTCTCAGCTAGTAGGGATGATGGTTGGGTCGGGTGGTCAGTCAGACTCCCTCACAGGAACCTCAGAAAAAAAACTCAGTATAAGAAACTTTTTATATTGGGCTGGGTGAACCCTGGGGCCTGTTGGAGAAGAAACACCGAGTGAAAAGTCGCAGCCTCCGCCGGGAATTGAATCTGGCTCCTTCACCCGTAGCCCCTCGCTAATACCACTGGACTACCTTGGCCCACCCCAAATAACAACAAAATAACGACAGCATTTAACAAAAATAGTTCGACAACCATTAACTAAATGTAGTCATTGAAGAAAACTAACAGCGAGTTTCAAAGAATTAAAGCCTTCTTTTTTAAAATAATATTAAAATATCTTTTTTTTTTTTTTTTTTTTTTTTAAATCATGAAAACGCCAAAAAGTAAACGACTATATTTATATCGAAATTATAATATCTACTGAATACAACACTACAAATTTTCCATTTTGAGAAAGAAAAAAAAATTAAATTTCATTATTTACTTAAATTGACGAAAAAAATCGGATTAATTTTGCCTCGCGCAAGTTCATTGTTAAGGCATTGAAAAATTAACAGAAATAGGATGGAAATCCATTGTTTAGATGCCAATGATTTTCCATGGGAAATTTTGTCGCCTTCTGACGCTAATTTCTCGACAAAAACCCATTTGGAAAAGATTTCAAATAGAAAAGTTTGATCGTCTCTAGTTCTCAAAAATACATACCAAGTTTCAAGGAGATCCGTGCAGCGGTTCGAAAGTAATTAGGGGGAGAATCGATGCACAGACTTGCTCACTTTGTTGATTATGTTAATTTGATTATAGAAGCATTCTCAGAATTTTCTCGCGGCAAACCGGGTTGGTAAGCTCGGGTCTAAAATAACAAACATGTTATTTCCGATTCTGCAGCGTTTGATTGGTAATTCCGTAACTATATACGGCCACACACTCGCTCAGAATAACAAAGATTTTATCGCTCCATTCATTTAAATAAGTTTATCTTAGTTAAGCGAGGCTCTACAAATCATGAAGTCTTTGTGTAGCCTAAGTGTCTCTAAAATCCTCCCAGCGAAAGAACGACCGTGGACACCAGATGGCGCAATAGTAGAATTTGAATCGATTGTATATGTCAGTGTTTATGGCGGGAAAGTGTTTGGCTTCTGATAGGTTTGCCTCGCTTGAGAGTCGCCATTGTGAATAGTTTCTCTATACAAACTTCAGTCTGGAATGATTAAGAGATCATGGGTGTAGTTCAAGGTCAGAGTCATTCTTTAGCTTGGCGGGGAATAATAACTTGTGAACCTCTAGATGGATCTCCCTGAAAATTGGTATGCCTATTGAAGGATTAGACCACAATCTACCATTCACATTTCATGTCTTTTTCAAGGTCCTTGTCAAGAGCGAGAATGACAACAAAAATTCCCAAAGAGTTTTGGAATCTCAACAAATGGCGATTAACGGGTATTAATCCTTTTAACAAATTCATTAATTTGCGTGCAATTAAAATTAATCCTATTTAATTAATAAGAAAGTCGCATTACTTATTTAAATTGTCTTAATTGAAGTTTTTCCAAAAAAATAAAAATTTCTATTGTCGCTAAGCAGCAGATGTTGTAATTTGAAAGCAAAAATATAGGTATTCGTTTTTACGACTTAAAAAAAAAATACAATTTAAAGAATAATACTAGGAAAGTGGGCTTTAAGTTCGTTAACCAACTTCTTGTTTTAATAATAAATGCTCCACAGAAAGATAAAAAATTAATTAAAAAATATAGCAAATATTTTTTAATACGTCTACAACGTATACAGAGAAAACGTTGCGGTCTGTTAGCCTTCATCAGTTCTATCAAGTGCGGCTGCGCTGTCTTCTTAAATACTTGATAGATCACTTCTTGTTTTAGTGAAATTTACTGCAATTTCTATATTTGTTTGCTACAAAATATATCGAAAGCTATTTGACTTAACGACAAACTGCAAAACTAAGATTTAACATACGTGCAGTAACTATTATTGTCAATATAAAAAGATAATTTCCCTCAACTCTACGATTAAATAAAACACCACAAACATCTTCCTTACCATATATTTCCTCCTAATCATCCAAGGACTTTCTCAAGGTATATTTAATAACTCAAAAATGAATGAAATATAAAGAAAAAATATTTTTCCTTACATATTCAAAATTTAACAAAAACAACGTGACATTCTCTTAAATTTTGAATATGTAAGGAAAGATAATTCTTTCTTTATATTTTGTTTTACTTATTTATGAGTTATTAAATATACCTTGAGAAAGTCCTTGGATTACAAGGAGGAAATATTAGTGAGGAAGATGTTTGTGTTGGTTTATTTAATCGTAGAGTTGATAATCTTTTGCAAGATATAGAAGAATAAAGAAGTTCTCAGAGTGGCCTCTTTACCCAATCTTTCCCTAATTTTTATTTTTCAAATCCTAAAACGATTGTGATTTCGCTTTTTAAGGTAATCATTTTAAAATAACAAGTGGTTGAATAAATTAAAATTTCCCTACATTACAGAAAATAATAATAATAATAAAAAAAAAATGATTTCAAAGAATGTTTTTTGTTACAAATCGAAATCAAGTAATATTTTAAAGTTAGCTTTTTAACATTCGTTTTATTATTTGTAACCTTTTAAATATTTATTTCTCTAATCCAAAAATCATCAGGTATATACTGTTCTTTTTTCTTCCCAATAGTTTTACAACTATTAATTTTTACGGTTGTGAAATCATTTAAAAGCTACATTTCTTCTATATTATCTTTTTTTGAAAATTGTTTCAGCTTCCTTCGAATAGGTGGCGCCTTTAGTAGCGTTTTCTTCTACATCACAAATCCCGTGAGTTGCAGCGGCGAGTACTTGAATAGATCAGGTTTCAAGTGAGGACAGCAAGATTTCCACCTCATGAAACGTTTATTATCATTGTTGTTTTTGTTTATGACTACCCAACGAGAAAGTAAAAATTAAATCAACTTTTATACATATGTATATTTTATAAATATGTATACATATTTAATATCTTACCCAATATAATATGTTGGATAAGAAATTAGGGCAATACTGCTTCAGTCTATTTCTTCGTAATACCAAATAAATTTGCTCTTGCCGTTGTGTCCTCAGAAGCAGATAAAAGATTTGTTGACAATTGAATGTTCTTTTCTTTTATCATTAAGAAACACAAAAATATGTTCAGTACATATCCGTTCCCGATTTTTTTTTTTAGACTATTGGGTAGCAATGTCATAATGCATGTTTTCCTTTATTAGATTGTTTGAATTTCAATTAGTATTATTCATTGTTGTGGAGATCACATCCTCGTCTTCCAGACCTTTCTAGCATGTCCCACACATGTTCGATGGAATTGAGGACTTGAGATAAGGTTCAGAGAAGAAGAAGTCCTTCTCGTGCTCAGGAACCTATTCCTGTACAATCCTGTACAAATCATTTAATGTGATCCATTAAAAGACAAATCAAACTCTTAGAAAAAGAGCAACATTTTAGAATGCACTTGGCCGGATACGATAGTCAAATATTTCCTGGATTCTCTCTTCTAGTATGAACGGATCCAGTCCACAAAACATCTTCCACACCAGAATGGCACCTTCTTAGATACTGTTCACGAAGCTTCCTATTTTATCTTTCAAGATTGGTAAATTTTTGAACAGTACTTTTATATCTGAAATGTTCATACTATTGTTACTGAAATATCGGTACTTTGATGTTCTTTCGTTTTGTTTTGAATTTTTTTCATTGTTTGGTTTTTCCAAAAATTTTCGTGTTGTGAAAATTTTGCCATCATACCACATTTCCACCCTGATCTGTAACCTATTTGTCCACATGCAAAAATGCTACCAATCTTTTGATGTTCCCTTCAACAATTTTCCCTTATTAAACAACAATTACGTCCTGAAACTGCTATTTTGAATAGACAGTTTCATTCAATTTATAAAAGGCATACATTTGACATGCCATGTTTTTCCGCTTTCGAATTCTTTGAATCTGTTCCTATATTGGGAGGACTGTGGACGCACCTGCTTTTTTCTTCAGTGTCTCTGCTCTGTTTGACAAACACTCGCAGTTTAGCTTTTTATAATTTGCAATAATACTGGATGAAATCCACAAGAATCCAAACGATGAATTCGCTTCATTTAATTAATAACTGCCTCGAGCATCAAATAGCAAAGGCATTTATTCGGAAACCATTACATTATTAACTGAAACAGTTACTTCAATCATTATTGTTTAAGTTTTTTAGCGATCCATTTGGGAGCTATTGTAGTAGCAACCAAAATCGGTAGCTATTGCGTTTGCCCTGCCCGTCTGTTCACTCCTAAAAACTCCCGAACGACAGGTCTGATCGACAAACAGACTTCACTATCGTGTTCAGAGGCCCAAACAATGTAGGAATGGGGCACTTTCAGAGACCAACACCCCCAGAATGTTCGAGATATTTTGCATTCTTGTCACTGTACCCCTAACAACTCCCGAACGGAAGGTCGGATGGACAAACAAACTTCACCATCGTATTCAGAGGCCCAAACAATGTACGAATGGGGTATTTTCAGGGGCGAACACCCCCTCCCCCCCCTTGTTCGAGATATTTAGCATTCTTTTCCCCATACCCCCCCCCCCCCCCTAACAATTCCCAAACGAAAGGTCAGATCGACAACGGATTTCATCAACGTGTTCAGAGGCCCAAACTACGTAGGAATGGAGTATTTTCAGGAGATAACGTCTTCCCCCCCATGTTCGAGATATTTGGAATTGTTTTCATTGGATTTCCTCTATTAGCTTAAATGCTAGAAATGCAACCACCTCATTTCAGTTGTCAGCTATTGTTTGATGCTTAAAGTCTCCGACTCATACAGTGAATGTTGTCGGTTCGAATCCGTATATCTACCTTTTTTTTCAATCTGCAGATTTTTTTTCTCAATGTTCCCAATGTGCGAAGAATGCATAGTCTACAGATACAGAGACTTCAGCTATTTAATGTTTTAATGACTTGAAAACAATCAACAGAAAACAAAAAATTCAAGGAAATTAGACTCCTAGTTCTCTTATGATCTCTTCGTTTTCCGTTAATATTGTGTATTCCATCATTAGTGCTTTATAACTAACATTAAAATTTATAAAAGTGTTGTTTCCAAATGGCTTCATTGGAAGTGTCTTTGTTTCGTAGAACAGCTTCTAGAAGCCACCACCTTTTGAAACAAGGGGATCTTTAAAAGAAAGGGGACCAAACCAGCTGGTCCACGTTTCACAAAGTTGTAATGGAGACCCCTTCCCTCAAAGGAAGGCCTCGAAACAAAAAAAATGCGTCTTTAATAGTTATAATTATAAGTTGCATTATATCTAAATAAAATTCTATAAGCAAAAATCATAAATTTTATTTATTTATTTATTTATTTATTTATTTATTTATTTTTATGAATAAAAAAGCATCGCCATTTTCATCGAGAAATAGTTATAATAATCATTATTAAATACTTATTCTTATTCTAGATGTTTCTTATTTACATTTATTTTTAAAATAAGCAAGAATCCAATCAAACATCACAACAAACTATATTTTATTTACATTCGTTTAATAAAAAAAAAAACAACTGAAGCGTACATTGTTCGAAAAATATGCCCTTGGAAATAATTTCCTAGAAATAAATCAAAAACGCCGAAGACTAAGAGTTCACTGATCCAAGGCTATCTTGGATTCCCGGTATCACAATTTCCAAAAAACAGATCAGTGAACTCTTAGTCTTGTGCATTTTTGATTTATTTATCATATAATGTTTCCACGCACGTTAAATTTTTGCATTTTAAATAAATTCATTATCCTGAAATATTTGCATTTACTTGCCCCTCCCTGTAACTTTTGAAGCTCTTTCATTATTATTGAATTGTTCGTAATTAAATATTCTTGTCTTCCTGCAGTTCAAAATTGAAACTATTCGTTTTTGTATGTTTTTAGTTTAATTATGTCGCGCGGGCAGCGTTTTTTTTTTTGTAACAAAAACAAATATGTATCCGTCATTTTTTTTTAATTTACCGCATTTATATTCAGCCCAGCCAGTTACAATGAACACTTGTCAGTATGAGATCTCGTCATTGCGAGAAGCGTTGTTTGGAACGTGTGCTTTATGAATACAGTTTCACTCATAAAGCGGGTTCGTGGTAGTTAAGATCTTATACGGATATAACGAACAAATCTTTGAACCTTTATAACGAAATAGTGTTAATTTATGATAAGCACAGAAGTTCAAAACCTCTTTTAAATGTCTTGTTTTACGAACGAATGACGTCAATTTCAAATTTCTTTTTTTTTCATTTCTCAGCGAAATGACAGATTGTTCATTAATAAAATACGAAATAAACAATATTGTATAAGACTTAACAAACATAAAAATAATACTTTTTTCCATTCGAAAAGGTTTTTTTTTTAATAATGAAATTATTGTTCTTTTGAATTAATTAATTAATTACGTTTGACATTAATACAGTGCTTCCCAAACCTGGGTAAATTATAAAAATCGTGTAGAAATGGTTTTTCCTTCTGGTAAATAACCTCGGAATAAACATTAAAATTTACCATGAAAGTATAGAAGAAGAAATACTCTGAAGAAAGTGATCAGTAATCATTGAGTAAGAATTAATGAATAGTATTTCCGACTGAATGAATTCTCCTACAATGTAGGATACGTAGGATCAATGTAGGATATGTAATTCGTCTGTTTTTTCTTTACTTTTTGAAACAATTATTTTGTTTGTCATATTATTACAAGTATAATAGCTTTTATTATTAAAAGCTTAATTGCAGTTTTACTATTAGATAATTTATATATTGGGTAAAAAAGGGCTTTCTGATAAGCGGTTTTGGATAGCTAAGGAAAAAGTTTGGGAAGCACTGCATTAACATATCCAAAAATTTGTCACTCGTATAATCATGGGAAAAAAATGCATTATATCTTTAAAAAATCATGATTACACATTTTAAAAAATAATAAATCTCCGTTTTTTGATTTAAAAAAATTTTTGTTAAAAATTTTTAAATCAAAAACAGAAATTTATTATTTTTTTAAAAATCATGACACGGAAGTAAAACAAATTCCACATTTTTCAAAAACACAAGATTGAAAAAGATGTTCTAAGCTAATTTTTTTAGAAGCCATGACTTCCACAACAACCCATATGCAATTTGAATATCGGCTTATTTGTTAAAATAATATTACAATATTGTTAAAATAAAAAAAAAATAAAAAATTGATTTACCACTTTCGTAGTAGCCAGCGCTGTGGTTTCTTATTACGAAATATAATGGCAACCTACTGTCCTAAAAGAATAGGTTCGTCGAAATTGAGGCAATATTAACGGAAATAAAACAAATGCTATATTTTTGAAAAACCCTGAAATTTTTGAAAAACACAAGATTGAAAAAGATGTTCTAAGCTTATTTTTTAAAAGCACACCCTTGGCTATTGTTGAACTGCGCCGGACAGATGGAAAAGTTTTAGTGATACTGTATACTAGTTGCGACCCGTGAAGTATTCACGGAAGTAAAACAAATTCCACATTTTTGAAAAACACAAGATTGAAAAAAATGTTCTAAGCTCATTTTTTAAAAGCCATGACTTCCGCAACAGCCCACATATAATTTGAATGACTAAGCCAAATATTGTTAAAATAAAAGAAAAAAAAATGGATTTACCAGTTTCAACATTAACAATAACAATAACGAATGTCCAACAGCCAATACCAATAATCCTGTCTGGACAACAATGACGGCACGTGCATCGTCATTGTCTCCTACTTGTTGATTAGTGAGTGAGTGACTCCACAGCAGACATTATGTAAAAACCGAGGTTTTACAAACTCTCCGATAAATTTTGACGCATGAACTTCATGCATTTCTGTGTAAACTTCATTCATGTGGGAAAGAAAATTTAAATACGCTGATAGTAATTATGTAATCGCGATTCGTCGTGGTGAAGTGGAGAAAATAGTAGAGACGCCATCTTTAAACATGGGCGAGACATCATGCCTGACGTGTTCCAACGCTGCACTATGATTGGTTATTTCAAATTCCAAATTTACAAAGATCGTACAACTTTTGCCTATTAATAGGATGATTGTTGAAATATTATCATTAAAATGATCTCGTTTTAATTCGAGAAAGAATTTTATTTCGACGCGGTCAATCCGTACGTCAAATATACCTATCTAAACATTTCGAGATTTCGGGATAGGAGGGGGCAGGACCACTTTCAGCCTTTACTCTGAGTATTATATGCATTATAGTATGGCAATCATCTCACCTCGACATTTATAGGTTTATTATAATAGATAACTCTGAAAGAGATAATATTTTAAATGTAAAAAGGTTCATCATCTTTAACCTGCAGTAGATATATAAATATTCAATCAATCATAGGCTTACACCCGATGAAGAAAATCGAACAAAATGGATTTCCGGAACTGTTGTGACTGTTTATTTAATTTTTTTTTATGTTATGTTTTATAAAAAAACTATGCATATCCTAATCATCTTAATATTAATATAAAAAGGCTTTTAATTTTTTTTAAGCTATTTTTTCCTCACGACACTAACAGATTAACTCAGTGCTTCTCAATGTGTTTTGCTTCACGGCACTCTTATTATTGGAAAAAATATCTGGCGCCATTACTAAACATTGTTTCTAATATCGCACGGCATTCCAAACTTTTTTCGTTGCTTTATTGCGTACAGTAGAATCATAGGAAAAACAATAGCAAAATTTGCACGTGAATTGCATTTGATTACATATCAGATTAGCTCATTGAATTATAACAATGATGTAATTATTGACTCTAATTTTCTCCATTCCAGTTTGTATTACTTACAATGTACTTGTTCCTCTTGTTAATAAATAACGTTGTTGAAAATATTTAATACCTATTTTTATATTTCCTTTTATTTTCCCGTTTCAATAAAAATACTTTTTGTCGGAATCGCAGTGGTGCCTCAAAAGCAAAAACAAACAATAAAATATTCACTAATGAAAAATTAGTGAGAAAATTCACGTGCCAGCAGTCCGCCGGGTTTAATGAATTTTATTAATGCATAAAAAATTCAATCTGCGCATTAAATTTATAATTAACAACAATGGGTGAGATCAAATTGTTTACCAAGTGACATCCTGGAATAGCTGTTTCACGCTCTTTCGCAATCATCAGCCAGGAGCAGTCACTATTTTATTCTTTTTCCTCGCGGCTCACCCTTTGAGAATCGCTGGTTTAACTCTGACTGCAACAGGAAGTCCAACTCACCTCCGAGATGATCACGAGTGAAATAATTGCAATTACAACTTTCGGATGTCAGGCAGAAAAATTGAATTTGTAACGCAGCAAAAATACTTGGGAATAGTGGGATACACATTATGATTTTATCATAAAAAAATTACATACTTACACTTATCTCTTTTATCACATTAATTTATTTATTCCATTTAAACAAATAATAACAATTTTCAAATCTCTAGTGGATTCGGTTTTAGATTATGGTCTAAAGTGTTAGATTTTTATGAACAAATAAAAAATAAAAAATTAAAAATATTAATAAATTAATTTAAAAAATTTTTAATAACGTATATATAAATTTCAGAAATTTGCCCATTTTTGATTGTTTGAAAAAAAAAAAAAAAAATTAGGAAAAAATTTAAAATACTTACTATTAAAGAAAATATTATCTACAAAATAATTATGAATAACATTTATAATGTCAATAGGGAAAAAAATAATCTAATTAATGAAAAAAATAACTAGGTACAATTGGTTAAAAGTCTTTCAAATCAGTAAAATGAATAATAATTTTGTTCTAAGATTGGAAAACTATATAAAATGTAAATTATTCAGTGAAATTAATTGGGAAAAATATAATTCTGAGACACTAAAAAGTATTAAAAATACAATAACTTATTAATCTCTGATGTATTGATGAGAATATTACTCTAAATTTTTAACTATTAACTTTTGTTAAGTTTCTTTTCTTTTGTATTAGATAATTAACAAAGTTAATTAATATACAGTTAATCTACCTATACAAAAAGAAAAGTCCTGACTCACTCACTGACTCATCAACGCCCAGCCCAAATCCTTGGACCTAGAAAGCTGAAATGTTGCACAGAGGTTCCCTTTATGATGGAGACAAGGAATAAGGCCGGATTTTTCGAAATTCCTACGGGATAGGGAATTAATAGGAATTATATTTTCGCTTTAAAGTTGCCTTATCGATATATAGGTGTGTGGCGCCAACCCGCAATACATCTGAGTTATCCGGAGAAGGCCACAAGGGGCTGGGAACTCGTATATTTTCCGATCTCGATATTAATTTGCTACATAAATAAAGTTTTTTTTTTAAGTACGCAAGGGTTCCGGAGCGAAGCGACGGTACCCGGCTAGTAATTATATATTAATCTATCAGCACCTATATTACAGTTATTCTTTATTTTGGAATATCTAATAGTACTGGCGAACATTAACAAAAAAGTATAAAAGAAAACATGATTTCAGCGAAACGTTACATCGTCATTTCAAGTATTTCTTTTTCTATATTTCGTTATTAATTCCGCGGAAGATGTTTTCAGTGTTAACCGAAAATATGCATTATGTATGAAGAACTGAATCACGGTTTTAGGACCTTATTTTACGCTTTATTCATTCAGGGACATCATCTTGAAGGTCCGACATGATCACAAAAGAAAGTCATAAAAGTGCTTCCCTTGTATCGGATATAAAAGGGCCTCTGAATACTGAATCCAGTGGACCTCTCTTTTCAAAGGACCTTCTAAACACTGGTTTCTAAGTCCCTTTCAGAAAAAAAAAAAGATTATTCTTAACGAAGTCTTTTCTCTCTTCTCAATAACAAATAAATACAGAAGCACATTTTAGAGCAACAATGTGCTGATACATTTAAAATCTACTTCAAAATAAAAAAATATATATACAGATATATAAATATGTATCGAACTAGCCTGGTACCGTCGCTTCACTCCGGAAGCCTTGCATTAGTTATTCGATAAAAAACACAAATTACATCAAAGTAAAAACCGAAACGTTGAACTTGGGCTCGAAAGTTGGGACGGCAACTATAATTTTTTTCCTTTTTTTTTGATATTTATAGGAAATCATTTTAACAAATAACTTTGCATATTTTTTTTTAAATACTATGACAGTTTAGAGCACTGAATTCGCAAATTTGAGTAAGAATCCAATGAAAGGATTCCCTCACTGTCCCATAATTAAGTGGGTATCACAAATCAAAGAAATTTTGCGGTTATTTAAAGTTATCTACGAAGAAGCACGGTAACAATAGAAAAGCGATTGGACAGTTTGAAGACACGAACATGATGGGGACTGCAGGGACTGGTAAGACCAGTGTTAGGCAGGGAAGTTAAAAGATATTGTATTGTATTGTATTGCAATGTATTGTATAAAGTATAGAGTTCTCCTGGCTTAAGAAGGATTAATAATAGCAGTTATTATTTTTTTCGTTATTTATTTATTTATTTATTTATTTAGTTCATGATTTTTTTTAAGCTTAACTCACGGATTCCCTATAATACATTAACGAGTGAATTTTAGGACAATTTGTTAAATAAATAATTTATTTATTTATTTATTTAGTTCTTGATTTTTGTAAACAAATTCACGAAAGTTTATTTACTTCTTTATTTAGTTCATGATTTTTTTTAAGCTTAACTCACGGATTCCCTAAAATATATTAACGATAGTTTATTTATTTATTTATTTATTTATTTATTAATTACAGATCAAGCCTGATTTTTGTTTTCCTAACTGATATTTAATCTCTGTATACATTAAAATAAAGTCAATGCATTACGCTGCATAATTTTGCCGAAGCAAAGATATTTTTTTTTTAATTTCATTAAAACTTTGTCATTACGGGATAAATTGAATAATAATTTATATAGTCTCCAAAACGATAATCTTATTCAATCACAATATTAAACTACAAACTGAATACGAATTGTCAGTAAATAATGTAAATTTGGAGTAAATTACAAATTGAATCATGTATTGTTGGTACGTGTTGTAATGTATTATAAACAGGGACGGAAAGTCCATGTATTGTTTGTACGGGTTGTATTATTAATAAATAAATGTATCGTAACGAATTCTGGAGGAAGAAGGAAGAGATTTCTTGTCCTGAATTTAACCTGAAGAAGTTTTCTATTGTAGAAAACGAAATATCTTTATAAATATACAAACTCTCCTTATGGGAATGGGGTCTGCAGTGATGGAGGTGTTGGAGGTGCATAGGTGTAATGTTGTTCCAACTCTTCATCATGGCATCCAAGAATGCTGTGATCTTGGGGTGTATTTTGTGGAGATGAAGATGAAGAGTGTGTACAATGAGGGACCGAATCAAATTCCTTCTTGTAGTCGACGTATGCGATATGTAAGTTCCTATTATTATTATTAGTAGTAGTAGTAGTAGTAATAGTAGTATTATGTATTAAAATATAATTCTGTCTTCCCTGTAATGGTAACTCAATTGGAAAATAAACAAACTGTTAAGATAATATGAAAAACGGAAAAAATATAGAAATGTACAAATTCGTTTGCTTTCACGCCTTTGAGCCATCATCGACGACAATCTGGGACAGCTGCTTCGTCGTTATTCGTCCTTATTTTGTCCTCGATGATGGCTCAAAGGCGTGAAAGCAAACGAATTTGTGCATTTCTTTATTTTTTCCGTTTTTCATGTTACATTTGATGCACATTAAACCTTCTTACATGTTAAGATAATACTCGAATAATAACTTATTCTAATTTGAAATGATTAATGACACTTTTATTTTAATTAAACTTGACCGTGCGAAATTAAATTCCTAGATGTATCATGCAATTACATTAAATTCATTTGTTAATGAAACAACAATAATTTGTAATTAAAACCTCTTGGGATGAATGATTAGTTATTTATGAATACCATATTAAAAATTAATGATATAATATTTTATTTACTTAATTTTATATGATAATAACTGCAGTGTTGGATTCCTCGGTAATAAGAATAATGCATTTTTATTCATTGGTTTGCTGACACGAGTTCACAAATCAAGGAAATGACTGTCATGACAGTTTCGCTTTGTGCAAATTATCGTAAATGATGCTAGTTATGTAATTCATTGCTTTTTTTTGTACATTTGTACATGACATGTATATTGTCTCTTCGTTAATATTAACTTACATCCATCGAAAGACTGCAGTCGTCAAATAACTATTTTCTAATTACTTATATTTTTTTCAAAAAGTACAATTTTTTTTTATTTCTTTATGTATCTATTAGCAGACAATAACAAATTTTTAAAAGTTTTTTAAGGAGTTCGAAATGATTTATGTTTTTCACTGAATTATTAGCAGGATCGTTTCAACTTTGTTTTATTAACACTGCAAAGAGATCTTTTTATTTCCTTTTATTAAAACGCTTTATTTTTTTTTTTCTCTGGTTCTTTCGTTCCCTAGATGATGCCGCCTCTCTTATTAATTTGTATTTCACGGAATCTATTAAAACTCTAATAAATAATGTACTATTAGAAATAAAGATAAAAAAAATAAAAAGCACAGTTTCTTTACAATTGGCGAAAGTTAAATAAATTCAAAATAAAAGGTTACTAATAAACAAAAGTGAAGGCTTCGCATATCACTGCAAATCATGGCGTAGGTTTCAGTATTGATTTTATTATCATTCGATATCATTCTGTTTCAGTCACAGTACATAATTTCGTACCTGAATCTTCAAAACCAATTCTTAAATCAAGAATAATAAACATAAATGAACAGCAAATATGCTTAAGTCAATATCAACTGGAATCCTGGACAGCTGTTTCATCCTTATTAGGAATCATATTAACTGCCTATTTATTAATAATTTATAAACCAAGAAAAAAACATAAATAGACAGTTAATATGCTTTATCACACTATTAGGAATTATCAGCAGGATTTACTCTTGAGCCTAACTTCAAGGGTAAATCCTGCTGATGATTCCTAATAGTGTGCGAAAGCACATTTTCTACCTATTTATGGATTTTTCTTGATTTTTAATTATTATGGATGTTAAGATTTTTTCTCTTGCTTTTAAAACCAATTCATCTTTAACAAAAATACGTGTATGTTGACATCGGTAGAATTTATTTATTTATTTATTTATTTATTTATTTATTTATTTATTTGCATTGTAGGTATTTTAACGAAAGTTAAAATTTCATCTACTCTGATGATGGGAATGTTTTCAATTTTTTTGAGGAGGGTTCATAGTAGATGTAGAAGTTATAATACTTATATAAAACCAGAAATTCTTCTATTTTTTGCTTCCGCTTCCTCCTAACCCTTTGGGTTGAACTGAAGAAACATAGTGGACGGTGGAGATCTCACGCTCTACAAGCTTATCTAGGGTTGGGCGCAAGAAGGAATAAACATGTTCTTTCAGAGATTTTTATTCGCTTTGTTTTACCGCCGAAGAATCTTGAGAAAAATGGACCACGAAACAAAAACTTCGCAGAAACCACTTTTTCCTCGAACTGAAAAGACCGCCAGGGTTCGGTCGGACAACGCATGCGCACTGCCTGTTTATTTGTTGCTTATGTTTTTATATATCTTTTTAGTGGATCCTGTTCCGTTATACAATTATGTTTACTTGTTGGTGTTTTTGTTTAGAAGAGAGGCTGCTCCTTCAGCTGCTTGGTAACCCTCTTTCTCAAGGGGTGTTGTGATGTTTTGCGGGGGTTTATTTGCCTGGCTCTGGGCTCGGTCCGCAGTAAACAAGAAGACAAATGAATAGGGATTTGTCCCCCCTCCCATCCTTCCCAAACCCCTTTGAATCCTCGGAGTGAAAGAGGGCCAATTTTTTCGTCGTTACTCCTTGGTGATTTGAAAAGGCCCCGTTTTTGTTTCTGAGCTGGCTGATTGTACCGAGATGGGGGAGAAAGATAGGGGTGGCGGTCTCGGGGGATCGTATAGTAGTGCGTCCCACATAAAAGATCTCAACCCGTTCGCTACTTGTTGTTGTTGTGCAGTAAACAGACTGCCTTGGACAAAGAGGGATCTTGGGAGTGGACGGCCTTAGTTCTTAGAGCTGGCAGAATTAGCATACAAATTGGCCTGCTGGACGTGGTCCCTTCTCGGTGTCCCACATTATGCCACTGGAGTGTGCAATATGCGTAACGGGATAGTAGAAGGGTTTCTCTTTTCACCCCCTTTACCCCCTCAAGTTCACGTAACCCCTTCCATCGTTTTTTCGGCCACGTATTATGCACCTCTGTGCGATAGATCATATAGCACCGAAACGAAAAGTAAAAAGACTTAGTGGACCAGATGCCTTTGCCTTCTACGACATTAATTTAAAATATAAGATTAAAAACGAAAATTGGAATTAACTAACTAACTAATAAATAAATAAGTAAATAAACCATATGACTTTGATCAAACACTTTTTCAAAAGTACAACGGTCAATTTTTTTTTTTTTTTTATTTTTTTTTTAAAGAAAAATATATTACTTTAAATATAATTTATCCGTGGAGAGATGTCTACATTGGTTTTATACTTTTTACCAGACAACACAATTCATTACAATTTTAGAGTAGCCGAAAAAAAAGTAAACACGTATCTTTAAAAAAAAGAAAAATTAAGCATAGTTCGATATTTGAAAATAAATATTCTCCGTTGTAGCAGCGCTTAAATATATTTTAGCTACTTTTACTTTATTTTAACTTTAATTCAAAATTAACGTTGCTTGTACAAAATAGTTAAACATATTATTCAGAGAAAGTTTTTATTTTTATAATTCTATTTATTATTATCTATATAACATATAATAAGTTATTTATTTATTAAATTCTTATTTGTAACTGTTAATTTTATAATGCGATCTTAAATGTGGTTAAGAAAAAAAAGATTAAAGGAGAATTTGTACGTGAACCCAGAAACGTCGCTAATCTCTGAATTTTTGCAATTTTTACTTCGTAACAGTACTCGAATAGGAAGAACGCTTCGTATTCATTAGAGTCTATATACAGTCTATATAGTCATAAGAGTCTATATATTCATTAGAGCTTTGATGTAGGCAAAGACGGTAGAGTAGTGGTGAGGTCAAATCCCGTTTGTTTGTTTTTTCGAAATCTAATATCTTTAAAAATTCAACAACAATGGATGAGACTAAAGTTTACCAGTGTTTATTAAGTGACATCCTGGAACAGCTGTTTCACGCTCTTTGGCGATCACCAGCCAGGAGCAGTCACCAGTAAACAACAAGGTCTCCGTACTGAGGCTAATAGGAATGATCATCGGAAGCGCATTAACATCGAAAAAATTTTTTAAGTAATTTATATAACTTAAAACAAGAAATAAAGTAAAGATATTGTAAATTTTGCCGAACAGAACGATAGTTGCTTAAGATTTTTAATTGAATAATAATAGAAATAAAATTACTTTTTTAAGTACAGATTGAAAAAAGAAAAATCGCTAACGTAAATATAAAAAGTAAATTAATAATTATTGAATTATTGAATAATCGCATAATTCAATAGCAAACGCTAAGTATCTAATATAGTTCTCTAATGAACCATTGTTAAGGTAACTACACTCAAAAAACTCGTTTATCGAATTTGATGGGATATTATTAAATATGTATGTACATTAAAAAATTACAGTGAACCTACAGTGAGCGCGAACTACGAAAATTACTGTAGTTAGAGCGTAGTTACAGTACTGATAAAAAGATATTTTAAACCTTTTCAATATTGATATCCTATACTGAATACATTAATAGTTACAAAATCACTTGTGTACGCTATTAAATATTGATTATAGCGACGGAAAAATGCTTTTGTGTATTTTTAAAATATGCTAAAAATCGTTTCGGATAAACCAGATTTTCGGATAAACGAGTTTTAGTGTATATGTAAACAGTGCAGTGAATATTTAAGAATATTTATCATCAGATTAAGAAAACTAACCCTCAGCTAGAACCATCAAAGCTTTAAATATTAGGGTTACTGAATTTAAATTTAATTGGGCCCCCGAAGTTGCCTGTTTACTTATTGCTTCGTCCCCCGATATCATTCTCTGTACTTGCTTTTGCCGATGATGCAAGTATCCGGTTACGGCATCGGCGTCCTTCCATTATTGTACTCTTTTGGTTATAAGCATTGAAACCAAGAGGCTCTATTCTTTTTTTCCCTCTAATCGAATCAATGAACCTCACCAAACCGCTTCACGTTTATTGAAAGGCTTGTATTATCAATTCCGACCTTCACGAAAATCACCCTACCGCATCCTCACGCGCGCGCTCGCACACCTTCCGAACCTGTTCTGCCGCCGAACCTGTAAATACCAATAATACTGAACGAATTGACGTTTTAATTAGGAACCGATGATTGCAAAGGGATTCAATAAAGAAAGGAAGAGGTTTATTTTTTTTGTTTCTTTTATTATACCTTTGATTAAGTTACTACTACAATTGAACGGTTTTCGTGAATCAATTCATCTGAAAAGAAGATAAATGTAAATATCTGTCCGTTCTAACATCACCACAACTTTAAGCTTTTAATCCTAAAATCTTAAATTTTAATCGTTAGTTAGAAGTCTGAGGGCCAATATTTTTATAAAAGTTCTGATGGAGGGTCACAACGTCCCATCCTTCAAACCTCCCCCATATATATCTCACTAATTAATGATTTGATAATGTGATTTATAATAATAAGTAATAATAAAATGTAATTTATATAAACTTCAAATTATCAAATAATGCGGTAGTTGTGTTTCATACCAACATTCCAATAGTAAAGTCTGACATTTTTCAAGGTATCTGTTAGCTGCATTGTTAGCTACAATGTAAAAGCTGAAAGTTAATTTTAAGTTTAACCTACCGGGCCGCACCAAATGTACTGGCGGGCAGCGGATTATGCACCCTTGGTTTAGACTATCAAAATTGAGTTTGGGTACTTACCAGTGGGTTGAAGTTGTAACAAAATAAAGTGAAAGCCAGCCCTTAAAGTATTAGCTTCCTAAGATAAATATTAATCTTAATAATAGTAAACGGGCAGATGAACTGCAGTTTATCAGTTTAATATGTTTTTTATTTCTCGTCCACGACGCATGTTAAATTGTATGATAAAAAATTAGATAAAAGCGTTAGTAATCTTTAGAATGGTTCCATGAGTAGGCCTAGTATAGTTCATGAAATACATAGTCTGACAGATGAGTAGTGGAACGAGATTTCTCGAGATTCACGCAAAGTTCGAGATAATAGTTTCTTTGCGAGGCTTCTCGCAAAATGTCGACACACACTATTTTATCCAAAGCAGCGCACGAAAATTATATTGCTGTATTATTCGTAATTACTTATTTACAATATAATTTTCGCGATCTGCTTTGTAAAATAGTGTGTGTAGACATTTTGCGAGAAGCCTCGTAAAGAGGATATTGTCTCGGACTTTAGGTGAATCTCCACAAATCTCGTTCGTCACCATTCATCTGTCAGACTTTTTTTTTTTATAGTGACCTTGTTTTTCCTATCATTCACTTAGTATTCTCATATTTACTTCATATACTGCAGAACAACAATGCTTTTCAACCGTTTTTCTTCACTGTGCAGTTACATATTTTGCGAACTCCAGAGACCCAACATACTTTTCCATTGCTTTACTTCTACAATACAGTATTTTGAACATTCTCAGTACGTTTCGCAAAATTACAATCAACTTTAAACACTTCAAAAAATACTGTTCGTTTTCGAAAGCCAGACCCGCCACTAGCGGACGATTGTACTCCGCAGAGGGGTGATACGCTGCGATGGGCCCTTTCCTAAGACCTGGTTTTTTTTTTGTGGTTGTTTTTTTAGTAGGACGCACGTGTATTTTCGGATGCTTACTGATTAGAATCTTTCTATCAGTTCTTTGCTTTCTATTTCGTTTGAATTCCATTGAAAATTTCTATATTTATTCTTCCCATGGCTAGTTCAAGTGGAAATAAAGCGTTCAGGAGTGGCACTAAGAAGTTTTACACAATATTATTAAATTTTGTGATCGAGAAGCAGAAAAACAATAATTTTCCATAATTCTTTCCCGAAAGCGCAAATAGAATGCAGCTACTAGTAACTAACACTGATAAAAGTAAGCATACCCTCTTTATTTCTCCTCACCCCTATTTTGATGAAATCGAAGGAGATCTGGCGCATGCGCTGAAGGTTCTCGTGAACAAACACAAACAGTATCTGAAATATTTTTTAAAATGACTTAAATATAAATTAATATTTTTTTATTCCTCATGATTAAAACGAAACAGAGTGTCGTTCAAACGAGAAAGTACGTCTGACCAATGATGGAGGTTGGTCAGCCCGACGCCCGCCATCCTTAAACGTTGGAACTCGGTACCCATTCTATAAAGGGCTGGGTGAACTCTAGGGCCCTCCTGAAGGAGAATTTATCGTGTAAATATCTCCGACCTCCGCCTGGGTCGAGAACTGAACTAGGCTCCCCTGGGCAGCAGTTAAGCACCTTACCACTTGGTGCATTCATAAGCACATTACCACTTGGCGCATTTTGACCTCTAGTGTAACTAAAAAGTGGCGTTTTCTTTAGTCCTAACGGCGTAACTTCCAATAAGAATAATTGCTTGAATTTACTATTATTCAAAAAATTAAAATATATATTCTTTCTTTTAGTTCCTGATGTAATTGATTTAGCATTTCCATTACAAGAGAATTCGTAAAGCTTTAGATGTGGAAATTTAACGTGTGAGAAATTAATGGTATAGTTTGAAAAAAGGCGAGACACAATAATTAAAAAAAATATAAAAACCTATTAAAATCGGTTTCGATCGGACATGCCGATCTTTTTCAAGTGAGCTTTTTCACTTGAAAAAGATCGACAGTTCCGATCGAAACCTGATGGGGATTTTAATGGGTTTTTATGTTTTATAATTATAGTTTGTTTGGCCTTTTTTAAAAAATACTACACCATCGTATAGCTTTAGATCAATGAATGCCTTTGACACAAAAAGATGGGTTTCAGAAGACAAGTATCAAGTCATTGCAATGCTAAAAACAAAAGGAACAACACCTAGCACACAAAATATTCCCAAATTAATAAAAAGATGAAGAAGTCTTTACCCATGATGGTAAGTATCGTCGACTGACGCATTCATAGCTGGTATGGACCAGCCACCGAAAATGTGATGAATTTCAAGATCAAGTGAATAACAAAAGCTAAATACAACTTATCAAATTCGGCGTGTAAATATCTCCGACCTCCGCCTGGGTCGGGAATTGAACTAGGCTCTCCTAGGCAGCAGTCAAGGACCTTACCACTTGTCGCATAAAAAAAAAAAAAAAACCCAATAAAATGGAGCGCAACAAAAAAAAACACAAAAAGAAAAGGTAAGAAGAACAAATGATAAAAATGAAAGTACGATGATAAAATATTAACGTTAAACTGTTTAAAATCAGCAAACATTCTAAAAATTCACGTAGCTATTATGGCTACTATCACGTCTACTAGCTACTATCACTAGATACTTTACTAGCTATTATCACTAGCTGCTTCACTAACTATTATCACTAGATACTTTACTAGCTATTATCACTAGCTGCTTCACTAGCTATTATCACTAGATACTTTACTAGCTATTATCACTAGCTACTTCACTAGCTATTATCACTAGCTACTTCACTAGCTACTATCACTACTACTTCACTAGCTCCTATTATTAGCTACTTTCACTAGCTACTATCACTAGCTACTTCACTAGCTACTGTCACTAGCTACTTCACTAGCTCCTATTACTAGCTACTTCACTAGCTGCTATCACTAGCTACTTCACTAGCTACTGTCACTAACTACTTCACTAGCTACTATCACTAGCTACTATCACTAGCTACTTCACTAGCTACTTCACTAGCTCCTATTACTAGCTACTTCACTAGCTGCTATCACTAGCTACTTCACTAGCTACTGTCACTAGCTACTATCACTAGCTACTTCACTAGCTCCTATTACTAGCTACTTCACTAGCTGCTATCACTAGCTACTTCACTAGCTACTGTCACTAACTACTTCACTAGCTACTATCACTAGCTACTTCACTAGCTCCTATTACTAGCTACTATCACTAGCTACTTCACTAGCTACTATTACTAGCTACTTCACTAGCTCCTATTACTAGCTACTTCACTAGCTGCTATCACTAGCTACTTCACTAGCTACTGTCACTAACTACTTCACTAGCTACTTCACTAGTTCCTATTACTAGCTACTTCACTAGCTACTTCACTTGTTCCTATTACTAGCTACTTCACTAGCTACTATTACGGCTAATGTAAGACAATCAAAATAATGGAATGTAGTACGATCAAAAAGATGGTTGTAATGAAATTGCGTAGTAGAGATTTTCTCATTGTTTGGTGCACGAAATCAAAAAGATATTCAGTGTAGAAGAGACCGCCAACGACTTTTTTTTGGCCCCACGTGCTTTCACAACCATTTGAGATAATTTACGTCCACATTACATTTTGAGATCAGTCAATTATCCAATGATTTTGTATTTGAGGAAACTAGATCATTGAGGATTAAGTTATTGACGAAGCCAATAGACAGAATCAATCAAATCGATTAAAGAAACGTTTGAATTGGAAGAATAATCTTATATTACAATAGCGTTTAGAGAAGATAAGAAACACTGAAATATAAAAAGGATTTCCATTCCACGAAGTCACTTTCATCTGCAAAAGTGGTGTTGGAATACAGAAGACTGGAGTGGGTCGTGTATTTGGATTGAGGTGAGGGGGGCGGTTGGTTGAAGGTTGAAATGAAACGAGACAGGAACGAAGAAGAAACAAGTTTTCGTTCAGTTTTCAATTCTCTGCAACCAACCCTTCGTCCTCTCACCTTAACTTACGTCAAAACCAATGAATTTCCTATTAACTGTCCATTGAACTTTAATCTTATTTATTTTGGATTTAAATGGATTTAAATGCACATTATAAGTCAATGGAGTTGCAATAAGAACAAAACTGAACGTATATCAGAAATGCCAGGACACTGGATTGACCTTATTGACTTATTGTTTTCTTGTTTTTCTTTTTTTCCATTTTTTTCTTGCATATTTATCATCCCTTTCATATATGTAGTTTTCCAATTCTGTGTGTAATGCAACTGATCAGAACGCTGTCCGGCAAGTCTCCCATCTACTGCAGTGTCGGATGATCCAAGTGATGAACGAGACTATCCTGCAGAGGTTCTTCACGCTCTCATTTTCCGGCATTCTACCTCATCAGCTGAGTCTCAAGAAAGGATCAATTGTGATGCTCCTTCGCAATCACAATCTAAAGAAAGGACTCTGCAACGGCACACGATTGGTCGATTATTTACCTTCTATATTAATTACGATGGAGATCAGCTTACGTATTTTCGCGAGCACCACAATATACGAGTATATCAAAGCGCCTCGATATGGTCACACTTGCTATAGCGCTTCCGTTACAATATAACAAAGTTTTTATTGTATTTTTTTAGTCACAGAACATCCTACACTTAGAATCCCCCCCCCTCCCCCTTGTAATAATTTACAGCAGTGATTCTCAATCTCAGGTCGCGACCCAAATTGGATCGCGGATGATCGCGGTTTGGGGTTTTGAAAATTAACAAAAAGTTCTGTTTTCCTGACAAATTACATTCCACACCATCACAGAAATCTTCTTCCGCATTTTTCTTTTTGACGCAAAAACAGTTGCTCGAGTTAGATGCACGCAAGTCTCTCCATACCATACGCCTCCACACGAGCTGAGATCCGAGAACGTCACGTAGAATCTGTGACTCACAAAAAAACTGGTATCTATCTACAAATATCCCGTTATTCTGTTCCTTCCAATCCAGCAAATTTCATCATGTTGAATGTTGTTGAAAAACCTTTCGTTTATCTGTTTACCAATTTTGCGCTAATTGGATAAAATTATTGTTATCTATTGAGTTTTTCTTAAAATATTGCAGTTTATTTTTTTTTTTTTCCTGTTTTACTTTTTTACATCGAGATAACTATACAATGGAAAACTCTATTTGTAAACTGTAATGCTTGCGAATGTGAACAACTTTAACGTCAAGGTCTTCATTAACGTGTGATTATTACCAGAGCATATTTTAGGGGATTTCCACTGGGCGACATACAAGGGTATGTATCTCCCGGAAATTTTTTGAAAATTTGAAGCCCAAAAACGTGGTTTTAAGTCTTATTTTAGTATTATTGGGGAACAGGGCCGTCGCGTGGTTTGTTGGCGCCCGGGGCAAGATTTCGTCAGGCGCCCTCCCCCCCCTCAAACTCAATCCTACGTGCACCCACCCGACATTATACCTATCTGTAAGGATTCAAACACTTGATATTTGCGCCCCCCTCCCCATCCCAAAAATCTACAACAAAAAAAAAAAAAAAAAAAAACGGAATTTCCAAAATTTTTTATTTTGCCGTTGTCGCGGCGCCCATGCGACGGCTCTGTTGGGGAAATCATTTAACCCTCCTCCTTTCCCTAGAACGATTTTTAATAATGTATTATTTTAAATTAATACATATTCTGTATTAATTCTGTATTTTTATTTTCAATGCGTTTTTGCCATTTCATAAAAATAAAAACTCCGCCGGCACTACCCACAGTCAGTGGGCGACAAAATCTCGGCCCACTTAAAATGTTATTTTATGCACTGTTATTAACTCTAGTATAAACAAGGCAACACAGTTTAGTAACATAAAAATTTAATACTCCCTCTGCCCCATAATATAGTAGCAAGTGAATATTTAAACGGGAATTATTGGCGAATGCAGCTGAAAGTTATGTTGTAGTGCAAAATTTCGAAGCCTTCAATCAAAATTAATGTTTCATTTAATTTGACACATCTTTCTTCTTTTTTTTTTGTAGTTTAATCTAATTATTATGATTTATAACTATTTTTCTAATTTCATCCGCTGAACGAAATCAATTGTTTTTTTGTTTTGTTTGTTTGTTTTTTTTTTTCAGTTAAATATCAACCCATTGTAAAAGTAAGATAAAAAAAAGGGAGTTTTCAAGCAAAGACAGATTGTCCAGTTCTTGATGCATCAAAAGAAAAAGGAAAAATTGCAGAAAGGTGCAATTACGTTAGTAGTTAACATAATAACATTTAACATCTGAACGCTCAAAATAAAAATTAGGAGTAATGTTTTTAATTTATTGTTTAATTTAATCTAGTTTTTTGATAATAAATGTTGCGTTCTATATTTATTTTCTTTTGCTACTAATATTATGGGACAAATTAAATTCATCAACTGCTACTATTGTTATGGGACAAAGGGAGTATATTTTAGTTTCGAACCTTTGACGAAGAGTCTGACGAAGAACAGTCAAATGTTCGAAACTATCACTAAAACCATTAAATTTTAATGCTACTAAAATGTGCTACTTCTTTATACTTTAATTTTAACTTCAAAAGTTACTACATCCACAAATCTGACAAATCTGGATCTGACAATTGTCTAAATCCAGTGAAAATCAAAGCACACACTAATCTGAATGGATAATGATGTAATGTTAAGTATAAAAAAAACCAAGGCAGTTTTGATTATATAGTTTCAATCATCTTTTGCATACTTTTAACTCTCATTATATGTTTACAATGAGTCCCAATATATCTCATAATTGCCCAAACAACAATGCAGAAATTCTTCTCTTTGTAGAACGAAGTTTCCCCTATTAACAGCTAATATAAAAACCCTCTTTCAAAAACAAAACTTTACTTAAATCATCGGACGTTGGTATAGTTTGTAAAATTTCAAATTTTTGATCATTTTACAATTAAAATTGATAAAGAATTCTGCGATTAGTTATCAAATCTCCACATTATATAGCCTACATTTAAGTAGTTTTACGTTTATAATGTGTTTTAATAATTTATATGTAACAATATAGATAAAAGTTATTAAATTTATAAATTGTCAAGTGATTAATTATATCACAAACATAAAGCAGCGGAACAGCTTTTAATGTAATGGAAATGAAGTCATTTCAATTTAATGCTGTAATGGTATTGTTTTGGCGTTATCATATTTTAAATTTTTAATTTAACTGATGTGATTACACTGTATTTGCATAATAACGCTTGTTGCCAGGACTTTATGAAGTCCTTATGCAAATACGATAAATTTAAATCGTCCATTGATGTTCTTTGTCAGTGTCACTTGTTGTTTGTACGGGGTTGTTGCCTCAATTGTTGCCTCAATTGTTGCTCTTGTTGGGTAATATCGTTACGGCGCTCGTAATTGTCAGGCTAATCTTACGACACCATGTGCTTATGAGTTTTCAGTGGTATAGATTAGATCCTCCTAAATGGTATTAAATGAATAGCAAAGATAGTTTCACATCCAAATCCATAAGGATTTGTAGAATACGAGATATTTTAAATGAGACAAATTCGATTCATACGCAAATATATTTGACATTTTCATTTTGAAATCGACGGAAAGAACACACGTTCTTACAAACCTGGATTTTGTTTAGCCTGGATTTTCCTTAGGAAAGTAAGCCAACAGAAGTTAATAATTGAAGGGCTCGGAGCATAAGCCACCATTTCGTCATTTTTGAGATTCTTATGTTACTACATTCTCTAAACCCATCTCTTTAAAGCCATAGAAAGAAATTTTGGAGTTTTCATAATAGATGGCAGTATGTGTCAGATTGAAGTTTTTGATTGCGACATCTAAGTGACAATTCAAAAAATAGAAAAACAACATATAGTGACAAAAATAACATTCCATATACTACAGTATGTTTCATAACATATTGAAGTATCATTTAATATAAAAAAGAATTTTTCCAGCTTGAATTGCAGATTTACAGATTTTTGTCAAAATTTTAAAATGCTTATAACTTAGAACTAATTTAGTGTGGCTTATGACTATATCTCTCTGACCCCTTCAATTGTTGTTTTGTGTGTGTGTGTGTGTGTGTTCTTAAAAATGTCAGTCAGTTTCAATTTCAGTTTCAATTTATTGCCAATAATATTTTACAGAACTTATATATACAGTAAAACCCGATTATCCGAGTTTCCGCTTTAACCGAGCTATCACATATTTCTAGGATTTTTTTTTCGCAAATTAATCTTCGTTCGTCTAGTCATATGACTCCCTATCTGGAATCGGGGAATGGATTCGACGCCAACAATCGTGGGTTATTCTTAAAAAAATATCGAAACATTGCTGCAGAAAAATGCCGAAGTAACGTAAAACAAAAAACAATTAAGGATTTTTTTAAGTAAAAGAACTCTTTCAGTATGAATTGTATGTGGTGTATCTGTATAACTTTTGTATTTGTTAAAATATACATTTTAACCTACATTATTTATTTTACAAATAGAATTATACGTGCACTGTTCATAGTTTACTCCACAAATGATAGCCGATGCACCTGGTTATTATTCAAAAAGTTCCTTTAATACAAAAATTACAAATACGACTATATTTTCTGGCACAGCTGAGTGCCTATTATCATGCTTGTTGTGTTGACTATCACAGCCTTCTGGAGTTGTGCATAAGTGTTTTTATGAAGTCCTAGAGTGCTGAGGCAGGGTGCAATGTATGAGGCACCAGACCAGTGGCGGACAGGATGATGGGTACAACACGTACTCGGTCCTGCCTCCACTGCTTCTGGAGCTCGTGTGCTAGGTAGGTGGACAATGATCTATTATTTACTGATTTATTATTACAATTTAACCAGTCCAAATCTCTGTTACTCAGAAAACCTAGCATAGCTGGGATCTGATCATCAAAGGATATTATTGGACAAAAATACACACTTCACATTTTTACAAAATAAACAATGTTTTAGTGTAAATATTAATGATGAGTTAATTATGCATCAATTTACATGGTTAATTTTAATTTTTTAATTTTTTTAATAAATATTCATATTTATTTAATAACTACTAGCAAACCTAGGATCACATGATCTTGGATTCTGAGATAATTTTCTCACAACCAGTGACCGCGAGCGCATGTCAGAGACCTTATGCTTGATCGTAAGTCACGTGACTTCCGGTTGACCAAATGTGATAAAAATGAAAATGTGAGCATCTCAATACTACACCTAACATTTGCCACCTTATTTGTTTCGGAGGAGATAGGGCCAGAAAAAAAAATCACCTTTTCTTTTATAACCTATAGGCTATATGGATTTGGCCTGTTACTTGTATTAACATCATGATCAATAATGAATGGGTGAGTTGAAAAAGGTACATATTCCACAAATGTAAACTTTTGGAAAACTAAAAAAAACTGTTTTTTAAGAATATCGATTTATATATTATCGATTTATACCTTTAAGTGAAGCGAACTCATTGTGCTTTGTAAATATACAGATATACAACTTTTTATAGCATAAAACTATGTAAATATGTTGAGGAATATGTTCCTTTTTCAACTCAATGTTGTTGTTTTTTTTTAAAAAAAAAAACCCTCATAAAATTTTATTTTTGTGTATTTTATGTTACGTCATGTAATATTATATCACGCCATGTATTGTGCTTTGTAAATATTTAGATATATAAATTTTTATAGCTTAAAACAATGTAAATGCGTTGAGGAATATGTCCCTTCTTCAACTCAATCATTTTTACATGGCTCTGGAAAGCAGACTTAAAATTGAGAAATATGTTTCTTTTTCTGTTTAATGGATATATATATATATATATATATATGTGCAAAGAAGAAAATGGCTATCTCAGTTTAGTTTGTCAAATTTATGGAATATGTACCTTTTTCAACTCACCCATTCAATTGTATTCGATGGTGGTTAGGACACCAAACATCCTCTATAATAAATAATACCACGAATAAACAAAAACAATGATTATTAGACCCTAATTTGATAAACCTTAAATTTTAATTAATTAACAAATTACTATCCATTAATTTTCTTACTGGATGGAATTTTCTTCAATTTACCTCAACGCCAAAAATGGCTTTGTGATTGTACATTAACATTTCACTCCTTAATATTTATTCTCTGGAACAAATGAATGTTGAGGATCTGTTTAATATTAAATTGTGGATTGGGAATAAATCATCAGCATTACTTGCAGTTAAAAGTGACCTCTAACCATTTTGAATTTTTCCAATACAATGATATTTTTACAGGTTAACCTTGTAACAGCAATAAACATGAATTACTTGACAGCTTAACAGTTCTCAGTTGGAGTCAGAACCTATTTGAATGCATAGGATATAACTAGGATTTACATTAATCTAGAATTGGTTTGGCAGCTCAAGTTATTTTTATTACAGTAATCTTTATAGTGAATGAAATTCTAGGAACACTTCACGTCAAACACTATATCTATATATTGAACTTTAACAAGAAAGGCAGACATCTATATGACGTATCACCATTTGAATACACCTAAGATAAAGCTAAGGTGACCAGACGTCCCGATTTTTAACAATTTGTCCCGCGTCCCGCGACGTTTCAAAAAAGACCCGATTTTTTTTTGATTGTTGAATTCCGTATTTTTTTTTTTTTTTTTTTTTTTTTCCCCCCCCCCCCCCCACCGTCAATGGTGTCCCGCTTTACCAATATTAAAATCTGGTCACCTTAGATAAAGCGCTTGTAGCTAATGACTTCATTTTACTTTTCCTACATTCTTGTGGGTCCAAAAGGGTTTCATAATAACAGAAAATGATTTATTTACATTGTTTATTTGCATACCAAAACGGCCACTATCTTCATTTGATATTGTAAGCCTTCCGTTTTAAAGTTTAGGCTCCCTAAGATAAATAACGGGTAGTTTTCTATGAAATCTCACCTGCGGAATTAGGCCTAATTTAGAATTTTTTGCACGAAAACGATTCGTAAATACATCTTAGGAATAAAAGTTATGGAAAACCCCGGCTTTTTCTGGTAGGTTTTCAAGAAAATTCCAGATTTTTTTGAAACTCTTTCGCGGGCGGAGGATATGCACATTTTCAAGGCAAGAGGTTGTAGCGCAGTTATGAAGCGGGCAATCGCGGAAACGATTTTTCGTTTGTAAATAAAACATTAAAAAAGCAAGCGTTTTCCGTGCAGTTAACTGTAGGTTAGGTTAAGTGAGGTTTGATAGTTTCCAGGATGTTTCTTTTGGAAAAACCCGATAAATATACTTTCCGAATGATCCGCGGTTTTCTTAGGGCTTCTAGGACCCCATTTCCTTATTTTAAACGTGTGCTTCCGCAAAGAGTACCGCTTTAAATTTAAATTTTCATAAAAAAAATATTAAAAAAACACCTGGGTTTTCATCATTTTTATTCCTAGGATGCATTAATGAATCGTTTTTGTCCAAAAAAATCTTAAATAGGCCAAATTCCACAGGTGAGATTTCCATGAATATTACCAAATATCGTTTTGAATTACAGTAAAACCCCGTTATTACGCTCCCGCTTATAGCACTATCCCGTTCTTTACGCTCCTTTCATGCGGTCCCTGGAATTTTCTATGTAACTCTGTATACTTTTACCCTCTTATAACGCTTCAAATCCCGCTTGTAGCGCTTTTTTATATCGGAAATTTTGTATCGAAAAGAAATGTAACACTGTAAAGATTCTTTTCTATCCCTGGTAGGAGGGAATCTTTGAACTCTTTGAAGTGCGGGTCTGTGATACATTAAGTTACTGCAAAATGTCGAAGCGGAAATCCCTTTCTATAAGTGAAAAATTGCAAATTCTCCGTAAGTACGACGAGAATTCTACACTAAGTCAGAAGGATTTCGCAGAATCTCTAAGAATTCCCTCATCCAGTCTGAGAACAATAATAAAAAATAAGAATGGAATTACCAATGCAGCGAAGGGTGGTTGCAAACGTAAAAAAGTAGTGTGGAAAATATGAAGATGCCGAGGAAATTCTAATTGAATGGATTCATCAGTCCCGTGATGCATCAGTACCATTAAGTGGCCCAATCATTCTAGAAAAGGCGCGTGAAATAGCGGGCAGTGCACTAAATCTGCTCCGAAAATATATTTGTATTGCTCCTAGTGGAGTATCAATTGATGTTAATAGTTTCTTGAACCCCATTGAAAATGTCATAATTTATAACAGTAGCATACGCACACGGCAAACCACAATCAAAGATTTTTTTAATAGGAAATAAGCTCATATTTGCACTATATCTATTTCAGAATCAAGTATCTTTCCTGTAAATGGTGTCTAAATGTTTCCCCATCACATAAATCATTTCCCCGTTTATAGCGCTATCCCGCTTATTACGCTTGTAGGTCATGGTCCCTTGACGAGCGTAATAACGGGATTTTACTGTATTTTGATGAACGATATCTTTACCTCACTTAGTATTATTTCCTTCTATCATCTTCTATCTGGAACTGATCCATTGGACTGGTGGAGGGCTGCTATAAATTATGCTGTTCTATGCCCATTGTAAACCTATCGACCAACTGTTAACGTTGTCAAATATTGCTAAATTAAAATGATTCGTATATGGAAGGAAGAGGCAGATTTCTGTACTTTGTCCTACTTCTCTAAAAATATGTCAAATAAAGCGATTAATTTAAATTCATAGAAAGGGTATTAGAAGTATCCAAGAATTCTAAACTTTTGGAAACATTATACAGTGTTTCTGAGCAAGCAATGTGCACAAGGTGAAGTGTTAAATAAAAAGACTGTTTGTGGACTGTAGGAATATCCGACATGCTTCAAAGAGAACAGCGAGGATTTCAATGAAGATGTGGATACGTTTTTGATTATCGAATCTTCAATGAACGAATTATGGAGTAACAAATAGAACCCGTAGAAATTCTACGGTTGGAAATGTAGTTCTCCTAATCGTAATTAAGTGATAATTCAGGTAAAATAAGATCTTTTAATCATACTTTAAAAAATTCTTAATTACAGCGATTACTTCGTTGCCAACAGATTCACCCACTTTTTAGCTGTAGGAGGACGCAATAATAGGGATCCAGGAGGCGTCAATTTTTTTTTATTAAAATTACTTTAACAAAAATCCACAAGCTCATTCACGCCTCCACATCAGGACCATTATTTTGATACCACATTTAGCCATCTCATGTGGTTGCTGAATAAAAGGACTTACGAAGTCTTCCTTTATATACAGGGTGGGCAAAATAAAAGAGGCCCCGGAAAAAAAAA
>JAFIDM010000006.1:44104812-44192785 GCA_023159025.1 Thereuonema tuberculata
CCGTAATGGGCATTATTTATATCCCAGTAAGCTACTAGGTGCTCCTTTGAATACCTAAATGAACTCATAAATAGAGTGCAATTACATCCTGAAATGGCTTTGTAAGTAGAGTTCTCATCAGAAACAATATTAATAAAATGGAAAATGAATACCACGATAACATTTGATATCTTACTACTGAAGACTACCTATCAGTTAAGATATTGAAAACTTAGTAAATTCAAATATTTTTATATTTCAAACCTGTATTTCGTATTATCTTATAAATCTTCTTGAGAACTTCTTTATTATACACAATATTTCGATCTTCTACAGGTTAAGTTTTAGTATATTTACTGAACTATTATATAATGAATTCCTTGTATTTTCGCAAAAAATTATAACAAGAAGAACAAGTTTAAAATTGAACATATAACTAACTTAACAACACATACCTACGTAATATTAATACAATATTTATTTCATTTAAAAGAAAATGTAAATGATCTAAATTATTATTGTAATAATATTACGTATAACTTAACAATATTATATTGTTAAGTTAGTTCTACGTATAAATTGAAACGTGCTTGGTTTTTTTCCCAATTTTTTACGAAAATATAAGGAAGTAAATATACTATAAGAAGATCGAAATATTGTAAATAGGCCTAATAAAGGAGTTCTCAAAAAATTTAAATATTGTTTTAAAAGAGATGGCTTTTGTCCAAAACAATGTCGTCATGTTTTGTGAACCTAATTGTAACTTAAAAACAACAAGTTTTACAATAAGAACTTGAAACCTACTTTCCTTAAAATGCATACCAAGTTCAAGAAAATCCAAGTTCAAGAAAAAGGTTCAAAAGTTATTAAGGACACACATACATAATCATTTGATTTAACTCATTTCATTATTGGAAATTAGACTAAAATATTATTTTCAAAATTCGTGCTATGTGACTCTGGTTGAATCTGTCCCAGAAACAACCCTCAAGCTTCCAACATTAGAGTAATACGCGAATAACTAATTTATTAATAAAACTGTATTTGTAAATCAGCTTAATGTTCGTAGCTAAACAAAAGATGTGATTCATTTAGCACAATAGTCTGCTATTAAAAATGGATTTTTTTTTTTTAAGGTAATCGAAAGACTAATTAATATGATATTTGACAGCATACCAAGTTTCATGAAGATCCTTGCAGCGGTTCCAAAGTTATTAGGAGAGAGAGAATCACACACACACAGACTAACGGATTTGGTAAGCCTTACATTCCTTATTGCACAGCAATAATTTCTTTCTTTTTTTTTTTATTCACTTTATACAATTGAATAATTTTTATAAAATGAAGCATTAGCAGAAACATTATTTAAATCGAAAATAACCTCAAGTTGTGACAGGTTGATTTATTTACAGTATTTTATTGTGTAGTTACGCCAAAAGCGAAATTTTTATATAGTACTCTGAAAATCTACTACTTAGAATATCAAAAAAAGTATCACCAATGTTTAAATAACTACACAATAATGTTTTCTAAACTTTCTTATTTTTATTTAATTTATTTAGCGTGTATTGAAATTGTTTGCTGTTAATTTATAGAACTCTTCTAATCTTTTCTCATTTTTATAAATATTAATATTTATATCCTCTATTAAATCATGTTCGTTATTCAATAGTGGAAGATGTAACCTTTTGCTTAGAAACCAAAAATTAATTTTGTTTTTCTAAATTGACGCCTGTTTATTTTTAAGTTCTATTTAAAAAGTTATTTACATTTTTAATTTAATTGCTGTAATTTACGTCAATCATATTTTTTTCTACTTGTCTTTCTATATATATATATATATATATATATATATATATATAATTCTACATTGCATATATTACATACGCAAAAATGTTATTTTTATAATATTATATTTTTCCCAAAATTATTTATAAATAAATTTGGTTATGAAATAAGTAAACTTAAACTCCAAGATAAATTTGAGTTGGAATATGAATATTGTGAAAAAACACGATTCAAGTGTTTGTAATTGTGAGTAATTGTTCTTCTTCTGTAAATACTTTGAATAAAATAAATATTAAATTTTTAGTATTTAATATTTAATATCCAATACTTAACTACTGAATAATGTATATTCAGTAGTAAATAGTGGATTTATCAAAATTAAAAAAAAAAAAAAATATTAACTCAGTGTTTCTCACACATTTGTAAGAATTGGTGGTTTTTGTTTTTCTCTTATTTAAAAATAAAAAGGATGATGACACAATTTTAAGTTCAATATTTAACATTCTTTGACCAAAATGTATTCAAATTATTCAAATACTTTTACATTAAAAAAAATTTAACCGTAAAAGAAATAACTAAATAAAAAAATGTTTGAAATTACGAAGGCTTTAATATATATATTTTTAATATTTATATTTTGTTTATATTATGTACGTATGTAAAATATAATTATTTATATTACAAATATATATATTTTTTAAAACCGTCGTAATTTCAAACATTTTTTTGTTTATTTATTTGTTTTACAGTTAAAAAAAATTAAAATGAGTAAAACATTGACATATACATGTAGGAGACAATAATGTATATTACAAATTATGAAAAAAGAATACATTATATTATTTTCAATAAACATTATTGTTTCCTACATATATTTTACTCATTTCATAAATATATTCAGCACACGTTAAACTCCTAATTTTTTTTTAAGGTAATGTAAAAGTACTTATCTTAAAATTATCTTTATCTTATTTATTTCTAGTTTTGTTAGCTACTAAATTGCTATTTTTATAATAAGCCAGCTTCAAAATTTTGGTAAGGTGAGAACTCTTATTCTAAAATAAATCCTTTCAAAAGTATATTACATTCTTTTTTTCTTAGATGTTTTCGTCAGGTTACTGTGGGAACTTCACCTAGCAGTGAAAGGAAAGGAAAGAAGAAAAAGGTAAAGAAAAAAGTTGAACGAAGAGAAAAAAATATAAAGAAAAGAAAACTTTCTGGTTATTCGAATCTATGCCTAAGAAATTATTCGAATTAATTACTCCGCGAGATATTGAAGTCCATGGCGTGTAGGTTTCTGTACTGCACCGCCTCTCACGTGACAATGTGACGAAGTACCAACCCATCGCAGCAGATGGCGCCCCCTTCGGCGTCTCTCAACGTAACATGACGTCATTGACCTTATATGGAACATGCCAATCATAAAAAAGCATAACAAACCCGCGGTCGGGGGATTCTCATAGTATACAAGATCTAACAGGAAAGGGTTTTTAAGAGTAAAACGCACCCTTATTTGTTTATTTGTGTTGTCGTTACGGAGTGGACTCACAGCTCGTCTTCGCTCCCCGCCGAATCGTTGTCGCCGATACAAGACGATCCACCGAACAACAACGGGTCCGCCAGCGTCGACCGAACCCGTGTGTGTGAGTGTGTGTGCGATTCTGTCGGACGGCGGGTTGCTGTCCGTTGTTTTCGTGCTTCAATCCGTCTGAACGGCAGCAGTACATGTGTGCCGATTAGATTTACTCTATTTCGCCGGTGTTTTCGACGGTGCTATACCAAATCAAGACTCCCTCTCGTAGGATTTATGCCGTGGACCTAGAATTGCGTGGGCGGAATTTTGGTGTGCCCCAACCGTAATTAACCCTCGTCGCGTCCGCATTTCGATATCGTGAAACAAGAACTGCGGAAATCCGCCTTTCGTTCCCTGAGGCACCCGAGAAATCTGCGGACGGTGTAGTCCGGGTTGAAGACACCCATCAAGGCCTCCCGACCCTCAGTCGACTTCGATCTTATTACGAGGTAAGGCACATTCATCTAAAATTTATTCTTTTTTTTTATTTATTTACGTTTGACACCGAGTCCATATTTACAGTCGTCATCGTAAACTGTTACTGTCGCCCCTGTCCTTCTTACATTTTGTCTTGGAACCGTGTAATCGCCGTTAACGCTTGGGTTTTTTTGTTGCCTGTGTGGGTTTTCATGATGGAAGCAAGGGGAGAGGGGAAGTGGGGAGACATGGTTTTGCTCACGTTGTTGGATGTATGGAACTTCGTACGAGGAAGTGAGGGTAAGAAGAACGAGTCTGTAGGTGTTGAGGGGTAGGGAAATGTTCATGCTCGTAGGCCTCCATGGCTGCCTGCCATCGAACCGCAGGTTGCATCGTGATTAGACGTTATTACCCTTAAGTACGATTCCCAACCGTTTTCCGCGTGTCGTAAGAGGTGTGGGGCTTTGTTGTGTGGGTGTGGGCTCTTTTATTCTGCCAGTAAGTCCATTCCTCTCACCTTCCTTTCATTACTACCTTTTTTTATTTTTTGTTACATACATATAATATAATTTGATAAGTAAAAAAGAGGAGTCTCAACCTCCTCTTCGTTACACATTGCGTGTTTGTATGTATGGCGCGTATTTGATTTCTATTTCGTAGTATCCCACGAATGACGCAGTTGAGAAAAGACACGAGACATGCCGACTATGTTGCGTATGCATTAAAGCAAGGGGCTATCCTCTGCCCCAAATACACTATAAAATACGATCGCTCGCAAAATGAAGCCTCGACAGTTTTCGCGGCGCAGGAAGAAATAGGCCTACGGAAGTGGGAGCCGGCACTCATCGAATAAACACAAAACGCGCCCGAGATTCTCAGTTCGTTAGGCGTCTCCGATTTTTGTTGAGACCCCTCCGCGCTCCCATCAAAAACGTAAAGGACGATCTTCGCAATATCACGATTTTTTGAAACGGTTTGAATCGCCACTTTCTTTTGGTCTTTCTTCGTACTCTACTTTTCTTGTTCCTCTTTCGTTCTCTTCCTTGTCTTCGGCCTCTCTTCGCACTCGGGGGCACAATATCCCGACAGAGCTCCAAGCAAGTCGATCGTAAATTTCCTGAGACGACAAAAGTGAAATCCTATTTTACCGTCGGCAGAATAGTTTCACCCCTCTGTCAACGCAAGAAAATGTCAGTTTGTACTTGTTTATTTCCCCCTACAAAACACGGAATTTAATGCCCGAGTTGATATTTTTACTCGGTCAAAACAAAACAGGAGAAGAATGGATCTCCAAAGCGTCGATATTAATATCATTTCTACTTTCAGTGTTTTGTTATTAAGTTTCATTTCATTTTTTTTTTTTTAAATACAACTATTTATCCAATGTATTCAATGCATTCATATCATCATACGCCTTTATTTTCTTATTCATTGTAAATTTTAAATTATATCACGATTGTCATTGCTGATGATGTTACGAAAATAACAAAGTTATATATTTTAAAATCCTAATAAGGATTCGACGTTACTTTGTTACAATTTCAAAGTTTTTCTAACATTTTTACTCAAAATTAAGCTATATTCAATGAATAATATACGATCAAAATTACTAAGTACCTGCTTTTCGTGCTTGTAAACATTTAATTAAAAAGCGAAAAAGTTTATTAAAATATTAATCATCACTTGTATAAAAACATGATTAAACTTATCATTCATTCACTGTTTAGTATATTTATAAAATTCTGAATTTTTATATTTCGGTTATAAGTTTCGGAATGATTAAATTTTGTTTACATATGTTTCGGATTTCATTAATTTTCTTTACATTTGCACGAAGAAGGGATTTTATAATGCCTTTTGTATTTTTTTTTTTAAAATAACATTTCTCAATGAATTATTATTAAGTTTTCAAACATGATAAATAAAGAAAAAGTCGAAAACGCAGTGTCAATTTGACTGAATATGAAAACAATTGCCTCCATTGCTCAATATTTTTGTATTACGAAACGTATCCACACAGTTCGTATATTTACCTTATGAGCATTTTCGTTTTATCGTATTTTCAATCTTAATATTTGAACTATTTTTTTTTTTTATTTCCTTCGTTCCCTAAGGCCTTTTCTTAAAGTGAAAGATAAAAGTGGGATTGGTATCTTTTGAGTGATATGAAATCTCTACAGCAAATTAACTTTTTTTGTTTGTTTTTTTTGGACAAAAATATCTACTACATATGTGTGTGTGTGAAAATATATATATATAGACAAAAAATATATATATTTATATATATAAATATGTATAAAAAAATATAGATTTTTTTTTTCATATCTCGCCATTGAAATTCTAGTTGATGATAGACGTTTTTTGTTTGTTTTGTTTTTTAATTTAACTAATCTATAATATTACCTTTCCATATTTTAATTTTCACCTAATTGAACAGCGAATTATTCGTAGATAGCTTCTGAAGAAAATCAAAGTAAAAAAAAAAACTCCCCGAAAATGAAGTAACCACTGAAATAGTATTTCTATTTTAATATAAATACACGTACAGAACCTAGAAAGTAAATAGAAAGTTCTTGGGAAAACTTCAACCATACTTTCCTTACAATTGAAGTTGTGATAGAACAAGCCAAACGAACAGTCTCTCTGCATGTTCTTAAATTATAATGCAAACATTAAAAACTTTCTATTTTCTGACAAAAAAATTGATTAAAATCTTCATTAATTACATAAGCTTATCTTAATCCAATACATTTTAAGTACATGAAAGTACTGATACGAGGATTAATAAGCTGATTAACTAACTTAAATTCATTGTTTTTATATAACACTTTCGTTTGGGAATTTTTGGTTACCTTCACGGTCAAATTTCTTCACAAGAGACCCACACGATAAAGTAAAAAACTTTGATCGTCGCTTGTCCGTAAATATGCACATCAAATATCAAGATTATCTCACCGATTAAAAAGTTCTGTGCATGCACACACACACACACACACACACTGGCTGATTACATGAGCTTATTTTTCTATTAAATTAGGCCTAAAAGAAATAAAGAACCATTGAAAAATTGCAGTGAAATGCATTTTTGACTTTTTTTTCATTGAACTTCTTGCACAATAAGCTTTATTACTACAGCGCGCTTCTAATAAATTACCAAGTGGAGATGACATCCTATAGGCAAAAGGAATCAAAGTTGAGTGATAGATTTTTCTAATTTGTTTTATTTTCATTGAAGCATTCCAATAAATATCAGTATTTAAAGCTATTAATTAGCTGTTCCAAGATATATTTTGTAAATAATATTGCCTGATTTCAGCTCTTTGAGGCAGAAGGTTGCCATTTACAAGAAGGACAATGCAATTTTTTTTTCTTTCTTTCTTTCTTTTCTTTTTTTTTTTTTTTTTTTTTTGTATATGTGTTTAAGATGTTTAAATTTTAGGGAAGAAAAATAGGAATTATTTGTGATAATGCGAATTAGTTATTTATCCTAAAAGACTTTTAGATCACAATAAAACGTTTTTTTTCTCTTCTCTCCCAGGTTCCAATGCCAAATTATTAATTAACATTAAATTCATTTTAAAATGTTTGTTACGTAGTTTATTCTTTAAATCATATTTAAAGCGTTCTGAAAATCGTTTTTTTTACACTACTACATTTTTGAAACAATAATTCGTAATCATGGTGCCATATAAATTTTTTGATGGTTATGCCAATTAATAATATTAAAACAACCTAAAAGACCTTTTGAATTTTTCGGGCGACAACCAAAAATGTAGTTGACCGCACATTCACATAAGTTTATTGACTATTGATATATAAAGTGTACTATTATTATGGTATTACAAAATACTCCTGTTAGGGTTTATACACCACATATCGTTGCCATTAATTTTGTCATGAATGCTTTATAGTTCCACATTTATTCCACATTATCCAGTATAAATGGTTGAGATGAGATATTTTTATTCCGTAAATTTGTGGGTCCATTCCGTCCACTCACAGCGTTGAGGGATAGATAATATTATAATGACAAAGTAATTTGTCTTTCAATATATATAAATAGATAATTGAAAGACAAATTACTTTCCATAACCGAAAAACTTAATCATCACAGCAAAATATCGCAATTTTTTACTGAACCTACAATGTATTTTAGCCAACGTAGTTTAGAGTGCAAATATAAGGTTATTAAAGATAAAGGGGCCCTCTTTGAGCTTTACGTGAGGGCCCATGCGAGATACCTTGTGGAGTTGTTGATTTAAAAGAATAATATACGTTTTCCCTAAAAATTCTTTCTTGAGATTGAACGGCATCTTTAGATATATTCAACCAATTTAGTTTGCAAATATGTCCAGTTTACGACATAGTTTTCAAGGGATTTTGGAATGTAACTCTTTTCAAACATTTAACCCTCTCTAAATGTTTGCAGAAAATTTTTAAAAGGATCTCGCCTCTTTGTATTGAATTGTTTGTTTGTTGTTGTTAAGCCCTGTGGGAATGCCTGAAGCCTATTATTGGTTGGGAGGGTTTTCAAAGGCTTTCCATTACTTGCTGAATCCAAACAGATCAGAGAACAGCTTATTGTTTGAGATAATTTTAAGTGGTAAGCGTTATCGGCTAGTGAAATGACACGAATAAGCTATTTATTTAGTTGTTTGTTTATTTATCTGCAAACTCTGTACGCGTCGTTGTTTTTCTAATCCCTTTTGATAGCAATTTCGACTTTATAATGATGCCACTTATGCCCGAGAAGGGGATACAAGGTTGTCCTCGTCTCGTTATTAAATTATTGATTGTTAATTGCAGAACTGTCAATTACTTATTACGATAGGCTTAATTCTATATTTCCCATAATACACATAACACCCCTGAATCCTCTGTATTCTGACTAACTGTCTGTTATGGCAAATTTTGTACAAAACATATCAATATTAATACATACAGACAGTTTATCACTAACACTGTAACAGCAACACTTATTTCCTTTAAACAATAAATAAGGTACTTGAAAAACAGATTTTAGAATTCGTAGACAAGTTAAAATGATATTTTTCTACCATTCAATGAATAGAAACACCGTACACGTAGGCCTGAATATCTCCTCTATCTCTTTACTTCAAGTGAAATCATTAAACAACACTAAAACCTCTGCTTATATAGAAGTAATGCGTTACATTTTTATTTAAGTGTTATGAGCACGTTGAAGAAATCACATATCACACATTAATCGAAGTAAAAATATGTTTATATGTTTATTTAAGTTTGAAAATTCAGGGTTTACTGAATGTTTATTTTATTTCTTTGACTATCGGTGTTAGTACATTCAACATCAATGCTATTTTAAAGTTTTTTATAAGTAAATATAGTAAATATGTATTTATAAGATGACAATTTGTTAATTAAAATTATTAATATGTAGACATAAATTGTAAAATTTAATTTTGCATAAAAATTTAAAATTTGGTGATTTTCCGTTTAGTTTGATTTCTAAAACTTTTTTTTTTCAGAATCTCAAAACTGATTATAGAAAACCTAATAAATTATTTTTTTTCTATTTTAAATTGATTTTTTTTTACCTGAGTTTCAAGTAAAATCTGCTTATGTAGAAGCTGTTTCAGAATCTTCATTTTGAGTTTTCTTAATAATACAGTTTTATTATTTAAATAGAAACACTGCATGTGGAAAGATTTTCCATGCCATGTCATTTATGAGCTAGTTCTCCACTCAGCCATAAGTTTATTAAAAATAAGAAGAAAAAAAATACATATAAAGTAGAAATGTATGACTTCAATCCATTTAACGAGATGCTCAGGTGGAGTATTTTTTGCGGTTTAGAGGCGCTGCAGGAGAAAACCTAGGACAGCCGTTTCGCAATTACTACTACTTTCAGTCGATGAAATTCAAAGATCTCGAGCGGATGTCAGTGTTATCATTCGTGATACCTTCAAAATTGTAATAGCCAAAAGGAAGAAAGACAGAAAAGAAATATAAATATTTTAAATTAATGGTGAAGAAATAAGTTTCAGCCGACACACAAAAATGAGTTAAAAATTATTAAACCATTCCTACGTGATCTGGAGCTTTCGAGCTTCCTTTGTGGAGCTCATTGTCAAGTGAAACTTATTTCTTATTATTACTGAGCACACGTAAAAACATTTCCTTCATTTTCAATTAATATCAACATAAAATTAAAATAGAATGAAAAATTAAAGTTTCGTATGAAATTTGGAGATTCATTAAAACGACTTATCACAGATGTGATCCATTGAGAATGGAGCCAGTGGAAAAAGGCTATCGCCATTAGCGGCATTCTTGTTAATTACTCTGAATATTTACACTTTTCAAATATTGTTAATAATTAAGTATTTGAATTATTATAAGTTCATAAATATGAAAATTACACGTTATTTTGATCGAATGATAATTAATAATCATTTGATCAAAATAATACATAATTAATTATTGCTGCTTCGGTGTGTTTGAACTGTAGATTTATATGCATTGCAGCTGTGTATTTCAAGTTGTATGAGATAAATGACAAAAACTGATTAAGTGATTTAGAACTTGAAAGTTAAACATAGAATCTTAAAATATTTCCAGTATTTTTTTATGTTTAATAAGTAAATATTCAGTAAAGCCATGTCTATAATTGTTTACACTGCTGAAGTAAATATTTTTTTATAAAAATGGTTTTATATTCTCCATCTTAAAAAATGCTAATTATTTCCAGAAGTAATATTGATTTACGAGATTGTTTTGTGGCTTGCCTTGAATACCATGCTGATATTTTTATGAGTCTTATGTTTTATTACCCGTCTTTTCTCTCGAGTATCTTTTATTTTTGGCATTTCTTTATTGTTTTTATTACTTTTTACTAAGAGAAGCCCGATTGGACAGATCTAAAAGCCTACCAATAGAGTTCCTGGAAAATGGAGGAACCTGTATCAGAAATTATGCAAACTGAAACACTTTTGAACGTAGGCCTACTCTGTTGCCATAAAAATATTACCGACACTAAATTACTTTAAATGAGATACAGATAGAATAGATGTGCTCTAGAAAGTAGCCTAAATAAAAACTATAGCGATAATGAATTACGCTTGTCTGTTTCTTAATGAGGCAAAATGGTCTTCATAAATTATAAACCTTCAGTTGCAAGAGTAGCTGATGTTTGAATATGCTTTTTATTTTTAATTTGCCACAGGAATTTATTCACTGAAAATTACTTTTTAATAATTCCTAATTGTGAAGGAAAACTTCACCATTATCAGTAAAAAACGAATATATTTCCAAAAGGAACTATTTCTTTTAACGTTAAGTGCTAGTCTTTTCTTCAAGACATAATTGATACTGAACAAGTAACAGCCTTCTAACTGCGTTTTTGATACTACTTAAACCTTGCATTTTTAGTAAAGTCTTTTAGCTTATTTGTCTAGGGAAAATTACGTTTATAAAAATCAACTCATTGTTTGTGTGTCCCCACTCTTGTACTTTTGAGTCAGTGAGTGGGTCAGCTTGAAATTTGACATACACATTTACGATCAGCGAATGAGCACGTGGCTTTGGGTACGGAGTAAACTTGTATTGATAATTTCCATTCCATAAATGAAATCTGTTCAATTTCAGTAATTAAATGCAATTAAGAATTCTAAATAATCCCATCCATTAATTATGGCTTCTCAAGACATATCTCTGCTAAAATCAAATTAATATTCTCTTAAGAATATTCTTAACTTGATGTGTTGTACTTCATAAATATGCAACTTAAGAAAAAAAATTGGCATCATGAGGCACTTGTTCATTATTGTCTCTTGATTTAGAAGAACTCGACAGAATTTACAGAAACTTGTTTACGTTCTGACAGTTTATAACATCAACTGTAATGAGATCTTTATTTCTTGGATTATATCTTACAGTTCAGCTGTTTTAATTAACAATTATCAGATAGCACTTAGTATCTCATGAAGGTTCAAGTCCATGAAAACATTGATATTAAACAAGTAAGAGAGGTTTCTTCTACCTGCATTTGAAACTTTTAAAAAATATTTCTTCCCCCCCCCCCCCCCCAAGTATGCTTATTTGTTTAAGAAACGTTATGTTGTTTACGTAAATCCTCTCTAGTAACTTTTGAACTAGTAAATTTCTTCTTGATTTGACATTAAACAAAGACTAGAGACGAAATAGTTAATTCTTACTGAGTACAAACAATGCAGCTTAATTCTTTCCTAATCTGTTAGTTCTAAGGAAAGTGGACTTCAAGTTTTCCCAGGAACTACAGTCAAACTTGGATGATTCGAAGTTGAAGGGACCAGAGAAAAAGTTCGAAATATCCAAAAATTCGAATTACATATATTCTCTCAAACAGAAGAGATAAATAAAAAAGATTAACTCCACGATCAAAGATTTAACACATAAACTTTATCTAAGAATACTGCTATAAGTTTTTTTCATTAAATCAAACATTTTTTACTAGCTTAATTATTCATCACTTTAAAAAGAAAAGGTAGATATTTTTAATTGCTTCATTGAATGCAATCTTTGAGTCATAGCATATGATTCCAACATATCAATTGATACAATAATAGAAAAATAATATCCCTTTCTTTTGTTTTCCTTGAAAAGACCGTTAAAATAAATAATGCACCTTAGTTGAGAAAAGTCTCAAGTACAATTTTTATTGTAATATTTTAAGGACAATCGTACAAAAAATTCGAATTATCCACGATTTTTTAACATTATTTTAATACAGAATTCTAGGGACCGAGCAAAAAATTCGAATTATCCAGAATTTCGAATTAAACAAGTTCGAATTATCCAAGTTTGACTGTACTTGTTCCGTTTTTGAAATAAGGTACAGTATATACATTGAAAACGAAATTAGATTTAATTAAATTAGTGATAGTAATTAGACGGGATTTGCTTGAAATTTAATAGTAACTAATCCTTTTGTTTTGGTGTTTCTTATTTAGTTAATAAATAAATAAATAAAATGTGCGATTGGATTATTAAAACAATACATATCGACTGAAAACTCCAATTGTCGTAAACATTTGAAATATGTAAGATCTTCCTTGAGAAATTAAGGTAAATATATCATTTTTAATGGTATGAAAAAGGGTTTTTATAATTAGTAAGTTTTTAAATTTTTATAAAAAAAAATATGCTTATAGTCGGTATAAAAGAGTTGTAATTTCTAAGGTCTTTTTATAAAAAAATTATTAAATGACTAACTTGATGTTTAGGTGAAGAAATTAAAGTTTGTAGGACGAAATAGATGGTGTGGTTTTTTTTTAAATTGTCATTATATAAATTATTATTTAAATTCCGATAAAACTTGCGGTATAATATATTTTTATATTATTTGTCTTTAGTAAGTTGAATATTTATACAATTTTTTTTTTAAACTTTTGTTATTAATTTTAATTTTTAAAAAATCGCTGTATTGTAATTCAATAGTTTATTTATATTAATTTCTATTCCTAGGGTATGTCATTATTATAAAAGTTGATGTTCTTAAAAGAAAGAAAATATGGTTGCTTGGGAGTATTTTTTTTTTTCCAATAATTTAGGATTTCGAGGAATAAGTAATAAAAACAGTCAATTTTTTTTTTTTTCCTTTCTGTCCGTGTTCCTGTAAAAAAAATCAATACTGATTCAATAGGGTATTGATTTGCAGGTAAATCTTGCAATCGAATCGGGGAATGCGTTCATTCTCTGTGATCGACATACTTTCGTTTTACAAGATTGAATTTTTTTTTTTTTTTAAAGGATGTGTTAAGAAGCACCATTGTTCACATTCAGGAATCTTTTTTATAGAAATTTTCCAGAAATGAATACAATACCCATATATATTTACATACATACTTATCTTTCAGATATAATCGTAAATAAATAATATTAACAATTCATCACATCAAGATATATTTTTTCTCGTTTTTGTTATTATTCTGAAATGGAATATAGTTTTAATATTTTTACGTAGCAATTAAACAAATTGTGAAAAATAAAAATAAATTTTGGTAAAAGGAATTTTATTAAAAAAATAAAGCATTATTTTATTTTTAATTTTTATTATCTAACGTTACCAATTTTAATTTATTTCCTTTAATTCTATTAAGATAAATATATAATAAATATTCTCAATTTTAAAGATTTAAAACAACTTTCATACTCTTCCGATGTAAAATTTGATTATTATTAAATTTTCAAGATTAACTATTTTTTTTTATTAAAAATTAAAGTTTTCAAAATTATTTAACTGAAATGAATAACTAAAAATTTGATGCAACATAAATAAAAAATAATAAAATGTTGCATGCCGAATAACTTTATTAGTTTTATTTTTATTTATTTTTTTTATAAAAAATAAAAAAAAAAAAAAGATTGGAGAAGTATAAGCGAAAGTTTGGTAACAGTTTTATTTGATTGATTAATTTATATTTAATTTATGAGAAAGTTTTCTGCTATATGTAATATGTTTAAAATTCCTATTTTCGAACACCTGTGTTTTTTCTCATCTAATAAATTTCAAAAGATGAAGCAATTCTCATTTTTTTTCATTAAGTTTTAAGGAAAGTTAAATTAGTTCATCATTTCTTCAATTTATTAAAAATTCGTCAGTGTAGGGAGGAAAAAAAAAAAACTGTTCGCCAGGAAATTACATTGGAATGAATTAATTTGATATTTCTAATTTAGAAATGTTGGCCACCAACTTAATTTCGTACCACGTGGAATCTTCTAGGTAATTAACTTAGCGGATTTTTGAGACACTATTCCAATACGCTTGGGAGGCTTCAATATTATTAGAAAACGTATTTCCTAAATTAAGTTGAAATCGAGTTATTGATTTAGTGACACTCCCAATTTCGTTCTTACTAAAGCAGGATGGCATTGGTATTAGAAGAAGAAGATTTCTTCTATAAGAGAAAACGGCCACCTCATTTGCAAAGGAATTTCTTATCAACCCTTCTGTAATCCTGGAAGCTAAATCATTCATTTGTATCAATTTAATTTGAACATTCCTCTGCAAATAAATCTTATTTTCTTCGAATGCTGAGAGAAAATTACACTATTCGGACTCCATCAAATGCAGCTGGAATTGTAGTCTTTGTATTTAAAATTTATACAGAACTAGCCGGGTACTGTCGCTTCGCTCCGGAACCCTTGTACACTTAGCATTAAAAAAAAATATATATATTATTTAGTTTGCAAATTGTGACCTTCTCCGGATAACTCAGAGGTATTGCGGATTGGCGCCACACACTATAAGGCGATAAGGCAACTTTAAAGCGAAAATATAAATCCTCTTTATTCCCTATCCCGTGGGAATTTCGAAAAATCCGGCCTTATTCCTTGTCTACATCATAAAGGGAACCTCTGTGCAACATTTCAGCTTTCTAGGTCCAAGGGTTTGGGCTGGGCGTTGATGAGTCAGTGAGTGAGTGAGTCAGGACTTTTCTTTTTATATAGGTAGATATTCATAGTTAACTAACAGTGACTATGATATATCACTATTTTATTATTGAATTGCCCTAATATTTAAAGAAAGCTTGCTTCAATTTCAGTGTTTGTTGGCTAATATTGGTTAAGAATTTTAAAACTAATTTCAACGGGGGTGGGGGGGTTAGAAGCAGGACTTCTACATTAATAAAATATTGTATTTTGTGAATGCTTTTTTGTGTTTTTTCCTGTGTTTAACAGGAAAGCAATGCTTGAGGATATTGCTGCAATTATGATAGGTGTTGCATAACAAACATTCCAGTCATTTCTGTACATATTTGAGCAATTTTTGTATAAATGTAAATATAAGATTGGTTGTAGTAACGTATGTCCCGAATAGCAATACTTAAGATGATAGTGTGGTTGGAATTTCAAAGAGGACATTGTCTCACTAAATGAGCAAGACATTCCAAGATTACCATTGCTTACAGGTAGCAGGAGCCATTGCGAATGTGTCTAAAATGTGTTATTCTTATCTGTTGCAACTTATTTGGAAAATTGGGAGAAAAATAGAATACCCAACGTAGCGTATAGGTGTTTGCTTCATTCCAGATGATATTATTAACGAAACAGAGCTTTCGAAGTCATTCTTCTTATGTCTAACGCTTGACAGTGGCGCCACTGTTGGCAGAACGGCAGACAAACGTATTACAGCCGAGATTTTCTCACTGACCAACAGATAGTGTGAGTGACGGTATTGAGTTGACAATTAATGAAACGAATAATAAAAATAATAATAATAATAATCGTTTGAAAGAAATAGTCTTAATATAGAAATAGGAATTTCACAAGTTTTTGTCAAATTTCACATTCCTTAACTTAATATTTGTGTGCTTACGTAACGTAATTCAATAACGTATTTGTATCAGAAAATAACGAAATATATTGAAAAAATTACTTGAACAGTAAACATATTAGCAATAAATCTGAAATTATCCTTTTTATGGAAATTATCCTTTATTCGTAATAAACAATTTTTTTCCAATTCCTAATTTTTTAACAAATATATTTTATTTTTGTAGTATTTGAAATTTGTAGCGGAAATTAATTTTCAAACTTTATTTCAGCAGTCGTACTGCAATACGTTTGCACAAACACAAAATAGACACATACATTTTGTATTAGGAAACCACGTGTTATCAGTAGAGATTTAATATAACATTCACAAGAATACAATTCCTTGGAATAAACATTACTCAACATATTTCATCGTATTAACCATAGGAGTGGAGTCGATATTCCAATTTTGTTAAATTTAAGAGAATTTCATACTTTTAAAACAATCTCTACTTTTAGCTTAAGTAGGTTAATATTGTTTAAATTATTTTATATTGTGTCCCAAATGATATGTACAGATGAAATCATATTCTTTTTTATTTATTTTCGTTGGAAATTCAGAAGGAAGCTAAAATTGTGAAACATTCTCAATAGAACGGCTAAAATTCCCTTTTTGAAAAAAATATATATGAAGTTGTATATAATTATATATAAATTATGATAAAAAATTATTTCTATACTTGTTAACGAATCTGAAAATTCCTAAGCCTACAAGTATATCTATAACGTACCGTTCTGCTTTTGCAATGTATATTTTATTTAAAATCTTATTTTTTTTTTTTTTTTTTTTTTTTGCAATTTATACATATCGTTAGGCGTAGTTCACAAAGGAGATTAGGGCTAAGGTGGTAATATGAATTGAAAAGAATAAAATTATCGTTGTATTTGGTATTCAGATATAAATATCTCTTAGCCTATGATCAAAGTATTTTTCTTAGGAATATTTCCTTTTGGACTTCGGTACTGATTGTGAAAATTGAAGCTCTTCATTCCCACGAAAGCTCATACGCACAACAACTTCGTTATTTACCAAAGCGTATGTTGATAGATGTAAATTCCAATGGTAAATCTCCTATTAATTATGATGTATACCAGCGGTCGACAACCCACGGTCCGCGGGCCGCATGAGGCGTTTTGGTGTGGCCCGCGAGGGCCAAAATAAAATAAATAAATAAATCTTGAAAACAGATCTTGAAAATCTTGAAAATAAATCTTGAAACGATTCTCTTTTGATTTATTTTATTTGTTTTTATTTCATTAAAACTATGTACAATGAAAGTCGTAAAAGTATATAATTAGCGTTATATTTTTAAAACTAAAATATTTGTTTACAAATATGGTAGGTTTACTCAGTATACTGTACTGTAATGACATATGGCCCAAGTGCGGCCCGCACTAATACCCACGAAAAATATTTGGCCCTCTTACAACAAAAGATTGCCGACCGGTGATGCATACGTTAAATTGAATCAATAGATACGGGGCTTTGAAGATTAAAGAACCAAATAAGTCCCTTTCCTTAAATGAAGGTGGGCAGCGTAGGAGGTAGAGACTTTTGCGACGATCGTCCTAACGTGACAAAATAGGTGATCAAAGAGCCTCTTAACCAGATAAAGCTCCGTATCCATTTGGATTGGATGAAGGACAAGTGTCCCACCACTGCGATGAACCGACCTTAACTCGTCAGTCCGTACACAGTAAGGATTTTGTATTATACGTAGATATGCATATTTAAATATAAATTTATGTATGTGTGTAAACTTTTCATTATATATCCGAAAATTACTTGATAAAAAAAATGTAAATTTCTTATTTGAAATCTTAACTGTTACACATCTTACTATCATGCTACATTTACGCTACGAATCTTATTATATTTTGAAAGCCATTATTTATATAATTATATAAATAAATCAATAAAATAATAAAAAGCCTGGTAATCTCTACTTAGAGCTGCCTGTAAGCTTACGTAATCATTCCATGTAAATCTACGCATTCATTGCAAGTGAGATTATCGTGTTTTCAATTGACTTGTGTGATTGATTCTTCTGATCTCCAATAGACTTTGTTTGTATTGGACTTGTTAACAGCAAAATACGTCGTTTGTTCGGTGTTATTGGGATCGCTGACCGGTACTGGCATACATTGATTTATCTTGTGGCCTTTTCTCTTTTTTTGTATCATGTATATGTTAACCCTCTTTCTCCGCAAGGGGGAAATACAGTGGGGATGATACTTGGCATGCGAAAGGTGAGCTGCTGAACAGGTATTGAAATCATTCGTGTGTGGCGTCACGCTAGAGAAAGGAGAGATAACCCTATCTCCTTCTCCATCTTCGTTCATTCTACTGTGAATTATTACTGTTTAACAGTGCCAATTATTTAAGCAGTTTTTAAATTTGTACTCACAGTAACAATTGGAATATTTCTTCACTACTTATCTAAAAATTTTAATGTATGATTTTTTTTATTTTTTTTTAAGAATCTAAAAATTATCGGCCAGACGCACATCGAATAGTTAAAAAAGTGTTATACATATTAAAAATACATAAAACAACCGGTTTCGCTTTGACTGGCAAAGCATTGACTAGCACACGTTAAAAAAGTTTTTAGTTAATATATGTATACTTTAGGCAATTTTTTGTGTTTGTTTATGAAACTTTATACTATACAAAAAAAAAAAAAGGGTTTCCTTTCTCACAAAAAGAAATGAACTAAATTTCATTATTAATCAATTAGGAATCGAAGAGACGCGTTAGTTTCAAAAATGAATATTTTATTATTTGTAATTTATCAACAATGGAAGAGCGCGAACAGGTGTATTTATTTATACGTATTGTGTATATTTCAAATTTATTGAGATAATTGTTATAACAATGACGCAGTTAATACTGAATACATGTTAGTTAGTTACTAAATAATGAAAAATCATAAAAATATATTCATAGTAAAATTTTTTATTGCTGTGATTTAATAGAACAAAGACTTTACTCCATGTTATCCACATATTGACGGTTTTACGGAAGTTAAATCATACTTATTGATTTTAGTAGATTATATAAATATATAATAAGCTTAAAAAATATATAAGCTTAAAAAAGGGCATAAATTTTTCTGATTTAAAGAAAAAAGAATAACATTAAATAAACAAAGGAGTAGTTAATTAATAAAAGAAATATTTTCTAAAGACTGTCATTTTATTATTAAATTATAATATGTAATAATTAAATAAAAAGTGTAAAAAAAAACGAAATTAACTTAAAAAAGTAAGTTATTGGAAGTATTTCATGTATTTTTACAGCTGCTTTCTTGATGATGTGATAATTACTTAAGGTTAGCTGTAATTATTTTGATAGCTTCCTCGTTGTTATTTTTTTTTATTTTCTTCGAAGAAACTTTTCGTATTTTGCGCAATGCTAGAACTTCGACGATAACCAGTAATTTAGCTGCGATCGCTCTGACAGAAAACACTGACGGTAAATGGTACTTCAAAAGTACCCTCTCAAATCGTTAAGCATTTCCGGGACGCAATTAATTGTTTCCTAAGCGCTCCGATTTCCGGAATTCCGTATTCCGAGTATTTTTGGGAGGCTTGCTTCGCATCAGGAGTGAATAATTCTCCGGTTGCCGCGAAACCCTGGAAACAAGGACGGATTCCAAGGAACAACATCCCAAACGGATAATAATATTTTGGTAGGGTTTAGTCATTCCGTGGCTAACAAGGATTTACGAGTAGCAGATCATCTCAAGTCACTGAAGTATAACAACAAGTGCTCTGTATCAAAAAACGATAAAAAGAAGAAATAATTACAAAAGAATATCAAAGAAAGAAGCTGTAGTAAGAGAAAATATGGAACCTCCAAAATCTGAACTAAAAACAAGAAATACACAATAAAAATAAAATAAAGAAATTCATGTGCAGGCCTCCGCCAGCCTCAATGAATTATCCATGCGCTTTAAGTAAACAAAATAGAAATGTGGGTTAAAGAAAGAAGTTAAAGATTTAAATTCATTTTTGTTTTTTGTCATCTTTTGTTTTTTGCCTGAAGAAAAAGTTCGATTACTGGAACTTTGAAACGTGGCATTTGTTTTAATTTTTAATTGTTAATATATGTTGAAAAAGTGCATTAGGATCTCTATGTTCAATTAGTTTTTATCTGCACATTTAAACAGTTTAATTAAATAAATTATTATTTCTTTTAAGTTATGAAAAGAGTACACTGGAAAAAGTAATGAAAAAATGTGTAAATTATAACCACTGTCACATGTAAAGAGTAACTTCCACATGAAGTTTCTTTCCAATATTAGGCAGACCTCAAGTATAGCTAATCCACGTTTGAATATATTCCATTACTTCTATTTGAATTTATAACTTAACGTCTTTTTAACATTCTTTCATTCTTCCATATTAGGTTTCTTCTTCTTTTTTTTTCTTCTCTGTTTTGTTGTGCTCTTCAAATATTACTGGATCGAGTATCAATAAATGGACAAATGAGTTTTTTACCCTTTGATTTGCTTAAGTACACCGAGTGCTAATCCACAAATAAAGGGCTTGCAGGGAACTCCAGGTGCAGCCTTCGTGGGCAGATAGGTTATGCAGATTTTTTGGCAGTTTAATTTCTGAAGAGACCAACCCACTTCGGCGATGTATACAATTTCATGTTAATTTGGCCGCCATTGCCTTGAAATACAGGTGAAAGTGGAATTCCAGTAGCACTGCCGAATAAATAACAACTTATATTTTCCCGCTCTCGGTAAAAAAAAAAAAATACAGAAGGAAGATGTTGAAGAGGTTGGATAGGTTTTACTGCAATTTATTATTTTTTTCCCCCCGCTCTTCGAAGAAGGTTGCATGTAAACGTCTTCAAGAACAGAAGTTAAATTCTTGTTTCTTGAAATTTATTTTCTTCAAAACGAATAAATTTGCTTGTTTTTTTTTAATTTCAAAAGATATTTTTTTTCCTTAATTTTCACAGATAGCAAACAATTACTTATTCACTTTTCGTCTATGAAGGACTCTATTCAATTAAAGTATAATGAATTAATTCACAAGGAGTTCCTGAACGATCTTAAAGCAAACTTTTTTAGGTGATTGTTTTTTTTTTTTTGTTTTTTTTTCCTGTTACTATTTTTCTTTTCGTTTTACGTGAAAAACGATACAAGGAAAAATTTCCATATTTGTAAATTATAATTAGAAGATTATCGAATCTAGAACATAACATTAACACCAACGCTAAACCGGATCTGAATAATAGTTTGATTGTATTCAGTTTTGTTTTTTTTAAATGTGGGTTGTATTAATGTTAATGTTATAACTGCAAACATCACGTTAAATTTATTTTAATTATCGAATCTACCCTTAAGTTTTCCTTAGCTTTAATCGAAATCAAAGACTATACTGATTCAAAGTGGTTTAAACAATGGATTGCTATGCATTGTTTGGACAACAAGAGAAATTCTCGTGATGATATTTAGCGTGCAAAGAGTAGAAATTAATGAAGGAAGGAAAAACAAGACAAAACACAAGGTGACAATCTATTACTAAAATCTTTTATTTCTCTGTCTGTCCGGCGCAATTGTTAATTATTGCGCAATTATTAGGTTCTTTGCTGAGAAAGTCAGATTATAAAATTTTCTTTTTTTTTTTTGTATTTTTTTTCGCCTTGCATGGGATTTGAACCGAGGACCTTCGTCTTCGCAGTCAGGAACGCTAACCATTGGACTACTGCCGGTCCTTTAATATCCAATCCTGCTTTTATTCTATTTGTTCGCGCGCTATCAAATAATGAGTTCGTTTAAAAAGGAATAAAATATCACTTTTTGCCATAACCGCTTGGAATCGATTCTTCTTGGATTATCTCATACTTACCAGGGGGAGACAGGGGGAATGGCCTAGTTATAATTAAAAATTAAAACCATACATACATAATCTGGAGCTTTCGAGCTACCTTTGCGCATTGAAATTAGAAAAATACTGACAGTATTTGCTTTTTCAAATAAAACGAAATTTATTCAAGTTTTTATTATTATATATTATTATTACGTATAATATTATTGTTTTATTACAAAAATGCAAATCTACTTCGACCGCTAAGTTTAAAAAAAAAGTAATTAAAATTTTTCGTCTGTGACATCCAAACCTTTGAGAACCACAGTTTTAATTAAACTCTACAGCGTATTCTGAAATGGAGTTTATTAATTAGAACAGCTTCTAAATAACTTTATTGCTTGCATTTGTGATTTCAAATTTCCGTTTGTTTTACCTTATCCCGAAATTTTTACTGCAGTTTAAATTAAAGGCTGAATTTTCTCATCATTTTTTTTTCGATTTGAAATTTAAAAGTAAGTTTATTCAGTGTTAATATACTTATCGAAGAACTCTGTCATTTAAATTATATTAGCAGGAAGGGTATTATCTCCTGTTTCATTATGGTATTCAGTTCACTACATGGTTGCTAATCACATAAATTAGCCCGTCTCAGTTCTGCTATCTAGCGCCACGTTATCTGATTATTGCAGGTTACAATACAGCAACCACCCGTGTTCGTTTCACGTACGGTACTCTAATTATCTACCTTTTATTAATGTATTCGTAAACATTAATTTTGATCTTTTTTTAAAAAAAAACCCGTAAATTTTGATCTTCTAAAAAAAAAAAAAAAGAAAACGTAAATTTTGAAATTCTAAATACAGCTTAATTTTACGTGTATGTTCTGACTTTACTAATACAGTAAAACCTCTCAAATCCGGCCCTCGGTAATCCGGCCTGATCCCGAGTACTTTTTTTTTTTTAATAACTAAATTCGTTTCCCTATTTTGAGTCAAGTTGGCCGTTTATTTTCAACCATGTAATGTAACTTCTATTTGCCAACCTGTGGACAGGGAGTCCTGGAAACACTCAAATGTAAATGTTAATTGTCGGTATTGATGGAGGGGATGGCATTTACGTTTTTAATAAAATATATTGTTTTTAATAAACATTTGAGTGCAATATTATGAAAATGGGGTTACATTAATTAAACCTGGCATTATGTCTTCACAAAAATTGAGCTATTGAGTTATTTTAAGAACACTCGGTAGTCCGGCTTTTCTGTAATCCGGCCTACTGGGCGCCACATTAGATCGGATTTGAGAGGTTTTACTGTGTATCAAATACCAACGTACTTGAATTTCCGAAATTCTTCAATTGTTACACTTATCATAACTGACAAAAAGTGAGTTAGTTATCTTGAAATAATCAAGATAATATAAAATATCAAGATACAATTCTGTTGTGTAATCAATATTTCTAAAATCTTTTATTTCTCTGTCTATCTGTCTGTCCTGCGCAATTGTTAATTATTAGTTTCCCTTGCTGAGAAAGTCAGATTTACAAAATTTTCTTCTTTTTTATTTTGCCATGCATCGGATTCGAACCGCGGACCTTCGTCCTCGCAGTCAGGAACGCTAACTATTGACTACTGCTGGTCCCCCAATATCCAATTCTACTTTTATTCTATTGTTTCGCGCCTATCAAATAATAAGTTCATTCAAAAAGCAATAAAATATCACTTTTTGCCAAAACCGCTTGAAATCGATTCTTCTTGGATTATCTCATCCTTACCAGGGGGAGTCAGGGGAGATGGCCTAATTATTTATATTTATAAATAAGGTATTATAATCTTAACGCTACTTATTAAGAGCTTTATTATTTATATTAAAAGTTTGATTGAATTCCTAAAATTACGATATGGGGATATACATTTTTGCGTGATTCATTTCTAGATTAAGGAAATTGCTTAATGAAGTTGAAGCCTGCTTTCAGTAAACATTCCATTGTTACATAAACATGAAATTCCCTTTAATTTTCATTCTGGAGAAAAATCTTCAGATAAAAGCTTAATGGTGTTACAAATTATAAATATGTCGAATTTAGAATCATATCTTAAGTTTAGGTCTCTAGGACCTCAGGATTTCAAATCGCCATATTAATATTCGATACCCTCAATGAAAAACATTGTTACTCAATTTCAGCAATTTTCAGGAACATCAAACTAAGTTTAAATATCTACCAAAAATAAGGACTTAAAATAATAAAACTTAGCTCTCTAAGTATGTTCACAGCATACAACCGATACAAGACATATAGCAACCATTGGATATTCAAGGATATCGTCCAAAAAAACATCTAACTCAAATATGATGTTTTTTGAGTTACAATGTTTTTCTTTGGGGGGGGGGGGTCGTATTGTCGAAAGGTAAAATTTCAATAATCTCTTGTCGATAAACATAGATATCAGGTTTGAAGATCTTATTTGTTTAAAAACAATGGGAGACACTCAGTGGGTGATTTAAGTGTTGCATTTCCTTCGTTACAAAGCTTAAAATAGCCAAAAAAAAAGAGCATTTTGTTAAATAATATTTTGAACTTTATGTTTGTGCTTGGAAATCATTGAACTGAATCTTCGAAAATGGTACAGAAATCCTGTAATCTGCTCTTAATTGCTGTTTTCGTAATAGGAAAATTTCCTGAGTTTCACAGTTAACTGCCTACAGAGAGATCCTTCTTCGAAAACGTAAATCTTTCATTGGTTCAAATGACTGAACGGGGAATGTTGTTGAAATATATTGTTTCCAGGAGTCGGGGTCTCCAATGTGCAATCGAGTATTTCCTCGAAATCGGTGGCAACAGAAGTTATATGGAATTACTTTTACGAGCTCTGTTGTGTCCTGCAGCGAGAGATTGCATCTGTACTTCATTAAATCCAGCCCTAATTAATATTCTGCACAATTTTCCCTCGGATATTAAGGGAGAGACAATCGTATTTTAATATTTTCTTAAAAGCTTAGTTTTATTTGATTTCTGTTTCAAGAATTAGTTGACAGACAAACGTACTGTATAGTTTAATTAATACAGTTATTTCATTAACTTGAATTTATAGGATGTAGGCTAAATGTAATAGGATTCAATGTTTATCTTCGGTTTAACCTTTGCCCTGTCTCCTAAAAGTCGAGCCACGCCCATAAACATAATCGATTATGCATGTCTGGTACAAAGCACTGTACATTAAGCAGACGATTAGAGAAGTAAAATGATCTTTCCTCAACATGAACGTTTAAAACAGCGCAGAATCAAATGAATATACGAACGACAGTCAATAATAAAAAAGAATGATTATTTCAATGGACCACTTGAGGTTTACGCCCCTACCGAGTCACGTATGACGTGTAAGCATATGCTGCGAGATCTTGTGGGATAAACAAACATATAACTTAGTGTGAATTACTCAAAAAATCGTCGAATTTTGATAGTTCAAGACGGAATGGTTCAGTACTTATTGTAATAATTCTGTAAAAACGCTTGGAATATCCTTCTTTAATGTAATATTTCCTCTATATCTATACGGGTTAAAACAAAGCACATGGCTTTGTTTATCCCACAAGCCAAGCAGTAGCCTGGTGGGGTATTTTGTAACTACGAAGCCCCGCCTATCCTCAAGTGGTCCATTCGCTCTTTTAATTACTGAAATTGTAAACTTTACGTTGTTCTTGTAAATAACAAAACATTTTATTCATCAATCAATGTATGTAGTCGAAATAAAACCTTGTAAAACTCGATTCAATTTCCCAATGTTTTAACGTAAATCTTACAACATTTACAGCTATAAAGTGACTTTACTTTTTGAATAGTTATCATATTATTAAAAACAGTTAATTTGCTTTTTCATTTACAGACAGTATGTTAAACGCGACATACGATCGAGTCCCATGAATCAGAATATAAATACAGTACGGTATTCGTCGTAGTGTATTGTATGTTTTTTAACTAAATTTATGTTTAAAAGAGAGTTGTAATCTTTACATTTCATTTAGTGTATCTGTCTGTTATTACAGTATTTAATCGGCATGTTCTTTAGTGCAGCATTTTATGAAATCCGACTTACGTAATCATTGTGAAACGTGTTATATTAGCCGAGAACCATCTGCATTTATTTTTTTATTTAAATAAACTAATATAAATTATTTTTTTAATATTTTTTTTATTTGTTTCATACAATACGCTTTTATATTTTATTTCGAAGCCAGTAAAAATGAAATTTAAAAAAATAACTAATCAAAACTGCTTCCTAACCTATGAAGTGTTCATTCATTACCATATTCCGTTAGATTTTTTTTTGTCAGAATCCTAACGAATTCTCTATTTGTACTTGATGTATTGCTACCATTGGATTGTAACTGTTATGCTAAATTTACGCACGTGAATAAATGAAAATAGAGGGGACGGAAGAGGGGAAGTTCTTGTTATGGACCCTTTTTTTATGTACAGGCGTCCGCGGACTTATAATAGCTACAAAGGTAGGAAGAATGAGGAAGTGAGTGTGCGGTAGAACCCCTTTTTTTAGATTACTGCCCCTCCATCACTCCCTCCCTCCCCCCGATGTTTTTTATCAACCCCTACCCCACGGAGAGAGTGAAAAAAAAAAAAAAAAGAAAAGGCAAGGACACGATCCCCCAATTTCTGGGGTCTCCGACCTCAAAAGAACCGATATGCGTTTATACATATAAACACAGTGAACACGAGACTTGCAAACTCACCGAATTTCTTAAAACAGAAAATTCCTCATTCAAACTGGGCTGTTTTTTTTTTTTCTTTTACTTGGCGGGAAAGTGAAAAACTAAACAATGGGAATAGCTATTTGGTCAACAATAACACTGCGCGCGCTAAGTAAGTTATTTATATTCAGCAATGTAAAAAATGCGAAGTTTATAATTAATCCAAGAAAATTAATCAATTTTTTAGACAAGTCTATCTAAAAATTGAAATAAAACATGAAATGGAAACTCTCGCACCTTTTGAGTCTGTCATCGGTGGCTTCTGGCTGGCTGATGAGTCCTAAAAAGGACGAAACGGTCCGTTCAGTCTCTTCCCGGTGACAACTCGGAGTGCGAATCCTATCTTGTAACGTTGTGCCTTCGTTTGTTTACTTATTTCTTTCTATCTAAAAATTCTTATTCGATATTTTCTTGTGATAATGAGCCGCCGCCATTTCTCAAGATCTAAATTTTTTTAGAATTTTCAGACAATATTTTTGTTGGAATCCTATCGTATCATCATTACGATACTATATTTCGACTAATCGATGGTGCGATAGCAATACGCATTCAGTAAACATTCGACTATTATTTGAACAGATAAACTTGTATGCTTTTATTTACTTTTCAAATACTGATATTTACAGTAATTATTTGTTGGTTTATGTATTAAGTGACAATATTTATTTATTTCCTATTTTACAGTATTTATCATATCATATTTATAATCGATATGATAATTCGCATTTTCAATGGGCTTATAGAACGTAATCGTAAAGTGAGAGTATCTGCCTTAGATGATTATTATACAATTCTAATTGTTCTTTTTATTAAACTCAAGATTCCCATACATTTATTGTAATTTAGTGTTTTGAATTTTGGATTGCGATATGTCTCCAAGAATATTCTAAAATATCTTATTTATATTTACTTCGTGTCTTCAAGTGAAGCTCAAATAATTAATAATGTTAATAAAGTTAATTTTAACTGCATTAGTTTGCAGTAGAAATGTGCAAGTAACTCATTGTTATGACACATCGGAAGTGCAGTGGTGCCTCAAAGGAAAAAATACACTATGAAAAACTTACCAATGAAAAATTAGTGAGAAAATTCATATGCCAGCAGTGCGCAGGCCTCAATTTTTTTAAAGCATAGAAATTCACTCATTAATATGTTTTTGTAAAAAAAAGCTAGCTAACAACGATAAACCATTCTAAAAAACTAGATAAATCAAAATTATTTCATTTCTGTTTAGGCCTTACTATAAAATTTATGTCGATGATTTAATTTGATACAGAATAACACATTAAAAAAATGAATTTGACTAACATTAAAAATATTTTTTAAACTTTTTTATAGGTGTGTTGGCTAAATTTAGTTTTTCATGTCTACTGCACGCGTTAAAAATCATTATTTTCAGAATAATACATTCTTTCAAAAGAATTTATGATATTAACTTGAAATAAAAATATAGGCCTTTGTGGTTTTCCGCCACTCACGTTAAAAAACACTTTCATAATTATTAAATAATAATTTACTGTAATAAAAACTATTGTAGTCTTTTAATAGGATAAAAAGTAATTTATTTATTTATTTATTTATTTATTTATTTATTTATTTATTTATTTATTTATCCGACAATAACCATTGCACTGGAAACACTATATCCAAATATATTAATGCTATACTGTCTCAAATCTTAACAAAACGTGGAAATATCTGAGCTTATCTGCCAAAATATAAGAAAAAAATGATAGTGCCTTTTGTTCGTGTTATAGTGACATGCAGAACATAATATGACTGGAAAAGCTTAGAAAAACAAGATGTTTGTTAAGAGTGGAACTTCTAATTGTTGGAATACAATAGCCTCGTCCTGTTTAGTACAAGGATCACTTATAGCGTTATGTTGTTGTTTTTTTAATTTTATTCAAAATATAGCATCTGCTACAAAACCGGTAAATAATATTGTTTTTTAATTATTTATAAAATATTGTATTGTTTGTTAGTTTTTATTTGTATAGTATTATGCTCTTCGGAGTGGTACACATATTAAACCTTCCTTCCTTGTTAAATTGTATAAGAAATATATATAGTTAATCTTATGTTAAGTGTTGCCTTGAAGACGGTAGATATTCATTCATTTTGGTTGTCATGCGTGGATGATGATCTTCCTTTCGGAGAAAGCGCTTAACCTCCAAATAAAGCCTGTCGTAATGAAGAAAATGAGATTTATATCAATTGTTACACCAGCATTAGCGTCAGCTTCTCCATTTATTCAAGTTTATTTCAATTGCACAGGAGCCTTAAATGAATCTCGGGAATTAACAACACACAAATTAGAATGTTTCATTTAAGTTCAAGATGCCAAGCAACTAAGGTAATGAATGTGGTAAAATTCAGAACAGATAATGGGACTAAACGCCGAACTGAACATGCAATGCACACTTCACTCAAAAATTATTCAGAATTACGACAATCAAAATTAGAACTCCATTGCGACACGGGATTTACCTTTGTATTTGATTTGGTTATGTAATTAAAGAGAGGGAAGGACGTACGTTAGAAGAGGGGAATTTCCGAATCACCGTTGAACTTCTCCGTTATTTAATGGAATTGTTAAATAAACACTTATAAAATAATCACGCAATAATATGAAATTTATCGGAATCGCAGTGGCGTCTCAAAAACAAAAAGCAACAATAAAAAAACTCACTAATAAATATTAGTGAGAAAATTCATGTGTCAGCAGTCCGCCGGACTCAGTGAATTTTTTCAATGCGTCGAAAATTCAATCTGTGCATTGAATTATTAATAAACAACAATGGGTGAAATCAAGTGTTTACTAAGTGACATCCTAGAACAGCTGTTTCACGCTCTTTGGCGATCATCAGATAGGGGCAGTCACCAGAAAACAGCGAGGTCTCGGTACTGAGGCTAATGTGAATAATCAATCATCCGAATCGCAGTGGCGCCTTAAAAGCAAAAAACAACAATTTTCTCTCTAATATTTTATTAGTGAGTTATTTTATTGTTTTTGCTTTTGAGGCTCCGCTGTGATTCCAACGATTATTCACAATAGCCTCAGACCGAGACCTCGCTGCTTATTGGTGATACTAGCTGATGATCTCCAAAGAGCGTGAAACAGCAGTACCAGGATGTCACTTAGTAAACACTGGGTCCCATCCATTGTTGTTTTTTAATATAAAATTTACTTCCTATAAATATTTTGCTAAATTAACAATGAAAGTAGGTTTAAGTTTTTTTTGTATAGCATTCTTCCCTTGATTAGATGCTAGAGACAAAAAATACTTACACGGGATTTTTCTTTTATTGGACAAATGAATCCATTTTGATTGTAGTATTATACAGTAAGTATTTCCAGTAAGTTTAGGTTTTAGTTGAATTAAGAGAATGCTCTGAAAGTGAGATCTTTAGGTATATTGTTGTTCATTACAGCCAATGTAGAAATACATGTCATCGTAGAAGCAAAAACTATTCAGCTTGGGTTTATAAATTTACATAGTATATTATAAACTTTTAACATTTTATCAGTGCATTACGAGGATTGAGTTTGTTGTCAATGTATTCATATTGTTAAAGAAGTAATTATGGAAAAAATAAAATTTATGTATAAGATAAATCATGCCTGAAGACTAAGTTACTTCCATAAGGCGTAAATATATATATAAAAAAATTTATTATATATAATAAAATATAATAATTACAGATATTTCTACTATTTTATTAATATGTACATATTTATTTATGTACATATGAAGTTTTAGCGGAAAAAGTTTCCGAAAAAAATAAATAATAAAAAGAATACATTAAGCTAGTTTAAAAACCTGACTAAAACATTTAATAATGTTAATATTTTTATTAAAACTTAGAATAAGAAAAAATAGACAAATAATAAATAAAATAGGTGAAAACAAAACAGTATGTTTATAAGTAGTGTATTTCTATAGTTTATCGTTTAATCAGATAATATTATTTAATACATTTCAAATAAATGTAACAGTAAATAGCATTGTTTTAGTTGTTACGTATTTCCAATGTTACAACCTAATGCCACTTTTAAATCAATGTATTAAATTCACAGCGTAGACAACACATCAGGAAAAGCGTGAATGAGAGAAACTGGTTCACATTCGCTGAGGCACTAGAACAAAAATACCAAATTATCAGTCAGTTTATTGCATTGATATTTGTGTATTATAAATGATCACCTAAGCTGTGGCAATACTGCCTCTCGTCCTCCACGTGTCACGATGAGTCCACTACTCCGGTAGAGGGCGTTGAAATATAGTTTCGTTTCACAGCCCAGCCTCTGTGTGGCGAAGACCTTGATATTTCCCATTTTAGAACCCGTGTATTTCTTTCGCTTCCTGTAATGTTTATTTGAAAGTCAGAGTTTGGTGTAGTAAGAATTAAGAAGATCTAAAACATATTTTGCAAGTTAAGGTTTTTTTTATTTTTTTTATTGAACAATTAAATTGTTCAAAACGAGTATATAATTCTTCTTTCTTTTTCATTACTGTGTATTTTTGATGTTTATAGTTTTTATTAAGTTTTACATTTTATTTCTTTTATTTTTTTGGGGCCTTTTCCTGGCGCAGCGTAGCCATAGCTTCTATTGCGCCACTAAACCCAGTCACACAAATAAAAAGAGAAAAATATGCTGTAATTGGCTAATTTTTGGGCACGCAAACTTGAATACAGCAAGTCAAGACCAAAAATTATTCATTTATTCGTAATCTGCCAAACATTCAACTTAATTCTATAAAATAAATACGCTACCTTTCAAAGGTTAATTCTTTTAATCTTTTATACAATTAATGTATTACGCAAGTATCACATTTATATTAATAATAATGAAATTTATTATTATTATTATTATTATTATTTAATGAATAGAATAGATAACAGAAATAAATTAATTTATTTTAATTAATAGAAAAACTTTCAATCTTATTTTACAAAAGGCCAAATACAATTAGATAGAATTATCATTCTAATAAAAAAATTACGAAAAATAATTTAACTTAATTGGGCAATATTATTTATTTATTTATTTAAAAAAAAAATTATCCAGTGCATATTAGTTGTGTTTATAAATGTTAAAGTTTTTGTAGCTTTATATCATGATTGTATAAAAATGCCAGAAAACGCGCATCAGGTGTGACTTCTTTGCAATTTTGTTTACGATACCGGCATTATTTTAAAAGAAAAAAAAAAATATCATTGTTGCTATTTTGTTTTTGAAATCAGCTTATTGACGACAGATGGCGATCGAGTAGTTTCACCATTTTGATTTTATAAAGAGATTATGTCAACAAAGCGAAGTGTTTCAAACAAATAGTGGTTTTTAGATATTGAAGTTACGGAGATAAAAAAAAAACAAAAAACCTATGTTTACGAAGCTTCGGTTACAAAAGGAAGTGGAATTAATTAATTTATAGGAACAGATGTTCTGAACAGCGTTCGTCAAAGAAATTTCAGTCAATCTAATGATGAATTTAAGTTGTTTTCTCCTTGTCCAAGATAAAAGATTTGCTGTATTTCAAGAAGAGTGCAATTAACGTTTTTTTAAGGACATTTTTTTTTTCTTGACTTCGAATCGCCGGATTAAGACTTGCTAATAGCAAAAATTGAAGAGCGAACGCAGAGGAACTCATCTTGATCTGAAGAAATTGCGGCAATCTCAAATAAAAGAAGCGGTTGCGAAGAAATTAAAAGATAAAAACTATTAGAAGACGTAATTTCATTCATTTCCGTGCTCGAATTAACGATGCGAAATTACTGAATTCTCGAGCTCGTGCAATTATAAGAAATCTTAATAATTTTGTTTTCGGCTGTAAAAAAAAAAAAAGAATAGAAGTCATGTAGATGACATATAAATACAAAATATTTTATTACTGCTTTTATTAATCTGAGCTTTACCAAACTGTTACACTATGTTTTTTGTTTTTTCACCGGATTGGGGGCAGCTGATCGCATTGTTTCTGGAGATTTCGGCTACAAAGTCTGGCTGCTGACGGGTCTTAATGGCCTACCGGGCTTTAGTCGGCAACTCTTCTGGCCAGTCCGCCTCTTTAAAGTAATAATGCAAAGAAAAAAAATGCATCTTCATACATACAAATTACGTTTGCCGATACCTATAGTATTTTTTAAATAAAAGGGGTTTGCCATATATGGTCATTATGTAGGGATCAATTTTGTCTGGAACAAACGTCACCAGTCATGACGTCATCAACTTGAACTCCTAGCAGTCAGTCCAAGAATGCGTCGTTTTGTGATCGCATAAGTGTGACCTAGAAAGGACAAACTTTGCATAGCCAAGCAAGGTGAATAGTGCGGAACGTTTTTAATTATATCAATTTTAATTATTATTATATTCGTAACTTTAGAAAATACAAAAAGCAGAATGTTTTCATAATGTTTATAAGATTCAGTTACAGATTTTAGCAATAGATGGCGCTGTTACGTCCTGGAAACATCAATCTATAAGGAAATTACGTTATCAAAAGCTCTTCTTTCATGAACTGTAGAATCTCTCTATGTATCAGTTTGTTATTTAATCTTACTGGCACGATAACTCCAGAAATAATATAACGATCTCACTGCAATTCTTTTCATGTAAGTGTTCAATTTTCTGTACAGTTTAGAAGAATGAAGTGTTTGTGGACGTATTTTAAGCAAGATCCTTTAAACACATTTTAATTAATTGAAACAAAAAACAGCTGATCAATTTAGATTTTATTGATCAAGTTCGTATTTTATTGTCTAGAACTAACTACATTTGATGTTTCGGTAATCATTTTAAGAATCTAACCAGAAAGTTCCTTTTTTGTAGTCGAATCAATAATATGGAATAAAATAATATACTGTTGTCGCCTATGTTAAATTTCGGGAAGTGCAATGAGTACGGAGAAATTCTTGCAATGGTTTGCACAGCTATTTATATATTTAATTTTTTAATTTTTAATTAGACAAGTGACCCCTTACAGACAAAAGTCAAGAAAATAAAAACAACAACAAATCGTGGAAACACAAATCCTTGGGCAGCTAAACGTTCACCACAAAAGGCATTTTTTTCCTTTTTTTTTTAATCTAATAGGGCCAAAAGATTTCGGTACAGCCGCTGTGTGGAATGGCTTGTGATTTCAATGTATCTTTCAATATTACTCAACTGGAGTAAACTTGTTTCATAACCTTTTCAGGTATCTGGTATTGATAAATACCTTTATAAACAGGTATTGATGGGGTTCAAAGTTAAACGTTTGTTACATAATCAGGCTTTCAATACAGTGCAAGATCCAGTCTTGCTGCCGTTCAGTTGTGAATATAATAGAGCATCGATTAACTGAATCGAGACCAGTTACACGAACCACTCTAAAAAAAAAATTAAATCGTAAACAAAGATTTCGAGTAAAAAATAACAATAATAGTTGATTCTTTCTTTTATCGTTACTATAAAACTATTTTCGAGAAAGATTAGACTGATATTGTGTTTCTATAAATATGTAAGGGAAGTCTTTCCTAACTGCATTTCAGATATTTAATATCAACATTATCAGTTCCATTTCTTTCCCAGTTCTTTAAGTCGAAGGCTTCAAAAAAAAACTTTGTCGTAGTCCAAAATGTTTTACTGTCCTCCACCTTGTGAACGTTTTCATAACCTTATTTCCATGGGCGTACACAGGGAGGACGACCAAGGGGTCCTGTCTCCTCCCCCTAAAATCCAATATATATAGATTAGCCTATTTTCTTTGTTTACCATCCCCCACCCGAAATAAAATCCTATTTACGCCCCCCTACCCCTCCGCTTATTTCATTCCTTGACATTCAATACAAATATTCCGAACGATTTTGTTGACAAATGTTTTTTTTTTTTCCTGGTAATTCTTTGTGAAATGAGTAAAACATTAACAGACACATGTAGGAAACGGCAATAATATATATATAAAATTCTGAAAAAAAGAATATATTATATAAATGATGGCCGGATGTTTCGACATCCTAAGCGGATTGACATTCTCAACGGAATCGTAAGGAAAAAGAAAAGGTTAACAGAGTTTGAATATTTTGGAATCTTGAGAAGGGGTGTTCTCATCTGGATGTCGACAATAAGTGAGGGTCTTCAGTTTGATATAATTCTTTTTGTTTACAAAATAAAGAATGAAAAGTACACATTCAATTTACCCCACTATTGTGTAATTTTGAGAATCTATAGAGCCTTGTAAAATTTTCCTGTTTTCCGAAAGTATTACCAGAGGGCGTTGGCTGAATGTACAGTTCTGAATTATTTTATATCCCTTAAATCCCTAATATTTTTAACAGAAAATTGTATTATAGAAAATAACAGTTCTCAGAATATCCAATGAATAAGTGAATTTAAATATCCTTACAAAAGTTAGCCAAAATCCTTCGCTTTATACCAAATTATTTGAAAGCCATCAAATTCACTGAAATTATTTTCTCTAATCGGGTTCCTATCCTTCCGATAATCTTTATCGGCGAAGAACGATGCTTTCCAATTCTGGATAAAATCTATCGGAACTGTGCCAATATTTACTTTCTACGTAAATACACAAATTTGTTATCGGAATTCGAGTTGAACATGTTGTATTGATTAAGCCCCAATCCGATAACGGTCCGCCATGTTGTTTCCTGTGTTTGTGGTTCAAGTTCATGGCTGCGCCGTCGTGAACGACTGTTATTGTTGTTGCTCTTTTTTTTTTTTCCTTTGGTAGCAGCGCTGTTTGTATTGCCATTGATTTCTCCGCCATTATGTAATTTTGCGAAATCTACAGAGAACGAAATGTGACAGCTATTGGCGGGAATCCATTGGAACTGCAAGTACCAATCACGTTCGGGTCATCAAATATTGAAGCACGTGAAAAGTGTTCGATAAATGCGTGCTAGTGCCTTTTTTTATATTCTTAGATTACAATAACAACAATAAAGCTAACTATGTTATTGTTAATTAATAACAAAGCTAACTACAATTAATACTTGTTATTTAAACGCGATTTCAGAATAAATCAGAATTTATTGTGTTTGTTTTGCCATCGCAGAACTCATTTTAATTAATTCCAGATTAATGTGAGTTTCATCAATACGTAATTTAATTAGTGAAATAAAAGAAATAATACTATTAATGCCATGTGTTGTTATTGGTTTATCGAAACTTATTAAGTTAAAATTTTAAAATAAACATCAATGTTGTAAACAGTCAGTTTTCATTTAATTAAAGAATTAATTAATTAAATAAATCACTGAATCTAATATTTTAAAACAGATAATTTCAATAAAATTCAATCAAAAGCAAATTTAAAAGATTAAAGACAAACAAAATTTTAATTAAATTTCCTTTTGTGTTTACTTTTGCATCTGTCGTACGAAACTAATATTAAAGTTAAATTTAATATGCTCCTAATTTGGTCAGAAAAATTTTGATAAGGTTAAATATAGAAAATTATGGATTTTTTTAATCCAATTTTCCACACGAGTTGTTTGTTGTACTAATATAAGAATGAATATTACATGAGTATCTTTTATAAGCCGATTGTTAAATTCACTACGTTAAAAACATAACAGTATATAATTAATATTAAAAAACTTTTAAAAACCATGTTTTCTAATAATCATGATTAAAATATATAATTACATTATAATGTAAGTTCATCACATCTGTATCATGGAATTAGAGTGAAATTGAAATAATGGGATTATGTGATTCTATTATATATTTAATATTGTAAATCAAGTACATATATATGATTTTCGAGATATGATTTCTGTGGTGTCCAGTGTACAATGGCATTGTAATATGAATACCACATTCATTTCGACTAATTTGTGGAAAAACTCACAAGGGATACTCCCCAAGCACTAATGACCTAATGGGCTTGCATGGAGCCAGTCAACACTGAGCATGGATCTGATGACTAATGTGAACTAATGACTAATTAAAAAGAAAAGTTTTTTTCATTTGAAATAAACAGAATAAATGATCAAATTTTGAAAATTGCTTTGCTCAATTTTCAAAATAAATAAATAAATAATAATAATAATAAACCCAAAGTTTGAAACATACAAACATAATAATAATAATAATAAAAAAAAAAAAACACAACACGCATAGTTAGGAAATGTATGGACACAATCACACATCCCTAAACATTCTTCCACACTTTTTCTTACACTTGGCAATATGTGCTTTGGTCTTTGACCCGCCATAATGTCTTTGCTGGGAATTCAAACAGTAATTTTTTTTCACAAATATACATTTGGGATTGTATGTCTTGAATTTTAAATTTTGCAAATTTCAAATATCATTAATTGTACGTATAGCGTACGATTCATAACTTATCGTACGCTATACGTACAATTAATGATATTTGAAATTTGTTTTCGATTTCGGAGATATTTTCAAAAAAAAAAAACAAAAAAAAAAAACACTATTTTATTCTTAAAAATAGAAATAATGTAATCAATCAATAAGAAATAAATATTACAAATGCAAATTCACAAAATTAAATTTTGTGATAACAGTGCAGTGTTTAAAATTATTGTTGAATTCTAGAACTGAACATTCTTATTTGAAATTTATGTACTCAGTATAACATTTCATTTATTTTTTTTTTCTTTCTTTTCTTTTTTATTTAATAAACAAAAATGTATGAGTGTTTTGTGCGAAGACTGCTTGAAAACCTAACAGTGAACACCTAGTTCAATAAAATTTATCTTAGAAGTCGGGATCAGTATTTTTGTTTCTGTGTTAAAGTAGTGGAGTTAATAGTAGATTCAGTAGAATAACGATAAACCTGAGTCAGGTTCAGTATTAGGATAACTTTTATCAGTCAGTAACGTTTCATGAAACAAGAGACGTATTTACGAAACTACCTTGTTAACTTTTTTTTTTATCTGAATATATGTGAGTCAATTTAACTACGATTGAAATGGATTGATAATAATTTAATAACAAATAAATGGCTGTTATGCAACGATTGCTTTTAATGCCCAATTAGGGAACGTATAAGCGCTGCTGTTGCCACCCACTATTGCGTAAACCATATTACGACAGGACCTATAATTCACATGGTCAGCCACATAATTGATCTTTCAAACTGCAATTATAATAAGGTAAAATGGTAGCGGTGTTTCCCAGTTCCCAGATTACAAAAATATTTATTTAAAAATGAGAATTTTTGCAATTTCCACCGTGATACTTTTTTTAATTTCGTCTTTCATTAAAATTTCATTCACATTTTATTTTATAATTCTTATAATTTTTGTTATCAAAATTAAAAAAAAAAAGATTTTTTGTTCCTTTTTTTTATTAAGTTATTTACGGTACTGATTATAATATAGAAAACACAGGAAACACAAGTTCTTCACTAAACATCGCTATATTTCGCAGAGAGCTGCTTTTTCTGCTTCTTCAGTCTTAATTACAAAGCAAGATAGAACACAGAAACACAGAATATAAACGAACAAAAAAATAGGCAACGTTATAGACAAACAAAGATAGGCAATTGTGTTTCCTGTGTTTTCTATATTATAATTATGTGGTTTATATTTTTATTTACTGGAGTACTGATTATTTTAATAATTTATATTAGGAAACCGTTTAGTTTTAAAAAATAATAAAGAAATAGATGTAAACATTCGTACTGGGAACCTAAGACAGACTGTTTCGAGATTCACACCTCTCGTTAGTTGGATTCGCCCAGTACTCACAGCTCAGTGGAATCCAAAGAAACATAAACAAAAGACAAAATTAAACAAAATAATGACCTCTGAGTTAAAAAAAACATCAAAACAAATTAAGAATTATTTCTCGTTACGAAATTTTCAAAAATATCTCAGTGAATCCTTTAAATTGTTCTTTTTTAATGCTTATATTTCTTGTTATTGTGTTTAATTTTTATTAGAAACTTACTCAAAACGCGTTCTGTAGACGAAACGTAGTGATTAACCTTAGAATTCAGCGTAGGATTACTTAAAATTAAATCAGAACAAGTAAGCAGCAAAAACACATTCTTTAATTAAAAATATAATTCATATCTGCACAAAATACATGATTGGCATCACATTCTTCTTTACTTATTTACATTCAAATACACTTGTAAATTACTCATTGCAGTTATATAAATACTGGGCCTTAATAAGATTGGTAATAACTTGTGTGTTAGTTAGGTGTTAAGCTAATGGATTCCGTAGTTATGATAACGCAAGATTCAAACGATTACGTCAATCGCAAAGAAGCGATAAGAAAGCTCAGGTAAAAGCAAGTTTTCCGAGGGAGGTAGAAAATGGCCGTCAGAGGTACAGAATAGGTGTCCACTTAGTGCGCATGCCTTGTTATTACGTCTTTTTATTTATTTTTATTTATCTATTATCTATTTACTCAAAAAGCTAATTATCTAATAAAAATTCAGCCTTTTCAAGATAATGTTAAAAATCATGCTGATTTTTATTTTATTTATATTTTTTTAGCTTAATAAACTTAATTTTTATCTCACAAATTCTAGAATTAACTCAGTTTTTCAATATTTTTCATTCTTTTAACAGAAACAAAAAAAAAAACAAAAACATATACTTTTTAATCAATTTTAGTTTCAGAATCTGGTAATACTTTAAAAATTGATGCGACTGAAGAGTTCAAAAATAAAAAGACGATTATGATTTCAATCTTATCAGAAAAAGTTACCAGTAGTTTTACAGAACTTGTAAGCTTTGAAATAATGATTAAGATTAAGTGGGTTTATTTATTTATTTATTTGTAAATCATCTTCATTGTCTGGGAAGGGAAATGACATCTTAGTAGTTGCTAGGTTGTACAGTTTCTTCAATTGTGTTCATTAAAAACAAATTACAAATCCACCCGTCGAGTTCACCCAAACACACATTCCGTGAACATTACGTTGGTCCATTTTCGTTTGAGGAAACTTCCGTCGAAAACAACGAAACATTACGATATTCCATTTTTCCAGACAGAATTGGATTTTTGCATCCCACCGGGTGCCTCCTTGCTCCACTTTCTGGGGGGTTCCTCTTGGGGAGATGTGGCTGACCCGTACTGGTTCTTGACCGACTCCTTTCAATCTGTCTGCTCTGTGTCCAGTCGACTGGAGTCGTATTTTTCCTTTTTTCTCTTTTCTTTATCTCTACTTCCCAACTGAGCAGTCCACTGCTTTTCCCCCTCCCTTCTTTAACACCCTCCCCTCTTGCCAACCAAAGGAACTGGATTCGTCGTCTTCGGAATCTCATCCTCCTGTTCTCCCTTTTTCGCTGTTGTTATGTTTTCGTCGTTCTGAATAACACCAGCCATTTATGCTCGACGTCAGCTACAATAATTTCATACTGTGTGATTCGTACAACAACGTGATCAATATCTACACATGAAATCTTGAATTGATTTGTAGATGTCTTATTTTGGCTCCTCAGGTGGGCGCTTAGAGCTTTCTGGATTACGACGGAAGCATGAAAGAATAAGAAAATTATAAATGGGCATCAACATTCAAATAGACTCTAAGTATAAGAAACCCAATACAATTGATAGTAAATATCTAACCAGTAGATTTTCAGTTTTTCTGCAGAATAGAAGTAGTTGTTCCTTTATCGAGATTACAAGTGTCATAATGGCAATTTTTTTTTACTCTTACGGGGCAGTTTGGTACAAAATCGAATGATTTATCGATCTACCTTTGTTTAAGCATGTTTTTGAGGTATCGTGATTGGTGCTTACATAACGATGCATGTAGACACTTTTTGATCCCAAACTTCTTATCTGTAATATACATTGAAATATTCATCTTGCATCCTACAACCCAAAGTTTACAATAAATTTTCAGCATCTTAGGTAGATAGTTCTTGAGTTGTTATGATTATACAGCTTTAACGTATTTTGGCCGTACAGTTTGAGAATTGCTTAGCTCCCACCTCTTTACATACATGTAGGTCGTTATCCCGAATTTATATTTATAGGTCGGTTTATTTACCTATAAAACAACTGAGCATTTTCCTTTAGGAAATAGATAGTAGTATTTTTTACTTTCTTTAATTACATAAAATATAATAAATAAAATAAATAAATAGAATAATTGACAGTTTCTTTTAGCATTACAACTAATCTGGCATCACGTGATCTTGGATTCTGAGATAATTTTCTCACCACCCGCAATCACGACTACTTTCTCACAACCCGCGAGCGCGTCTCGGAGACCTCATAAGTCATGATCGTAAGTCATGTGACGTTCGTTTGACCCACATAGATAACAATGAAAATGTGAGCATTTCGAAGACTGTCTCGGGAAAGTCCGGTTGATCTACATAGATAAAAATCCTCATTACTATACCTAACATTTGCCACTTTATTTGTAAAAAAAAAACCAACTTTTCTTATACATATATATATATATAAAGCGCCATCTAGCGAATGAAGTTGAAAGTACCGTTGATTGTTTTCTTTGCACACTTACTTTATTTTCATGTATGTTATTCATCTAATGTTGTTCATTACTTTGTGACGCAGTATATTCTAATTTTAAATGTATTCTCAAATAAAGACATTCTCATGCCCAAGTGCACCAAACTTCAGTTAAGTTTGATGACTGCAGTTTGGACGGAGCTAAAATTAGTGGGGGGGGGGTGCTGCTCCAGAAAAATTTTAGCCTTTGTTTTATAATTGTGTGAAAGGAAACAAACATGAATAAAAGAAATTTATCAAGTTTCTGAATAAATTTTCTTTTTATACATGTTTCCTTTCACACAATTTTAAAACAAAGGCTAAAATTTTTCTGGAGCAGTACCCCCCACTAATTTTAGCTCCGTCCAAACTGCAGTCATCAAAGTTAACTGAAGTTTGGTGCACTCGGGCATCAGTCTCATAAGTGTTACTTTTGATTTAGTGACGTCACATTCTCACTTGCTAAATGTCACTCAGCTGAGCAGATCCGCGTTTCTATATGCTGAACTATGCAAAAGTGACTGCGATTCTTTGCTCCTGTTAATGGCTGTCATTAGGTCGTCAGAATAGGCTTTCAAATAGATTCCCATAGAATACAAAGCGATCGAAAGGGCCAGAGACAACCTCACCCCTAGAAAGTAATTAAGAGAAAATGAAATAACAGCCTCTCCCCTCTTAATTTCAATGAAAGATTCTCAATCTTATTTGAGAATTTCATTTGTATTCTCTACAAAACGTGCTATTTTTATAGAAGAATCAATCGTACAGTTCTTCGTTGCTTTTTAAACAAAATAAATAAAATAACTAAATTAATAAATAATTTCATATTTTATTCAAAATAACTCGTATTTGAAAGAATTATTCATATAAAACAGATTGATACAGGATTTTTTTTTTTTTTTTTTTTTGATATAAACTTAACTTTTTTTTAAAAAATTTCAAAATCCTGCAAAAAAAATCTTTATTTCTCTATATTTATTATCTTTAAGTGTTATTTATTTATTTATTTACTTCCTAGGAAAATACATTCTTACACATCTCTTATACATTCTGAACTTTGGGAAAATTGTCTATGTACTATAGTCCTCCAAACCAGAGTTGGCCGCCCTGTTTTTGTGAGATCTGCGCATGTAGCATCGATTAGTCTGGTCAGGCACTTCCGTCTGATCGTTCTGCTAATCGCTGGTTACTTATCAAAAGGGAATTGTATTTATAAATCATTAAAATATTTATTATTAGCGATTAGTATTGAAATAATGCTAAATGTTAGAGAGAAGTTTTATTTTGCGTTATCAACATGTCAGCGGAGACAAATAGCCTTAAAGCATTCTTCGTCGTCAAGCAAGAGAAATACTTGCCTCTGTGAAGGGATACTTTCAAAACCTAAAATCTGAGAGACATAATTCATAACTGAAATTCTCTAAATAAATAAGTATTTTTCTAAATTACAACTTCTCCGATAATTAAACGTTAGCCTATTATAAGTTAACTATACTTTCTCAGTGAGAACAGACGCCTCGCCGTCGTCCATTTTGACAGGAAAACATAATTGATCAGCTACCGGAAGGGCTGCGCAGTTCAAACTTCCGTCGGCCAACTCTCATTGGGAGGACAATAGATAATTGGGATTTAACCCAGCCTCAATTTTTGTCATCTTTCTTTTATGACCACTGTAGCCATATAGATTTTAAAAAGTTGACGTATTATCGTCGCGGCGAAAGTTGGACCTGCAAACATATTATCATCGACTAATTTCTCCGGTATCAATGCCGTAAGCTCCGCAGAAAATATCAATCTCAATTATCAACAATTGGAAATATCAAAAATCTCACATACATCTTCTTGAAATCGACGAGCAACGTTAAGAATAATTTTCCTACTTGATTTTTGAGAGCTTTTCCTCGTCGAAATGTTGAATGTGAATCAACGACCGCCATTTTCTCTTACATTTGAATGTGACCGACAGGCCAGGAAAGGAAAATCTATCATCTGCGTTGCATTCTGGGAGGTTCATCTTTGGCTGTACTGATAATAAATGCCTTTACGATGCCTGTGGTCAGTTGAAAGATAATGTTGGGGAAAAAAAATCCTAATTGATTATTAAATAGAATGCTTTACTCTATCCACAGTCAAGGAATTATTTTAGATTTGTATAATTATCTAATTTACCAAGTGGTTCAAAAGTATTGGAGCGAGACGAAGTGGAGCTGCTCTGTTCCCGAATGCAATTAAAATGTAATATTAGCTTTTTTCCCCGAAAACGAATCAACCGATTTTGATGATACTGGACGGATAGTGAAAGACACTAAAACAATAATCATCTCGAATCGATTTTCAAAAAAATAAAAAAAAGTAATGCAAATATCGTTCTCAGGTAATTATCACACAGAATTGTTATTTACCCACGAAATTCGAAAAATATCTTTGAAATTTACCTTCTCCGAAACTATACTCAGCCGATTGCGATAAATTTGAACACGTGGACTCAGGAAAGACCGAAGATGATTTTACATCAATAAGATCCAGACACATTATATATTCAAGTTTTTCATTATATAAATCAATGCTTGATAAAAATCCCTCTCGGGACGGAAACCAGTCGTTTTTAATTGTACAAAGTTTTTATTTTAATCGCATATAAAGAATGTTTAAGCAGATGCATGGCTTCACCTTTTTAATGACAACAAGAACAGTGCATATAAAATTATACTAGTGACATTATAGGCCTACTGCTGCACTTCTTCCGCAGTATTGGGAAACATCATTAAATTGAATAGTAAATTGAATAGTAATTGCGTTTTTGCGTTAATTTCAAAATTTCTCACCAGATGCCGCTGATGACATGGTGTTAAATGTTTTATCACCATAGAAACAGTGATCTGATTTTTGATTTTTGGGCAGTGGGTTTTCAAATTTCAAATCACTGTCCGGCTCTTTTTATATATATATATAATATTTCGAATATTATTTATTGACTTTTTATTACTCTCGGGGGCTGAATTAATCGATGGGGTACCTCCTGAAGCAACTACATCGTCGTTGGAGTGTCAACATCATCATTTGGAAGCTAATTGTATTTGTTCATTGAATTATCTTTTAAAGTCGTATTTATTTCCATTTAGCTTTGGTTGAATGCGTATTTATTTCAACATTAATTCTTTCTTCATTGAACTGGGGGTAGGGGGCGGGGGCTGTTACTATTTGCCGATTCGTTTACTGGCCATCAATCTGTTTGTTTCCAAATTGGATTCCCAAACCAAACAGAAACCGTTACGTGTAAGAAGAGTTTTAATTAAATGTCGTCTTTAAGCCTCGGCTTCAGTTTTAGGAGGCGATTACAGTTTAATGATTACGCGATTATTTTAGCACAGAGAGCTGATATTAACCACCAATCGACATTGATTAGTAATTACACGAATGGTAGGCTATTGGTGGCCTCTATTCACACAGCGCAGCGGACGACGACGGCGAAGACTCGTTCTGTTCGCGGGAAATTTACCGCCACCGGAGGCCGACAGCTCCCTTTGGAAACCGGCTCCGTAAGCGTACTACCAAGTGATGTCATATTTTCAGATAGAAACCAGTCGAGTGTCAACACCTCCCATTTGCCTCCTGTAATTTACATAGTCCATAAACCTCTCTGTCGCTTAGGATAGCTTAACAATATGCACTCGCACTTACCCAGCGCAGGGAATTTGTCATCTCGGAAGCGAAAAATCAATAGACACATTAAATAATCATAAATAGAATGGAAGAGGCTATTTTTCGAAATTTACGTTAAAAAGCGGGAAAATATACCAATATCCGTAGGTCACCATTTTCCAATTTGTGGCTCGCGATTCAGATATAGCTTCTACTTCATCTTTCGAATTGTTAATAATTATTCGGTTTATAAATTGTCTTTATTAAGTAACTCAATGTATATTACGAAAAATCTTATATAAACAATTAATTAATTATTTAATTCTCGACTTATTTCTTAAATATGTACATTGCTTCACTGATTCTATTTAAATTAAAGTTATAGTTGATGTGTCAACTTTCGAATTTGTTAGTTTATTTCGCGGTGCACATCAACTGTACGCTTCGTGTCCGAAGTGTCCGTGCACTAATGAATCTCTAGGGTTCCCATCATGGCGAACCCCTAGAAGAAGCCATTAAATTTCACGAGAAAGATACTGAGGCGGTTTCCCGTTGCCTTCCTCGGGAAACCATTAAAGAATGATTCCAGACCTCGAGCAGAAAGACGAAGAAGGAAGTTTTATCAACCATCCGTACCGGAATTCGGGCCCGGGTTCCGACACATTTGTCTTTTGGCAGACCTCTGCCTAGACCACTAGGCTATGCCGGAACGGCAACTTTCCAATACTTTCATGTTAAGATCTTAAAGTAAGTATTCAGACTTGCCTAAATCTATGCAAATAGTTGTAAAAAACTTGTTAGTCCATTTACGACATGGCCAAAATTGCACCAAAACCAATATAAAACTCATTTTAAAGAAAGTATATATAATATTAAAATATTCTATGAACTAGGAAGTAACTTTTTTTCTGAGATACTGTTATTATGAAATTCCAAAGGCAAATTATTTTGCTGTTTTAATCTCTGTTTTCTTATCAGATGTATTAAAAATTTTCAAATTCAGTAGGACCTTGTTTTTATTTAAGCTACACTTACGAACTAAATCCAACTCATCTTAATCCCCAGGAAAGAATCCTGGTACTTACTTGCATACAGTTGTCAGTAGCATTGTAATTTTACTTTCCATAATTTAAGTGCGGTCCCCGAGATTAAATTGCTTTCAGAAATGTTTTCATTGTAATGCGTTAATTTTTAATTTCATTTGAGTTGTTACTGAAGTTTTTTAATCGTAAAGTGAGAAAAGAAAGGAAAAAAAAAGTATTTTCTTAAAGTTTTATTTGTATCTCCTTTTATTTACATCAGTTTTAATACTCTGATATTGTGAGAGTTCTAAATACTGTGTGAGATACTTAAATAAAAACGCTTGACTTTTCGACCGAGTTGTTCATAAATCGCCATCTTAAAAAAAAGGACGATGAGTTGTGAGATTGGACGTTAAACCACGTTAATCACCGTAAACGGTGATAGAAAGCACCCCGTGATCTCCAGTGAAAGGCCAGTCGCGATTCAGTGAAAATACGCCAATAGGTCATCAAATGTTGCCAAATAACATTTTTTTTTTTCCCTCTGCCACGCGCACGCCACATACGCACCTTCATATCGTCCGCCGTCCCTCCGTTTCATCTCATCCTTTTAGAGAACGAAAAAAAAAATAGGAAGGAAAAAAGAAGAAAGAGCGGTGGAGATGCTGTGTCTGTATGTTATGTCCGTTTGTCGTCAGTCGAATACGGGATTAGTTCGATTTATGGCATCGTAAACGTTGGCGAGTCACAGGTCTGGGAAGTTGAGTGATCAATGTAGCTTCGAGTAGAGAACGATGATCTTTTTTTTTATTTCTTTCTTCAGCAAACCGCAGCGTGGCTGGAAAAATGACCCATCAACGGAAGCGATTCGAAAATCGGAGAGGAGGAGATAAAAAAGAAAAAGAAGGTATCAAACGGCGTCGATAATAATATACGGAACCGTTTATATATCCATTGATCACGATGGCATCGCCTTACCGGAAGAATGCTAGTGTCTTAACAGGAAGTCATGAAGAAAGAGAAGGAGAGACCAGCAAAGAAGACTCGAGAATGTTCACAGAGAAATGATTACGTAACAAACATGTGAATATGATTTTGCGCAGAAGCATAAATTTAAAGGCTACCCATAATAATAAAAAAAATAAAAATAATAATAATGAAAGGACGTTCATTAACCTAAGGAAAATTTTTTAAAAAAGCGTTAGGAAAATTAGAAAAAACAAAAACAAAAAAAAAAAACGCGGACATTGAGAAAAAAAGATTAAGAGAAAAAACAAAGTAGATATACGGATTCGAACCGACAAGCCTCAGTGTATGACTCCGAGATGTTAAGCATGAAGCTATAGCTGACAACTGAAATGAAATGGTTACATTTCTAACATTTCAGCTAATAGCGGAAATCCAATGAAAACAATATCAAATATCTCGAACATGGGAGGGGGTGCATTGGCCCTTGAAAATATCCTATTCCTATGCTGTTTGGGTCCCTGAACACGATGGTGAAATCCGTTTGTCGATCCGACCTTCCGTTCGGGAGTTGTTAGGGATGGAGAGACACGGACGGACGGACAGGACAAACGCAATAGCTACCGATTTTGGTCTTTGCCACAATAGCTCCCAAATGGCTGATAAAACACAGCACAATTAGATTAATTTAATTAATTATTGTTAAGGTACCGTTAAAATTCGTGTTTCCGCGAAATTTCTCTCAATTCTTATATACGAAATATATTTGGTCGATTGTGGGATAGTCGTTGTTAAAAATCACCCAAATTAAATCTTTTTTTTTTGTTTAATGTGGTTGATTAAGTATCAGAAAGTAAACAAATAATCTAAAAATAAAAATGATTATGCTCTTTTCAAAAAATATCTTGCTTACTTGAATATTAAATAAAATATAACAAAAAACAATTCTTTTTCATTAAAGTCTTTTAATTAAAAAGTTAATTATTTTTTTAATATTTGTGAATTAAGTTTTTTTCTTTAATAATGTTTCGTTATTTTAATGCAGTAATTTTAAATTGTGATTTGTTCATTGTCTTATTTCATTATAAACAAATAATAAAAATAAAATGGAACAAAATTCACCAAGAAATATATGTTAATTGGAGGGTTCAAAAGCCAATCAGTGTAAGTCATTTTTTTTTTTAAATTGAAATTTTTTTCTGTAAGTCATACTCTAATGTTTATACTTTCAGTTGTCAAAGAGCCCAAATCACTCCTCCAAGTGTATAGTTATGTTATCTTTCAATAAAAAAAATTATTCCTCAAATTTACACTTTGTTATTTTTTGGTACATAATATTAAAAAAACCTATTTCATTTTTTGGTTTATTGACTTACACTGATTGGCTTCTGAACCCTCCAATTACATGTAGCTTATCGTAATGGTCTCTCTGATAGTGACTTCTGATTTACTAATTCGACTTACAATGGGAATTCGGAACGTTTGTCGAGGTCTATCTGTGTGTGTGTGATTTACAAATATATTTTATTGTGGTTAAAACTGTCTAAAATGTGAACTTCCAGATTAACTTTATCTCAAATTTCTTTTTTAAAAAGTAACTGCCAAAGTCCTTGTAATTTTTTTTAAATTTATTTATTTATTTTTATTCTTTAAACCTTAATTATTAAAAGAAAATAAGTTAATATTCTTAATTGATTACCAAAAGTCGTTAACTATTTGAGAAATTTTCTGAACTCTTCAGCTTGTCAAGACCAGAAGGCAAGTCCGAACTTGTCCTAAGTTCAGGTGTCCCCTTTGCGAAACGATATAATCAGTTGACGAATCAAGGAAAGATTGGGCAATTCCTCGCTTTTAACACATTCGATAGGCAGCTTCTGGTTTCATTTGAATTAACAATGACAGAATTGGGAAACGAATAGTCATCTTTAAGGTTATTCGTTCAATAAACAGTGTTAGGTTACCTATTGAAGTCAAACGAGAAATGAAAGGGTTCGAAGTGAAACGAAAGACTTTCAATAAATTGTTATTCAAAAGTCATTCGAGAACACACATTTTGAAATTCAGTCCCTATTAAAAAATTGTTAATTCACAAATAATTAGAGTAATAATAATCTTCATTTAGAATCAGTAACTTCTTTCAACATCTTTTCGATGAATTCATTAGGATGGCATCCGCAGCAAGATTCGACTCGTTTCTATTGTAACTGAATTTCATGAAACTTTGTTTATGTTTACCATAAATTATTATCAGAGGATGAGGATGATCTTTATTGTTGTAAAGATAAAGTTTTCTTAACTTTATATATTGCGGAATAAACTAATTGACCTTAACAGCAGATTAGTTTATTCTTGATCAAAATTCCTCAATATACTAGTTTAAAAAAAGAAAAGATGAATTCTTTAATAAAAACTCATTTCAGACATAGGGCAGCCATTTGGGCTATGGTCAGTTCCTTGCGCAATCTTTTTGTATTCCTTTGCATGTGGGAACTTTTCACCACCATGTTTTGTTGATGCTAAAGCCAATGTTAAATCGTCTTTCACTTCAGGTACACTTTTGGGCAGCTGCATTTCTACCTATTTCTTCGTGCTTTTGCCATTTCCTTTCTCCCTCTGCGATCCAGCACTCTCCCCCCCCTCTCTTTCCTTTGTCCCGTTTTTTCCCTCCCTTGGTCCACAGCCCTGTCCACTGATGGGCTACAGCTGTGTCCGAGCCCCTCTACGACCATGGCTTAACACTGTCCCCCCTGCAAAAATTACTGCTTCCCAGGTGGAGGTTTTTCGGGGAGCTCTGTGATTGGCGGGACTGGAGTCTTCTATCCCCGGACGAGGATCCCTCCACTGCCCCTAAACCCCTCGTGGGTCATGGGATCCGAATCCTCCCCTGCCTGTGTCCACTCCGGGTCCCTTTTTCTTTCTTCTGCCCAAGATGTCCCCCCTCCTGCTCCTCTTGGACTTCTCATGGTCGACTGGTTGCATCTTGAGGTCCACCCTCACTCAAACGGCCCTTTGTGGATGGGCAAGTTTCTCCAAATTCCCTCTTTTGGAAGGACAGTTTTTGGGTAGTTTATGTATTATGTGCAGGTCCAGTAACAGGCTGTTGTTGTGGGCTGGTCCACACCCACAGGAACTGGGTGATTTACGATGTAGAAATTTCGGCTGTTTGTGGCTTTTCTCATTCATTACGTTCTCTCCAATAACTTGAGCTGTTCTTTTGTCTAGACACTCAGTTCGATACTGATTTCTTGGCTTGGAGGCAGGTGTTTGGAAATACTTGTTAACATCATTTGGATCGTAAAAACTTCAACGAAGTGAGTTGTAAAGAAAAAAAAATAATTAAATACTAAGTTTTCTATAACAAATTTAAACATGTGAAACTTATTCTTATAAAAGAAAGAAATCAATATAAAAAAAGCTATCATAATTTGATTAGATAGGTTCACAAAATCAAGTATTACATAATGATTTTACATTTTGAAGATAATTCTCTGCTGTTAAAGTTGTTAATATTTGAGAATGCATTATTTCAAATGAATGTGTTTATAATCTTAAGTAGAAGTAAATCCTGGAATTTTTTTTTAATTCAAGGGTCATTGTTTTGTTTAATTTTGTCCTTTGTTTATGTTTCTTTGGATTCCACTGAGCTATGAGTACTGGGTGAATCCAACTGACGAGATATAGGAATATTGAAAAAGTCTATCTTGGGTTCCCTGTACGAAATTTCCGAAAATATCTCAGTGAACCCTTTAAATGTGTGCGTTATTATTCTTACTTTTCTTGTTATATATATATATATATATATATTATGCATGCAAAATTTGCTATTATGTAAATCCGAAAGCTTTATCTAACTTGTAAGCACATTAGCAATAAATCGTTAGCAGTAAATTTTAAGTACATGATTATTCCGATTATTTACATGGTTTGCTAAAATGATAACTCTTGCAAATTTTTTAATTATTTACTGGATGTGATATTTTAACTTTCAATATACAAAAAGATTTATAATTTTTTTTTCTAGTTTGTAAGAATAACATAATTTTTTTCAAAATGCTTCTGTATTTAGAGGAAGCTACCACAATAGACACAGTATGGTGAAGGTGATTATTATGATGATAATTGTTATAGCTTCTACAGTTGACTTTGGTTGGAATGACCTAGTTTTTCAGTGGGACCCTTTGGTGTGGGTGTTTTGTTCATTATTTCCGAAGGCCACATGGTAACCCCTTCCCCCTATGTTTGGTCAATGTTTCTGCAAGTCATTTCCACTTGGTCTTCTTGTGGTTTTTTTCCTCCTTCTTTGTATCTTTATCGTCTTCCTTTTCTGGCTGCTGGAAGTGGTATGGCCTACACCGCCCGACTATTCAAATGTCCCTTTTTTTTCTTTCTTTCTTCTTTATTCGCTTGCGTCATCCCGACCTCCCTGTTACATATTCGGTCCGAAATATTCGTGTTGGCGGATATCACGAATATTCAATAAATATAAATATTTCCAAAATATCACCAAAATATCTGAGATTTTCCACGACTTTTATTATTTATTTATTTATTTATTTTTTAACTTTCAACATGAAAACTATATCTTTATTTTTTTTTTCTTCAACACAATAAACATTTGAAACACATTAAAAAAAAACAAAAAAAAGTGATTTAAAAAAAAAAAGCCTTAGAAATCCTGTGAGTTACAGGCAGTTTCTTTTTCTTGTTTGTTTTTTGTTGGAACCCAAGCCGGGAGCGGTTGTCGATTCCATAACCTGTCATTGAGGGGCAAATCTGACTGAAGATCCATAATAATGTTGAAACAGCTGTTTCAGATTCCCCGTCAACGACAAAACTGGAGCATGAAGAAGGCTTTTGTTTATATTGGTGCATGATGGGAGTTTTGCAATTTTTCCATACATTTAAGTTAATTTATCCAATTTTCTTTCGTCTGTAAGATAAAGCAGCTTAGTAGGGACTTAAGCTAGTTCATGTAAAAGTTTTTCCGAACGTTTTTTACTTGTTTTTTTGTATATAAATTAACTCTACTTGGTTATTATATAATTCTGATGTAGTATATCAATGGTTTTAGAGATATTAAAAAAAAAAAAAAAGTTTATGAGTTGGTTTTATGTTGGATATAGATAAATAACGAGATCCTTTCATATTTTATATTTATATTATTTGTAGAAACGTTAGTGACATTGGACTACACTTATTTTTAAGCTAACGCCCATTCTAGTGAAGGTAGCAGATACTGATATTGAAAGTTACGTTGAGGGATAGAATGATCAAAGGATGAACTAAATGCCCACGTGGAGGGACACTTCTACATTGAGACTGTCCACGCGTTATGGCGGATCAAATTGAAGGCTGGTGGGTTACTGCAACAGCATGAATAAAAACGAAGGCATGGACAAGTGTGTTATTAAAACACTGAATAATTGTAAGAGAAACGGATGATTGCGTCCAGCACTGCATGAATTTGAAGGATACGAGAAATAATTTTACAGTTTTTCCGGTATCAATAAAGTACTTGTCGAGTAGCTTAAATAAACAATTATCAGAAATGTTTATTTAAATTTAAAAAAAGCGAACAAACAAAAAAGTAACTATAAAGGCTGTATCCTGAATCACATTTTTCTTAGCTTTTCGAAGAAGTTTACAGTTTACTAGGCCTAATAACATAATTTAACGTGCTGGCAATATTCTGAGATGATAGTGAAGAACTTCCGCACTTAATTAAAAAGATGAAATAAATTTACAATAAAATATACACCGTTCTAGTAGCGTTCAGAGCGATGACTGGACATCGATAGTGAAATTTATAGGCTTCTGTAGCATTATTTAATTACTATTAATTATAACATTTTTATTTTTGTTAATTCTATTTTAATGATTTTTTTTTCTTATTTTTGTACAAAAAATGTAATAAGCACAGTAAGTGATAAACAGATATTTAACAATAGACTATTATTTAGCGAATAACTAATGCCGCTGTTCGAGAACTACACTGCGCATTTAGCTGAATTGATAGGAAACACGGTGTTTAGTGCATTTCACAGTCAGGAAATAGGATTGGCCAATTAAATAAGGTTCTGCACTCCAATATCCTGAAAAATGTTCCTCAGTGTAAATAGTTCAGTCGAAGTGTCGTAAGTGTTTATGATATTTCCACCTACCGCTTCTGACATATTTTCCTTCGGTTTCATTGATTTCTTATTAGATGCTTGCGGAGGATTTGGTTTTTCGAAAAACTGAATTGCATTTGGCAAAGCTGGCTTGTGTTTTGTTTTTTTTTTCCTTTTTCGGTTTTTGAATTCTTTTTTTTTTCTGTTGCAGTAGGAAATCAAATGTAACTTCCCGCATTCTGAAAGATAATAAAGAATATACAGTGTTGACAAATGGAGATTCTTTGGTTTCAGTCGATTAAAGAATGGAAAGTGGAGGTTTTTATGTGAACGTTGTTTAATTGGTGCTAACCGAATGCTAAAACGTTTTGCAGAATTAGACCTTTAATTGTGACATTGTTTTTATTTATTGTACGGCGGTTTTGAATATATAAACTAGCGCGATTCTTAACTTGGGTTTCTCAGATCATTATCAAATATTACGGAGTAAACATAGCCTAAGGTTTTCATTGAACACTCTGCAAGTACAGTCCACTCATGAAAATGAAATTGTCATTATAAACTTTCTCTGTCCTGTTTTCACAAGGAGGGGATGTCGGAAGCTGTAGCTAATATTTTAATAAGGTGACCATTTTTTCTGAAATAAAAAGGAGGACGCAAATAATTGAAAGAAAAAAATATGTTGTCAGGGGTTTCAGGGGTATAAACCTATCTGTTCAACCAAAAAAAAAAAAAAGCTTTGAAACTAAACATTTCAAAAAGGAGGAAATTTTCCTCTACAAACATCAAAAAGGAGGACATTTAGAAGGACAGACTTCTCAAGGGAGGACGGTTGGTCACCTTAATTTTAAGGGTTCCTCTATCAAAAAGCAATAAGATAGAATGAGAATGTGAAGTTTGTTACATTATGTAAGCTTACTTCGTATGACTCTAACGGCTGTTTTACACGCTCTCGAAAATATGACTTTTGCCAGTTGTAGCTTGACTGAAAAGCGGTCGCTTTACACGTGTGAGTGGCAAATCGCGTTTTGCTCTCGTTTAGATCGTGATTAAAAATACTTGTCGGCGAAGCGACAAAAAAAAAAAGTTGATTTCGCAGCTTAGTTTTGCTATTAATTCTCATCAGAGATAAAGAAAAAGGAAAACAAAAAAAAGATCCTAGAGCAAGAGAATGTGATGAATAAACCCGTGGGTTGAACTACGAGCAAAGAATATTCCAATTTCAGCGTGAAGCTAACACTCGTATTTTTAAATAAATTTTCTCGCCGCCAAGAGCTGGTGTCTACTTGCTTCTAATATTTTCCTGAATTTAGAACTTGTTCTTTTATTTAGAGCAATGGACGTGATTTTCGGGCAAGTGGTAGATTTTCGAGCCACTTGCTGGTTTGAGGGAAGTTTTCAGGAGCGTGTAAAGCATCCATTAGATTGCGTTCTCTCGATTCGCAGAGGCTTTGTTGATAGAATTCATAATGGTTTCCTGTATAAAAAGCAAGTGTGTTTTAGTACATATTGTTTTTCTCTTACCTTGAACAAAACCTTTTTCTTTTTCTTCTTCTTCTCGCTCTTTTTTTTTTTCCCTTCTTTCCTTTACCTTCTCCTTTTTCGTTGCCGAAGGGTATTGGAAGTTGAATAACATTTAATAAATTGAGCGAAGGAAAAGTATGAGAAGACGGAACAAGAGGAACTAAGGAGACGGAACCTTCAATTAAAAGAGAATCCCCGAGAGACCATTTCCATACTAAAGAAGTTCACTAGGATCATAAGTTCACCTTTGACCTTTGCAGCCCGAGATGGGATTGTAGGTGGGGAGAAGAGTTTAAGAAGAATGCTAGCTTCAGCCCTATGTGCGTTGCAATTCTCGTGTGGGGGTATTAAAAACCAGACAATTATTTATTTATATTCCATTTAGTGTATCTATATTCAATCTGTTACTACAGTTATTTTGAATTCTTTCTCCCTCTGCTGTAATTTCAGCTGTTTATTAAGATTTTTTTTTATTTGAATTTGTGAGGAAACATCTATTTAATTACAATATTTTTCAAAAGTTCGAAAGAGAATTATTAAGTAAAAAATAACGGGATAATAATGCAGTGGTTTTTTTTTTTGGTTGTTTGTTTGTTTGTTTTTTTTTTTTCAATTAAGCCTTATCCATTATATCGTGGCAATATAAGAGTTTACTGAAGGAATATATCGGAGAATCAATTTTTTTTTGTAAGGAAAGAAATTTTGACGCAGAATGCGCGAGTCGAGTCAAGAAATCTGTTTCAACAATGTGGATTTCTGCTTAAGTTTGTGAATTAAGACGATCTTCGCCAAGCTGTTGATTCAACATTTTGGACTCCTAATTTAGCTACACTGACAAATGTTTGTTTTGGTGCACGAACCTAGAATATTCTTGTATTTACGTGATACCTTCTTATACCAGCTATTAAAAGGATATAAAGGATATTTTTTATTTTTAATGTTTTTAATCACTTCTCTTTTAAAATGGTTGTTATTTCAGTAATTCACGTGATTTCAAGTGAAATCGTAATTTTTCTTTTTCTTAACGGAATATCCTGAACTTTAGAGAAGATGTAACTCCTTTGCAGCAACAACGGCATAATTAAAAACAACAAAACCCATCAATTTCCAGAAAAAGAATTTGAAAGTTTCGAGCGTGAAAAAATCTGTTGATGCAACATGACACAATTCGTTGTCTAATGGAAGGTCAGTTATGTCATTCTACAAGTAAAAAGTACTCCAAAGAAGACGCCATCTTTTTTTTTTTTGCAAATAACCCGAACTTGATCATTTCTGAGTTACGTCGTTGTTGCAGCCAACGAGTAACATGTTTCCTCACATAGCCTTTGTTTTTAATAAACAATAATAAAAAAAGGATAATTGAACACCTTTTATCCAATAATTATTGATTGATTTAATGAATCTATATTCGTGATAATAATACGTATCATAATTCATCATCTCTAACTTTAGTATGTTAATTAACACTGAATGCGTTCCCATAAATCCTTCTTCTACTTTCGTTAATTTGGTCATCAAGCCGGTGCTTTTCATTTCCACTGTTTATTCATCGCTGTTTGTCGTTTGGTCTTTGGGAATCGTTTAACGAGCAGCGCATTGTTGGGTTTGAGAAGTCGGAATAATTATTGGGCCTTGTCTTTTCTTCCAATGGTTTTAATTCAATTGAGACAAAGACGTGCCACCGATGACGGCAAATATTTCTCCTTTAGCTGTGACGCTTCCACAGTTGCGGAAAAGCAGGTTTTAAGCTGATTAATTCGTTTAATTACGGAGGAAATGAATTATAAGCGATCCAGGGGCTTATCAACGCGCAAATAAGTGTAAGACGATAACGATAGCTGAAATCCAAAAGCAGAGAGGGCTCATTAACCATGTATGAAATCTTGGTCGACCGTTGAAGCATTGCTCACGATTGTAAACACAGATACAGAAAATGGCGTCCTAATGCAATTACGATCGATTCGCAGATTGCAGGAAATGGACTTGGGGTGTCAAAAGAAGAAGAGCAGCACTAAATAAAAAAAAATGTATATATAAATATAATAATGCTCTATTTCAAATTTAGCATGCGCACGCTAATATCCTAAGGTTATGCGGAAACTACGAATACGTTCTCTCAGTCACCTTCCGTTTATTATTAGCTTTGATGAAGTATATTATTATTATTATTATTATTATTATTATTATTATTATTATTATACCAAAACATTAATATCAGACAGTGAAGATCGCAACAGATCACTATAAGTCCAATGACAGGGTGTCTACAGAATCAGGGAAATCAGGGAAACCGGGAATTATCAGGGAATTTTGCAATTATTACTTAAAATCAGGGAATTTTTTGGTTGAACAGATTGTTTTTTTTTTTGGTTGAACAGATTGGTTTTTTTTTTTTGGTTGAACAGATCAGGGAATTATCAGGGAATTTTATAAGAAGTTCATGAAATCAGGGAAAAATCAGGGAATTTTTTTATTCAGATTTTGTAGACACCCTGAATGAGATCCAGTGCTTGTTAGGAAGATTATGATGATGATAATGATTATTATTATTATTGTTGTTATTATTTAAAATTACAAATAAGTATAAATGTAATTTTATAAATTAAAGTTGAATTATCCTTATTAAATGAGAGTTAAATTAAAATTAAATTTCGTAATAAAATATATTAATTAGGAGTTTGACGTGTGTTGAATCGAACAAATTTTACTCATTTACTAAATATATACTTATTTATTTACTAAACAATCATATGTAGGAAACACTCCTTCCCAAGATTCCAAAAATATTCAAACTAACTGTTAACCTTTTCTTTTTGTTACGATTCCGTTGAGATTGACAATCCGCTTAGGATGTCGAAGCGTCGGTCCTCAAGCCTATTTATGTAATGTATTCTTTTTTTCATAGTTTTTAATATATATTATTGTTGTTTTCTATACATGTGTGTTAATGTTTTACTCATTTCATAATAAAATGTAATGATCAAAAAATGGCATTTCGTTAAGTCAAAGATATAATTTTCTCCCCCCCCCCCCCCCCCATTCGTTTACATTTCTCGTGAAGCGGAGAAGAGTAACTTTTCTCCTCTGCTATCCAGGATAGATCGCTACTTGTTGAACAGGAAAAATAAAATTGAACTTTTTCCCAACTCGATCCAACAGTGAATCGAGTTGAAATACTGGACTTACATAATATTTCATTTCTTCCGAATGTGAAAACTGAGGAAAATGGCATTCTATGTTATTATGTTTCTTTCATCAAAAAAATAATAAAAAAAAAAAAAACTTTTCAAAATAGATATTAACGTTATTTCTCAAATTTTAAATTGCCTTATTTTTTTAAAGTAATGTTAATGTGAACGACTGTTTCAAAATCGTATTGAAATCAAATTAAAAATATAGTGCTAATAATAATAATAATAATAATAATATTTTGATTGGCTATTTATACATTTACAATCTTTTAATTATATATTTTTTTAATTGTAATGCATTGACAATTCCCTTCTATTATTATAATAATATTATTATTGTTACGCAATTATCGTTCCTGTTCTGTTACGCAATTGCGCGGGCGTACATTCACAAGTGAGCCGTGAGTTTTTCGTTACATAAGATTGGGTTTGCTGTATTGTAAACAAATACATTGCTATGACGTGTTATGAATATTTAAAACATTTCGATTGTATGAATAAAATTAAAATTGTACTTTTAAAGTACAAAGTATTTATACTTATAAACTAATAGAAATTAGCATTCAATTCATTATCAACGAACCCCGGTCTAATGAAATCCAAATCTCTATTTACACATAAGTAAATTTACATCACTTAAAACATATTCATTTCAATTTTAAATTGTTCGCCGGTCAATTTTTTTAAATCATTGAATTATAACACTTATTCACAACAGCCCGTAGAACTAAAGCCTTCAGTGTTTTTTAACCTACTGATAAATAATTTTAAGTCAGTTTTAATTCAGTAAATAAAGAAATTATGTAGGAGTAAAGTATAATCTTCGAACTATATCCTTTATTATGCACTTAGGCCTAACTTTGTTTTAAAATTTTTTAGACCTTAAAATACAATCTTAGAATTACTTCTTAAATACGGTTTTCCTTTACTCTTAGTAAGTAAATCTTTCGATTTCGTTTTAGCTACTTTGTTTTCATCTTTGTTTCAGTTATAATAATTCGTGTTTAAGAATCCGTTGAATATGTTCTTGGTGTTTATTTTTCGACGAAAGTCTTATCCTGGGAACGGCGTGGAACATAATCAGGAGGAAAAATAGCGACAGTAGACAGTGAAGGATAGAACAAAAGAGTTAGAAGGGGAAAAAGTCTAGTCACTTTTCTGTACGGGGATTTGGGTCTTTTGTTTCAAGTTACGCCACTGCCCAACGCGGGGTAGAACTAGCCGGTCTGGGACGTCGTTGCATTGTGACCATAGGGAGAGAACTGGTTGTGGGTCAAGTGGACGCTAGGAAACGATCCCCTGCTTTCAAAACGCATTTCGTATAGAAGACCCGGCCATTATAAATCTGCTTCGTTTTTAATTAGATTTTTAGATTCTGTAATTTGAAATACGTAGCGGTTTGAAACTACACGGGGGTTGCCCTTGCATTGGAAATTGCTGCGAGCTCCTCAATTTTGTTTGAATTTTTGTCCAATGGCAAAAACAGGAAATGTGGCTTCAGGATCTATATTGCTTATAGGGAAAGCGAAAAACGGAAACTGTTTGACCTATGTAAGAAACTCACTCATCGCAGTCTCAGAGGCTTATTTAAGGGAAAGGAAAAAAAAAATATGTTGTGATAGATCGAGAATAAACATAAGGCGATATTGACGCAGCTGTGTTTAAAAATACACTAAAACATTAAAATTAGATATAAATGTGCTTTTATTAATATATATATGCTTATGAGCAAATAGATAACTTTGCGATCTAGATCTAGGCTGAAGTGGTATTACGTAACATCCAATATATCGGAAAACGGGTTGGTGACATTGACATATATTTACCCTTTTTCCCCAACCCCTTCTTCCTCGTCATCATCTTCATCATCCCTGCCTCTTCTACCTCCGTGACCCTGACCGAGTTTCTTGCAGGTATAACCCTTCCGCATTTTTTTCTTTTTACCCACCCCTTCTAACCTCATGTTTCTGGGTCTTCAACGGGGTAAAGGGATTTTTTTCTTTTTTCCTATTATCTTATTTGTGTTCTTTACTTTCGCCACAAGTTCAACTGATCTGTCCTATTCACTGAATCTAAAACTGGTTTTCTTTCATTGACTCAGGTAGAGCCACTGGGCAATACCACTTGCAAAACCCCCTGGACGCAGATCCGCACCCGCACTGCCTTCAAAAGAGCGCCCCCCCCCCCCCCCCCCCCCCGCCGGCCCTCCCCCCCCTCCTTTTTTTTCTTCTTTTCCCTTTTTTGGGGCCCCCCCCCCCCCCCTTCCTCCCCATTTCACTTCCCATCCTTCCCCCACACTGGTTGTTCTCCCCCTCCACGTTCCCTGAACTATTCGTTCCCGGCAGCAGCATTCCCTCACTGCTACTCAGGCCGCATGGTCGCAAGCGAACGAGCGCTGTGTGTGTGTATACCTCATGTCGCCGTTGTTCCATTTCATGCTGCCGATCTAGACAACGTAGCTCTCTTGTTAATGATTCAGTCGAAATCATCGGACGTGAACTGATAATTTGTGTTGGGGAATGAGCATTTACTGATCATTCCCATACTGCTGTTACGAAACTTTTGTGTGGATATTTTTTTTATAGTGTTACTTGTGAACTATTAAGGATTACTTCACATTCACATACTACTGGATTTGCTTTAGGAGATCCAACTATGTAAGTGACAGTACTTTTATTTTTAAATAACATTAATTTTTATTATTGTTTTTTTTTTTTTTTAACTATTCTTCTTATAGTTCTACTGTCAATGGATTTAGTATTGTTATACTGTTAATTTTCTACTATGAGTGGTATTCAAACAAGTTCATGTTTTCATTTCGTCAATTCAAATCAATACGATAACATCGTCAACCGAATTATTGTGATCTGAAATGAAACATTACTGTTTTTGTTTATAAACAGCATTGAAGTTATTTGTGAACGTGTTCTACTAACTGCTACCTTTAAGAAACTACAAAATCATCGTAGTACATCCACTACTTTCAAGACCTTCTTTAAACTTGAAGTTTTTGGAAGTCTTAACACTCATCCCCTTTTCGTTACCCTCAGGTGAATTGCAATTCAAAGGAAAATATTGTGTAAACTTGAACTTCAGGGTCATTTCCCAAATCTCGCAAGCTGTAATGCCTCGTAATAATTGAAACTTTCTTCTAAGATTCACCTGTGTACGCTTTCGCGAAACTTGCCTAAATCTGATGGAATGATCGAGAATTCTATCGAGCTAATAATGTCAGAGTTTAGTACGGTTCCCCGAAAACTGAACTTACAAAAAAAAAAAAATGTTTTGTCAATTATTTTTACGAGTTTGTTTATTTTTTTATTGTTTATTTTCGTAATTTAAAGCCTATACAAATAAGATGGGCTCCAGTACAATACCAGAACATAATGAAAGTGAAACAATTATCAAAACAATAATTTAGATATACATACAAATACAGTACAATACTTTACAATAAATAGATAGTGTAATTATTTAATTTATGTAATTCGTAATAACTTCACATTATTATGTATTGTCCACTTATTAATTTTGTGGTGTAGTATTATGTTACGATAGCATGTTAACATAGTCAGCATAGAAGTAATTTACAAGCGTAAAGAGTGAAAAAAAAATCCCGTCATATAAATTATACATAATAGATATTTTCATGGGAAAAATGTTTATTAAATTTAACTCTTACTTGTTTCGTAACATTTTTGTTTCATTTTCAAAGAAAATATGAAAATGTAATAAAAAAATTTACGAAATATGTAGGAGTTAAATTTAATAAACATTTTCCCATGAAAATACCTGTTATGTATTAACTGATTTACAGGAATATTGCAATAACCCAAACCACTTAATAATAAAACTACCAAAAAAATAAATAAATTACTTTAATTCCATGCTGTTCTATTCTTTTGAAGTAATTAAAATTTAAAGACGGACCTCTTAAGGAAGTTTATACGTATAGTCGGCGATGTACACGTTAGAAGTACGTTTCGGATTCTATAATAAACACGACTGCCACACAAAGACGGAGGCATTTCTCGTCTCAGCGGAATTACCTGTAAAACGGCAGTCGTCATCGCTTCGAAGGCTATTTCGGCGAAGTTGAAAGTATTCCCTGTGTCTACACCGGAATCGATGTACCTAGATACAAAATACATCCTGCGGGTGGCGAGCAGTGCCTAATAAACTACTACATTTAGCTTAAGGTTATGGCGATGTGGTGAATGTGGTCGCATAGCACTCATTAGCAAGAACGACCAAGTTGCGCCTGGATGAACAAAAGTAATTGTAGTCAGTGCAAAAATAGAAAATAAAGAGAAAAAAAAAAGGCAAGGGGGAAAGACTTTTTTTTTTGTACCTTTTATACCCCTCCTGTTTCGCATTTCTTTTGCAGCGGAAATGGAGGCCGCAAAAACCGTAGAAGACCTGCCCCAATCAAAACAGAAAATTATCCACGTATCGCACTGAATTAATGATACAGTTATTTATTACTAATTTTATTGAAAAAATTATATAAGTTTTATTTCAATCAAATGTCAAAATAAGAAACGTTTCAAATGTAAATAAAATATTTTTCTTTAATTGTTTTCGTTTTATTTTGTTTTGTTTTTGTTTGGCCATTCTCAGGAAACTTGTTGAATTTTCCAGAACTTTTAAAAGTTTTGATTAAAATTTGGATTTAAATTGAATACTTTAACGGTTCTGTAACAAATATGAAGTTATAAGTTTTTATATTTTGTCTACTACGGATGCTTAGACTACTATTTCAAAAATTATAGAGATTTCGTCTCGGGTGTATTCAGTTCCCAAGTTTACAAATGGTTAAAGCTTTCTACGAAGAGGAACCCATATTGGACATCCAGGCCCCATAACCTAATATATTTTCCAATTCCGATTACGGCAGCAATGTTTGAGTTACTAAATGAGCTGAGCAATTAGAATTTAGGGACACGGAATTTATATTATTGGACTAGAATTATACTGTGTGTGAGTTATGTTAAAAAAAAACATAAAACTGAATTTTTCTTTTGTGAAAAATGTGATTATTTTTTGCATGTAATGACATAAGATTATATGCCAGATCATGATTTTATTTAGTTAATTTTAAACTTTCCCTTACGTAGCACTGTAATGTATTCGTTAACACAAATCCTGATTTTAAGGAAGTATTAAAATAATTCTAAATAAACCAAATAATCTCTTACACTTCAAATATAACAGATACTTCAATTCTCAATGAAAAAAGTGAATTAATGAGAAAAATACATTTAACGCATATAAAGCAACGAAAGAAAAATATAAATGACAAGATTATTATCAAACATTTTATTATTTCACAGTAGCTTTAGAAGTTCATTACAATTAGTTTTATACATAAAAATGAACTGATTTGATGTCACGATAGATGGATTGCTACGACAATAATTACTATAATATGTATTGATCTAATGTTAATTCAACTCCTACAGGAGTTCTTGAACAGGAGAAATTAGTCAATTCCCTGTCACTTACATCCTTTCTTTCTGAAAGATGAAATAGGCTTTACCCTGAAAAAACGTGCCATACCAAATTTCATCAGAATTCATCCGCAAAGTTCACGCCTGCTTTCGCAGTTTTTTCCGAGACGCACATTGTTAAAGCCATAATGGATTATCGCTAATCTGAAAAGGAAAAAAATATATTGAAATAAAAAAATGAGAAATACTCCTGTCACGTCGCCTTACGGTCGAAGAATAGTTTAATATTAGAATTTTAGCAGCTTTCGTTTTATGAAAGAAGACGAAATAACAGCAAGTTTTTCTTCAGTGTATCGTGTTTTTTTATTTGTTTTTTTATAAAGGGGGGGAGGGCTGATCAATTCGGTGAAATTTCTCCCTGTTTAGTGCTGAAATCGATCAGATACAGTTAGGGATATGCAAGTGAGGTCTTTTGATACGCGTTCGTGTTTTTTATATCCTAAGCCATATTACTTCTATTCTTCGAGTTTTCTTAACACGCCAGCTGTAAGAAAAGTTCTCGTGAAGAGGAAAAGGGGAAAAAAAAAATTCCCTCTCCTTATCTCCCTTTTTTTTCTTTCCTTAGCATTCGGAAGTTATATCCGTTCCCTAGTAATTGCTTCGAATACTTTCTTATCTGAGAAAGTAAATAAATAAAAAAAAATCCTATTTAATATCATTATTACAGCGTTCCTTACGATATCAAAGTAAGCTAAATTAATTAGTCAATTAAAAATTAACTAAAATTAATTAATAATTTCTTGATTTCAATCGATTTATAATTTAAAGAATTATAAAAAGATACGTCTTTTAAAGTAATAGGAAAAGTTTACAAAGCAAATAACGCTGATAGTGCCACAGGAACAGCACCAACCAAAATAATAAAAATAATAATTAAGTCATTTATTTCGATTTTAGAACTACAGCCTGTTATATTTTAATCAAAACTAACAAATTATTCATTTTCGGTTTTATTTGGTCGAAAATAACATTTTTTTTTTCAAACTTTTAAAAATTTATAACATCTACTTTATTTCTATTTATTTATTTATTTATTGTTAGCTGACAAAGAAAGACGACCGCTTCTTCGGAACCTACATTTTCTAAAAATTTTATAAGTGTGTTGCCGGATTTATCATTATTTTAAAAAGTTTCTTTTTTATTAAATTATTAAAATATTACAAATCATTAAAAAAAAGTTAATTAATTTGTAAATAAATTTATAAATTTATTTATTTATAGCTTTATTTTAAACCTGGTGTTAAATTAAGATACAGTCATTCTACGGAGATAAAAAACTTAGATATTACACCATCAACTCTACCTCACTCAATTTCCACTATAAATGGGCTGACCTTTACGTGGTCATTCGCGCCCTTTTTTTTTTTCCATTGATGAGCACTTCGTGATTATTAGAAATGGATGGTAAGGGTTTAAGAGGCCGGTGACGCACATCCTGTTCTGTTGATATATTTACTATTGTTGCCATCTCCATTGGTGTCACCTTAATGGATCCCGTATGGATTTCGTCCATTTCGTATCCCTGGAAGCACTTCCTCCGCACACTCTCCCGTGGCACTGCAGTTCACAGCGCGACATTTAGGCGTAACAGCCCGATTTTTACGTAATTTGTAATAACGAAGCAAAAACTAACAACAGTATTTTACATATGTCAGTTCGGAATTGCGTGTAAGTAAATCTGTCTTTATAGAATAATCAAGGAATATAGTTTAGTAATTTAAATCACTGAAGTTAGTTAATGAATAACTAATTAGCTAATAACTAGTTAATAACCAATTGTTTTCTTTATATTATTAATAATCAGCAATACGGCTGATAGGGATTAGGTCGTTGATGTTTCATTTCGTCGAACTTACAATGGTATTTTTCCTATTTTGTGATCTCAGAGCCTTTGATAAAGCGCTGTAGCATGGCCATTGAATAATTTATCTGTATTTTCATTCTTGATAGCTAAACATAGACTCTAATCGTGATTTTTCTAACGGGATTTATAGATATAAGGGATAATAGTGAGTATTTGATATTACACATTTATTTCTTGTAGAAAACATTTTTTTTTTCAGTCTTTTTTTAGCGGTTTTTAACGTTTATATAATAACACAACAAAAGTTTTCAATGAAAATCTTACCGATAAAGAATAAGAAAAAAACTTCCAAGAAATACTGCTGTGGACACTGATTTGGTCTCCTCGTAATGCTGATCCAGCCAGCATTTTTTTTTCTTTCCTCTCTCCTTACCTCTACTACTTCTCTCTCCCCCCCCATCCTTAACGTAATGCTGAATCGCTGTATTTTGATAATTTTTTTCCCCTTCTTTTGCTGACATTTTGTACGCATCCTTAGGGATTAATGAACCCCGAATATTACACGGGGCTATTGCTGATGTCACAACTCTCTTAATGTTATAAATTCGAATGAGAAGCCGTCCTTCAACCACAACAATTCGCCAAAAAAAAAAAAAAAAAAAAAAACTGTCAGTCCCAAGGCAGCATTCAACGTTCACTCTTTCACTAATTTCGGTCAATCTCCACGAACTTTTCATCGCGATGGAACCAGTAAAGTAGACGAATTAAAATTTTATCAAGTGATTGTTGCTGTAAGCGGAATTTAAATACAGCAGCAGCGAATACAGTTATTTCTAATTTCTTTTTTATGCTTTAAAAAAATTCATTGAGGCCGGCAAACTGCTGGCACATGAATGTTCTCGCTAATTTTTCATTAGTGAGTTTTTTATTGTCATTTTTAGTTTTGAGGCACCACTGCGCTTCCGACAAAGATTTCAGTTCAGTTAGGTTAGAACACATTGAAATATTAAAAATGAATATACAACAATAAGTTGTTGTAAATGTTTATTTTTACTTTATAGTATGTCTTTCGTAAATTTTCATTAAAAAATTTTAATAAATTTTATTTTATTTAAATAAAATTGTATAAAAAAGAATTAAATCAAATAATAAATAACTTTTATAATTTTATTGTAAAGATACTTACAATTTTTAATTTTAAAATCTTTAATAAGTGTTTTACCGTAAAGTTCTGGATGTTATTATTCTTTCTGATAACTTTGAAAAAAATAAATTATTTTTAATTGTTTATTTAAAGTTTGCTATTATAAGGTAATAAAATTTTTCAATTTATTAAAAAAAAAAAAAAAAAATTCTCAAAGAGTCTAATTGGGAGGATATAGAAGATACGAATTTTAGGCTATCCAAATTGTTTATCGTAATATAGGGATTTAATGTTCGTAAGTGCGAAACATGGACGTTGAAGCAGCCGTTTCGACCTTGCTAGCACTCATTAGCCAGTGTTGCCCAGTTTGTCATTGCCTCGCAGGAGTAATTCATTAACTACGTTAATTTGCTTTTATTTAATTTTGATTTAAGTGATTTCAATATTAATCAGTTACCTAAATAATGAACCTGAATTAATTAACCACATAAAATAATTATTAGCTCGTGTTAGTGAAGGCAAATATTATTTGAGAAAGTAATACATGGGAAAAAAAAAGAAAGCAATAAGCGTAATCGTTTATTATTCACAACTGAGTTTCACAACATCAATTCCATAAAATCGATTCTCTCCGTAATTTTACTCGTGTAAAAAGAGCCAATGAAATTCAAGCCTGAACTGTGGGGATCCTACTAACACAGTAAGATTAACTTGCAGCTCTTTCTTAATTGGCTTCTATTTCATAATGCGATGAGTAATTAGACTAATTTCAAATTGACAATCTTTGCAATAGATAGGATTTACAAGATACGTTGATTGGTATCTACTGGTGAACAGAAAAGACTAACTGTTTTATAGGCTTGATTTGGAATATCTGATAAGGCCCGAGGAATTCAATATACAGGAATAGTTAAAAGAAATGTAATGTCTCGTTTATTCATTGATTAATATGTAAAAGTTGGGCAATATTTTGTATTGTATATTTTTGATTTCCGTCGCAAGTTTATTTTTATTTTTTTCATAGGCGGAAACTTGTTGATCGGGGAAATACCTTTTTTCCTGATCATTTTCATCTTAATGTCAAATATTTGTTATTAATATTTATATTTATCCAAATTCTGTGATTTGTGATAGTTTTTGTCTCTTCGGCATCCAATATTTATTTATTTTTTAAATTTGAATGAAAAATGAAGGTTAAAAATAGACATTTTTTCATTGTTGTTGAAATTTAATAATTTGTTTACTAAGCGCCATCTAACGGTGGCATCGGAATCTAATATACTGTTGCGATGAAACTCACGAACGAACCTTGTTCAGAACTCTAACTTTCCTCGAATTTATTTCAGTAAAGAATAACAATCCAGTTTCAATTTTGGTAGTATTGGACGAATTGAGAGTGACGCGAAAACATTCATCCAATTTGGAGCCATTCGTTAAACACCGAGATTCGTAATGGCAGAAATAATATCTCGTCCGCAACTTATCGATCGGCCATCTTACTTCGAAATGATTCTTTTTCTCTACTTTAAATTTCAGTTCCTTCTCAGCTGAGAATTGAACTAATACGTTCATTCGCAGGATTCAGAGGAAGACACTTTCCACATTCCAGCGGCAATCGCTCAAATAACCTGTAACATTCACCGCTATTGGTCGGTAATTGGAGCGTTGCCATTGGCAGCAAGAATGGCACGCCGGAATGCTAAATGATAAACATTATCATAATCATTTGCTCTAAGTTGTTCGTGATGGATGCAGCTTCAGATCTCTATAGTCTCAGTAATAAATAATGATCGGATTGACGTCATTAATAAATATAAACGGATGCCTATGTGTATGTGCTTATGAGGTGGTTTTTGTTTTGACAAGCTTGTGTAATATGGCGACCGATTCTCTAATGATGGATAAGCACGCCCTGGTCATTTGACAATCAGCTATAGGCAAGTGACTATTAAAAAAAAAAATTAGTCCTCTTCTCGTTTTTTCATTTTCGGAGACCGAATATAAGAATAATAATTAATAATTTCAATTTTTAATTAATTTGTTTTTAAAGTAGACCTAATAATTAATTTAAAAAAAAATTCCTTATAAAATTCTTAGAATTCTGGATGGGATTGTTCAGAATTTACTTTAGGTTCTTTATTCTAAAAATAAATAAATAAATAAATAAATAAATACAAAAATACTGTAGATCGAAAAATAAGCAATATATAAATGTGCGAAAATTTTGTCTTTTTTTATTATTTTTTTATTGTTATTTTAAAGACATATTCTGTAGGTTAATTATTTATTTAATTTTTAAGACATACTAAATCAAAATGTTAAGTAAATTCGCAGGAATATATTTTCAAAATATTCTATCTTTCATATAAAATGTCAGCAGTTAACTGCTCAAGAAAAGATATTTGTAAATCAATTTATTAATCGTGAAAAGTCACTGTGGCATCTCAGGGAATAAACTGTGCAGGACGTAAATTCATTTGTTCACGGAAAACTCGCATACATTTATTAAATAACATTTATTAAAAATAGCAGTACGTAATGAAATACCAATATTTAATCCAATTACAGGCATGGCTTTTACAGCGACTTTGTTTTTATGTAAAATTCTGATTTTACATTTATTTCGACTGTTTATTTTTTACTGGTATAAGCCTGTGTGATGATCGTTAGAAAGCACGAAACATCTATTGAACTGTCACGTGGTTTATTTGTTAATATACGTTCTTAGAAATAGCGAATACGTAGTTTGAACAAATTTTCAACCCAATCTTCGGGGATCGGAGAAACAAACTTTAGGAAGTAGACAGATAGAAGCAAAGTGTGGGACAATTTGAAGCCTCTTTTTTTTTTAATCCTGCAATGTTGGCGGGAATTTAATGTTTCTTTATAGGAGACCAGAAATTCGTGTCCATGCTCCGCCTCAGTCGAGCAGTTTTTTTTTTTCCTACTTTTTTTTTTTTTATTTTATCATTATTTTGTTTTTCTCATTCATTTATTTTTCGACACTATCTTTTATCCCTATAGATAATCTGGATTTTATTACTTGTTTTGACATTTAATATTCTCCGCTGTTTCTAGAAATCCCGGGGCATGTTTAATTTATTCTCCCGAAGAGTGATAAAAGAGAGAAATGCCATTAAGGTAGAGAAAACTAAGCATACAAAAGGGAAAAAAAAAAAAAACGAAAAAAGAAAAAAAAAAAAAAACACGGTTTCACCCTTCATGATCGTAAAAAGCGATTGTTTTGGGTTCTTGACAGCATCGAAATGGCACTGTTACGTGCATTAGAAATCTACTCACGTGCGGTGATGCTGTTACCCCTTTGGAGCCCTCTTCTCAATAAGGCCTTGCTCTGTCCAACAAGTGACCGTTGTGCCAAGTTGCTCATACGTCATAGAGCTCAGCAGCCCTTTTAGTGCTCTTAGGTATCCGAGGAGAAATATATATTTTGTTTTACCCCTTTTTCTTGGAATCGGGGCTATCGAGCTGCAGTGAGGCGTTCTTATTTTTATTTTTAGTTAATAGCACGAGCAGTCTCGAAATGTAAACACGGCTTTTAACATTCCTTTTGGCCGCGGTTTCAGTAAGAAATTTTAACTGATTAATGTTTTCATGTTTTCGAAATGTGAATTTCAAATAAAGTTACTGCGTTTTGCCAAATGTAGTTACTGTGTCAGTAAAGGCTGATACGAACGTTGCCATCATGTCTGTTTCAATTTTCCAATCACGTGCCACAATATCATTCAGTTTTAATTATTAGCTAACTACAGACCTCAGGAATTGAACCAAAACAAAACTAGCTGTATTTCCATGTACGTAGGCCTGAATTATCAGTTGTTATTGTTATAATCTTATTAAAATTTTTCTGGACCAAAATAAGAAGTTGAAACTATTTGCACGAAAACCAGTACTGAGATCAGCAAAATACCAAATACAGCAAATTTTGTTTAAGTAAAAAACTGTTTGTTTTTCTTATAGTACCGATAGTATTTTCTTTAGCATTTCACAAGGCACTAAAACCTTTCTAAATTTCAGTGTTTCACAACCTTTGAATTTCGAACTGTTTATATTATTAAACGTGTGTTGCTTTTTCAATACGGTGTTCTTTGTTTACTGAATTGCTTATTTCTGAATTTTATATATGTTTTTTATTTAATTTTAATCGTATTTTATTGCGTCATTGCTTGGACGTTTTATATAAAATACTGTTGAAAATGTTTTAGTGAAATTGTAGGGTTACTACAAGTTAAAAAATGGAAGAAGATATGCGGAGAACGACTGTGTATAGTGTATAGGACTCTTTTTTTTTTAATAAGTCTATAAAAAAGGCTGTCTGTGGCTTGCTACTGAAAATGTCTTCCGTATTAAATATTGTAGGTGTAGAGGTGCTTCGAAGCACTTGCCCCTCCCCCAGCTGCTTTGAAGAGGGGGAAAAGGTGGTCTGAATGAGAATAAAAGAGTTTAGTTGAATATAGAGAGGGGGTGGACGGGCGAGTGGGGGAGCAACAAGTGAAATCTGTACCGGTCATTGCCCTCTCTGCTGGGCTTGGAAGCTGGCCCGCCATCAGATTTATTCCAATACTTTCCATTTTCAAAGAATCAGACGTCTTTTGTTTCGTCGTTAAGTGAGTGGACTGAGCCGGAATCCAATGGAGCCAGCGAATTTTCAGCCTTTCTGTCTGGTCATAATTATAGTACAGTAATTCAGCTCATTCATTAAAGTAAGAAATCTTAATGTAATTACGACTTTTTTTTTTTAGTCCCTGTAAAATTACCGTATTTGCTCGCTTTACAAGCCGACACTAATTTTCCGGCTCGAAAACTGAAGTCTAAAAATTATAACAGAGTGTCTACAGAACCGGGAAATCAGGGGAAACCTGGAATTGTCAGGGAATTTGTTGTTGTGGAAAAAATCAGGGAATTATCAGGGAATTTTGCAATTATTACTTAAAATCAGGGAATTTTTTGGTTAAACAGATCGGTTTGGTTTTTTTTTTTTTTTGGTTGAACAAATCAGGGAATTATCAGGGAATTTTTTTATTCAGATTTTGTAGACACCCTAAAGTAAGTAAAAAAATATTTTTTTTTTTTATGTGATATTATTATTCAGACGAAATATTTTTGATTTTTGCAATCGTTTTTCCACTAGTGGATAATTTTTAAGTTGGTCAAAGTTAGGTGCCAGCCGCTTACTGTCATCGCAAATACTTAATTCGGCAATTGTAATTATTATATGCAATTATCTTAAAATCTCTAAAATAAATCTAAAAAAAAAAAAAAAAACATACTGTACGGAATTCCTAAATAAGATTTTTGACATTCTTTTTTGTCATACAAACGAACTTAAATTTTAGAAAAAAGTTACAGTATTAAATTTCAAGGTTAACTATAAGCGCTGTCAGTCGCTTTTATAATTAGCTTATTTATATTTTAAATTAAACTTTCGGAAAAAGCCGTGCATTTAAATCAGATAAAAGAACCAGTATTTACTCAACTAACGACACAATCAACAGTAATAAATTTCCCTTCCAATTGAAAAATTAATTGGTGTTCGTTAACTCTAACGTAATCTTTATTATTATTATTATTACAGTCGATTTTAATTGTCTTTTGGGGTGTTTAATTCCGGAAGATTTTCGAGTTCTCTTTTAACAAAATTGCCGGTTTAATTATCGCTCCTCCCAAATGTATCGTACCAGAAAATTGCTTCCGAAATGAATTGGTGTGGTAAATAGGTAATAAATGCTGCTTGCTTTCTTTTCTAATCCGTTTACTCCTTTTTTTGTTTATTTATTTATTTTTGGGATAAAGAACCAAGTTAGATCGTAAAATAAATTTATATGAAATAAATGTCACCCTGACGTGAACAGAGCACGGTGTGGTTCCGAGTCATTGTAATAAAAAGTTGATTATTAATGCCCTCAATCACGATTATTCAGGTTGCGCTTTTGACTACGTAGTTAATTAATAGTATTATTTATTTATTTATTTATTTATTTATTTATTTATTTTATTTTATTGCTTCAGTAATAAAATACAAAATTTTGTAAAAATTCCTAATTTACTAAAAATCCTAACAACATATGCTCAATTTAGATAAATATAGTTTAAATTATAAGAAATTAAGTTAAAGAAAATTAAGTTTATTAAATATCAATAATAATAATTATATTTTTTTATTAACAAAGGAGAATCTACATTTACACTGCTATTAGAGGGCTATCAAATAGATTCTGGAATTTAATAATTTATTTTTCAGATAATAATTTTTTTTTTTTTTTTTTTTTTTTTTTTTTTTTTTTTTTTTTTTTTTTATTCACTTATCTACTTTAGTTACATAGTTCAGTCCCGTTAGGGAATAAAGAAAGTCCCTATCAACGGGTGCTGTGGGTTACATAATTACATTATTTTTTTTTTTATTATTTTTTTTTCACAATTATTATCTATGTGTATAGCGTTTTCCATCAAAATGGTACACAGGAATTATTAGAATTTGTTACGTCAAATGATTTACAAACATGTTTTGATGTTTATAATAATAGTTATAATAATAATAATAATAATAATAAATTAATAATAATGTTATTAATAATAATGATATTAATAACAAACTGTCAATAAATTAATCTTAACATAATATTTCTATGTAGCGTTTTATTACTGTATTCTAAAAAAATTAAATAAAAAAAAATTAGAATTTCAGTAGCAAATGCAAATTAAGTGATAACTATTAGTAAACCTTAAATAAGCACAGTTCATTTGTCAAATGACTGTACTTAATAATATAAACTTATTGAATTAGCCTAAGATCTAATTGTTTCCAATTAACTGTTGCTAATTGCTGAAATATTTGATAAGATTATGAAATAAATTAACAAATTTATAATAGCATAATAATGAAATAATAATTAAGTATTTATTGAGGAATATTTACTTATTTAATTTATTTTTCTTCTTTTTTAATTGAGTAATTGAGTTTTAATTTGATTTGTTAATAAGGTATTATTGAGGTCGTATAATTGATGAAATATTTGATAAAATTACAAAATATTAACAATTTACAAAGCATAATAATGAAATAATTAATTGTTTTTGTAATTTACTTAAGAAATTTTTATATACCAAATAAATAAAAAAAAATTGTGTACCAAATAAATTAAGAAAAAATTGTATACCAAATAAATAAATAAAAAAAAATTGTACCAAATAAATAAATAAAGATTTAATGCCGTAGTTAATCAAGTAGTTTTGGAGCTTAAAGTAATGAAATGTTGTTATAAAAAGAACTAATGTATTTAAAATTTATTTAAGAAAAATAATTATTTTTCTAAAGTTTTATAAATGATTTACACTTGAAAAAAATAAAATAAATAATGTTTAACTTTACTTTTTACATGCTGTTATCTTTTAAGTGAAGATCAATTATAATTTTTACTTTAATGAGTTTTTGCGTTATTGTGTGTACACCTATTTATTTCTTCTTCTATCTTCCTGTGGAAAAAGTGAATGTTTTTCATTCCTATTCAATTAATCCACCGAGGCACGAGCATCGTTGTAGAGAGAAAAACCAGTGCGACCATGTGTGCATTTTTTCCCCCCGACCTTCAACTGCTGAGGTAGCAGCGCCGCACTTGAGCCAAGACGCGCAGGTCAATATCCTTGGCTTCCGTCGATTCGGGAACGAGTTCATTGGGTTTACAATCCACCCTAACCTTCTCATTCATGAAAATACGTGCACCACACTCAAATCAAAGCGGCCTACGTAATTAGGTAGCGCGCAAAGCTTTGGGGCCGTCGTCGTCACTCCTCTACCGAAACGAACTTCTTCTCCCAAGATGGGAATTAATATTGCAAATCGGATGCAAACGCGAACTTCCGGACCAAGTAGAAATAACATTGGGAGGCTGATGATTCTTGCATAAACTCATTCTTAAAGCGGGATCCACTTTTCATCTGTGATTCAATCAGAATTCTTCAGATAAATTTAAATAAAATTACAATATTAAATTATGAACGAAGCAAAATTATACATAAGCCGGTTGCCGATTTTGTTGTTGTTTTTCTAAAACTTCGCGAAAAGTAAATTAATTAGCTTAGCACTGATTTATTTGTAAATAAAATTTACCTAAAGCAACTTACAACTTAATTTTAATACGAATTAAACAAAATATTGGAATTAATGAAGACTTAAAATAATTATTGTACATTGTTGATAATGTAACTTATTTAAAAGTTAATTTATAAATAATTTTTATTATAATTATTTATTTACGTAGACTTCGTTACAAAATCAGACTTGCTTGAACTGTAATTCGAGTTTAATAATTTATAATTTATATAGTTATATATAATTTATACTTTTCTTTTCTAATTATTTTATTATTAATAAAAAAATAATGCTTTTTAAATCTGACATTTTTTTGAGCTTTAATTATCGTCATTAAATTATAAATATTAGAATTACGAAAAACAATTTGTAAAACACGATTTTTGATATGTTTTATTATAACCAATTTTTGTTATTAATGTTTATTATAAAGGAATTTTATTTATTTATTTATTTATTTATTTATTTATTTATTTATTTATTTATTTTCTGTAGATCCTTCATCCAGAAGCGTGTAAGTTGGCTGTGTTTGTACAATGGCCCTGCCTATGAGGGGCCCTGCCAAGATGTCCACCCACAACAATTGCACCCACAACAATCTGATGCATCTGGGTGTCCTGTTCTCCCTGATGATGGCTACCACTACACGAGGTAAGGAAAGAAATATCACCATTCGTATCACAGGCTTTTCCTAACTAGAATGAACGATGTAAGGGGTACGATGTAAGGTTACAGGATGGGAAAGTGCTCTGTTGTTGTCTTTTACAGTTTACCAGGTATTTTTTTACGAAAATCCTGGAAAAAATTGAAACGGAAATTTATCCTAACTAGAAAAATATGCAAATTAAAGAAAATTAAAACTCCGTATTTACTTTTTGCTTTTGTTTTTTCGAAACCCTACCCTTTAATCGTTCATTGCAGTTAGGACAAACAATACATTTCCAAACATTTTGCTTATAACTTTAAACTAAGCACTTCTTTCTCAACTGCGGATTGGCTATTAACAAAACTCAGAGACTTCTAAAATTAATATAATTTTATAATAATTTTATTATTAACAACTAAAAATTAGTTATAATTGTTTACAGTTCTCACAACTGTAAATATACAACTGTGACTGTTACAACAACTGTAAACTGTTACAACTTCAACAACTATAATTGTTATAACTTAAAGGAACAATCAATATTTAAACTGTTGAAATCAACTTCCTCGTAACCATTACTTACCTTGTCTACTTACTTTTTTGACTTCGTAACGCTTACGCTCGGAATATTGCTAATGTTGAACACATAAATTTCAATACGAGTTAAAAGTCATATATTAACACCATGTTTCAAACTCTGTCATTGAATAAAAAAAACAGGGGGGGAAATAGTCTTCCCCCTGTAAATAACAAACTCGCCTTTCGTCATAGAGGAATAACAAACACGAATTCTTTGGACTCATAATTCTAGCAGATCAAAGTTTGTTTAGCTGCTATTTCGAGAGCTCACCTCTCGAATAATGAATGGCACCAACAGCGTAATAATAGAAACAAGTACATTCATAGAACGAAAGCACATGAAAGGTTGCCGCCATCTTCTAGTCTTTCATACACAGGCCTAGAGTAAATAAGAACTGAATGGGACATAATTATTTTTGTTACCAGTGGAATAGTCTTGTCTGCTGAGGTTCTGTCACTCTTCACGCCCCAGAAAGAAGATTTCACAGCCAAGGGCAGCATTACATACACTGTGTCCCAAATAGAAACATACACCCAGCATTTCCTATTGGTTCTGTGGGAATTATCTCGTGTTTTCACATATCTTGAACCTTGATTGTCTTAACAAGCCCTGATTTCTAGGTAATAGTTAATTTTGAAAAAGTGATAATTGATTTTCAAATCTTAATACAATGTTTAACATTAACTTTTTTTTTGGTTGTAATTTAACGTAATGCTTCATTCTAACTTCTACTCTTCTATATCACGATTCTGTAAATTAATTTCGGAACTTAGGCTATTGAAATGAGTTCTTGAGAATTTTTTTTATCGTATAAATTAGATTTCCAAAAAAGAAAGAATTCCGCCATTTTACTTGTTCTTTTTACTTTTTCTCTCTGTAACCTTGAATTTTTATTTCCTTTCCTTAATCCTTTTCTTCCATTTCCATTTTTTCCCCTCTCTATCTTACCTACACCCCTTTCTTGCTTCCGTGGCAGCTGTAAGCAGGGTTTTTTTTTTCCCCTCTTCTATCCCTTCGTCATCAAAAAACTACGAAATAAAATACTCAAGATCCCTGAACAGGTGAACAGAAGCACCAGCTGTTTCTAGAAGCCAAAATTTCTTAACTTACTGGCAATATTTCTGTTTGTATCACAGTGAAAAGTACATGTATTAACTTAGCACTTCACTGGTAGCGTCTCACCTTCTCATTGTATGCTAAACGCTACGATTCAGGCCAGTTCACAATGCTCGGATGTAACTTATTATCGACTTATTATTATTGTCTTATTTCGGCGTTTCATTCCACTTTTGTGGATTTAGCATTACACTCAGAAAATGTCAGACACACAAAAATCTCTTCAACATTTCTACGCTAAAGGACGCCATTGTTATTCAATTACAGTAACAATTACTCCCAATTAAAATAGCAAAGACGTCCAATTTATTTCTTAATTACCATTTCAAACGCTGAAGCCGACAGTAACAAAAAATAACGACTTGGTAATCTTATTGTAAAATAAACTATAAAAAAAGTTAATCAAAATTCTTGGTTTTTTTGAAGTGAGTTTTGAAATTAGCATTTGTCAACGCATATACTAGCAAAGATAATTAAATATTTATTTATTTATTATGTTTTACTTTGTACTTTTATTTGTATGAATTGGGAATAACTAAAGACAAAGATAAAAAATTACAAATATTATTTTTCTTCGTATTTCAACATCTTAGACGTATGTTATCCTAAAACTTCATCTAAACGTTCTTACGTAAACAATAGGATGGCATGTGTGTAGGATGTTGAAACGTTCTAATCATTGTAAACAGCGTTTTATTGTATACATTAAATTTATATACAACTTTTATTTTTGTATGTATTCCCGAATCTTATTTATTTATTATTTACTTATTTTTTATTTAATGAAATTTAAATATTCTTCATTCCAAATACTATTTATCTGATGATAAATTTTTGCCCATATTGTTTTAAAACACAAAAAATGGATTGCATTTACATTATTAAAATCTACAATTCTTACAGATTTATCAAGCTGTAATTCTTATTTATCAAGCTCAGAATATTTATTTAGTGGTTACAAAACAAAAAAATCAAAATATGTTCGAAATGGTGTGAAAATTTGTCCTCAAATAAGCATGTGTAGGTTGGGAAAGTTTATGTTCTTATATATGACTATTATGAATGAATTATAAATATTATGAATCCCTTATTTCTTATTACGCAAGAATTTATTAAAATCTCACTTGGTCCAATTCATGAGATTGTTTAATATTATTTGAATAACAGGGTAATTTATTCCATTCATGGACAAATCTCCATTACCGTAGTGCAATTATTCCTTCAGTCTCCAAAAATAGTATTTTCTTTTACATATAGTAATCGCACTTGTATATCTATAAATAAATGTTTAGAAATGTACAGTTAAATAAGCGAAAGAAATTTTTCGTGGTTCGGTGAGGCTTATTGAACAGTTGTTTTTAATATGTCTTATTCAGAAAGACATTTTGCATATGGATCTGTTTTATTAAATAAGCGCATTTCGTTTTATATTTCTTTATATACAAAAATAACAAGTTACGGTACTGAAATTTTAAAGGATTTTTGAAATTCGTGCTTAAAAATTTGCATGTTTTTATTTTAAAGTATTTCTAATTTGAATTATGTTTTTAATAGTTTTTTTCCAAAAAGTTTGAGATTTAAATCTCAAGAAAACAGGAATATTGTTATTATTTTCTCCTTGATGTTCTGAGATGCTATAAATCTCAATAATGGAGAATTTTCAACTAGTATCCACCCAAGATATAGATAAATGTAGTGTCACGTTTTCATCCTGCAAGCATTTATTAAGTAAACCCCTTAGGTAAGAGGCGGAAGATGGAATATTATTACAAAGATAGCGTCAGTGACAAGCGAGGGAAGGTTTTCAGATATTCAGAACACATAAAAAGTTACAAGAGGAAGAAAAAAAATGGCCGCCCTCATGAACAACACCAATAATGAAGCAGTGAGTGAAGAGTCCATTAATGGATGTTTATATAGCTAAGTAATCAGAATGTTCTCGAAGTAAGGAAAAGGAGAAACGTATTGAAAGTTATAAAATACATGCTAAAATAAAAATATGACAGCAATTGTGTATGTAAATGCACACAAACTTTTATCCTAACAACATTGAAGAACTAGAAGGCATGACGGATTGAACTGAAACCATAATTATTTTAAAAAACTATCTGTATGAATGTTGTATATTTTAGCTTCTTTGCAAGATATCTTAATGAAGTTTTGTAGGTTGGCCTCTTTGGGCTCGAGTAGTTGATTTCTTACTTGTTTTTATTTGGTTAGTTTTTCTGAAATTTCACTTTTTCTCAAGGCACTTTAGATTAGAATGCTTTGATGCACGATTTTGATGTTTATGCATCATTTTAACATGAGAATACCAGCCAAAAAAAAAAATCGTAATTCCCAGCCTTCTTAAATATTTAGTGCTTCGAAGAGTAAGAAAAAACAATTGCTGTCCTAGCGTTTTTATTTACATAGCGATTAAGTGATGGACAAAAAAAAAATGGTTATCTCCTTGTACCGATCATGAAGCCATTAGTGACGCAGCTTGTTGTTCCTTCCTCTCATCCATGTAGCAGAACCCACATGCTGACATGACACTGCGGAGGGGTTTTCTTGGAAACCCGGGAAAGAATTTTTTTATTTCTTTTTTTTTTCCCTTCATGACCCAATTTTCCAAGAACCCGATTTGGTCATTGGGTATTTCAACCACGTGAAATGTTGATGCTTTATGTGGCATTTCTCCGAAATTTCATAAAAACACTTTTTACGTGAGCATTTTTAAGTAATTTTTAAATTGGAATTCAGAAAGAAAAAAAGAAAGAAAGACTGTAGTACAGGTGTGAGCCGATTTACGACCGGATTATTTTCCGACCAGATGGTCGTAAGTCGATCAAAATTGGTCGTAAGTCGAGGGTGAAGTATCTGTTCTTACTATAACTGGAGCTGTAATTTTGCTTGGAGATGCAGGCAGCTGTGGTTTCCTTAGGCGCAGCTACTTTGGAGTCAAAATTCAAAAAAAAAAATTTTTGATATTATTATTATTAATATTGTGGATAAAATTTAACGTGTGGGGATGTAGTTTTGGACGAATTTAAAAGCTATCACACTTGCTTAAAAAAATTTTCAAATTTTAAAAATTTTAAAAATTATTTTTTTTTTTTAAACTTGAGAATCAAACCAGGTTTCAACCTGTTAACAGGCCTTCCTCAGAGAAAATTAAAAAAAAAAAATTAAGCAAGTTTGATAGCTTTTAAATTCGTCCATTATTATTATTGACTTAGCTACTCTTTGTACACTTTTTTCATATTCATTACGCAAATTAAATTTCAATTTAAATTCATCATATATTTTTTTTTTTTATTTTTTAAACATTTGTATTTATTTTACATCGGTCTTAAGTACGAACGGTCGTAAGTCGATGCACACCTGTAGTCTAATTTTTCTCAAAGTTATAGAACTTTTGAAAGATGTTTCTTTGGCATTTATTGGGTCATTAGCAGACATGAGGATTTGGAAATCGAAAGAAAATGTATTAACTAATTTTAGATCTAAAAAATATATAAAAAAACAGAAGAATTCTACAAATTAAATGAAGCAACAAACAGTATAATACAGTTACAGCAGTTAGCCTTCATCAGTTTAACCAAATTCTGTTTCTTCTGTCACTTAATGTGGTAGCAAACTGATGAAGTCTAACCGCTGTAACTGTATTACATTTTTTATTGCTCTTTAAATTTTTCACTTAATTAGTAGACTTATTCTGTTTTTATTTATATATTTTTTTGAAGTATTCAGTCACACAGATCCCAAATAATGTTAGATCTGTTTAAAAACCATAAAGATCGATATCAAGTTTGTATTCACGTGTTGAGCAAAGCATCAACAATCAACTGCTCATCTTCCCAATGATGTCGCCACAAGTCTGCTGTAAACCAAAGTTCCAGAAGATAAAATAAAAATAAATAAATAGCATTCGTCAGACCTAATTAACATTACTATTAATTTACTAATGGCAACAAGAAATGTTGTAGCTTCTCCTTCAGAGCTTCCCAATTTCTTTTGGGGGGTGTCACGAAAATGATTGTGACAGAAACTGATTTGTGGTGCACAGCTGCTCCCTCTCCCTCTTGTTTCCTCTGAGGGATGGTGAGAAAAAGAGAAAACGCTTTTCTTTCCCTCAAATAAAAGCCCCTTCCATTGGAACCAACGTTTTAATGTTTTTTTTTTCTTTCTGTTCTGATCCATTCTCATTTAACTTTAAGTATTTGTCACGTAACATTCGATGGCATTAACGATTTTGTCAAAAACGTTCATGGGTGTCGTGAATCCGATCCCCCCGTTAGACATGGTTGTTTTGAGGTGGTATCTCATCATTTACTCTGGTATCCAATTGAGCTCACAACGCCCGGGGTTCGTTTCTCATGTGGGTTTCGTGATGGTGGACGATCCGTGCTGGGCAGGTTTTCTCGGGGTTCTCCCGTTTCCCCTGCACTTCTCCCACCATACTTTCTCAGTCTTTCTCTCCATCTGTCCTTATTTCCGTGGGATAGTACAATAGACCTCCGGTCGCAGTGCTTGGCTTCTCTGCCACCCACAATCACTACATAACATAACATAACATAACATAAGCTCACAATGCACGATTAAATGTTTACGTTTTTGTGTAAGTTCTGATTAGTAAAAAAATTAGCAATATTTTTAATATCGTAGTAGAAACCACAAAAATAAACATATATATATCGAAAATATATACTTCTTTATATTTTCAAAAAATAAATGAAAGTCCTTCAATTTAAACTTATGAAATATGACTTACAATTTTAGCCACTATCATGAACTTGATACGAATGTTCAAAATGGATTCCAGTCGCAAAAATATTCCTATGTAACTTGATTCTGAATGATAAGTGGGCCATGATAATAGGATGAACTCTGCTATGAGGGGGATTTTCCCACTCCAGGCGAGTTTTACTCGATATTTCGGTTCGTTTCTTGAACCTCCTTCAGGAGATGATGAGATGTACATGAAGCTTGCCGCTTCTACTTTGTCCGTGTCCCGGACAAGTTGTGCTCGCAATCTCTCTACGAAGAAGGGCGCAGAAACGAACTTGTCCGAGATACAGACAAAGTAGAAGCTGCAAGATTCATGTACATCTCATCACCTCCTGAAGAATGCTCAAGGAACCGAACCTAAATATTGAGTAAAACTCGCCCGGAGTGGGACAATCCTACGTAGAAGAATTTATCCGTATGCCTATGCTTGTTTGGGACGAATTTTAAAATCTTACAATTTTCTAATTGTTTAGTGAATAATTTAATTAGTTCACTATCAAAAGGATAACCAAATCACGTGATAAATATTCATGTTTACTAGTAAATCACCGGAGAACGAGCGGCCTGGTCCAATGTTATTTTGATCTGTCGGCCAGTATTGTATACAGAGATCTCTATAATGCTGGAGATGATGAAGCTGTTATCAGAGAACTCTCGTTTGGCTATAGGAAGATCCTCTTGTCAGCCTCTACTCTAAATCAACAATAAAGTAAATGTTTCTGCAGATTTAGTTGCTTACACTCTGCAATGAAGGATATGTGAAAAGTCCGATTTTTTGTTTTTTAATCTGTTATTTAGTTACTTTCATATTCAAAATGCTCAGATGAAAATGCTTTTGATTCGTATAAATAGCAGTGGAAAAAAACCCAAAGTCCAGAACAATAACGTTTCACCGAATTTCGATTACTGGGCCTTGGATAGTGGGTGGCAACAATAGTGGTTTTTTTTTTTTGTTGATTTTTTTTTTCAGTACTTCTTTTCAACGTTTGCAGTTTTTCTATTTATGTCCAACTGGTCCTGCGATTGGGTGGACACTTTTTTGTCCTTGCCTTCTTTTTCTTTCACGGTACTTGACATGTCCATCTTAGTAGGGGTGGGGGATTGGTCAGAATCAGGCTTTTTTTTTTATTTTGTGTTGCGTCCAAGGTGACCGTGGAGGTGGGAGATGCTTCTATTGTCATAGGAGGTGTGCTCGATTCTCTCTCTTTTTTCCCCATTTTCATCTTTTGGAATGAAAAAAAAAGAGGGGGGGGGGCTGCCATTGAAGGAGTGGGTGTTTTGGTCTCCCACCATCACCATCCCAGCAAACCCGGGTCCCCTTGCTAGAATGCAGCTGATCCGGACGCTTTTGAAAGAGCAGGGGCTCAAATACTTCACCCCGGAGTATTGTGAAGTGCTGGTGGACCGACCTGCCTGACCACGGCGCAGGCATTGTGACACAGGTTTCAGACAGATGTGTAGGGGGAAAAGCCGACGGGTTCCTTGCATGTGGGGGAATTTCGGACTAGGAGGAGTAGAAAGTGGGGGGTACTCGTTTCTCTCTCTCTCCTTATACAAAACCCACGATTTCAATACCACGCAATAGAGAAAATGTCCACAAATATCAAAGTCAGTTTCACTTTTGGGGACTCGAAAAATCGATTTAATAAATATCACTGCTCTTCCTTCCGTTTTCTTCCGATACCCAAGGTTTTACGCGATCCGGGAGAACTGTTATCTCCTAGAATGCATTGTCCTTGGCTATATTGTACCAGTTTCCTTCTCATCCATATACACAATCCTGTCTGGGTTCCTTTTGTGAAACGGAGGGTACTGAACTCTTCGAGTGTCCAGACTGCAATGACGTCACGATTTTATTACCCCTAGAATTTTCAATTTATGTCTCCCCCGCAGACTAGTAAAGCCTATCTTAAAAAATATTCTCTGAAGCAATTTCGATAATATTACCATTTTATAGCAATATTAAATTTTGAATTAAAGAAATAAAATGTTTTAATAAACTCTTAAATGACCATTACTTTTCTTATTACTTTCGTCATTATATCTTTATCATTATATTTTATTATATTTACTCTCCTTTAAAACTTGAATCTTTTTCATCAATATTTTTCTTTACCGACACAAAACTGCAATCACCATTCTTTAAATTACATTTATAAACACATTATAGGTAGTTATTAAACGTTACATAAGCACCTGTTTGTTGATTTGGATGCTTGTATAATATTTTTGTAAATCAATATACAAAATTCGAATATAAATTTAGAAATTAAAAGTTACATATTGCAATAACGTAATTTAGTTCACTGAAATTTAAAATTAGAAATAAAATTGACTGAGGTTTTACAAAATGCTGTTGAGCTCAAAACTGCTTTTGTATATAATTGAAATGCACATTTTGAATTTTTATGCTTTAAAAAAATTCATTGAGGCCGGCGAGCAGTTTGTGTAGTCTACATGTTACGTATGATTAAGCAGATTCTGTATAGTATTTAATAGTAATCGTGCATGATGTAAATGCTATTTAGAACTTATCATTACATCGATTGAACAATCACCAAATATCAATCATTTAAATAGAAAATATAAATCATTACAAAAGTACTTACAGTTTTTAAAACCAATCAGTTTCAGTATCAAATTATCACAAATTTAAATCGAGAGAAATGATCTAATAATATTTTTGGATTAAAAAAAAAAAAAGAAAGAGAGAATTCATTCCAAAAAAAAAAAGGGGGGCCGCGGGAGAATAATAGTTTATGAAAATTGACGGAGGAGATTAATTTAAGAAATTTGTGAATTAATTTTTTTAAAGATGAATTCATAAATTCATTAAATGAAATAATTTTCTGCCCAAAATTACATAAAATAGCCATAGTAAGATACCGATGGTACAATAAAAATTTAACGTACCTCCTTATCAAATAACAAGGAACCAAAGGAAAACAAAAGATTTCCCCTCTGGGAGCCTACGACGGGAGTTTCGTCCTCTTTAATAACATACGATGGTAAATGCAATCAAATTTTGTTCGCGAGTAACAAGCACTTGCTTCTAAATAAATAAATAATATTCTCAAAGGGCTAGTTATGTACAAATATAAATTGAAGTTGGGTTATAGGAGTTTGTTTTTTTTCTTCTTTTTGTTAAGTCAGTTGTTAAGCTAGTTATTGAATAATTAATAACCTTAAGCGGATTTTTAATTTTTGGGAAAAGTAGTGATTTCAGTATTCAAGTAAAAACTCTATCGTAATATTTAAACGAATAGATCAAATTGATCTTACGTTGAGTTTAAGATAACGTAATGTAGTTTAAAAGCTTTGTTTTATGGTTAAAGCTTGTGTTTTCTTGTGTCATGTCTTCACCTTGAAGACTGAAACCGTCGGTGGTAAAATAATTAATTTTTTTATTAAGTATATGTATTTACTATTATTGTCCATCTTGTGCATTTCCTTGTTTTCCCTCATTTACCAAACCATAATTTGTTTTATGCTTTAGATAAATTCCTTTTGAGCCTAGCGGAACGTAGGTCAAAGATTTGATATTTTTTTCTATTATTAAACGGGTTTTGTTTTTGTTTTCTTCGGAATCCCGTTAGGTTTATTCGAGCGTATATTTCTTACGAAAAAGTTTTTCCTCGATTTGTAGAGTTGTTACTCCTGGAAAAGGGAGAACCTAATTCCCTGCGAATGGTGAAGGTGGTCATTAGGGGTTCGATGCAATGGGAACCAACTTCCAGGAACTCCTGGGGAGAGATAGAACTTTCGGGGAACTTTCCTTGCACAGGGGGTGGGAAAACAAAATTGACACTCTCCCCTCTCTCTCTCTCGCAACTTCTTCCTTCTTCTTTTTCCCCTCAAATCCCCCAAAAAATTCGAGCAAAAAACTCGTCACTATCCTATTTCAGGTCGTTGCTTGTTTTGGGAGATGTTATCCTAAAACGAGATCCAGTCCTTGTTGGAAGATCCTTTATTTTGGGAGGAAAAATACAAGAAAACACAGGAAAAAAAAACCATTGTTTATTTCGTTCATCTCAATGAGTATCGGGTTTTAGTATTTGCTTTGCTTAAAATATACACACTTTACGAATTGCGTTTCCAAATTTCATTTTAATAGAAACAAGAAATGAAAGAACCAAATACCATATCGAGTTTTAATGAATTAGACTCTTTATTTATGTAAGAAACATAAGAATTAAGATGTACTTTCGAATGATTACCTGTTTTCGGTTTCGCGACAGGCTTCAGAATTTCAGGCAGCTGGGCTTCTGAATGTCCAGTGTTAGGTCATCAGTTCGATAACAAAAAACGCATGTTTTACATCAATTCAAAGATATCAGAGGGCAGCTTTTTTTTTTTTTTCTTTTTTTTTTTCTTCTGTACTACAGATCACGAACTTCATTAAATAGCAAACAGATGGTTACTACAGTTCTTCGTTTCACTAAGCACTGAAATCAATGGACACTTAAAATGACATATATAAATTAATTAAGAAATTGCTACATGTTACCGGGAACCCAGGACCGGTTCTCTTCGTCAGGCGATTTAAAATGAAAGTAAAAACAAGACAAACGGAAACAAAATTAAAAAAGTTAAAGCCTTTTAACTTTGAATCGTCTAAATTTTGTATAAATTGAATGAAAAAACTTAAGAAATTAAATCTAATTTAATTTCTAATTAGAGATTTGATTGATGTCATGGTTAGTAACTTTTAATTCTTCGATGGCTATTTTTAACATTCAATTATTAAGTATAAGTTAACGACATTTCTTCTTAAAGAGGCCGTGGACCTCATGTAAATCAAACTGAATAAGGGGAAAAAAACATCCAAATAAAGACAGGTTCACAAGAGCAGTTTTAATTTATCTATTTACTTATCATTAAAGTTAGTGTAGATTAATTACTGCTATCTTTTAACTAGTTTCAAAATAATAGCTGACATGATTAGAAGTCGTGTAATCCGATTGATGTATTCATTCGTAATTATTAATGATATTTTAAAATTGGCAGCCCCTCCTCTAATAAGAAAAAAAAAAGGATGGCAAAGGGGGGGGGGGGCGGTCAAGAAGATCTTGGCTACCAATTTGGAAGCGAGCCATTAGCAGAGAAAAAATTCCCGCCACTCTGCCTGCAGGTAGAAAGGCAATCGGACTGGCCTTTGCTTGTGCGTTGTTAGGCCTCGGGCGATGAACGCGATAACCAAGAAGAATTCCGATGCTGTGTATTGCCCAACAACTGTCCATTGGCGATCGCTTTTTGCGCTGCCGCCATTCATCCCACTCTTGGCAACTCTCGTCTCCCCACAGCCCTTTTATGACATCTTATTCGTGGGTGGGAAGATGGAAAAGACATTGGCAAGCACTGCTAAATTTCACCATTACCACAGACTGTGTGGACTGGCGTTAAAAATTTGTCTTTAATCCCGATTGTATTTCTTATTTAAAACCATTATTTATTCAAGAAAATGTAACAATCAAACAAATACTATCAGGCTAAAGTTTTTCACATCAACAAATCAGAAGTGGATAAAATCAATAGTCTCTGAAACTACCTTAAAATATCATAATTTAAAAAAAAATAACTATTTTACGATATTTTAATTAACATAGCGGTTAAATTTTTAAAGGCTATTCGGCGAAAACTTTGGTCTCTCCCCCGATAAACAGAAATGAAGTTAGAAAAACGCAACGAAAATAAGATTTCTTAAACTTGAATTTCTTAATTATTTGCGTTATAATTAAGTTTTTTGATAAAACTTTAAAATTTTTACTCGAAAACTTTTTCGAAATTGTAGTGGGATCCTGCACTCTTAAGCAGTTTTTGAAACCACTGCTTTAATGTAGTGTATTTTTATTTTTATTAAATTAAATTAAATTACTGTATTAAATTTTTTGTATTAATTTTTTTAATACAATTACTTTAATAAAATAATAAGTAAATAAAGAACAATTAACATTAACCCAAAAAGAAAATACGAAAAAGAAGTTAAAATAGCAATTTTTAAAGTAATAGAAATTTCCAGTATTTAACTTCTTATTAACGTTTTTATTTATTTACGTTGACATTTGACATTTATTACTTACACAATTATAAAGATACACAAATAAAGATAAATAAATAAATAAATAAAGATAAATAAATAAATAAATAAAAGAAAATATACAAATACTAAAAAGGATAAAATAAGTAAACGTGGTAAATTCATTTATTAGTAACATTGTAAAACTAATAACAAAATAATACATTTTAAAAAGAATTAATTTGTTGTAAATTTAAAAATAAAAATATTACTTTAATGAAATCTTAAGTATTGGGAGGATTTCACATGTTAGAAATTAATAAAAAAAATACAAGAATAAAGCCGATTAATTTCAAGAACAGGGTCAGTTATTTACCCAATTTTGTAATTTTCTGTACTTCAGTGTTGTTCTTTCAGATTTTTTTTCTTCCCTTTTTTTCTCCCCCATTTTTCTTCCCTCTCTTCTGACTTTTTTCTTTTTTTGCTAAAAGAAGGGAATTTAACCTTGTCTTTTCTCTTGTCTTCTTCCTTCAATTTTTTTTTTCCTTTTCTCTCTTTCTGCTTTTTTTTTCTTTTCCATTCATTTAATTCTGTCGGTTTATGATGCACGTAATTCGCTGCTCCCATTTGGAGTTTTATTACGAGCAATTAAAGTTTTGGCTGGTGGCTTTTCATCCCC
>JAFIDM010000006.1:44193185-44210424 GCA_023159025.1 Thereuonema tuberculata
CTTTCTCTGGTTGTATTTCTTATTAAAGTTATTGCTTTATTTTTCTTTCTATCTTTAATTTTTAAGAGTAGCTTTTTTAAAGCTCCAATAACTACAGAGAGAGAGAGAGAGTAAAAAAAAAAAAAAAAACTCTTTCACTTCAGCGTAATTAGCTGCTGATATCCCGAGAATTTTCTAGATCTCCGTTTTGAAGTATGGCAGGATGAACTCGCCATTTTATGAGCTAGATAATGAAAAACTCGCTTAATTCATTCGGTCGCCGTGGATTCTTTAATTACTGTTGTTTCAACTTCAGAGATTTCAGTAGAAGTTTTGGTAATATTTTAATTTAATTTAAGCTGAGCAATTCGGCCGTTGCTACTCATTAGAAATGCTGTTCCGAAAGTACAACACGAAACTACTCAACATGACATCAGTAGATCTTTGTAAGATTTTGCACCAAATATACTCATTAAGAGTTCTTTTCTACAGTGTAAGTGTATAATGTCGAACTACTTAAAATTGGTGATATTTTAATCAGCCTCCCTTATCTTTATCAAGCTTAAAACGAAAAGTTTATCATCAAGTTTTCGGCAAAACCGAAAATTTTGTTTTTTTGCCCTGAAAACAACTATTATTAAGACATTTTACGTACAACAAGAGCTGCACGAGGTGCTAACTTTTTAAAATGGAGATAATTCGATCAGCATCTCTTGATTTTGATCAAGCTAAGACAAAAAATTAACAAGTTTTCGTCAAAACTGAACTTTTTTTTTGCACTAAAGATAATCATTATTAGGGATTTTAGGTATATTAAGAAGTGTTCTAGTGGAAAAGTGGAGATAATTTTATAAATATTCCTTGATTCTGATCAAGCTTAGGAGAAAAATTACATCAAATTTTCGGCATTACCGAAAATTTTGATTATTGCGCTGATGATGATATTAAAAGGTTTTACGTAGAAGAAAAAGTGCAAGAGTTGTTGACTGCTTAAAATGGAAATATTTCGATCAGTATCCTTTGATTTTACTGAAACTAGGAAGAAAGGTTATATTACGTTTTCGGCATAACTGAAAATTTTCGGCATTTACTTGATTTTTTTTTTTTCTCACACTTACATTTCACATTTACATTTGATGCAAGTGTAACCATTTTGCTTTCACTATGAAACAATTCCATCTTATTACTTTTATTATCTTTTATTAAATGATGAAAATTGGTAGAGCTCCGCTTTATCGCTTTATTCCCCCCTCACCCACATACAGTGCTACCTTGGTGGAGACTTCATTAAGCGGAACGACAGACCTCTACAGAGGACTGGGATGGAAAAGTGTTCCCTTCCCCAATGACGAGAGTTCTCTCTCGCCTGATATCCCTGCCAAGTCAATTACTAGCTCCCAGATTGCTCTATCTCTCCTCCGACGCCAAAACAAAATTTCGACCGCCTTCGCAAAACGAAGCATGCGTTGAGCCGCGAAGAACGCCGCTACTATTTTCTTTTGAGAGCGGGAACGTGATTCCGACGAGCGAAGTTTTCGCCCTCCTTCCTTTTACGCCGTAGATCTGTCCGCAAACATACGCATTCGCGCGCTTTTTATTTGGGGAGTTGTGTGAACATTTCGCACAACTTCCGTCGATTTTTTTTTCTGCTGTCTTCTGTGACGTAAATCAAGTTTACTATTAATTTACTATTTCATTACAGTAAATTATTTTTATTAAATTAAAGATAATGGAAAGAGAAATAAAAACAAGTGAAATTTGGGCTATAAAGCATAAATTTAAGGTCGACCTATAATAATAAAACAATTTAAAAATAATAATAAAAAAAAAAGGATATACAATAATGTAAGGAAAAATAAAAACAAAAATTAGGAAAATAAAAAAGAAAAACCCACGCGGACATTGATAGAAAAAATATATATATATACATTGTATGTACGGATTCGAATCGATAACCTTCAGTATATGAGTCTGAAACTTTAACCATGAAGGTATAGTTGACAATTGAAATGAGATAGTCTAAGAAATCGGTTCGGTACTTACCATATTTAGTAGAAATCTTACCCCGAATTCTTAATAAAGTTTCAGCGTCTTAGAAATAATAGTTTTTAATTAGTATTTTTTCTTAAGTCTTGATTATAAACCGCATTATTTAAAAAGCGAAGCGAGTTTGAGCGAAGCGAGTTTAAGCGAAGCGAGTTTAAGCGAAGCGAGTCTAAACCACATTTTGTGAACCGTTTTCTTCAAAATCTACAGCAGATAGAACTATGAAATTCTGCATGCCCTCATAGAATCCATGTAGGATTTGCATCCATGTAAAAGTCCACACTCATATTTTTAACATTTAAAACTCTAAAATTTTATAAGAATTATTAGTTTTAAGACCTTGGAAAAACCATAAGAAAGGCTATAACAAAACCACCGTTAGATCCCTCCCTAACAAAAATTTGTAATTTCTAATAATTCTACAGCGTCGTAGCATTAATCACTTTAAAATTCCTTCAATCTTAACTTGACTACATACATTATTATGGAAATTTTCGGAAGTAATATTAATAGTGCGCGAGTCTACTCAACTTTTTGTTTTCTTTATTGACTGATGCATATTTAACAGTATTAACATTTGCACTTAACGTTCACCAAGCAGGTATAAAAAAAGAAAAAAAAAGACGAATTTGCGCTAATGAATTTTGAACATTTTCCATTACAGCCGACACCAAATAACAATAATTCTGTCGTGATAATTACCTTCCTGTGTTTGCCATCGGCTTCTGATTTAAACGAAGGCGTGGTGTTCCGAAACGATGCTTTTGATTCCGGCATAATCGTCGTTATCCTTCACAGACTTCACGTTCTTGGCTACGCTTTTCGTACGAAGGGAAGAGTTTTGGGGAGAAATTATAGATAATGTTAATGAGCTACAAATCATTGGTGCTGTACATCGTTACATGCTTAGTTGAAAGACTTAAGGGTGGGAATTAATGACGACGCAAGCTTTAATTGGAAATATTTAGGAAATGGACTTTACTCTTGATAACTTGATAGCGAAGATTGCAGTCATTTCGCCCTTAATTCGGCTTATTTATTGCGTTTAAATTCTAAAATTCGTCAAAATTAGTCCTAATTGTTTTGTTTTACAGAAGTTTTTTTTGAACTTCAACGCCCTTTATGTCGAGCAGAACGTCATCTTCTGTTTTAAAAATTAATACGTCATATTTTAAGATTTTTTAATTACGTTTTTGCATCAATTGGAGAAATCTGTTGTAAGTTATTGAACTCAATTTAATTCGTTATTTCCTGTACGAGAATGGATAGTTTGAATATAAAAAGAAAGCTTTATATCTAACAGTAAAGTCTTTCTCCCCAAACATCCAACGACAGATCAAAAATTTGTGAAATCATAATTCTAAAGAGATGATGGAGAAGAAAACAAAACAGATAACTTGTGACTACAACTTGTAAAAGCTCCGTAATAAAGAAGCGAAACCGATCGTGGTTTTATGTAACTCTAATTTGGCTGTTTTTTAATCATTTTAAATGTATGTGTTGGCTGGAAATATTTTTATCATATTTGTGCACACGTTAAATTATTATTTCAATTGAATCTACTGTCCGACAGATGATTCTTGATGATCGCGTTTGCGCGGGAATCACGAAAATCACGAGATTTGGCTATTAGCCTCTTCAGCAGATCTCAAGGAATGTAGTATTGTGAATGTCTGTCACTAGGAAAATGCTAGAGAAAAAATGTTAAAGTTGGATTTTTACCTTCAGCGTAGAGGCAATGGATGCAGCGGCGAATAAGGCATCGGTCAAAATCGTCGACATCAGTCATGGGGCTTGTTCGTGGCCGCTTCTTTCCTTGAGTCGATAAGCCTTCTTTCTCGCCATTTTGTGAGAAGACATGGATAGAGGCTATTCTCGCGTCAATCACGTGAAATCGCGAAAATTCGGGATCATCAAGAACCGTCTGTCGGACTTTACATCTCTTTCCTAATATTTATAATAATTACAAAATCAAGTAAGGGCACTCACTCCATATAATTCGAACTTGAGCGCTAAAAAATAGTCAGGTGTTCTGACAAATTCTTTTATTATTTACTATTGTAAGCTACTAATTCAAGTTACGTCCGAATTTAAATTGCTATAATTTGAAATATACTACATTACGCCTTTGGACAAGAAAGGCACAATGTAAAAGGAAAAATCTACCATTTCCGTTATCCATGAAGACTAAGCTCAAACGAGTACCAAGTTAAAAAAACATATTTTTGGAATAAGTAACGTGCTAAATCTGCTGTTATTGATAAGGCAAGGAATTCAATTTTCCCTCTCGTCTTTGGGACGTGACATTAACAGTTCAGTTTGGGATTCATTCTTGGAATAGGTTTTTCTAACGGAATTAGGCTTATTGAAGGTTGCAGAAAAAGGCAAACAACTTTTCACCTCTCGTTTCTAGCTGCGTGGGTGTGAGCAGTGGGTTGTGATCTGCATTTCATTCCTAGGCCAGACCCCACAGGTTGATGGCACCCAACCCCCATCTTCATTTTCGGATTTCGAATGAAGAAGGGCAGAGGCTTAAAAGTGAGTCGCCCTCATCTTTTCTACGACCTTATGGCTCTCGCCCCCCCCCCCCATGCTACCGTAATTGGATTTCTCAAAAGAGTTCGGTTTCGAAGGAACGATCCAAGGGAAGCAGCGCTGCTTCACTCTAGACTAGAGCTAAACTAACCGTCCGAGCGTCACCGGGTTTTTATTTAAAAAAAGATTGATTTATCTGTGAGTGTTTTACAACACCAGATGTTTGAAAAAATACGATATCCTAGTTGAAATTAAATTCGTTAACAACGGAAATAGAAGTAACAAACGCCCATAGATCTTTATTTTTAAAGATCTATGGTTTAGATATGGGAAGCTTGTTCACACGGCATAGTGTGTGTTGCCTAGTTAACGAGCTAATCGCCGTAACATTAAATTCCTGTATAGGCCTATTCCGTGGGCCCCAGTGGGTAAGGGCGCGTGGCAGTGGGTTGGAAGTGGCGGCTACGCTCCATTCTCCTCCAAACGGATCCTAGGGTCTACCCAGCCCTCTGTTGAATGGATACCGGATTTCTTTCGGGGGGGGGGGGGGTTAAAGGCGGGCGGGCGTCGGGCTGACCACCCAATCTCAACTTTAGTCCCGTTGGTCACGCAGGCTCCCGGACTCCAAGGACCACGTAGGCCTATAGTGGGTCACTTTAACTTTAACTTTATAGACCTATTCCGGAAAATAATTCTTTTTAATAGTCTCCGACAAAATATTTTCACTTTTCCAAACACTTATATATTTAGATAATTTCTAATTGCCGCTAGGCCTCATCGCAAAGGATGTTGGGAAAACTAATTAGTTAGTTTGTATTTTTAAAATTTAACAACAAAAAGAGAAAAATATAACTTCTAAATTTTATAAACAATTAATTCAAATACCATAACACATAAACAATAAATAAAGGAAAGTTGCTGGCGACCATCTATCTCATTCAAAAGCAATTCATAAATATCAGTAATTTAGAGGTCGCCAAAAAAAATGAAATATATGATCTCTAAATATTGACGTTTATGAATCGATCTTAAGTGTTATGAAAATATTGTTTTAGCAGTGCAGGTCAAATACACGCGTTTTATTTTTTTCGCAAAAATTACATTTGATATACAGTAAAACCCCGTTATTACGCTCGTCAAGGGACCATGACCTACAAGCGTAATAAGCGGGATAGCGCTATAAACGGGGAAATGATTTATGTGATGGGGAAACATTTAGACACCATTTACAGGAAAGATACTTGATTCTGAAATAGATATAGTGCAAATATGAGCTTATTTCCTATTAAAAAAATCTTTGATTGTGGTTTGCCGTGTGCGTATGCTACTGTTATAAATTATGACATTTTCAATGGGGTTCAAGAAACTATTAACATCAATTGATACTCCACTAGGAGCAATACAAATATATTTTCGGAGCAGATTTAGTGCACTGCCCGCTATTTCACGCGCCTTTTCTTGAATGATTGGGCCACTTAATGGCACTGATGCATCACGGGACTGATGAATCCATTCAATTAGAATTTCCTCGGCATCTTCATATTTTCCACACTACTTTTTTACGTTTGCAACCACCCTTCGCTGCATTGGTAATTCCATTCTTATTTTTTATTATTGTTCTCAGACTGGATGAGGGAATTCTTAGAGATTCTGCGAAATCCTTCTGACTTAGTGTAGAATTCTCGTCGTACTTACGGAGAATTTGCAATTTTTCACTTATAGAAAGGGATTTCCGCTTCGACATTTTGCACTAACTTACTGTATCACAGACCCGCACTTCAAAGATTCCCTCCTACCAGGGAAAGAAAAGAATCTTTACAGTGTTAAATTTCTTTTCGATACAAAATTTCCGATATAAAAAAGCGCTACAAGCGGGATTTGAAGCGTTATAAGAGGGTAAAAGTATACAGAGTTTTATAGAAAATTCCAGGGACCGCATGAAAGGAGCGTAAAAAACGGGATAGTGCTATAAGCGGGAGCGTAATAACGGGGTTTTACTGTATTTGCATTCGGATTGCATCATCTGTTTGACTACGGATTGAAAGACTATTAGCTTTTTACTCTTGTTTGATGGTTTTTTTTTTTATTATAGTCAGGAAGTGAATTTAACTGTACTTGTTTATTAACACATAGTTAACTGACACTTGTTCGGTAGTTCATTCTTAGCGGTGCGAAAACAAAGAACGGAAAAAGATAAAAAAAAAAAGGTAGAGGGAAAAATTGATTGTTTTGGCGAGGATAGGGTCAGGGATCGTTGGGAAGATGCGATGAGATTGAGCATTGGGAATCCTTCGTAATCACTTGTCTAATCCCATGGAGGATTGTTATATTGCGTGATGTTCCTTCTGGAAATTCACGTTAATGGTTTCGACATATTGCTTCCTTTTATCATTAGGAAGAAAAAGATCCATCACTGAAATGAAATTAAGAAAAAAAAATCCTCAGCAGCTAATAAATAATACCTATAATGGAATTCACTAAAAAAATATGTTGGAGATAAGATAATTTGATAATAAGGGAAACTAAATATTACTAACACGCGTTTCTTTTTACACGTGAGCAACACGTGTAAGTTTATCAGTGGATAACGATCTACTCTGTATTTCCGAAATAGAAATTAACAAAATTTATCGTAACGGCCATAGGAAAATACCACAAAACGTAAAATCACGAAATTGTAATAGCTTAGGAATAGCTTTTATGTATATATTTTTATCGCTGGCGTAAATTGAAATTTACGTAAATTGAAACCCTATTACATTTCCGATAAAGAAATTAATAAAATTTATCGTAAAAGCCATAGGAAAATACCACAAAACGTAAAATCACGAAATTGTAATAGCTTAGCAATAGCTTTTATACCTTAAATATGTTTCTCGCTGGCGTAAATTGAAATTGACGTAGAGTGAAACCCGCCTTAAAGCGAGATCACACTTACAACTTTCTTTTTTAACGATCTTACATACGAAAATTTAGAGTGTATTCCTTACGTCTGTGTGTGTCACCGTCTGTACAGCCCAAACTGCAAGTCGGATAGAACCCTTTTGACTTGCAGAGATGGGAAAAAAATACGACTTCAGTTCTGCGGTCACTTCCTGTTTCAAAAGTAGCAGAAAATGAAACATGTAAGGGGAGGGGTATCTCATTGGTTTCATGTACACTAAAAGCATTTTTATGTCTTCTTATTTATTTTATTTAAATGTTACATCAAAATAACAAACAATTTAAAAGTACACAATAATTAGCAACAAACCATCAAAATGGCATAATGATGATGATCAGAGAATTTTGCCTCAAAATAGCAGAGATTTTTTGAGGGACGTAATATCAGCTCTGCCCAGAGACTCTTACTTCATAGGCCGACTCCAATTATTCTAACTAATCCGAAATCCGTATGATTTAACAGATGAATCGTCATAATTAATAAATCTCATTTATCCACATTGTTGAAGCGGATATCTGTGAAACTACGCAGTTTCCATTTCTGTAATCATTTACCCCCAATTTTCAGTGAAATAACAAATTCTACTTAGGAAAGACACTGCTGAAGTTGCAAATCTAACAGTATCTGGAATTTGAGTAATGCAGATGCTGACATTAGCTTTGACGGGACTGGCTCTTTTTTTGGTTCACTAATTCAATTCTTTCGAATTTGTATTAATTCACAGTAATTTGAAACGGATTAATATTTTAGATGGAGTAATCTTTGTACTTAAAACTGACAGTAATTGTTTTAACTCAGGAGTTGAAGAGAAGACAACGTTCCTCTCTTTCTCATTTACTTCACCAATTTCTGGTAAACCCATCTGTCAACATTGTTTTGAAATCTTTCTGTTTCTCCATTAAGTAATTATTTCTGCCAACGCAATTAGCTCAGATAAATACAGACGAATCAGGGTAAATATTTAATATTTTCCTTTTCCAGCCATCATTATTGCTCTTTAATTAGTTTCAAAACATAAGGCAAGGAAGATAATACATTTCAGAGGAGCAAGATGTTTTTCGTTCCTGAATGTTTCATTACATTAGAAACGATTTTGTTTTAAAAATTTTAATGAATTTTAAATTATGTCTTTATTAAATAATATTCTGCCTCAGAATAAAATAATTATAATGTGTGCAATGCAAAATACATTTAAAGCATGTTTTTCAAAAATAAAATAAAATAATTAAGCAAAATGAAGTTATTTAAATTTTTTGTTTTTATTTGTATAAATAATTTTATTAACTTATTACATATTACAATAGCCTACCATACATTGTCACATTTAATTACTGTGTTTTTTGAAGAATAAAATGACGTAAAACACATAACCATTGCGATAAATGTATTTACACTAACAAATTTAAAAATGCAACATGTTTCGCCGGCAAATCCGGCTGGCCTCCTCAGGTAGCTTTTTTTTTTTAGTGTTTTGTATTTTAAAATGAATGTACGTAAATCTGAATATTTTTTTTGGTAATTTTAAGAGACGCCCCCCCCCCCCTTTTTTTTTTTAATTTTATTTTCTAAAATGTTTAGACATTATTGTCAAAGTAATACTTTCGCTGTAACAGCATTCGTTATAATGAGATTTTACTTCATAAATTCGAGTCCTAAATAAAATTGCTTCATTTGATCATGGCGTCAAAATTATTGAAACACGGCATCGTAAAAAAGAAGACAAAAATAAATAAAATATTTATTGATATTACTGGTACGGCGCTTGATACAGGAATTGTGCAGATTTGGAAATGTCAGAAGTTACTGAGATTCTAATATCGTTTCCTCGGTTTCATTAATATAGAAGAGCATCTCGTTCAGCTCGCTGACGGACTTGAGTTAGAACGATACAGTTGTAAAGAAACAGAAATTCCTGTATGCTCTCTCTTTTTTTTTTAATACTTATTTGTCATCATAATTAAAAATTTCTGGAAAATTTCCTCATTTCATATTCAACGGACTCCGTTGACGTCATCCCATTTCCATTTCAATCATTTATTTAGTTTTATTTATTTTGTTTACCTTTGGAACATATAGTTAGGCCTAACAAAAAAAAATAAAAATCAGACTTTCTGGTAATCATTAAAGAAAACTGGTTATGTAAATATACACTGAGTTGCCAATTTATTAGGACGTAAGTATTTGATGTAATTGATAAATTAACAGCATATTATAAACAAATGTAGACTGATATTGTTGGAAAGGAAGAATAATGAATTAGGTCTAATTGCTTTTTTGTTTATTGGTATGTTTAATTAATCGTGTTCAAAATACAAAACTTAAAGTAATAAATATTTACCCTCAATTAAATAAATAAAGATTGTAAATCTTGTTTTGCGCCTTATCGTATATTACATAAAATCTTTTATTTCCCTGTCGGTCTGTCTATTCGGCGCAATTGTTATGATTTGTGAAAATAGAAATAATTTCTACAAGTTCGGTACGGGAATCGAACCTGCAACCTTCTGATCCGAAGTTAGACGTCTTATTCATTAGACCACGGGGATTACATTCTAATACCCCTATTAAAAATACAAATATGTCATACACGCATACGCTGATTCTAAAAGCAGTCGTGGGTTGGGAGAATCCACTTTTCCCGGGTTGCTAGTTTTTTTTTTGTTTTTTTTTTAAATTCAACTTTCTATCAGGATATTATTTTATTTTAAAGGTAATAGCTATACTGAAAACCCCGTTTACGTAAAGTTATCTCTTTATATTGTCTTACCTTGATTTGTCGAATTATTTTTATTCACGCCATTGCAATCTCTGTTTTATTAAACATACGTCAACATTTTGCTTCCTCTTTGCCACTCGTCGTGTTTTTCTTTTCCTTTATCCTTCTCTTTGAAAGAAACTGAATATTTTAAAATGAACCATTTAAATTATTAGCGTGCACTATACCGACCCCTGCGTTCTCACCTGTAAATGCAGTGGCAAATATATTCAGGCAGTCGTTCCTCACCAACTGGCACGATGCCAAACACAGCGTTCAAAGCGAATCCCCGCGTGTTGACTTTCTTAACAAGTACTCTTCCTTCCGCGTCTAAGGATTCACCATTCGCTCGCTTCTGCCTGATGAAAAAAAGAAAAAAAAAAGACAGCATCATCCTTCCTTTTCAGTAACGAACGGAGTGACGGACTTTGCTCCCGTAATTGTGGTTCTCCAGTTAACGGGACTCCCTATCGTCTTACTCACAAGCTGCTTCCGCCGCTCGCCTTCTATTATTAAAAATGGAATAAAAGGCGCGAACCGAATCACAGCCCGAATCAAAGCCAGGCTACGTGGATGAATTTACCAATCGTTTTCACATCTTTTTAAAATACGACAACATCGCGTCGCAAAACTTCTGAAAATCGCCAAACGAATTTTAATTTGTACTAGGCCACTGCCAACTCAAAATAATAATAAAAAAAATTGTTATAGTTGATGGTGTTTCGTTATATAAATTTCGTTATAACGAATTTATTAACCTATTTTAGAAATGATTTGATATCTGATTTCAATAAATAAATAAATAAATAAAATTAACGAAGGACAAATTCTAAATACATATTCAAACAAAAATTATTTAAACAAAAAAAGTTCGTTATAAAGAATATGGCTTTGATTATAAATATTTATTACTTTTTTTTTTTTAACAATTCCTTAGGAAGTCGTTTTAATAAATTTGTTATTATATCCTGTTTCATCAACAAATCGCCGTGTGTCAATTTTGTTGTATCGGCTATAACATATTTACATTTTATTGAATTTGGTTTTTTTTTTTGTGTGTTTTTTTGTTGTTGTTTGTTTGTTTATTTTCAGTGAATCATTGTAGATGAAACTGTAATTCTCGCTTAACGTATCTTAATCAAGCTAAAACGAACCAAATAAATTACAAAAATTATTACAAACTATATATTATATGCGAAAATGTCTGTTAAGCCCAGCACAGAATAAACAAAACATTTTCAGTGTTTTGTTTATTCTGTGCTGGGCTTAACAGACATTTTCAGTGAAATTTGTCAGCACGTTAACCCTTTCTTTTGCTTATACATTATATGTTTTTACTCATTAGTAAGAATTGAAATGCGCAGTTTGAATTTTTATGCTTTAAAAAAATTCACTAAAGCCGGCTGATTGCTGGCACATGAATTTTCTCACTTATTTTTCATTACTGAGTTTTTTATTGTTTATTTTATCTTTTGAGGCACCACTGCGTTTCCGATGACCATTCATTAGTAAGTAGTTTGTCGATTTTTACTTTCGTAGAACGAATACACCTAACTCAAGTTAACGAATATTGTTTTAATGGTAATGAAATTCGTATAATAGAATTTTTATTTTATTTGGGTTGTCAGTAAATACTGGCGAATCGGCCCCAGTTCATACGTTTGAGGTCCTTATTGTGCGCGAGATTGATTTAGTATTTTATTGATTTCGTTTCATAATCGATACATTATTAGATCGAAAAATTAAACCTGCTTTATCGATAGATCATTCACCAACATTTTTCAGTTGATTATGATCTTAAAATAATGTGTTTTAATTTTAAATTATAATTTGGAAATTACTTTTATTTTTTCGTTTTCAATTTAAGTTTTTTAAATTGCTCTTTTTTTTTTGGAGGAAATTAGATTACTGGTAATATTAATTAAAAAACAAATCGGGCTGTGTTTGGATTATATATTTATTTTGGTTATTAATGTTTTGTATATTATGAGTTTAAGAAATTATATTTAAAAAAAAAATGCCCATATCAGATTTTAGTTTTTTTAAATTTACCGAGAAATAATCGAATAACGTTTTATAGAGATGTCCAAGGATAGGCTAAAGAAAGAAAAATAATTATCATCTTAAAAAAAAAAAAAAATGCGAACTGATTGGTGTGGGTTTTGTCCATCTCCTTTTACCTCGTCATCTCCAATCCTTGTCTCCCAACGTTTCATCTTATTTTACCGGGCGGGTAGGATCAATACTTCTGTATCTTTTACAGAGAACCATATAGGAGGTATTGGTAGGGTCACCGAATCAAGGACATATAAAGGAGGGGGGGGGGGGACAATGAGGGGGTATCTTCCGAAATCTCAAAATATGTAGATTGGCCTTTATAACCAGTTGAAGGGATTTTTGCCCCCCCCCCCCCCAATAAATTCCTATATACGTTCGTGTCTATTGTTCAATTATATTAATGTTTACGATTATCAATTCGAAATGAAATTACATCATAGTATTTGTTGTATGAATTCTCCCAAGATACGGAGAGTATTTAGCGGGTACAGCAATCCGGAAATGCTGTTTTCAGATAGATATTGAAAGAACTAAGGAACAGATCCCCGTATTTCCAGCTGGAAACGAGAATAATTATTATTTAAAAACAAAGACGGAATTAAAAAAGAATTGTGAGTTACCTGAGGGAAAAATGAAGCAGAAAATTCTAGATAAAGAAAATTTGATTATCCAAACATAAACCGTATTTGCGTTCATCGAGACGAAATGATTTTGAAACGTGCTTTAAACCAACACTGCGTCGGAGCATGTTATTATCCCCCCTGGGTCAGAATAAATAATTACTTCAACGAAGAAATGATCAAGTCGCTGCCGATTTTTCTCGTGAACCCGAAAAAGAAACCCGGCTCCCAAACATATGCTCTGCCTGCAGTGAGATTACGACTGAAATTAAAACTTATTTTTTGGGAAATGTTGAAGTGCGTAATATATTACAACTCCGGTCAGGAGCGGAGCGGTTCATCCCGGGGATATTTCTTTGCCAATCTCAATACACGAAAACGACATTACCATCACTTTTTATTTGCCATAGTTCTTTATAATTTTCTAACATAATTTTAAAAAATTGTTATCGTTTGAGTCAAATTTTTCGAAAGTTTCCAATCAAGCTTCTCGAAAATTCGTTTAAGAAGAAATTGGGTTTCTCGTTTAAAATTCGCTTAAAATTTGCTTTAAAAAATTGAATTAGCTTAAAAAAATTAAATTGGCTTAAAATCAGGAAAATATTAAAATTTTCGCTTAAAAATTCATTTAAAAAAAATGAAATTTTTGCTTAAGAATTCTTTAGTAAGTTGAAATTTTTGCTTAAAAATTACTTTAAAAAAATTTAAAGTTTCGCTTAAAAATTCGTTTTAAAAAAAAAATTGATTTTTTGCTGAAATCTGTTTTAAAAATTGAAATTGTTTGCTAAAATTCGCTCAGAAAGTTGAAATTTTAGCTTGAAAATTTGTTTAAAAAATTAATATATTTTGCTAAAATCTGTTTCAAAAATTGAAATTGTTTGCTAAAATTTGCTTAGAATGTTTACATTTTTGCTTAAAAAATTCATTTAAAAAATTGCGTTTTTCGTTTAATAAAAGTTCGTATAAAAACTTTTTTCTCGATTAAAATTCGCTTTGAAAAATAGCTGTAATTGCCATTTTTATGTTACTCAGTTTCTTTTACGCAAAAAAAAAGAAGCGAAGAACATTACATTTTTATGTCTTCCTTCGCCGATTATTTATGAGCTTAATGATGGATATTTTCACTCATTACGCATCGATTTCAGATCCGTGATGTATGGCGTTTACATTTAACTCCTTCTGCTCTTTATGACTGTAATTGAATTTACTGGGTTTTTAAAAGAAAGGATGGTTACGAAGTAACTTGTATTTTAGTCATCGGAAACCAAGGGAAAAAAATAAAGCCACTATTTTATGGTTTTAACTTAAAACATCCTCATTGTGGGTTGTCTACCGCAGTTAACGACTTTTTTTTTTTTTTTTTTTTTTATCTACCCTGTTAAAAGGAAGAACCCATTTTCATGTGCCTTTTATTACCATTACTTTATCTTTCAACCCGCGTCTCTTCGCAGCAATAAGTCTCTTCCAAATACTCGGAAGAGTACAAGTCGACCAGTTTTTACGATTTCTAGAACAGAATTGTCGTTTCCTTACTGCAGATTTTTTACTCTTTTTTTTTTTTTTTTTACAAAATTCGTTTGTCTTAGTTTTTGTTCTTTAATCAAGAAAGCTGTCTGTAATATTGAATCTTAGAAGATCTATTTTTTTTTTTCCCCTGAAATAACTTAGGTAAGATGCCAATATATTTTACTCTCTCTTTTCCCAAAAACTTTTGAACCCAGTGAAGAGATCATCTTGAATCCTGACATCTACTGACTTCGTCATGTGGGTTCTGCTCTAGAGAAATACGTTCGTGAAATGAAGCATTTCTATGATAGTTACTGTGATTTTCTTATTGTTGTGTGATCCCACTCGCGGGAGCGGAAACGCTCCCAACAGCCTTCGAGTTGATCGTCAATGTGGGTACATCTAGCTGATGAGTCCTCAGCTGTTCCATATTCCCGTTGGGCAATAACTCAAGGCGTGAATGAAACGTGCATTTTCTTTATCCTTTTTTAAGTTCCATTTTCTTGCACGGTAAACTTCGCTATAGAAGCCTTACTTTTCGCTGGCTTTGTAATCAGAAAATTTCTATCGATTCTTTACAATGCATCGTATTCATCTGGCATTCCATTTTAAATTAGCGGTTTTGATAAAAATAAATTGGATTAAGACAATTGAAGTTATTAGCAGTTATTAATTAAATTAGTATTTCCAGATTTAATGAATTTGCAGTACATGAAAAATTTGAAAGTACTTTTTGTTTACAAACACAGGAAATTTTTCTTAGTATTAAAAAAAAAAAATGCAAGCTGTTTTATGAATCATTGACTTTTGCAGGTCTACGATTAAAAACAAAAGTGAACTTAGTTTTGTTCAAGTAGCTCAAATAAATAACTTCTACTGAATTTAAAATCTATATTACTAAAATCTTTTATTTCTCTGTCCGGCGCAATTTCCTGTGAGAATGGAAAATATAAGTAATTTTTACAATGAAACGACGGGAATCGAACCTGCAACTTTCTGATCCGAAGTCAGACGTCTTATACATTAGGCCACCGGGACTACAACTCACTTTATTTTGTTTTTGTGACTTAGAACTTCCCATTCGCCCATTAAATAATGAATGTATTCAACCTGTTATTTTGAATCTCAAGATTGTTTATTTATTTCCGATCCGTCTGTTTATTTGTAATTCTAAAATGACAATTGAAACTATAATTGCCGAAACGTTGCAATATTTTAAATATAATATTCTTACTTAACCAAATCTATGTGATATAGAAAAACAAGCGCGTGTACACGGGAGATGGCCTAGTTACTTAAAAAAATATTATTATTATGGGTATCACTTCAGACCATGTAGGCCCCATTTGGCGAGAGGTCTAGGCTCCCAGCGATTCTCGACCAATGGGACCAATGAGACCGGATGGTCAGCCCGACGCCCGCCTTCCTTTAATCCAAGAGTAAGAAACCCGGTGCCCGCTTCATTGAGGGCTAGGTAAACCCTAGGGTCCGTCTGGAGGAGAAATAACCGTGAGAAAATCCTCGACTACCTCGGGAATTGAAACAGGTCTCCTCTAATCCACAGCCTAAACCACAGGCTTACCGGATCCACATTATTATTATTATTATTTTGTAAAAGTTTCAAACCTTGGGTTTTCCCTGCAAACACAACATGGCGGGTCAAGGACCAAAGTACATGCTGCCAAGTGTAAAGACGTGTGCAAGAATGATTAGGGATGTGTGGTTGTGTCCATAAATTTCCTAACTATGCGTGTTGTGTTGAGTACCGCAGCCTTCTGCAGTTGTGCATAAGTATTTTTGTGAAGTCCTAGACTGCTGAGGCTGTGGTGCAATGTGTGAGGCACCAGACCAGTGGCGGACAGAACGATGGCTACAACACGTACTCATAATTATTATTATTATTATTAATTAAGTTATTAAACGATTCGATTATTTTGCTTCGTCTGATTGCGAACCGCGATTAATCTTGGAAACGTGATATAAGAAACACACCTCCCCGTCTTTCAGCAAATGGAATTGTTAAGTAAAAAAAAAAATATCCTTTTGGCCAGCCGTAGCTGCGATATATATCTTTTCTTAATGGCTAAAAGTGCCTATTGCTTTGTGTAGTTCAGTTCTCGTCTGTAGTCCACTGTTCGCAGTTGTAAAATATTTCATCTCTGTGCTAACTGAAGTTATTTCGCTGGTGGGGGTGGTTGTGTTCACTGTGACCAGTAGCCGGAACTGGTCTGCAGTGGCTCAAATAGAAAGAATGCCTCTCCCGATTTTTTTTTTTCTTTCTAAAAGTGGGGTGCGACATTTTTGGCAACAATACACCTGGGTTCCTCAATCGGAGAGGGGGGAGGGGATATCGAAATTGAATTTATTGCTGGATTTGAACCGAAAAGTTTAAGGAAGGAAGAAAAAAAAAAAAAAACCAGTCTGGCATGTATTTTCGGTATATCTTCGTTCGAATACAGGTGTCAGAAAATCGCATTGAACGGAACTGAATAGAACTCCTCCACTGAATAGAGAGTCTTCTCAATATCCCCCTCTCCTCGGTCCCCATCTTCCATCTACAAAAAGTCATAGACCTTGCATCGGCTTGCTTTTTTTTTTTTTTTTTTGAAAAAAATTAAAAAAAAAATATATCAGCTTTATGGAAAAAAAAGCCCAAAAACGTTTGAAGAAGAAGGGAGGCAAAAAATCAAATCTGAGTTAGTTGAATGATAGTGACACCTAAGGTGTGTTTATCCACCTTTAGTCAAACGATCCATCTGTTTTTCACACCAATTCATGCACAGCATTCAGCTTTTT
>JAFIDM010000006.1:44215424-44233088 GCA_023159025.1 Thereuonema tuberculata
CCCCCCCCCCCCTCCTCATGTGAGATTTCAAAAAGTCAAAAAATCAAAAAAGTCAATATTACAAAATGTTGTAATCTAATATAATACGTATATTCTCTGAATGAAAAAGTTGACGTGAGATTTTGCTGGACCCCCCTCTCCTTTTTGACCTCACGTAATTAATGGACGACCCCCTAAGTGCTTCTTAACTTGCACTGATTGTCGATGTGTGTATTTTTTACCAAAATTTCAAAGATTCGTTTTTATCTGAAAATGGCGAGAATCATTCTTTGTATTTCAGTGAAGTTCGTTGATTTTTCAAATTAAATTTCAACCAAGTTAAGGAATTTGTTATTACATGTTTTCAAGATTCAGTTGTCATCGTCCTACTAATCATCTTTTAGATACGGGCGTCATAAGAAGAATATAACAACTAAAATCAAGTTTCGACCTGACGAAACTCCTCGAACATCCAAACGAGGAACTTAAATAAATCACAATGTTTTCTTGTATTATTCAGAAAAATATTTTCTATTTAATAAGGTATTGATGCGCCCTTAAAACTACATCAAAATCAACAAAAAGGGGGAAAAAAAATTCATTTTCAGAATGCACAGCTCTAAGATTCTCGGTTCTGCCAGGTTTTAATTTTGTTCGAGTAGCAAATATCCGTGGTGCAGCTGCAGTGCGAGATAGTGGGGGTAGTCAGTTTCATCCCCTTGGGTGTTTTTCCCTCTTCTCTCCCCTCGTGGGTCCGAACTGCTTTTCCATTTTCCCCCATCCAATGAACTTCCTGTACCCAGAGAGCTATTGGCGTAAAAGTCCTATCACATTGATTAGCAATGGACTGGTACGACCTTAAAGACTGGAAAGAAAACAAAATAAAAGAGAATTAATTCTAAAAATTGAAAACCTTCACTTTGTGATTTTGAAATGGAATTTATTTGTTTGCTTCTTTTGAACACGAGCTCAATGAATGGTAGCTATTTCGGTATTTTTATTATCTCCGTATTGTAATCTCAAAGCTGTATTGTATTGTATTGTGAAATATTGGCACAAGTTCCCAAGGAATAATCGTATGAACTATCTCTTGTAATTGCCACTCCTCATTCTTTCACAGCGGTTGGTGGCTGGTAATCGATCAACCAATCAAAACTGTCATTGCCATCTTGAAGTGAGTAATGCATCAACGTTTGTTGACAAACGAAGTGTCGCGTGCCTTCCAGGGATTTTCCAGTTATACTGAATTTAGGTCATAACCAGGAATTCTGCACTTTAGGCGCCATTTGGTGTTTCTTTTATTAAACGAAGTCAGTTTGTACTGATTTTAAGCGGGAAAAAAAATATCTTAGTTACTGCGTAGTAACGAAATGCTGTTTACTCCTGACAAGTGAACAACGGAGATTAAAAGTGATTGAGGCAAAAATCGTACAGGAAATGAAGGAAACAGGGAATTGAAAAGGACATGGATATTTTTCTATTTCTTTCTTTTTCCTTCATTCTCTTTTCATCCCACAACAAAGATGGCCGCCCCTTTCCCTTCGGTGAACTGCATTAATTACGCAACCCTCGATCGATAAGAGGAGAGAGAGAGCAGCATCCACCCAAATACCAGCACGTGCTTTACTCATTCAACCTTATACAAGGAATTACAATCGCTTTCTTTCTCTAAGGCGTCATTCTCTTTGCAGCGTTCTTCACTCGGAAAAAAAAATACCAAACATCGAGCCAAAAAAAATAAATAAAATAAAACCCTCTTATATTCTTTTTTCAAAATTTAAGTCAGGGGTTAGTTTAATATTGATATAAAAATACTTTTAATAGTCAAATGTCGTCGCAACCAACTATAATAATTTATTTGAAGAGCTAATATTTTAATTAATTTAATTAAATACAGTAATGCCGTAAGCAAGTATTTACACAGAAATTTGTTTTTTTGCAAATTGTCCTTGAGGTTCTACAATGTCGGTGTATTTTTACAGCAAAAAAGGAAAAAAAAAACTAAAAAAATAATCGATCATTCGATTATTAGTTCATTTATTTCTGGATAAGTTTAATAAATACATTAATTAAAAATGTAAACACGACGGAAAAACAACAAGATACAAAATTGGCTAAGAATTTTCAATGTTATTAAATTAAAAAATAATTTTGGTCAAAGATTGGAAAACCAAATTAATTACAAATTATTTAGTAAAATAAAGTGGGAAATTTATAAATTAGAAAAATTTAAAAACATTAAACACATAAAAAATCAGTTAATATTCGATGTAATTGATGAAAAAAAAACCACCTCTTAATCTTAATTTAACTTAACTACACTTAATTTTTAAGTATGTACATCAAACTATCAGCACCACAGGTATTCTTAATATAAGTATAGGACTGGTAAACATTAAAAAACAAAACAAAAACATTATTGAAGCATAATATCGGCAGTAAGAGTGGTTTTTTTCTGTAGATTTCGAATTTTCTGTCTTTGGTCATACATTGGTGGTGTATGAAATTGAAATATACGGAAAATCGTGGATGTGAAGAATTAATAATATATTTTTTTTTTATTTCTTTAAATTTCGAAAACTGTAATAACACAGCTGATTTTGAAATCTGGTTTCGACGAAAAAAAATACCGTCCTCGAAGATTTATTGAGGCGGAAATCGGTTTTTCTGTTATTATAGTCCATGTGATTCTTAACTTGGATCTTTCGATAAGGAGAACTGCTACTTTTATTATTAGTACTGTTATTTTAGAGAGGGAAAAAATTAAGCAGATTCGAGAACTAGTATTTTTTTTCGTCAAACTTGTATATAAGAAATACGTTAAATGAGAAGTTTTTTTTTTTTTATTATTATTATTATTAGCTTAATTTACTATAGGATAATGAGGCTAATAGTATTAATCAGTCAGTGTGTGTCGGTGCCCGCCTTACAACTTTTGAACGTTGGACGAGTCTTCTTAAAACTTGGTATGCACATTTGAGGATTAGGACGAACTAATTTTTGAAATTCAAATCTTTTGTAAATGGGGTCCTTGACGAGGCGCGAGAAGACAACAAAAATTCCCATAAAAGAAAGCATTGGACAATGGATTTCTAACCTTTTTCTGTTAGTCTCTCATTGTCTTAAACAATGAATATTAAATCCTTAATCCAGCCCGCGTGGTTTAATACAATAAAATTCCGATTTAGACAATTAAAGGAAATAATTTTTATCAAAAAAAAAAAAAAAATGGAAAATTTGTATGTTTTGTATATAGTAGAAATAATAATTGAAATTTAATTCTAGGTTTTTCGGGGTTTTTTTTTTCATTTTCACGACTCGTAAGAAATATTAAAAAACAAAAATTTTAAAGAAAGTAAACTCTTTCTTGAAAAGCAAACAAACAAACAAAAAGCCACTTCTTGTATATGTGAGTGTGTTTTAATTTAATGTAAGGGGTTGTTAATAATAATAAACGTTAGAAAAAGTAATCTAATCTAAAAATCTAACGTATATTTATTTCCCTTTTCCCGTCCTATGCTTTTTAATTGAACAATACTTGTTTTCGTAACGGAAGTTCTATTATTCCTATTTTGAAGATCGTTTTAATTACTGTCTCGTAAGTGCAATAGCATCTCGCGATATGAATGGTAGTCTTTTGTTACCCGGATGTACCTTTTTTCTTCAATGAACAGTTTAGGCAACTAACTCACGCTCATAAATATCCCATCAAGCTTTGAGAGGCGCGCGCGCTCTCCATAACGTAGCAGAGTTTATAGTTTGGGAAAAAAAAAAATCCCTTTTCATTCGTCTTCTTCTTTCTCACTGTTCTGTAACTGCATTTTACGATTGACACTTTATAATCAACATAGTGGTTTCTATGGGAATTAATATCCTGTGTTTCAATCGGTGTTGTTGTTCTTCCGCCTTGTTGACTGTTCTCCAAGGTGAAAGGAAAAAAAAATTAAGAATGACGTAAGAAACGAAGCCCATAGGCTTTGGAGTCGTCAATTCTTTTTTTTTTTGTTTTTGCTTTATGTGATTTTTCAAACAGTCCATAATTAAAATGTCGCATCCCAGATAAGTTATAACATTTTCTAAGATTAAAATTGCTGTTATTTTCCTGGCTTCAATGATTCTGGTCACAAAATTAGTATTGTTTATTTTGCTTCACAGGAGCAGTGACCTTTGAAATCTGCTATATAAAGAATGAAATTATAAAGTATTTTTTTTTTATTAATTCTTAAAAAAATATATTTTTTTCTTTTCTACAATAATTAAGAAAAAAAGGCCTAATATTATTTTTCTCATCTTTTATGGCACCTACGGAACAAATCTGATTCCGTAGAAGGAGATTTAGAATTAAGATTTAAAATTTAGAATAGAATTATTGGAGTCGTAAAACAGAAATTTTGAACAATTTTAATGTTTTCCAAAGTTATTTTGCAGTACCCGCTCAATCTTTTAATTTCTACTTTTTGTTATGTTCTTTTTGCTTTCTGTGTGATTGTAAGTAATCTAGTTACAGAAATAAAAACAAAAAATTGCTGAAATTAAGCTGTAAATCTAATTGTACTTCATTATTATTATATTAATATTTTCCTAATCGTGTTTCGTATTTGTGCAGTAATGATAAAAATAAAATGATCAGTAAGTATTGTATTACTAATAGCCTATATTATTTTTTTATATGTAATGTTTTTTTGTTTTTTTTTACTTATATTAATTTTAAACTGTTCTTAGAAGCTAAAGATTCTAATCTATTGTTATAAGTATTTTTATTCTTCAACTAACCCACAATGTATGCCGTAAACCATCAATACATTATCACATTACATTTACGGCCAGTTTCTCCAAATAGTCTTAAGCTAATCCTGGATTTAGTTCAGTTGAAATCAATAGAGTTGCGACCTGAGCTTAATACTATTTGGAGAAACCGGCCGTGAGTGTTTTTATATTACATATTATACTGTATATATAACCTAAGACTATAGCTCCTAACGGGATTTGACTATAAAATAAAGTAAAAACTACTTATTATTGTTATTGTTATTTGTATATTTTTCCCATTTTAAGAGGAAATAACGAAATGTACATAATTAGGTTGTTGTGAAGTTGCAAGTTTCCAATCCAGTTTGATTGATAGGCGTACGTTGAAGTGTCAAACTTTTAACTGTATTTGTAGTTTACAGAAATCGTTCGTCTGTTTAATTCACACGTTGTCCATCGGTACGAACACGGATCTCGAATTACCTGTGATATTCCAAGGACGTAACTAATACACACAAACGCTTCAAAACACTGCATAACGAAATCTTTACATTGAAGTAATTTCAGTTTGCTTTATTTAAGCCACTCGTGGAGTTCACGACTTTTAAGCAAATACCTTGAGGCACTTTCAAAATAGCGTAGGTGGGAAGCAAATGCTTTTCGTGAACTTTATAATAATGTGTAGGTCACCGAATATACGGAGAGGTTAATGAATGGCACTCTCGTTTTCAGCTACGCAGGGGTCATTGTGCAGCGGCTCGTGTTTATTTCAATGTTACTGTTTCTTTCATTTCTTTATTCTCCCGCGTCTTCATCTTGTGAATTATTTTCCTAGTAGGTCTTTCCATTTACCTAATTTGTTTATGACTTGTGAGTTTTTTTCTACCCTAAACACGGTCTCAGCGCGATTTACTTAAACAAAGTTGCGAGAATTAAGCAAAATAAAAAGGAATGAAAAGAATTAGGACAGTTGAAGAGAAACAGTTTCCCATTGTTTTAAGACGTTTAACACTGCTCAACTAATCTTCAAAAAACAAAAAAATGTTGGCGAAGAAAACGTTGTTTTATTTTGTAGTAATAATATGTGATTTTTTTTTTATTGTACTTTGGTTGAAAAATTTCGCATGAAATTAGAAGATATTTTTATTTGATTTTATTGTTTATTTATTTATTTATTTATTTATTTATTTATTTATTTTTTTTTTTTGTTTCTATTTCATTTTTTTTTTCTTTTCAAAATTGCTGTCTGAGTTTAAATTAAAAAAACTTAAGTTTTCTTCAAATATTGAAAATGTAAACGTGATATATTTTAAGAAATAATATGTTAATAGAATTCATCTTTTAACATTTATATTAAGATGACTTATAAATAAATATATTATTTTTTTTTCTGTAATTTTTTTTTGTTGTAATCAGATTTCTGTTTTATATTATTTTACATAATAGAAAAAGATAACATTAAAAAATAAGATATTCCATAAAAATCATAATAGGACAATAAAATTTGTATTTTCATCCAGTTAAAATCTTCTGACTGTCACATGACTGAAAATACTGTTTTTCATTGGCTGTCATTTTCTTTAACCAATTTCAATATCATATTTCCTCGTTGCTGATTTCTTTTAATGGTCGGATAGAACAAAACTCATTTCCAACCGCCGAACAAAACAAAAAAATATCCTCATTTAACTTCCTTTGTCATCATAACGGCGAATAATGGTTTGTTTGATTTCTTTCACTGTATCGAATTGAAGTATATATGGTAAATGCTTCACTTAATAACGTGTGTCAATATTTATTACGGATCAGCTGCTTATGCAAAGCACAGCTAATGGCCTACTCTCAGTCAATTCAAACACGAAGATTTTTTTTTTTGTTTTGTTGCTAGAGTGAAATGGAACAATTGAAATGTATTCAGCCTACAATTACTCAACTTCCATTTTTTTTTAATAAATAATAATAATAATAATAATAATAAAATATTTTTAAAGATTTGGGGGGGGGGGGATCATCCTTCCCGAAATTGTAGAATCAAGTCATTTGCATTTTTTTTTTACTTTAAAATACAATACATATTTTTTTACACCTAATGCAGAAAAAGAAAAATCATTCCATAATTTTTCATTGATAAAAGTAAATCCTAAAAAAAACAAACTAAAAAGCACTAAGAAGTCATTAATCTTCAAATGCTTAAGAACAAAAACTGTAATAAAAATATTTGAAGCTATTTTTTTTTTCCGGTATTAAAGATTGGTATTAAAGATTCCTTCCATGCCACGACTTGATTACAGAGTAATAAAAATAATAAAAAAATAAATAAATAAATGTTGAAATTATTACCTGTGATTTTTTTGTGTGTGGTTTTCATGTTGTTTGGCAATCCTGCATTCCTATCTTACTGACTTGATGTTTATGTTTTTTCGGGATAGAAGGGGTAAAAGTCCTGGCGGAAGTCTATCATTTGGTGGCCCTAACTGCAGTATTATTGAACACACTATACTTAACTTCATTTCAACCAAACAGGTTCTTTTACTTCGTTTATTGAATTCCTCCTGTCTCTCTCTTTCCTCTTATGACAAGACTATTTAAAAATATTGATGACACATATTTATATGCGTAAACTATTTAATTTACGAAAGTTTCATCGATTTTATTTATTTATTTATTTATTTATTTATTTATTTAGTTGATACAGAAGTAAATATTTAGACTTTAATTTCTTGTGTTTAGAAATTAAAAAAATTAAGACACACATGTAATAAATGAAATTTGATTGTATTGATGCAGTATATTCTATTAGGAATCGAACCACTTTCTTGCTGTTATTTTCTATGGTATTGGCTTAAAATCACATATAGTTATCTTTTATAATTGGTGTAGTTCTGAATTTTAAAATATTATATTTACACGTAATTGAAAACAAATTTAAAAATGTAGCTTCAAAAGAAAATTGAAACAAGATTTTATTTATTTATTTATTTTTTTAATGGACATCCTGAGAACGTTCATATTCCACGGTCTCACAATTGTACGATCTTTGTTTTTTATTCCAATCGTTTTTTGTTGTTGTTTTTCGTTCAAAATGAGGGTGGGTGTGTATTGTTGGGGATATTCAAAGACTGGGATTGTTAACGCCTGATTTTTTTTTGTTTTGCTTTGAAAGAAAAAAAAATAAAACAAAAAAAAATAGCTGCTTGGGCAACTGCCGTTTTGAATACGTCTGCAACCCTTTAGTTTCAAGCAGACGTTTGTCTGATACGCCCCCTCCCGCAATCGCGTTGGATAGGACCCCTAATGAGACATAGACAAAGCCTATTGAATAGACAAAAAACATTAACGTTTTCTACTGGAGAGAGAAAGTGAATAAATGTCCTTTATCCCCCACCCCATCAATCCCCCAGCCTTCGTTTTGAATCCTTTACCCTCTGCATTCCACTTTCCTTTACCCTAGCCATGCAAATGAGACGTTCCTGACGTAACAACCCCTGAAAGGCCTTTCATCCCGACTTCTTTTCAACCCTTTCTGTACCCACAGACCCAGAAAAACGTACGCAGCGAAAGGGTTACAAGAAGAGCGATATGGTTTGGTGGGTTAGGTCCAGGCTGCCTGTCTCTCACTCCTAGAAAGATAAAAGAACGATTCAGGGTCGCGGGTTCTGTACCCCAGGGTTCAAAGGGTGAGGGGGTTTCTACTTTGAATGGCCACCTCCGTGAATGCTAATGAATCCAGTGAAGTTGATTCTCTCTCTAACCCCACCCCCCCCTCCCCCCCCCCACATTGCTTATTTTCATCCCTAAATCTCTTACCCTTTAGTTTCTGATTTTGTTTGGCTCGGCATTTGTATACAAGAGACAGCTGCTTCCATCTGGTCGTTGACCTGAACCGAAGCTGAGCTAACAGAATGCATAGACTCCACTGGGACCTATAAGCCTAATAGTAAGATGCAACTAATATCAAACTATCCTGAGAATTTAAAGAAAAAAAGAAAAGATTTTAATTATAGTATTGGATTTCCGATTTTTAATTGACTTAAAAAATCCTATAAAAGAAAACCTATATCTCCGCTGTATGTTAACAAATGTTAAAAATTCTCAATAAAATTTTTGTGGAGATTGATTCATTTCAACAAAAGGGAATTTTTTTTTCTTCCCTTTTCATTTACATAGAAAATTCTACGAAATCCTTATCATTCGTATACAGGTTTTGGAAGACTGGCAAAGAATAAAAAAAAAAAAAACAGAAAAAGAATGTTGTTTTATAAATTACAGAAACAAAAGATTATATATTCATAAATTGACATTTGATGACACCTAAATCATCCCTCTTCTAGTTTCGAAAGAGGTTGGGCAGCACGGGAAGCAGAGGCTTCTACGATCAGTAGCCAAATGAACTTTGCGAGAAGGCTAGTTCGACGCTCGTCTGCCTTAACTCAGTGGGAGAGGACATAACAGATACCGTTATTTCTACAATAATTATGAACTTCAGAGTTTCGCAAGCTAATATAAAATAATTAATATTAAAATTTAAAAGAACAAAAAACTATTGTTTTCAATTCAGAAGAAATGTTTATAACTTAAATAGGCAAAGTCATGCTTATTTCACTTTGGTTTTTAACATCAGTAAATTATATTTTAGTAATAGATTCATTAAGAAATGTTAATGTATTTATTGTTTGAACTACATTGCTAATTTAACGTGGACTTTTTTTTTTTTCGACTTAGTAGAAATTTAGTGTAATCTCGTTGTCAGTTATGGATTGTAGATGCTCTGATAGACTCAGATATTAATTGTGTGTTGACAAGAGTGTGTTGGAAATCCGATTAAAACCAGAGTGGGTGGAAGAAGGCAAAAATCACATAGAATGCGACCGAGTCATTTTCCTGTTGCGAGCCCCTGGATGGGAGATATTGTTCAACCCCCTTTTCCTGGGAGATATTGGCTTCACCCGCGCGTGCATATGGAGCAAAGAGAGAGAAGAACGCGTGCGCACTCAATTTTGAACGCCGAGACCCCACTGGCATAGCAGCAGCAGTCGCTACCCACCCCAACCCTGCCGTACTCTCTCCCTCTCATGATGCCCAGAATATTTTATTGAAAAATCAATAGAGCTCCGAATGGAAAGATCTCGCTTCTCGCAGTTTTCCCTCTTGCGATGACTTAACCAAAGGCTATCAAAATTTGGGAAACATTTAAACATTGTATTCCTTTCTTTATTCTGTGGAGTTTTAGCGTATTTTTCGGGCTTGATTAATCCGGATTTGTAAATTCCCCTTTTCTTCATTAAAACATTCATATAAGCTATTTTGTAATTTCAAATTGAGCACCGTTTGATCAAAATTCATCGGCTTACCAAAATTTATTGAATCCCAAACACATTTTCTTTAAAAACGCCTTATCAAATCATTTTTTCTCTTTACCCACAGTATTAAAACTGCACTTCGATTGTAGCGCCATCTATTGGCAAAAATGCGCAATATTCATTTCTGAACCGTTACAAGAAAGATTTTAATTAATTACCATCTTAAATCTCAATTTACATTCATTTTAATTATTTAAATAACTTAAATAATTCCCAAACATTTTGCCCATGAATTAAGAATTCTACTTCAACGGAACGGAACTTATTAATGTGTAGTAGTTTGAAAATCTTTTAAGTTTGAAGTTTCGTCAATAATTGCAATATTCATAATGTCTTACATTTGAATTCAAGTAAATGTATATTTATTTATTTATTAATTTATTAGTAAGACGTTAACTTTACAATTTTTGAATTAACTAATTTTTTAGGAATTCTTTAATTTAATGTCGATCGCTGAATGAATTTGTTCTGAAGTAAATAAAGTAGTTACTTACGAAGTGGCGGGTAGAGTACGACTAAATTGGAACAAGCTAATTTTATGAATTTTGAGACAGAAAAGACAGATTGCAGATCACTCGTATAAATACAGTAAAACCCCGGTTAACCGAACTTAAAGGGGGGGGGGGGAGCCGTTTCGGATAATAATTTTTTCGGTTAAGCCATGAACATCTAATACATCTACAGTATTTTTGTATTGTAATTATAGTACGTATTTATTGAAAGATTTTTGAATGTCAAACGAATTCAAAAATCTCTTTGTATGCTACACTTATGTTCTTTATTAAAGTTAAAATTACATTTTTAGGATTATAGTAGGCTATATCAATATACAGTATTCTGTACTTAATAGATTGTAGCTTACGAATTACTCATTTAAAAAACTCAGTAATTTTTGTATGTTTCTTGCATCCCTCCCAACGTTTTCGAGCAGAGATGTCCCGCCATCTTTTCATTATTTCCGTGCAGTACAGTATTATTGTTTGGATTTTCGATTTTCGGAGGCATTTCGGATAACCCGAGTTCGGTTAACCGGGGTTTTACTGTATTAAAAACAAAAAGAAAGAAACGAGATTTCATTTGCGAGATACACTTATCACTATCGAAAAATACAAGCAAATAAAATAAAGATAAATAAATAACTAAATAAGAAACTATAATAACAGTGCTAATTCAAAATTTTCTAAATCGAGAAACGATTTCAAATCGGCTATTAGTTTAAATAGAAAATTTTATCGAAATTGTTAAATTACATTTTGACACTCACAACACTACGATTTTTTTTTTCTTCTTTTCATTTTAAAGCAAGTAATACCAAATAATAAGTAAATTTCAACAATTTTTAAACGAATTTAAGAAACATTGCTTGATTAACAACTGTGATATTATAATAATTAAAGCAAGTGCAGTAGCGCTATCCGGTATACTTTATTTATTTATTTACTTCCCTGACAGAGAACGACATGTCATTTTTGCAGAATAAACAACATTTAAGGGAAGCACGTACTATTTCGTGGGGAAAAAATGTAAGACGCCATGTTCTGATTGGTTATATGGAATACATAATATTCCGTGTTATGAAATATGGAATATTCCATATTACGGACTACGGAATATTCCGTGTTATGAAATATGGAATATTCCACATTATGGACTGTGGAATATTCCGTGTTATGGAATATTCCATATTATGGACTGTGGAAGGTTCCGTGTTATGGAATACGGAATATTTCATATTATGGGATTTAGAACACATTCAAATGCAAACTTATTGATTTGTTGAATAATCAGTGGATAGCGATAGGAACTGGTGACGAATAAAAATGGACGTCAATCAATTTGCCAATTTCTTGACAAAGCGCGTAAGGCCAATATCGAAGCAAATTCGAATGACAAAAGCCTCCTTTTTTTTTTTCTTTCCCTGTCGAAGCAGTTTCTTGCCTTCGGGATGTCGTAAACGGAACGAACCCGCACGTTTTTTGACAGGCGATCTCTCCATTATTAAATGACGTGAAGTTGCATTATTAATGCGAGCGCTATCCATTTTTCTTGGTCTCGGGTTTGATGACTGTGAATTTTTTTTTTTACTGTGCCCCCCCCCCCCCTCCCACATCCTTCTTTCCGGATTTTTCGCAAATGAATCCTGTCAAGTGTAGTAGATTCTGTTCACACCTTTTCCTCCATCACTTTCAGCCTTTTAGAGGTTTCTTTGTTTTCTGGGTCATTTGCGTTCCTGCGTCGATTAAGGTAATTGCAAAAGAAAAAAAAGAATGAATCTAAACCTTTGCAGTGATCTGCCTTGTATCGGATTGTTCTAGAATAAAACTACAGAAAAGTTGATGTTTCAGTTGTTGTAGCACACTTTTTTCATTCTTATTATTATTACTATTAAAAATAGAATATATTACGAACATTATATTTCCTGATATTCCAGTTTACATGGAGCTTTTTTATTGTTTTAATTTCTTGATCGCGGAAGGTAAAGCTCGCGGCGTTCCGTGACCAACGGGGACTAAAGTTTAATTTCTTGATTATTATAATTAACAATCATTCTGGATTAATATTAATTTTTACTCACTTTCTAAAATTTAATTCTTAAACGAGATTTCAGTGTTTCATTCAGCCGTCCAACCAAAAAAAAAAAAAAAAAGCTCTCACCACTATTTCCGTGTACAGTAAAGTCCCGCTAATCCGGACGCCGCTACTCCGGTCATCCGTTAATCCGAACGGGATTAAAAAAAAAGAGAGAATTTTTTGAAAGAGAAAAAAACTACCAGAAAAAGCTGTATTGTTCATAGACAATGCACCGTGCCATCCTCCTGAAGAAGAATTGCGAAAGGGGGACATTTTTGTGAAATTTCTGCCACCCGAAAATCACTGCTTTGATTCAACCAATGGACATACATTTGATAATCCTACATCAGTTCATAGGTTAAAAATTGAGACCTATTTACATAGTACATAGTATTAAAACTAAAAGTAAGCTGTAGGGAAAGAAAAAAACGCAGATTTTTTTAGTTTTACCCATCTAAAACTTGTGTTATGTGCATTTTAAGGCAAATTCCGTTTAATCCTGACTTTCGATGATCTGGTCAGGGTCAGGTCCCATATCGTCCGGATTAACGGGACTCTACTGTAGTTCTCAAAATAATATACATATATTTTTTTTTTCTCAAAAATTAAAAAAAAAATGGCCAAAATTCTAAATAAGTCCAATTGCATTTGAAAAAGGCTTAAACTGTTAAATTTGGCCGTAAAAAGCAACCAAAATGGCAATCCTGCATTAGTAAAACATATACAGAATGACACAACTGATTTTGATATAAAGGACACAAAATGGCGTTCTGTTCAAAGAAATTTCTGAAAAAGTTGTCCTTCAGGAAAACGAAATGAAACAGCCGGTTTTCGTGATACTGTGGGTGGTCTTTTAAATCTCTCCCCCCAAAAACTACTGACTTGGCGTTTGGTTAGCAGAACGATAGAAATGGTTTTAATTGAGTGAGATGGAAAATCAAAAAATTATCAACAATTGAAAAAAACCTCCCAGGCTTCGCAGCACTGATGTCAGCATCACGACATCCCTAATGCAACAATAAGTGTTATTAATATTATGTCGGTTACAATTTTCACTTTTTCTTTTCTGTCATTAATTTTATTACTCCCAAACGGAGTGGATATTATCATGCAGGATCTCCATTCACCTTCATCCCTCTTGTTTAGAAGAGAAATATTTGCTCCGCTGTCAATCAGAATAAACCCTTGCCTGTGATTTATTTTAGCAATTATGTGGGGAAGCTTATGTTTGAAATGGAACTCAATGAACTTCCTCTGGGTGTATTCAGATCTCATATTGACTTGATTCATATGACCCCTCTGCCCTTCACAAGTATTCGCAGGTCTGGCGAATACAGGCTTGACTAGTTTAAATCATTTTGTCTGAAATTTTTTGATTTGCAATCCTTTGCAAAATGCCCAGATCTATTACATTTATAGCATCTATCTTGTTCGTAATCCCTTTTGAACTCTCTCCTTCTACCACTGTACCTATTGAAGTTTCTGTCATCTCTACCTCTCTCATCATCATGTCTTCCCCTATCATCATATTTATTCCTTTGTTGATATTGTCTATCATATCTATCCTTAAACTGATAATTACTCCCATAAAATCTGTCTCTTTCCTCATATTGAGCCTCCCTATCATATCTATGCTTAGCTTGATAATTACTCCCATAAAATCTATCTCTTTCGTCATATTGAGGCTCCCTATCATATCTATCCTTAGGTTGATATTTATTTCTATGAAATCTATCTCTCTCCTCATAGTGACCTTCCCTATCATCATATTCTTCCTTATTTTTAGTTCTATCATCTTTGCTATGATTTTCATTTTTGTTAAGAGCATTGACCTGTGTTTTTAGCGTGAGGTTTTCCAATTCTAACTTTTTAATTTTCATATTTATTTCCTCTAAAGTTTCAGTGTTGGCGCTCGCCATATTGCTTACTATTTTCTCTTTTTGACCCTTAGCATTAGCTTTTTCTTTAATTTGAACATATTCCTCTAATCCCACCATGGCTTCATTCACATTTTTAAATCCCTCTTTATATAGGTAATACCTGGTTTCATCTGATGTGAATGAGTCAATAAATTTTTGAAGTAAAGCTGCCTCACTAAAGATAAATTCATCCCCCTTTTCATTTGTATTTCTGACAGTAGCCATGAATCTACTACTATACTCTAAGTCATCTTCATGTTTGTTTTGTCTAATATCGAATAACTCTCTCCTTCTATTTTCTATTGATGACACTCCACCAAATTTTTTTAATATCAATTTAACTATACGATCAACTGTCAACTCCCCCTCAGCTTCCTCTGCCTGACTAATGTATGTTAATGCTTTGTCTTTGAGTTTACTAAAAATCAACGATACCAATGTCTCCGGATCCACGTTCAGCTTTTCGTTGATTTTGATGAGGCGTCGCATCTTCTGACGAATCACAATCGCTTCCTCGTGTCCGCTAATTGCTGGAATCTGTTTTATGAGATCCACCTTGTCCTCGTTGTGCCTACTTCCTGAGTCGGGAGGGGTAGGTGATGCCGGTGGCGTCATAGTTTATGGTTTGTAATATAGAGGAAGAGAAAAGTAACGTAAATACAAAAAAAATCAAATTATAATAATGAAACAGGATATCTTAACTCTGTAGAGATTTTACTTTACCATGCCCCAAAACGTTGGGCGCCAATATGTGTGCGGCTGGTTCTTGACCAAAGTAATTAATTGATTAACTAAAATTACCGCCACAACACACGTAGATTTAGCTTTTGGCTAAATCCTTTTAGGGGGTGGGTCTTAAGGGATCTCTAAAGCATTAATAAAATAATATGCGAGGAATCCTTTTAACAATCAATAATAATTTTATTTACAATAACAAAAACAAAAGATTAAATATGTAATCAATTCAATATTTTTACAAACTGATCTTTAAAATGAAGTTAAATCTTAAATTGAAATAATAACAACAATTGGAATTACACAATTAATTTACTATTATTAGAGAATGTAATAATCTATTCGTCTAGTCAAATCACCAATCAATAAGTACTAAATTAAACTTATAAAAAAAATTCAAAAAAAAAAACTAAGTCAAATCAAAAACCAATCGTAAATATCTCAAAAAAAAATCAATTTCCTGCTTTTCAATTTCAAACTAAAATAAAAATCATTACCCAAGACCAAAACAATTTATTCCCTGATCCAACTGGATACTGATGAAAGTAGCTCTTTTATCTTTACTGAATGGGCTGCACCACAATGTTAAATAAACGGCTCCAATCTTTCATAACGTTTCTTACTTTCAATATTTCTCTAAACAGTTCTCTTAACCAATGCTCACAACCACAGTAATGTGTATATACTGGATTCTAGTTGTGGCAAAAATACTCATTACGCAGATGTCTAACTCAAAACAATATTCTTTCAACCATTGCTCACAACCACAGTGACGTGTATATACTGGATTTTCGTTGTGGCAAAGCTAAATCAATCATCAGATATCTACCTTCCTATGATTTCATCTTAATGCAATCTCAAGTTCTTCCTTCATGTGATCAGCCCTCAGTATTATTTTAATGTGTGAACATCCTTACCTGCAATGCTACTTACCATCCAGTATCACAGTTGATCTACGGAAATTTGTCTGTGATTAATTTACCAACTCCGACAAGTGGCCTCCGCCCGTATTTCGGAGAAGTGTACCATCACGGCGGTCTAAAAGTAATGATGATCACGTCCATCCACTGGTGAAGGAGGAGAGAGAGAGCGAGAAAAGCTCGGGACCCCCATTTAAAGATTTTTCTAACCCCAAAATAAAGCATAGTGATTGGTCATTGATTTTTCTTAAACCCTCTTACAGATGTGAACTGAACTACGAATATAAAAGATAGGTGAAGAGATCAGAGCGAAAGTCATGTCAGTGACCTGCTCTAATTCTCCACAAAGGATTTCATCTTGGGGTTTTTTTCCACAAAAACAACAAGTTTACAATTTTCCTAAAATAGTAGGCCTATATATTCATACATTCAAAACCATTTTAATATTTTTACACGGGATTAAATATAATCAATTAAAAATATATTCAATACATATACATTGTTATTAATTTGGATTATGTGCTGAAATTGATTTTACAAGCATTTCATTTCAACACTAACTTGCACTATTTCTTTCTTACAAATACATCAAAATATAATCCATTCTTAAGTATTAAGTACATATTTCAGTACACATGATTATTCTTTATTAATTGAATTAATATTAATTTACTAATTAAATGTAATTAAATCAATACATTAGTGAAAGCAAGATAGTTCATTAAAAATGACGATTAATTGATAGCTATTATTTTCTAATTAATTTATGCTAAATATATTTTTCTATTTCTTAAGATAACTCATGTCATATAAAAAGCTTTAATGTAATAAATTGAATATTGCTGGTTGACATAGATCTGATTTCTGAATAGCGTTTAAAAAGAAAGGTTTTTGAAAAACAAGATAAACTTTAGTAAGGAAAAAAAATGACCCTCAAAACACTACAATGAAATTCATCATCTATTCACTCATTTTTAAATACATTATAAATACAATTGACCTTAACAATAACCTGTGCTGGTCACAATATACAGCAATTAATCAGATCTTAAGTGAAAGTATAACCTAATTTACCTTTTTTCAAAATTTAAAGTTATTAAATATTGATTAAATAACTAAATTTCATGATTCAGTTGATAAGTTACTATCCGCTGACAACTTTTCCTAATAATTTTTTTTTTTTTATTATTTATTAACTTAAAAAAGAGGAAATATATATTGAATGTTTCTCTCCAGCATTCGCTAAAAATAGATAATAAAATAATATTATGTATAAGACATATATAAATACAGTAATAAATTATAATAATAAATAATGAATTATCTATTATGAATGTAGAACGCATTGACGTAACGAGGGGAGGCGTTCGTAGGATTGTAACTGTCTCCTTTGCATCCGAAAATACAGGAAAACAATCGAGGATTTTGGAC
>JAFIDM010000006.1:44233488-44253749 GCA_023159025.1 Thereuonema tuberculata
AGCGTTGTTGTTCAAAGAAACGAGTTTCTCATTATTGAATAGTGGCCGCTTCAGTCCCTCAGAAGCCGGGAAAGTGAACTTGTGACCCCCCAAAGAAAAGTACCCCAGTCTGACCCTCAGGCGGGTTCGTCCCCGTCTTGAAACCCAAGCGCCCGAAAACGGAGAAAGAAGCCGATGGGAGACCACCAAGAATTATGGGACATTTATGAGAAACATGTGTTGCGTTTTGGTTGAGTCCAGATTCGGCAAAACTATTGGCGTTCCCGTGTTTGGTGACCTGGGGTTCGGAAACTTCTCGAGCCGTTAATCTTATGGATTTTGTAATGAGCCATGATGAGAGAAAAGCACCCCAAACAGGAAATTAGTTTTAGCAGTGACTTACTTTACTAATAGGATTTACTCGAAAAACCAAATATGCTATGTTTTGTTTTGGGGTTATGAATTAGTGCTTTTGAAACTGGCTATATTTTGAAGCAAATTGCGTTTTTCAAAGAAGGTATCAGTGGTTCTTGAATTAGGGCTCGCGAGGCTAGTGTTTGAGATCGGGAAAATGATAATTATTTTGAATTTTTTTTTTAATTAGCGACCCATATGGGTGCTCTTGCGTTTGTCCTGTCCGTCCATGTCTATCGTCCACTAATAACTCCCGAACGTAAGGTCGGATCGGCAAACGGACTTCACCATCGTGTTCAGACACTCGACTGTGCCTCAAACTGTTATAGATACGGTCGAATAAAAATACATAATGTATAGTGGGCACTCTAAACTAAATAATGACCGTTGAATAGTGACGCCCCTACTACGTAGTTAATTCAGTTAATTGATTTTCAGTTATTTGAGATGTCATGCTCGCCGTTAGAAATATATTGATATCTTCTCGCTTTTCTGTGTACTCCATTCTTAGAAATTTACTGCTATCAATAAAAAAAAAAAAAAAGTAGAAAAAATATAGCTTTTAATTGGCTAAGTTTTGTGTGAAAGCAAACAATTATTATTACCCCATAAATAAATAAAAAGTGTCCCAATTTTCCTTTCCATTCAATTCTAGCTTAATGCAGTTTTTTTTTGCAGTTTGTGATTTAATGTAGTCATAAGTTTAATGAAGCTAGATTAAAATTCAAGCAAAAAGCAATCTACAACGTATTGTTGAATTACATTTTACCAAAGCTTAGGAATTTGAACTTAAACCAGAAAATATTTATAAAATAGTTTTAAATGAAATATACCAATCATTTTTTTTTTATTTATTGTTATTAAAAATATAAGGCAATTTTGACTACTTGAAACTTTTTATTAATTTTTAGTAATATTTGTATTTTGGTTTTCGAAATTGAAGCTTATATAATTCGTCAAGGGATTGGATGCGACGTACGTTGACTGATTTTCTGTTTGGGTGTTGTTCTTGACTGTATCACTTCCTGATTGTCGTCGTATCTTGTCCTTTATAGATCACTCGCGTCTCATTCTGTGGGGATTTAATATATCTTAATTTTTTTTCCTATCCTAGCACCTTCTTTTTTTTTCCCCATTACTGCATTACCCCCTAAATCTTTTTTTTTTCTTCTTCTTTCTTTTTGTAACTGGGGTGAAAAAAAACATACACACACACACACACAAGAAACGATACGAGCTGACGATGGCTAACGAGGTTAGACAGGAACCGTTGCCCAATGTCAACACCCGCGCCTAGGGTTTGTCAACATCGATTAATTCTCTTCCCAAGTTCAAGGATACCCCGAAAAAGCTGAAAATAAATCCGGCGCGAAAAATAAAATTAATAACATCAGCGGAAACCGTGGGTTCCTAACTTCCACCTAACCCCAAGTCTCAATTTTCCAAAATGTATTTTTCATCTCTAATTAAATTCCCGTCGCTCAGTCCCTTTTCATGTTTTTTTAAACAGATTATTTTGTGCCTAACAAAATGTATTATGTAAATACGTAACCGGATTTACTGTCAAACTATAATTTGAAACTGTTCTGTTCCGTTCTCTGTTCTATTACGACACTAAAATCTATAGGAAGTGATCGGACATAAATTTGTCATTTATTCAAAGATAATCAGTGCTTCTCAAAAGTCGCCCCCGACTCGCAAGGGGAATCATGGCGATGTGTTGGGGTCTGAAATATATTTATATACTGTATATATATTTTAATTCAATTTTTTTTTTACATTGTGTAGGTAATTAAAATATTATTGTGTATTAAGTGGAAAGGACTTCTAAAATGAAACTTTCTTGGCATTGGCTGCTCAAAAAAAAAAAATGAGAAACCCTTAATTAAATCTTGTGTAAATTCAGTAAAATGTCAGTGTTTTGGGATTGGTAAACAAATATTTTTTGTCTTTTACTACGAGGAATGGTTTAATTAAACTAGCTAAAATTGTATCTAAAAACCACACCTGTTTAGGGTAACAGAAAATTAATGTGAAAATTGCTAGATAGAGGGCGCTTTAACTTCAGTATTCTCGAGATTCTCCAAATCATATTTCAATTGCAACTTTTAAATCTTTTTTTTTTTTTTTAATCGAATATAAATCTAAAATTTAAAATTAAAATGACAATAAGACATACAATTAAAATTAAAAATACACACACAATAAACCGGTTTGAAGCCGTGTAAAATGACTTTTCATCCTCCACCTGTATGATTCTAACGTTAACAATTTGACTTATATATAGAAATTAATGTTCCGATTAATTTAATTCCCTGTACATTGAAGGATACACGTAAAAATGTTAAATTAAATTTAAAATTTGGATACTGTTTATTATTAAAAACTTGTAGCAGTATTTAAGCGAATCAACGAATAATTACATAGTTTCATTTCGATAAACTCTTTACTAATGAATGTTTAATTTATCTGAAGAAGATTTAACAAACCGAAGCAATTTTGACTGCTTATATTTACAGAATTTCAAAATCACTGTTTTTTGGAGCAATTATTTTGTGGATTATTACATTTTTAGATATCAGAAAGTTTGTACGTCAATTATATCTTATGTCTTAAACGAGTTTATTTTTTTATTTTTATTTTGAAATTGTTTGAATTTTTCCAAATATTTAATTTCCCTCACAGTCAGTTTTTTAATTACTTGAGAATTCAAAGGAAATTGTTTTCGAAACTTTCAACAAACAACAGGTAACAAAAATCTCTTGTGTTTTGTGTTGAGGTTTTGTCTTGATGCCTTGGAATGCCTTCGTCACTTATCTATGTTGTTTGAATTGCGAAGAGTATTAACGTCGTTGTCGAAATTTAAGTCACACCACAAAAGTTTTCCGATGAGAGGAAGTTTGGCTTTACCTACAGCTCACCTCAAGCCACCGTCGTCAACACCTCTGGACAGATTCGCCATCGAGATTTACGGACTTTGCCCCCACAAATCCCTGCAACACATTCCTCTTTTCTTGAGCACCACCCCTCCGATAGCATCAGAGGAAGTGGGGGTGGAAAACGGGGATAAATAAGTCCTCTCGGTAGGATTTCATAAAGCTTCATTGTACAACGAGAAAAATCCTGTTGGGGACGTGCTTGACAAAACAGATAGAAGATCACACTAAGAATATTAAAGATGGCTGATTCTACCAAAATACCTACTTGCAAGCTTTGCTGTATTTGTTTTCCGTTTTTGTTCTTGGGCTTATTTTCTTAGTACAGTAATAATCTCTCGGATTTCAGTTGAGAAAATACTGGGAAAAGTAAGAGATATATCAATATTAAAAAGCGATACAAATTCACTTTACAAGTGAAGCAATTCCTAAGCTAACTTCTGTCTTCTGTTAATTAAAAAAAGAGCAAGAAAAATAAAAATTAAAAAAAAAAAAATATCCGGTTATTAAAATAAATTGATAAATTTTAGGGTTTATTTATTTATTATTATTATTTTTTTTTTTTTTTTTTGTGGTCAACAATGATGTAAAAATAATTTTACGATTTTGGAGAAACCATTGTTTCTGAATTTTTAGCAAAGGACATTCAATATACAGACAAAACTTTCTCAACCATCAAACAACGAGGAGATAGTAATAGAAATCTACAAATGGAATGAAAAATATTCTTTAAAAGCTGTTTCAGATTTGGAAAGAAAAAAAAAAAAAGATGATGTAATCGGAGTGTATCTTAGTTACTGATTCTTCCGCTAAGGTGGCGCCACAGACGAGCGTTCCTGTACTGACAGTCTTGGGATTTCTTACATTTATGACATTCAAATAAACATGCTAATAAGCTGTCTTACTATAGTTGGCACTCGTCAGCTGGGTTAGTCACTGATAAACATTTGGGTCCCAATACTTATTAGTAAGATTTTTTTTTTTTTTAATTCGGAACTGGGCTTCATTGAATCTATTTCCTCTGTACTGAGACTTGCATACATGCACGTTTAAATTGAGAGGGTTAGTTGATCAGCGGCTTCTAGCGTAGAACACCTGTAATAGAATTCAGCCAGTGTAAAGCTAATAAACATTGTTAAGCATTATACCTTGAATTTTCTGTACTTTATTTAATTTTACGTTTTATTTGATGATTTATATTTTAGTATTTATTAAGATTCAATTTACTCTACTGCCTTTTCGAGCTCAAAACCTTTAAATTATAAACTGCACACCCACTATCGTTAAATAGTAAGCAACAGCATCAGACATCAAAGCACTCATTGTATTTTCCTTTTGCCGAATCCGATCAAATATCTAGAAGGTAACGGATGCAGTAGGTGCTACTATGTGATTCAACTACATTCAAATCCCTTAGAACATCAGTACACAGAGAGGAATTTCCGCTCTAAGAATAAGAAAGACCACGTAAATAAATTCGTAATTATTTTTGTAGAATAAGAAATAAGGTTGCTTTTAGGAAAAACCTGTGCTAAATAATTAGTTTTCCTTATTGTCTCATTCTGTATTCTTTTATTGTTTTAAAACTACCTTGAGTTAGTTTGAACCTGAAGATAGGAGCCGTTTTAAGGGGCACCCGAAACATGTCAATACTTTTTTAATGTTTTAATTTTTTTCATGTTGAAAGAGCGCGTTATTGGTCTTCATTATTTGGAAGATAGGGTTTTTTTTTCCCCCTCTTTTTTATTCTTCTGTTTTTCTTTGGATATAGATCCACTCAAGTTGGATTTCAGTTTCAGAACATAATTAAAATTGATGCAGCTCATTTGAACATCGCTTTGCGTCTCGTATTACATTGGAAGGAAATTCAGGGAATATCAAAAATGAGCTCATTTTGGGTAGGTCTCTTAAATTCAAAGAATCCCTTGACGACTAGAACAGAAGACCATCCTTGTTTCCCTTAGAGACGCACTGATAATAACCCATTATATTACTCTTTGACAGTATTGATGTTCGAGTTAGAAGAGCAAGGTTTAATGATGTCCTGTAATTCAATAAGAATGAAATACTCTCAACACACTGAAATAATAATAATAATAATAATAATAATAATAATAATAATAATATCTGTCGGAGAACAAGAAAATGCTAGAACAAAAAATGTTTTAAGAGGAAATATAAATGTCTCTTCCTAAGATCGTGTAACTCAAAGACTGCACATCTACGAAAATTTTAAAGAAATGTAACATGGCAGATCCTGTACACCTAAATATGGTAAAAGGATAAATATGTTGGTATTAATTTGCATTAATTGCAAAAATTCGGCAATTTTTTTATCTTTGAAACTTGAAATTAAAGGTAAATTGAAAATAATAGGTAAATGTAAATTTTAAGCAAATATTTAAGTTTTACTGAGATTGTCTTCCGCTACGCACTATTTGGAAAGTTGATATACCAACTGCGTTTACTTGTAACTTTTATAAAAACTAATATTCATTCATTCATTTATCAAATCAATTTCCATGAAAATAGAACATTTTCATTTTAAAGCCTTCGAAACCTGTTCTTTTTAACTGATCTTTAAGCGAGCATCAAAACAATGCTATCCAGATAATCTGGGCGAATACAGTAATGTCGGAATGCGAAATTTTGGACGATAAATGCGGAGGTGTTTTAATCGATGAAACGTGGGAAAACGTTACGCAAAACTAGAGAGGGTGGGTAGTAGGTGGAAGTATGGGGAGTAACTCGAACTGCAACGCGTCGCCAGCTGTTTAACCTGTTTCCCTAAAACCCCTATCCCCTCTCCTTGTTTATTATTAATAATGGTGTTCGGTATGATAATGCCCGCGTTGTGGAGCATCTGGGTAAATATAGATTCCTCCACAAATGGCACTTCCGTCCTACATCATTCGCCGCCATTAGAGTCAAAATGTGTCAAACATTTTTTTTTTTTTTTTAAAGAAAATTTGTAATAAGCCCATAATTAAATCTGTAATTACGAAATAACATTGTATAGATTTAATAGTTTTGGTAATTCTTTGTGGCTAAAGTGTTTTCAACAACCAAAATGTTAGGCCTATTAGATTTAGGCCTATTTACATTTCTAACAGGAATGTCATATATAGTGGTTCTATTTATATTTTAAACGTAACACTAATGCCTTATTAGAAAGACAGTAAGGCTTTTAACGTATATTTACAAAAGTAATTTTTCTTATTGAGCTCTGTAATTGTAATTCAGACTTAGCATCAGATTTGGAATACGAATCTCCATGCTTTTATCGTAGGCATAATATATTTTTTGCTGAACTGTTCTGTATCTTACTATTTAAAAGTTATCGTTTTGAATTCTTAGTAATGTTCCATTAAAAGTTTATAGCAGATTTTATTACATAGATCCTGAGCACATTCACATGCACACTAAAATGATAATAACGTGTTGTTAGCTCCTGTTATAAAACCTTAGTTTAATGATACGTAATCGAATAAAGAAATAAAAGTAGTAATTTGTATCATCGTTATTTGAGGCTTTTTATTGTTCTGTAGAATTACAAGAAAATAGAAAGGTTTAATGAGTTAGCAATGACAAATTGTCAAATGATGGGAATTTTGGATAAGAACGGTGCTTTGGGATGGTGGGGGCGTTGATGCTACACACCGACTATAAACCCATTGTAGAAGCCGTACAATCTGGGTTGCACATGTGGCAACAATACGTCATCCGGGTTCCTCTACTCCCTATCCCAGGTGCTGTGAGGGGGTGGGGGAGCCAGGTGCTGGTGATCATCTGTTGCTCCCCAGATGGCTCTGTACAGCAATAACGCCATTTCGCACTGGCGGGGGTAGCATCGCCAGTGACGCACAAATCGATAATCTGGAGGATTTTCGCTTTCGATTCATCTGTCATTCGTCGTTGATTTGGCGCAAGGCATTGTTTGCTGACCCCTGAACTCACCCCCACAGCAAATCTGCAACTCATCCACCAATACACGTCTCCCGTTTATTAAAAAAAAACCAAATGCGAATCCCTGCATATCTCCGATAAAATTTTCTCTTTGCTTTTGAAATATTTGCAATATCCATATCTCTCAAAACCTAGCTGGTTTCGAGAGATTTTTGTACTTCGAAAACATTTCCTTTATTTAAAAAATGTTGTAACCTATATATTGTGTATTTCCTATAGAAATTAATTGTTTGTTTGTATGCATTTTACTAAAGGATAATATAGCAGGAGAAGAAGTTTGATTCAGAACGAAATAATAAAGATAATAGTAATAATTAGTGCTAGCTTTTGAATAATATCCCAATCCTAATAATAAATAGCACAAGGGTATTTTTAAGAGTAGATTAAAACTACAGGTTTCCGAAAAACTGGTTTCCATTCTCAAAGTACGTATACAGAAATAATACAATCTCTAGATTTTCAAAAATTTATTATAATGAATTATTAAGAATTAAGTATTATTTCTATATAGGCCTATTTTGAAAATGAAAAACAGCTTTTCTGAAACATGTTAGTTTTAATTCTACTATTAAAAAATCCTCGTGTTATTTATTACTATGATTGAATTAAGGGTTTCTTTGCATATTTAAAATATTCGACTCGTAAATTCGACAGCAAATATGGACAACAGTTAAATTTACAGTGAAATTGAGGAAAAACTAACAGCAATTTGTTAATTAAGTTGCAATTTTACGTTTAAAAATACAAAAATAACAAAACCTTAAATGTTCTTCAAAAAAAAAACAAAAACAAAAAAACAAACCAACCCAAAACGGTTTTTCTTCTCCTAATGTAATAATGACATCCACTTGCCAACGTCGTTATATTGCAAGTGGATGGTTTCGTATAAAGAAATTATAAGAGAACTTGCAAAAGTTAAAGGTTTGGAAACAGTTTTTATTATAACTGTTAAAGTAATTAAAAGTTATAACTGTAATAATTAAGGAATGTATTTATATTGGAAATTCGTATTAAGGGCTTTAAAAATATTTTAATAAAAGATAAAATGAAGGATACCAAATAACATTTTATTTATTTTCTTTTTGCTTTTCTTTAGGATATTTTTTGTGTTTTCTTAATTATTGGATTTCTTCTATAACACATCATTTGCCTCTTGTTTCATTCTGGGCAAAGCGAATAAAGAAAGGCTAAATTTATCCCTTTCTTTGATATTGTAACGGCGCTGATAAGGTACGAAGGAGTCTCCCCCTACCACCTTCTAAGGCATTTGCCCTGAAGATGAAGATTCTCAAGTAAATCTCCAAAGCAAGCTGTTCTGGTGAAGATCCTTTTAAGATGTCACCTTTTCCTCTTACCTTCTTCGCCCACTCATCCGTCTAACCCCTGACAAACGGGTCGTCGCATCTTCAGCCAAGCAGCTTCCACCTTCATGTTCCGACGCACTTTTTCTTCTTTTTATTTGGAAGCCATTTAAATATTTAAAGGTGCTTTACCGAAGAGCTTCCACAAAGACTTAGCTATGAATGACAAACACGAAGAAAGTATTTACTTTGTTTTTGTTTGTTTTGCAAATGTAATTGAAAGCACTTTTTTTATTTTGTATAATGTTTATTTATTTGTTTATTTGATTTCCAGCGTCTTCATTTTGAAATTACTATCTCTCGTTAAGAATATATTTACTGAAATTGCTCCCTAAATATTAATTGTTATGATACATTAGAGTAATTGTAATGATACATTAGATTACGTTTGTATAGGCCTACATACTGTTTTACTTATTTATAAAGGTTTGTATTGCTAGTTATATATAGTACCTGCTCGGTAAAATAAAACGAATATAAAGTACGAACACTGTAGACAATCACCTGGTTATTTAACCCCCTTTCAGGGAAATGGACAGCTCCGCAGCGATATTGAAGGAAAGTTTTAAAAATTATTATTAAGTAAAATTATTATTTAATTATAGGTAAAAACGCAAATTAACCCTCTTTCGGGGAAAGGGACAGCTCCGCAGTGAATACACGCGATGTTGAAAGGAAAAAGTTTTAAAAACATTATTTTATTACAGGTAAAATAAAATTATTAATTTATTATACGTAAAACGCACAGAAAACGAATTTATTAAGAATAAAATAAAACGAAAAATAAAGTAAAAACACTATAGACAATAAACCGGTACACAGGTCAATCAATTACCCCCTAAATGAGTTTTTCCCGAAGTCGAGACCTAGCTAAATCGCTTTCTCGCGATACCGCGAAAACGGTAGATTCTCCTCATTTCATCGAAATCCTTTGGCCCGTTTTCAAGATAAAATTTACAGAAATTGCTGGCTTTCTAGTATCTGATATGATTTCATAAAGAACCCATAGGAAAGCTACAAAAAGTTCCACATAAACTTTAAAAAATCATCGTAATTTAAATTTTCAAGAATAATTTATTATTGAGAATAGTTAACAGAGGTTAGTTTATTTCAACTTCAATTCTCAACGAAACGAAGCGTATATGCTTTTAGACTTCTCTTACAATCAAGAATATAAAATGAAACGTTGCTAATTTTTTACAATTGTAACGACCACAGTCCTTGCAAAGAGAAGAAATTACGAAAATAAATAAATAAAAATACAGACATTATCATGGTATAAAACGCCTAGACACATAAATTGTCCTTCGTAAATAAATTAATAATACTTAGACCTCCTATAACTTTTTTTTCTGATATATGATTCTATATAAATCTTCATTATATCATTTTTCTCCCCAATGTATCGTTATTTGGAAATTGTTTTTATTCATTGAATTTTATTTTCTTCAATGTCTTGAATTCTCGGAAGATTTGACATCAGACGTCAAAATGGTTTATTTTTTTCCCTTCCCAGTTTTTCCCCCTTCATCTGTACAAAGTATCAGATTTTTAGTATCTGTTTTTAAAAGTCCCATCGTTTTGTCACTTGTAGACTTTTAGTACCGAATGGAGACGGAGCGAAAAGCAGACACATCTTTGGCACCTAATTAATACCTCGATTACACTTGTTTTTGGTGGGAGAAAGGAGCTCTTCCTCAATGGCCGATTCGAGTTTCAAAACCTCTTTCAAGCAAACGGCGATGCATTCGAAAAAACTGATCGTAAACGTTATAGTCTCGTAGGAGTGCTGCCGAGCTGTAATAGTGCACGGAGAGGCGTTTTTTTTTTGTTCCTCTCCTTCCCGGCTTTTCGAACGAACCCTCAAAACCAAAAACGAAACGATGATTTACGATCTGAACTTGTTTAGTATCCTTGTGAGGTTATGCTCACGCCATAACTGTCACGATTGTCTGAATATGTCCTCAAGGCCCGTCTAGATTGATGGCGGAAGGCGCAAGAATCTATACCGTCTTCCCGTTGGGGGTGGGATATGTTTAGAGTAAAAGGATACGAAAATAGACGCGCGAATGCAAACTTCCAAAACACGCAACAATACAGTTCCCTACCACTGTGTGATTGAAAGCTTATTTGGAAATGACGCATAATCCTCCACGTGCCTATTAATTTACGAACCGTATCAGTGTTCAAAGAGGGTTTTTCAATAATGCCGTCACATGGCGTTCGGAATTAGCCGAAGGGGGAAAGGGTAGGAGGGGAGGGGATGGGTAGTCGAAGCTGCTTGACAGGTCATTGATGAAATGTTATGAATGTCGCTTGGAGTTTTCGATCGAGTGTGGTTCTATTTATCACCTCTATTCAACAGGCACCGGTTTTATTCACGTTTTTTTTTTACCTTCCTCGTAAATAACGACGAAATTTACGAGGTCCTGACGGAACTTAATAACGCCGGTAGCATCGGAATTATTATTTGTATTCAAAAAACGACAGTATTAAAAAAAAAAATCTTGTTTTGTCAAAAATAACGAAGTTCTAAAAATAAAAAGAAAAAAAAAAACATTAAGAAGAAAAAAAGAAATTGAATTATGCAATACTCATAAATAAATTCTCCATTGTATTAATGGAAAATAAATGAAAATAAAGTTAATTCCAAGAATTAAAACGTATTTTTACGTTTTACTTACGTCTAACACATTTATTTTGACGATCACGTTTGCGCGAGAATTACGAAATTCTCGAGATCTTGCCATTAGCCTCTTCATTAGGTCTCAAGAAATTTAGTATTTTTAATGTCTGTCACTAGGAAAATGCTACATAATGAATTTATTGTTTGTTTATTGACTGATTTCAATTTATTAAAGCTGTATTAAAATGTAGTAAAAGTCTCATGCATTTCCCCATATTATAATTCATTTAAATGTTTCAATATTTTGTGAGAAGACATGGATAGAGACTATTTTCGCGTAAATTACGTGAAATCACGAAAATACGGGATCGTCAACTTCCATGAGTTTGATAATAGTCTCAAATTACAATACAAGTAGATTTTTTTTTTCAAAAAAATAAAATAAAAAAAAAATATTATAATATTTCAAGCAGGATTTAAGTTCGTAATCTTTAAGAATTTCTTTTTTCTTAGTTATTAATGTTTTTTTTTTACTTTTTATTATTATTATTTTTTTTTTTTTGTAAAACTGAAAGAACGAATAAATTTCGTTGTGGCTTAGTTTTAGGCCTAAACTTTAGGCTACGTTAAGGAATCCGCGTATTTACTTGATCCGCCCGACATTGATTCGATTCAAGCGAAGAGGCTTCGGTTCGGAATACTGATTCTTCACAATCTGCCGTGACAGCAACACTAATTTCAATTACGTTCAACGAATATTAACGACATTTCACGGGGGCCTGCCACCACGGCGTCGAGTCGAGTTATGGCGGCGAAGCCGATGCGATTGCCAGTGAGTGAATATATCTCGAAAGACGAATCCTCAGGAAGTAATGGGCCCAAAATTGTAATTAACACTCGGCACTAATAATAATTCACTCCGTTTTAGTGGGGGGAGTCTAATTCTCTGTCTCTCATTTTTAAAATGTGAGTCTTTTTGCTAATTAACAAAAGTTTATTAAGAACTTGAATGCATACTCAAGTGAGATTTAACATCAAAATTTATTTTCAAAGTAAAAATACCATTACTTCTTTATTAATAATACAAACAAACTTAAATATAACATGAAATTTAGAGCAAAAAAAAAACCTTCATTGATTTTTTTTCTGTGTGTTTATTTGGATACATATAACACTTGTAAACGTCTAAACACGATAAGGCCACTAAATCACCACTAAAATCTTTTTAGTGTCTATCTTTTAAGCAATTTACTAATATAGTTAATCTTTATTCTCAACATTTTATTTTAACAGCATATTTTACTCATTGTATTGATCCCGAATCCCACTGTAGTCCCTCTAGTGGCAATCATATGAATTATTATTAGTCCCTCTAGTGGCAATCATATGAATTACTATTAGTCCCTCTAGTGGCAATCATATGAATTACTATTAGGTGTTTTATGCAAGTACATATCATTTTTATGTACTTATTGTAATTTAAGACGAATCAACATTACAATTTACTTTTTGTATTATAATGGCTTATAAAAAAACTAAATGTTATAAAAATTAATGGTACTAAAAATTAACACCACATCATTTTTAATTTTGCTTGTCCATAATATCAAGTTAGCATTGCATATTCAATGTCATCTTCAAACACTGGAACCGAATAACAATGCAGTTACTTAAAATAATCGAACATTTTTAAAATTTAGTTCAAGTTTAATTTGCGATCACCTAGATTTAAAACCGGCGGGATTGGTTATGAGATCTTCCTCCAGTCAAAGCGCATTTAATTCACTGCCAATTGGTAACACGGAAGTTGTCCAGATTTCATCTGTCATTGTTCATTATTGCCTCAGTGTATTCTATTATGACGTGGAAATGCTATTAAGTGAATTGATTTTTCATTACTTTAGCAGCTGTATTAATTGTTGGGGTCTGTGCGTGCCAAACGACTTTAAACCATACATTAATAGTGTCATCTTTACTACCACTTGTATTAATAGTGTTGATGCTATTTTTTTTTTGTAGCGATTTCTTGAAATGGTGTTGTCTTTGTATGTATAAAAGGTAATTCGCTATTTATGCATTTTTTTCCCTGTTTGGGACCATTCATCGATAGGAAATATATGTCTTCTATAATTCTTGGTTGCGTTTTGTGAGTATATATGAGGGGTTTTAAGCCATACTAGCTTAACCCTCAAAGAGCAAGTTATTGCGGAAATGGTTTGAAAGGTTTGGTGGTCGTGTCCAAAAACACAATTTTTTTTAATTTTCTAATTTATTTTTTTTATTGATGATTTTCTTTACTACATAAATTACAGCAGCAAAGTATATATTGCTCTTTTGTACATGACCACCAACGTTTCAAACTATTTCCCAAATAATTTCCTGTTTATATTATATTATATTATGCTGATTTCTGAGAATTATTAGAATGCTTACTTCAGTTCTTCAATGCAGATAATTTCGTTGTTTTGTAACCTAGTTTCATACATGCAAATTAGTAATTACTACTTACTAATCAGTATTTTCGAAGTGTTATTAGAATAAATATAAACTTAGATTTCGTGTTTTTGTTATTTTTAGCAGTATTTAGAAATATATGTATTTCCATTCCACTAATTACGATGACAACTTAATCCAAGGCTCTCAGAATCCAATTGTTGAAGCAATTTTTTTGGGGGGAGGGGGGACTGTCTTATCGAAACTCGGAAAGGATGATGATTATTAAGATAAGTACATTGCAGCCTAGGAATTCACATAACACATAAATTCGCATCATAAATACAGTTTGCCAAAATATGTAATGCCAACGTAAATGTTTAAACTTGAAGTTCCTTTCCAGTCGAGTTTTGACGCTCCAATTCAACATTACCAAAAATTAATGGAGCATTAAAAGCTCAGTTCTTACAAACATTTCTCTTCAACTTTTCATAGTCCCTCAAAACACACGACACGTAGGCTAATTGAAAGGCTACAATATTAATTCGTTGTTTTATTTTACCTTCAAAATCTTGGAATGGAAACTTAAGAAACATAGTATGCCTAATCGGGGAATAAACTGTTCGTAATATTCAAGCATTGTAATTATTGTAATATTGTATTTGCAAGTACAATACTTATTTTTAGGAGACTGTTCCGTCTCCAAAAAATTTTTGAATTCAGTTTTGGTTTCTTTACCGGACAAACTGGAACTTTGAAACGTCGCATTGTTTCAATTTTAATTGTTAATACATGTGTAAAAAGGTGCATTCTCTATGTTTAAATACTTGCTTTTGTCTGTAACGTTGCTTGGCTCGCTAGCCAATAATAACAATAGAATAACCAAAATATATTTGTAAAAGATTTTTAAATTGGGGCATTCTCCTAGATAGTAAACAAAATAACAGTGTAATGAAATAGCAGTGTATTATTATTCCGTTGTGTGTGTTTTGTTGTTTTTTTGATCAGATTTGCTTCTGCCACTTTGCTGATCTCATGGTCATCCCACCGTGAGGTCATTTCTCTCCCTTCAATATTGTAACGGCGATGAACTCGAACAGATTGTTTATACAGCTGACCCATACTGTACTCCACCTCCTCAGTGGTGGCCATAAGGCTGCTATACTCACTCTACTAATAGGTTTTTCGGTGATTTCCAACAGTCTGAAATGGGAAAAGCGCAAGCCAACACAAACTGAACGTTGTTCCGGTTGGGTAAATTGCAATTCCCAGGATTTCTGACCGAATATCCTCGTTCAGTCTTTCAGTTTTCGGTCGCTTTCTTATGATTTTTTAGCTCGTTTTTCAGAGATTTGTGGAAGCGCTATTAATATCGCCAATATCTGCCCGCCCTCGGTGAACCCTTACTAAAATTAAACTAACGCGCTTTCGGATATATATTATATTGAGAATTGGTTATGTTACATTGAAGTACACACATTTTTAGTGAATGGTCAATTTTTTTTTTAAATTTGAGGGGCCTCTCAGATAGTGTTGTTGTACGTATTGTGGTTTTATGGTGGCGGGAAGAAGTTATCTATCGGTTTTGCTTTTCATTATAAGTTGTGAGCTTGTTTTTTTCTCTTTTTTTTCTCGTTAGATGCATAAAAAACAAAAAACAAAAATTAGCATCAAGAATTAGTATAGATCACTTGAGCAACTGACACCGAATGTTGATCATAAAATTCATTTTATTTTTTTTAGTAATTCATTTATTTGTTTCCAAGACAGTGATATTATTTTTTTATTATTATTATTATTTGTTTGCCTATAGTACAGATCCAAATTATTAAAATCAGTAGCCGTCTTCCTTTCAGTAACCTAAATCTACCATAAAAGTTTCAGCTTCCTAATAAAAATAGTGTTGAAATTACTTTGGTTGTAGATAGATAGACAGGCACTTTTTTTTTGTTCTAATCTTTTTATCAGCGTATAAAGGCTTTTTTAAACCTTACATATTAATTGGTAGTAAACCTTATTATAAAGTTTTAATAAAACATTTTCTATTTTGATATACGAAATGCAATACTTGTCATTTATTGCATTATTCCCTTTTTATAGAATTCAATAACACTCTGAAGATAACGGGAATAAACTTCTAATATAAAATTAATATCCAAATGAAAAAGAGGGTAGTCAAGGAAAAAAAAACACCCATAAAACCTTTACTCCTACCCATTAGAATTGTAAATAAAAAGTTGTAGGCAGATACCTTTGTGATGGCATCTGCTTTTTAATCAGTTGCAAAACTAGACCCCCGTCTTTTGTAAAGCAGGTGTAGACCCAAAGACGAGCGTGAGATTTTTGCTGCTAGTAAACAAGCCCCCGCTTCGAATAAGGGAAGGGGTAAGAGTATTGGATGACAGCACTAACACACCTCTCCGGACCCACCATCCGTCTTGTTTGTTGTTGTTGTTTTGCATCCCTTCTTCTTGTTTACCTGTTTTCCCCCCACCTTCCCTTAACCCCTTCGTCCCTGCATATGCTACCCATTCCCCTCTAAAGATAAGTCACGCATCCCTGCGCCCGTCTCCTGTTCAAAGGTGATGTCCGCAGATAAAAGCACTGGATGACGAATACCAGGTAACGAAGAACGCTTCATTTAGCCTCCTGTAAGCGCTCAGGGGAACACAGTGGACACAGACATCACCTCAGATGGAAAACATCAGCAGCCTTTTAAAAATAACCAGATTATTTGGTTAGATAACAATTTAAAAATGAACAAATTAATACTAAAGATTTGCAGTTTAGCAATTTCAGTCTTATTTCTTCAGTTTTTTTCACTGAAATTTACCAATAGTTTATATATATTATATACTTCTATTAACAAGCATTTGATAAGATCGACAAATATTCGTTCTAAATGTCATCGTGGAAATTACTTTTTTTCGCATTAATTGCTTGAAATTACACTTTGTTCCAGGTTAAAAAACATAGGAATATTAGAATTGCTAAAGATGCCTATTAGAAAAATTGTCATTGACGCAATATTAGAATTTGTAATGTCCTTATATTGAATACCTACATTATTTTCCATTTTTTTTTATTCAAATATTTTTTTCTAAACGATGGAAGTGGGTATCAGTTATTTATGTCATTTTTACTTATTTGGTTTTCTTGGTCTTTCTTGATTCATCACATTATTCTTTATCAATACAAAGTTGTATCATGATGTTAAAGGTAGCAAAAGATTTCTGCGCATGTGCAAATGATTTGCTAATTTAAAAAATTAAAAAGTCCAAACAATTACATTTGAATGAAAATAACGTGTACGTCGGGACGTATATAATTAAAACTTTATAGTTTAAGCACATAGGCAATTATATTTAAAAGGTTAAAAGGACGTGACTGGTTTCAGTTGCCTTTTTAACGGTTATCATCAGACGTGATGATGATAATTGCTGAAAAAGTAATTGAAACTATAGTCACATCCATTTAACCTATTAAATGTAATTATTTGTGTGTTTAAACTAAGAAGTTTAAATTACATTTGAATTAGATAAATCGTAACGCATAGTAGTACGAAATATTTAGACAGAGTCAGCGATATACAAGTGTCGTGATAATTAAAAATGTAAATGATCAAGGTACTGATCGGATTGGGAACTACTTTGTTACGTGAAGTCAGACACCACGTGATTGGATGTGCTATGGTCTCCATCACTTCAATGCCGAACAGATGAAACGTGTAAGAGATTCGATCGAAGTTGTGGATGCTGATTAAGTAAATGTATAAAAAAAAATGACTAACTTTAGAATGATATGCAGATCAAGGAACATTACGCTGAAGTTCAAATTGCCTGATTCAAAATGAATTCGTTAAAAAAAGATAATGTTTTGGAATTTGAGGTTTCTAAATTTTCTTTACATTCCGAAATGTACATGGTATACTACAGTTAGCAGCTGGTATCCCATATTTAATTGAACATTTCTTTGATGATGTTAGTCAAGGCCTTTTTGTTTCTTAAATGAATGCTTAGCTCCTTTCAAAATCAGCTTCTTTTGAAAGGGACTTTTTGTTTATGGGAGTCTTTTGCTTGAATCTACGATACGTTCCCAGCATCAGGAGCAATTGTTTTAGCGGCACCCATTCCTTTTCTTCCGTCCTGTTTGCAACCCCTACAAAGATGCAGTAAACAAGCAAAAGAGGGGGGGACGGGACATTCATTGCAATCAAGTCCGGTCCCCAACTCTGTCATTCCGGAAAAAAAAAAAAACCTTATCTTTGTCTTAATACTGGCCTTTTTCTTTGAACCGGTTTGGTGGCAGAGGGGAGCTGGGGCTACTACGGAAATGGGGGTCTGTATCCATTGGCAAGGAGAAAAGCAGTAGCGACAATTATTCTGTCTTGGGATCTTGCGCCATACCTGTTTGCGGGTTCCTCGTTTTGCATCTGTGCGTTATTGTCTTGCAGGAAGGCATTAAACAAAAGGTTTCTTAGCAATTAATGATGATTCGAAGGTGGTTCTCCCCTCTCCAACAACTGGTCCAGAGCCTAGTGTTTTAAAGCTTAATTAAAACTAAAACTAAGGCGACGGGAACGCATTCAGCACCCAGCAGTTCTTGTTCCTGATTGGTGAAGTAGGGGTCCACGGTCTTCACAATAGGGAGGGTACAGCTTGTCCACCGCCTTTGGGGATCAGTTCACGCCGAATTCGAGTATGTTTATGTCGCTCAGTACTGAGGCTCTGTCTGTATCGAAATCTGCTAAGTTTGTCGTGTTATCCAAAGAATGCAACCTCCATATCAGCAGTGGAATACTTAAAACTTAACAATGCAGTGGGATACGAAAATTGCATTGTGCTTTCTGTGTTTACTTATAGTTGGTAAGATGTGCTGAAAGTGTAATGGTGATTATGTAAATTCCTATAGTTTTGATGTGATTTTGAGACAAGTCTCCATTCTGTTTACTTGCAGCCAATGACACTGAGACATCGCCTATTTGTGACGTAAAACCTTCATTTCAAGCCCCTTATGTCATTCCGTATTGGGAAGATAAAGTTACCGTTCATGGATGCAGCAGCCGAAGCTTAGCTCACCGGTCACAGGTAAGAATCAAATCTTTCTTTTCAGTCTTAACATTAAATACCTTAAGTTTGTTCGTCTTGTCTATTACTTTATTCAAGTTAGGTTACCAAAAAACAATGACAGTTTCGTAAACTTGGCATAAAATTTAAAAAATAATTTCAAATCGATGTAGTTAATTGATACGTTGTTGACATTTCTTTCTTATGTAACCGTAAGCCATGTTTTATAGATAGTAAATATAAACGTAAGAAATATGTTACCATTTAATCTTCAGCGGTCGTGTCCGCTGTCGAATATCAGCGCGCCAAGCGGCAGCTTCGTATACTACAACACAAACAACTGTTAAATTGATGTTTCCTTCGCAAGAATTTATTCGAAAGCCTTAAAAATTTCGAACTTTTTTAAGTTATTGCTAAATTTTTATTAATATTATTTAATAATTAGGGGATTTTGTCCTAAAAATAAGCTGCTGATTCAGTGACTTTTCAAATCAACGATGACAGGCCTACGAAAGAAAGTTAAAATAAATTCGGATTCCTTCAACTGGTTAAACTATGTTTTATAATAACAATCTTTAATCACACTATTTCTCCTCTTTTAAATTAAAAATTGAAGGAAGTGATACTGTTTACTGATAATAGTTGTCATGACATTCTTTAAATCCTACTTAGTACCACTGTTATCAATATTTAGGCCTTATTCCTGGAGATTATTCGCGAAACAATTAATTCATCGACTCGACATTTCCTTTACGTCCGTTTCGTTCATTAGGAAAGTTTTCTGAACTTTGGTTTCGGAAATAATTATTTTTAAGATAAAGGCGTTGCTGCCGATGCATTTATCCCTTCCCTTCGCTGATTTGTTTCATTACCTCCTTTGGCGTTCCTTACGATTGCTTCCGCATAAATTGCAGGTTTCCGATTTTCACCTTTTCCGCCGTTGATAACATCAAACGTGTTTGTGGTTCATTTGTTTTCATTGTCGTTTTCACAGGACTTTCGGCTAAAGAATAAAACTGTATCGGTTTTCGAAAATCATCATTTGTTTCCGGGATTATTCGGCCAGAAATCCGATTTCCATTAAGTGCGTCATTTAGCTTGAAGAATTGCGCCAATTCTTATTAAGGTGTTTTTATCGAATAACTGCGAAGATGACAATTAAGCATCATTATCGGTCGCGGTAATTGAAAGAGAAAGTTTTATCTTAATAAAGCTCCAATAAACGAAAACCATTGTAATATAGGTAACAATGAAATATTGATTCATTATAAATTATAACATAAATCAAGTAAAATTAATAAAGTTAAAAGAGCATTAAAACATCATAAATGTAAAGAAAACTTCAAATATGGAAAAGCTGTAAATCTACTTATACAGTAACGACATTTATTTTTATTTTATAAATATTGTTTTCTTTTTAAGCAAGAAGAGTTTTTATTTATTTATTTATTTATTTATTTATTTATTTATTTATTTATTT
>JAFIDM010000006.1:44270903-44294116 GCA_023159025.1 Thereuonema tuberculata
CAGTGATTGCAAAAGAAACATTTCTGTTGTTACATTCCATTATTATAATTGAACACAATGTAATCCACTAAGGTTAGGGTCGGCAGTATTTTTCTTTTTGTCATCCCTTTTTGTATCCCCCTCCCCTTCCTCGTTATCAGCCTGAGAATTCTAATTATAATGAAGTCGGGATTTTCTTCTCGCGGGGATGACAGGCCAAGACAAGCCATCACGCTGGGCTAATACCTAATTAGATGCCTGATTTGCGTATGTGCCTCCACGTGTTTTGCATGTTTTTATTGTAGCTTATTTCACAAATTTTGCTTTTTTGTATATCTAATAAGTGGCTGTTTTGTTGTCTCCACACGGTAAATATTAATTATTTTTTAATACTTATTATTTAAACGTAATGGCACACTGATTAAAAAAACAAAAACCAAAAACGATATTCAGGTAAATAAAATGACTGAATTTAAATCTTTAATCACAAAAAAATTGTGATTTATCCCGAAATCTTCGAAAACTCTTGAGTTTAAAGTCTAAAAAGATCTCCGAAGATTAACAAAACAAAATCGTATGATCACGATCAGATAATCAACAACAAAAATTGCGTTCAGCGCCATCTATCGTTAAACGAACACAACAAACAAGCACTTCCTTAAAATACGACTGAATATTTTGTAAGTAGTTCGTAATGCTGATTTTTTTGTAATGTTTCTGCCAACAAAAAATCAACCAATAAAATTATTTTAGAAAATTGATTTTAACCTCTTTAATTTCCACACACCATGAAAAAATATCAGACTTCGACATTACCTATATTGGAATCTAGTAAAAATATTTAGAACATATCTTTAATCCGCTATTTTCTAATAAAGATTTTTTTTTTCTTTCTTAGAACCTGAAAGTAGATATTTGTACATTAGTTTCTCTCGAACAAATCTCTCTAATTCAGTGTAAGAGGCGTCAAAGAGAATAATGTTGCTACTGTAGTTGAAGTGAAAGAAAAAAAATCCGTTTTCTTGTTCGATCGAATTTTTCCACTTCGATTCCTTCAATTAGTCGAGTAGCGGCAGTTTCCCCCCCTTTTTTTTTCCTCCTTCCCTTCTGCTTCCTCTTAATCTGCCCCACCCCCATTTAGAAATTTTTTGGTCCAGAGAAGTTAATTCTAAAATCGTTTTTTTTTTTTCTTCATCGTGACCCTAGTGACTCCTAGTGGGAGAATTGTGTATTACTTTCTTCCTCGTTTTTGTATCCACTCTATAGTAATTATTTATTTTTTTGCTGTAAGAAAAAAAAATCCTTTTATTTCTAAAAAAAAAAAAAAAAAATTTTTATGGTTTTTTTAATTTTTTTTTTTTTTCTTTTTTTTTTTGTGTGGGAATTTAGTGATTCTTCGGGGGCGGGGGGGGGGGGGAATCAAAATTTACTTGATTTTAATTTAAACAGCAATTTTTTTTTGGTACAAATTTGTTATCCTATTTGTTATCCTATTCGCACCACTAATTACAGCAAAATAAAACTAATGTTTTTTTGTTTTTTGTTTTGTTTTTTTTCAGTACAGTACAACATTAAAATTTTTTAATGTTTTACCCCCTAAACTAAGTTCCCCGGTCACGAATAAAATTTAAGGAAGAATTTTCAAATTAAATTATCTCCAAGTATGTTTCTTCCAGCCACTATCCTGCAAAATATGAAAACAAAATTAAAATGATTTTATTTACATGTATCAAGATTTACATCTTTGTAAGGAAAAACTTGTAATTCTTCATAATAAGTTTGTTGGGGGGCGGGGGGGGGGTATTCTTTTATTTTCTCCTATTAATTTATATTTTTTTTTCCTGTTATTTCGCTCTAAAAAAAATGGGTCAAATAAAACTCAGAAACGGTGAAAACTTTGAAATATGTACTGTCACCGATTCGTAAGGTTCCTTAATTCGTTTTTTTTTTTTACAAAGATATGAAATGATGATTATTAACTAAAATGGAAATAAAAATACGTGTAACTTTCAGTGAACGTACGATTTGTAGGAATTATTATTACTCTTTGTTTGTCGAACTATAAAAATTCCGGCGTTTAAGTTTATTTCTTGATTAGCTTCTCCCCACCGCCATCTGTTTTAATGACTGGGTCAGTAACGAGGTCTCTACCGCATTCCGCAAGCCATAGTGGTTTTGTTTGTTGACCGCCACCCGCGCGAAAGCGGTGCTCAAAGGCTTGTAAATTGATTTGCATGTGTGATCGCTTGCTATTTACACCTACACATCTTTGATGGCAAAAGGGATGGCATTAATTATCGCAGCACAAAGATAACACAGCAATTTGCAGCTGGCAGTGTTAAAGAGCTCTTTATGGGGGTGTGAAGCTGCGTGTGCTCTCTCTCTCTCGCCACAAGGTGTCTTTATCATTACCAAATACATACAAAAAAAAAAAAAAAAATTCACCCAACCATGCACACATCCTTTCGCATCTGAAAGCAGAGAGTAAAGTTAGCAACCTAGGATTCGAGTTGAAAAATATCTTAGTTTATTTTTTTAACAAGTTATTTCTGTTGTGCACGTTGTGAACTTTCCTGTATAACATTCGAAAGATGCTTTGGTTCACGATATCAACGGGAACAAAACAAATTTGAGATCCTTGTAAGTCTGATAATTTACCCATCGCCATCTTGGTTTATAGTTTGTTGTATAAATAGGAAAGATTCGTCAATTACGTTTTTTTCTTTCAGTGAACCAAAAGCAGCTTTTCCAAAATACAGCGAATTCCTGCATTACCTTTTCTTTATAACATAAATCTACTGGGAAGTAACTTTCTTTTTTGAAGAAATAGTTCGAGATTTGCCACCGGTTATTATCCAGGATTGCTCATATAAATCGCCGAACGTCCAACTGTGTAATTTCTCCTTCGACTTCCTTTTTTAACACGTAAATCAGCAATGGTGGAGAAACGGAGGAGAGAAAAAAGTGTTCCGCTCAATTTCGTCTGCTTTTCCGATCGTCTTGATTTAAAAGCGCTCTAAATCACCAACGCTTTCGTCGCGCGGTAACAACGTGACCAGTAATGACGTCACGTGATCAAAAGTTGAAACGCATTTATTCTGTGCTTTTCTTTCTGTAATACGGTTAAGGTAAGGGAGGAAAATATATTAAATTAAACTAAATTAATAAATAAAGCTGATTGCCGAAACAATATTTAAATATTACATTAAAATTATTATTAATCTTTTAAAAGAGTAAAACAAATTCAGAATATTGTTCATTCTTACGTATACGTTTCAGGGACCCAGTATTATTGTTGCATCTTCTTATTAGTAATAACCTGTTCTTCATTTGTTATCACTAATGTTCCTATGTTTTCCATTGAGGCATTGAAAGTAAATAAATAAATAAATAAAATAAAAAAAAATTACAAATCATTATTTAGCGGAAGACAATGAAAAATCGCTTCCAAACTTCAATACAGTGAAAAGTCAGGCTTTGTGTTTAATATCGTAAGCTTCTTTGTGCCTGATTTCGCAAACATTTTAATTTCAGGTTTTTTTTTAATCTTTTCTTTCCCGCCACTACCAAATCTTTTTTATGCCTCACAAGTTTTCAGTGCTTTGTTAAACTATTAACGTTTGTATGTATATTTTGTATTTCCATTCTACAATATTAATTTTATAGAGATATTAATTCAAGTATACACAAAAAGAAAAATAGTAGATCGTAGAAGTTAATAAAGTACCGGTAAATAGGAAAAAATTTATAAGTTTCGTATACAAATTCAATTTGTTAAACACATTTCCTTATTTTCTTAAGTTTTCTAAATTTAACAAGTATTATTATTATTATTATTATTATTATTATTACACTTTCGTAATGGAAATTGCATTTCATATAAAAATAAAATAAAATACCTATTAAAAGTAAATAACAAAGTCATTAAAATAAAAATATTTAAGTTATTTCTAAGTATTTCTGGTATTTATTTACTATGAATTTAAATTGCTTTTGAAAACAACAACAATAACAGTGAAACGGCTTAGGTTTTTAAATACAGCGTTTTCCCCAATGCTTAAAATTATGATCTTTCTTAGAACTTACAATAACTTTTGATTACAAGTGCTTTAATGTAATTAGTGACGTTAATTTGGTTGCAGTGGGGGTGTGTGTTATTATAATTCGTTCAGGAGAGGGTTCTCCAACACATCCTCCTTCGTCCAAGAAAAGATCATCTTCATTAAAATTCGATTCCCAAAATTATCTAACTCTTCTGTGCCAGGATCCATTAAATTTATCGAATATAATAGGGTTATTACAAAACCCTTAACCCCTCTCCTTAAATGAGATTTAATGAACCTAGATTAAAGGAGGAGATTTGTTGTAATTGGCCGAGAAAATACGTACCTTAATAACGAAATGTAATAGCATTACAGAATTAAAATATTAGAAGAATTTCAGTAATTGTCGTTAATAATCTCAAAAGGCTTTAGTGAAGGATTACGGGTCAGATCTCTCTGTATGCATTTACTCCGTATAAAGAAATTGATAATTAACCCTCTTTCCATTGGGTTATTTACGATGGCTAATTTTTTTGTTTATTTGCTGGAAAAAGGGATCTTCTACAGCAGTGGTTCCCAAACTTGCATTGGTTCCGGCATCGTGCGCCACCGTCCTTTTGAAGTTGTAAAGAAAAAGAAAACTCACGTCCTCATCCATCACATTAAAAGCTGCCTTGAGCAGACCTTTATCTTTTAATTTTTAGTAGTGAACTTTTAGTATTTAATTAACTAAGAGAAAAATAAAAAGAGCAAATGGGCAGCCATGACAATGAAGCAAGAATTTACATGATAGGGGATTCCTATGGGTTGCTGCCAATTATGAACTATGATTGAACAATTTCAAAGATGTTATCTGTAAATATCTAGACATTATTGAAAGTTATACCACTTGAAAAAGCCTCCTCTCGGAGTGGAAACTAGTTGTAATTTTATTTTGTAAATTAAAATTTTTTAAATTTAACCAGATGCATAGGCTTTGTGATTGAATTTAGTTATATCAATAAAAACTTGAGGCTTAGTAGATCTACGTGTAGTAGATGACAATGCAATCCCTAGAGGTCATTTATATAGCGCTAGTTACTGTAGTAAGATACTATAAATCGTTCCCTACTTTTTGACATCGGTTGTAACCTCAAGTTATCATAGTCCATTGCTTCATTGCAGGCAGATAAAAAGATTTTTTTTGAAACTAATTGTAAATAATAATAAAAAAAAAAATTCTAATCTTGATGTGAAAAATGAAAATTTTTTAGCTTTGTTTGATATATTACTTTTCTTCTATTATTCTGACGCCTCCAATTTGATAGCCTCTATTCTACAAGTGACTTCTACCAAGCAAAAGTCGACTGTAGCAAAAGTTTATATTAAGACTCTTAACTGTAATTTAGACATTGTGCCTTGACCACGGTCCTTCTGTCGCTGTGCCGCGATGTCCACGACATGAATAGCGGAGGGGTCGTGACCACTTGGCACCAGAACTCCATTATGCCTTCAGTGCGGGTGGTCGGACCGCTTGACCCCAACCGGTCAGTGAAGGGTTGAAATCCCATTAAGTGGACAGGGTTGGCGAAACGGATGATTGATTTCCCGCAGGAGGGGAGAGGGGGTAGGTCGTATTTACCCTCTCCTGAAGTCAATCCTCTCCTTATGGCGGTCAGTTGGTCAGCATCTGGCCGGAGAGCCTGTGTCCACTCCATTCATTAACCCCGGCAACCCCTACCCAGATGGTGAATACCACCCTTGACCCCATCGAGGGCCAGATAGCCCTCTATCCATGTGGGTTTCTTCTTTCTTCAAGGGGTAGCAATGTTGTAGGTGGGGGAGGCATTGTAAGATTCAGAAACAGAAAGCAAAAACACACCTGATTTACTTTGCCTAATAACGTCATCTAGTGCATCTGGTATTTTTATTCAGATAACGTAACAATTCATCCAGAAATTTAAAAATAAACAAACTATTATAAATTCTGATACAGAATTGGAAATCTACTCTTAAGTGAAAAGATTTGTTCTAGAAATCTGGAAAACCTAAAGAATGCTAAATTCAAAGTGTTTAAATTTTTACTACAATTCACTTCTATACATCGTAAATAAAAAGACATACAGTGAATTCTTCCTTCCTTTTTATTTCGTCAGATAAAAGAATTAAGGCTTATTCCGTGATTAAACATGTACGGGCCAACAACTTTTTAAAAAATATTTTGTTTTCTGAATAAAGTTTATAGAAAAAAATTGAAATGTATAGAGAATAGATTCTTAAGAATTGTAAATAGGGACATCGTCTGCCTATAGCACGCCGTAAATAAAGCGTACTTTGATGCGTTTATCAAGAGTTTGTGGTGCGCGGAGGGGTCATTCCAACAATGTTAGTTGCTGCTATCGTTTAAGTGAATTTTCGATTTGAATAGAGCGTATGTAAACTTTGTATATATAAAGTTTTTTTTTCGCTTTTTTTTTTTTTAGTGATCTTAAAATCTACTCTTAAAAATCAGATTCATGATGGATTTATTAATATAATAACTGAATGTTGTGCATTTCAGTTATTTATGGGCGCTTGTGTGAGTTAACCAAAATAAAATCTCGAACTATGTCCCGCAAAACACAAGTTTTCCCCCAAAATTGCCTGTTTTTCAGTTACGAGGTGGAGTTCGGTGTAGTTGTGAATTTGTTTTGGTAGCTATCGACTCTGAAACATGTTTCAACATAAAAAAAAAAGAAGGAAATAACGTAAATAAACGTGGCAATCATAGCCCTCCTCTTTCCTTCACTCTTGCCTTTCCTCCTTTATATTAAAAAGCTTTTCTATCTTATAAATAAGAAAATGTTTTTTTTGGTTTTTTTTTGTTTTTTTTTTTTGTGATTTCGAATTTTATATAGAAAAGATTATTTGTTAAAAGGTTTTATGTGTGTGAAAATATAACTAATATGAGTAATGAATAATAAAAACGACACACATACTTTAGGAAAAGAATAACGTATTAAAACTTTATAAAAATATGTAAATTATACATTACAAAACAGAACAGTTTTACTTGGAGTTCACTTATCGAACGCCAGGTGGCGGGACGACTCGAATAACTTCCGACGATAGAATCCCAATTGGCTGTCTCCTGACCTTACCAAAATTAGTTTATGTATATAAACCCTTTTCCCTGTCTCTTGTAACTTAGCTGATGAAGCCCTCTGCCGGACGAAATTGTCCTGTTTTGCTTAAATTTCTTGTTGTCATTTACAGACGTCCTTGCCGTTAAATTATGTTAATGTTTACCATACACATACACACACACACAAAAAAAAAAAAAAAAAATCAATGTTTAAATGAGTTGTAACAGATATTCAAGGAATCCTGACTTTCCTGTTTTTTTGTTCAATATTACTTTTTCCTTTTCAGGCTTTTAGCTCAGTTCACCTGATAATCAAAATGAAGGAGAGACATTTATCTTTCGTTCTATTTTTTTTTTTTTTCTAATGTTTTCTTCGCAAACGAATGGGGAAAAAGCAGTGGAGCTGAGAGTAGCAGCAATAGGTGTTATTTTAAGATCAATAGTAATTTACAATCGCAAACATGTTTTGGGGGGAGGGGGTTGTTGGTAAAAGACGTGGGTGTGAAGTTCCAGGAAGTCCACGAATGGTGCGAGGAGAGTCATCGGCGTCATCCATCGCCTCCGTGGGAGGTTGATGAGTAGGAGGGGTCCAATAAAGATTGAAGAGGGACAGGTGATCTTTTTGGCAGCGAGCACATTAGGGTACTCCAGTCGGAACAGAGCACGATTATTATTGGCCTCTTTTGCCAGAGGCACCGCCAGGGGGACTTTGTGGCAATAGCCTACTACACACCACACTACAGAACTGTTGGTCTTCACGTAGGAAGGCAAAGCTACACATACACACAAAATAAATTAGATTGGAATTTTTATTCTGGGAATGAAGTTACATCTGTTGAAAAAAATACATAATTCATATTCTTTATTTAGTTTTGAATAAATTAGCACACTAAAAACTAAAATCCGAATTTCGGAAAAACGGAAGTCCGGATAATCGGGAATATATTATATTAAACATGTACATTAAAAAATTACAGTGATTATGACACAATAAACAAAAAAAAACAAACTATAATACGGCAACGCACTTTAAATTCAGTACAGGACTTTTTGAACCCCTTTCAATATTGATACACTGATATACTGAATAATATTATTAATAAGAGTTATAGTTACATAATCGCTTGTGTGCGATATTAAATATTGATTATAGCGCTGGAAAATATTTTTTTGAATTTTTAAAATATGCTAAAAATCGTTTCGGATAAACGAGTTTTTAGTATATAAAACGTAAGCGTCTGTGAACAAAGTGCATTTACAACAATACATCCTCAACAATGAGATTGAGTAACAGAACGTACATTGACACATACGAGGAGACATAGCTTCAGAAAATTCTTGTGGAAGTTGTTATTCTTAATAATATTTTGTTTTAATTTGTATTTATTTATTTACGTTTGCTTGAAACACAGAAAGCGAAACCGAAATCTTTATTAGAAACTCAAATTAGTAGCAACGTGAAGTCAAAACAAAGAGAAAATTAATTGAATAAAGGCTCGTTTAAAATCATTTCTCAAATTCTTGATAGAGTCTTCAAAATCTAACATTTAAAAGGGAATAAAAGAAACGAAGTCTTTTTATTAAAATGATTACAGTTATTTATTATTATAATATAAGAATTAAAATTATTTAAACGAATTGAGACCTTCCATAAATTCAATAACAATCTAATTTAAAATATACGAATAAATTATTTATTATCTGAAAAAAATAATTTTATTTTTTAAAGAAGTTTAGAATGAGAAATTGTATCGCAGGAACCTTTATTTATTTATTTATTTATTTTAAATAAACAAAAAATAGAAATGTACAGAAAACAATGAAATGTTTATGCAAAAAACCGCAAAAAATACAATAGTGAATGTATACTTCTTATTCTTTTTAAGATGGTTATTGTAATATTATTGTTTGTAGATGCGTTGGCTGTAAACTGTGTTCTTCTTACAATTAATTTGCTTTGACGTGTTGACGAAGCGTTCCAAATGAAACTGGGGAATTTGAAAATATAATTAGATCGTTAACTGAGTTATTTGTTGTGGGGGCAGGAGGTTAAGAAACATTGTGCAATTGGAGACCCTGGGTTCCCTGGACGCTAGTCCTACCTGGCAAGTCCACGATGGCAAAAGCTTTCTGCGGAAAGATTGTTCATAACCTCGTGATGAGAAGCAGGAGGGAGACGTTACCATGGCAACCCTACAGAATGTACAAGATGGGGATGTGCGAGCATTTTTTCCGGGTCGAAAAGGAGCTTTTTTTTTTTGTTTTGCTAGGAAAGTTCATTTCTAAAGAAAAAAAGGGGTGAAAGAGAATATAATCGGAGAAATAAAATAATAGTTAGCAGCACTCACAGCCAGAAAGCACAACGACGGAATAATGTGCGAGATGAAACGTCAATTCACGTTTATAAACAATGTAATAGAAGCACAAGGATTTCACACATTTAAAAATATTATAAGAGCCTCAGCATCTCAATCAATGGTACTATTTTCTCAATAATTTTTTTTTTGGATCTTTTGAATTGCATTTGAGGATATGAGTCATCTGTGAAATATACTTACAAATACGTTTTTCCGGAATACAAGTATAGATATAGTTATGTTGACAATTACTCAGTAGGCCTACTTTTAGTATTTGAAAGATAATTAATTGTGCGAAATCTTGTTTATGTAATATATTCAGAACTTCAATTCTATTATTATTATAGTATAAAAATTAAAAAAAAAATCCACCTTAATGGGAATCAAATATCAATTTAGCAGCGAGTTAGATTCTACAAGATATAAAAAAAAACAATAATAGAGAATTTTCTAAATAACAATAATAGGTATAAATTTCAATTCTAATAGAATTTAGGAAGCTTTACCATAATAAAGAGGATTTTCCCGCCTTGTGACGTTCCCTTGCATTTTTTTTTTTTTTTCTAACTTTTATATTAGTTTTGCAAGAGTTTCCGGTAGGGGATTTTTTTTTTAATTTTTCGTTCGATATACAGATACTCTCTTCGACACTGATTGATCTGGAGAAGCTATTTCAGGTGGAAAAGGGTGAGGGTATATCCCCCAACAAGTTTGAAAAATCACCAGGCAGATGAACACCCCTCCACTTGTGCGCCAGTGACTTTCTCCATAGTAAATCATGATTACAAATTTGTTCTGCAATCGATGTGGCCTTTCATTAGAACTAGACCGATTGCAAAAGCCTCCCACATGAAGTAAAAAAAAAACGTAAACAAATAGGTAGGCGTGGGTGTCTATGATGGGGGATATTAATGGCACTCAGTATTAGGCATCAACGTATCCGCTTTGTCGGAAACCAAGATAAATATATGAGGGTTGTGGTTTTCTCATTTACGTTTTTTCGAGAGTCTTGGTGAAGGGATATCACAATTCACATCATAATTTCGTATATTTTTAATTACTTTATGATACATTTAAAATCAGCGAAGGCTCCGTAAGAATACAAGTGAATGTAATTTTGTGGTACAGCATAAATTTAAGGACCCGTAATAATAAAAAAAAAAAGTACATTAACGTAAGGAAAAATAAAAAAAAATTAAAAAAAATAGGGAAAAAAATAAAAAACGTTAGGAAAACAAGAAGAAAAAAAAAATTACACATTGAGAAAAAAAAATACTAAGTAGTATAAGTTTTTTTACTTATACTAGAAATAGTATAAGTAAAAAAAATACTAATACTATTTCTAGTAAATACTTACTAAAAAAAGTAATACTAAGTAATACTAAGACGGATTCGAACCGACAACCTTCAGTATTTGAATCCGAGATCTTAAGCATCAAGCTACAGCTGACAACTGAAATGAGATGTTTCATTTCTAATATTTAAGCTAATAGCGGAAATCCAATGAAAACAATGCCAAATATCTCGAGCATGGGGAGAGGGGGGCGCTGGCTCCTGGAAATACCCTATTCCTATGGTGTATGGGACTCTGAACACGATAGTGAAATCCGTTTGTCGAGCGACCTTCCGTTCGGGAGTTGTTAGGGGTGGACAGACACGGACGGACGGACAGGACAAACGCAATAGCTAAATAGATAGCGATTTTGGTCGCTAGCTAGCTTTAACGCTTCATTTTATTCTTTACATTAAATTTATTTTTTGGAAATACAGTGAAGTCTCACTTATACGAAACATTCAGTTTTACGAAGAATTTCTCATTCCCCGGCGAAACCCCCCTAGTCCTACATGTAATTCACTTATACGAATAATTTTTGGTTCCCCCTCATATTCGTAAAAGTGAGACTTCATTGTATTACAGTAGTATTACAGTATTACAATATAGTAGTAATTTTTATTTTCCCATTGTGTTTTTTTTTAGCTCTTGAGGACACGTGATATTTTGCCAGCATCTACTTAATTAAATACTTATTTATTTCAATTTTAATTTCCTTATTTTTTATTGGATCGTTAACTTAGCAAATATTTAAAAAATTGTAGCAGTCTGAATATATCCCTGAAGTTGTAAGTTGGGGTAATTTAAATTTTGTTCACTTAACGACCAATTCAAGGTAATTAGCTCAGTTATCTTCGATCTACGCCATTGTTCTTCTTCATTCCGCCGAAAACAATGGAAGCGCCTTTTTATTTTTATTTTCCCGTTGTGTGTGTTTTTTTAGCTCGTGAGGTCACGTGATATTTTGCCAGCATCTGCTCGTTGAACGAAAATCCGTGTGTGAAGATTGAAACTCCCATCGAATGTCAGTTTCTCTTTTCTGAAATACCAAATCCGATTAAATTTTTTGTTCAGAATTGAAATCTTAGGCGTTTCATGTTGAAATGAAACCGCAAATTGCTATTCCCACAGAAGTCTGCGTAATTTTACAATTGAATGTTTAAAACTCAGTACTTACCGAAAAATTCTTAATATTTTAGTATATTCTGTCTTACTGAAGATTTACGTTGGGCTCCGAACTTAAAGACGTTTTTAATAAATATTTATAAATTCAACATTAACGTATTTGAAAATGAATGTTTCTCAAAAAGCCCCGTACTAACACATAAAAAAATAACAAAAATGTTTTACCTTAGGACGTTTCGACCAGCGGAAAACTGCAAGGTCATCTTCAGTTGAAAAACCGAATTTTTTTACTTTGTGAAATTTTTTAAATCAGTGCGTTATTTTTTATGTCTTAATACGATTTTTAATAAATGTTTAGTAATTAAATAGATTAAATATTAGTAGAAGTAAACACACGAAATCAAAATATAGGAAATAGTGACAAAATTTGGGTAACAAATAAAATTATTTATTTGTTATCCAAATTTTGTTATTATTTCCTGTATTTAGAAATAAGAAACAAATGTATTTAGAAGAGAAAGTGTATGGATCAATCATTGTTACGGACAGCGAATATATATATATTTAATATATTTTTTTTTATTTTAATAAAAAACTCGTGAGCTATCCTAACAAAGATAACTATTTCTGACGTAAATTTCTGTCACCGTATTTGAATTTCAAATGTACTTCAAATAAAAATTACCCAATAATTTTAGAAAAAAATAATTGTTTATTTCTGTAATTTCGAATTAATAGTTATTTAGAAAATATCAAAATTTAGATTATAAATTGTGAGCTATAAACTATATTCTTTCATATCTCACAGATAATTAACATTGAAAAGTATTTACAAAATTACAGTAATATTTCAAAAAATGTTTTGAAATGGATATTACATGCATAAGTAAAGAAAGTTTGAGATACTCTTAATATTAGCATAATTTATTTTATTATTTATTCGAGAAACTTCTTCGTTCCCATTAGGCTTATTTGTATTTCGATGCTGTTTGCTGATTACTTTTATCTCCCGTTCTTATTTACATTCTCTGTATCCTATGGGATTTCTTCTTCTTAATTTCCTGCGGTTGGCCTTGCAGTTCATCATCCTCTCGTCATTCTCATCGTATTTATTTTTTTCTTACTGAGTGAACAGAAGGAAAAAAAAAAACCTCACCTCTCTCTCCCCCCTTCATAATTTCCACGATGGTGCCAATCGATTCTTCTGACAACAAGTGAATAATAATATTTGAGTTCCCGGCTCTTCCTTCTTTCTACAGGAAGTAGGATTACTGTGTTCATTGCTGACGATCCATTTTTCTACATAAGCTATTTTTCAGCGGCCGCTCTCGCCTGCTCAAAGAGATCTCGCGTTGCAAACGAGATAATGCCATCCAACATTCGAATATCTGATAGACGATTTATGATGTTGTGTTGTGAACTTTGCATTGCTGTAAGCGGCTGTTTATGCTATAATTCACTATTATATTGTATATTGTAACCCTTATTCCGCTAGAATACACGATTGCATTTAAAATATGTCTTTCGTTTTTAAAAGGAAGGCTGGGTTTTTTAAAATAGACAAACGTTCAGTTTTCTCACTTGACAGTTTTAAATTCACGAAATATAAACTGACCGTCTTCAAAAAAGATGATCGTCCCGTTTTAGACATGTTTCGTCTATTTCAGTACTCTTCAACTCCCATTTCATATAAGTTATCTTCAATTTGACAACCTTGTTCCCCTCATTTTCTAAACTAATTTGAGATTTTACACATTAAAATATAAAAATGTATGTTTAAGAGAAAAAAGCTTAAAAATCAAATTGCATTTTACTTCTTTCTTAAACTGTCACCCACAGTTTAACAGCTACTGCTATTCAATTCACTTTATCCACTCATAGTGCCGTTAACTAAACCACCAGTACTCTCCATATCCGTACAACAATAATTCGACTCCCATAGGATCGATTTTTCATGAAACTTGATACATTTTAGGATCACATAATTTTAACGACCAATCTCAAATTTTATGGAAATTTTGAACTTTTCTGCTGTCTTTATTCGACACAGCAATTGGGCTACAGTTGATAGTTTTTTATAGATGGATATTTTATTTTATTTATTTTATGAAAGAAAAAAATTACAGATTAAATAATATAAAAACAAAACACATTTATGTACGTACTATGTTTATTTTCTCCAATTTATTCGAAGTTGATAATGTGCCGAAAACTCGAAACCTATAAAACTTCGATATTCTTACATTTCAATTTCATCTCATCTTGGAAGGCAGGGAGGTAGATATTATCCGCGGAGGTAGTTTACGAACAACACTTTCCCTAATATTCGACTAGAACATTCTTATTCCAAATGCTTCGTAATTTAGAAAATGCCGTTGGCAACAATAAAACTCATTTGTCTCTCTGGCATTTATAGCCAATTTTGATTAATTTTTTTACACATACAGTATTTTTAATCGCTTACTCACATAGACAAACACTTGCAAGAATTTTCCTAATAACAATTCCAATAATGGCAATTAAGTTGGGGGTTAGCAGATGGATTGTAATTGCGCCAGCATTTCGAAATCAATACAGCGTGGCGATTAATCAATACAATATTTTGCATTCAAAAATTTTAATCAATTCATTCAACCGGTGAATAATTTGAATTTCATCTGCGATCTCACCCTCTTTTGCACTTGAAATGCATAAGCAGTTTATCAGAAATCAATATATGCTGTTATTTTATTACAGTGTGATGTTTTACTGATACGATTTTAATGCCGTTATTTGAAATATATCTAATTAAACATTTTTATTTAGAATTTTAAAATCTCTGTAATTTCCAATTCTGTAAACAACATCTATGTGAACATTATTGCAAACAGGTTTTCACTTGCCATTAAAAAGAAAAATAGTAGAAGTTTTATTTTTTATAATAAGTTTTATATTTAAATAAAAAAATGTCAATGAAAACCTCTAATAAAATTTGAAAAGTTAAATTAAAATTTTATTATAAACATTCACTTGTAAAAATAAAATCATAATGACTTCCATCGTAAACATGTGATGAATGAATTTTGATAAAATAAGCCAAATATATTTAAAAAACAAATATATATTAAACAAAAACACAACATGTTACTAGATCCCGTGATTCTCGTAATCACCTGACGAAGTGTTCTGTTCATGGGATACCGTAACATGTAGTGTTTTCATTTAATATACATTTGTTTTTTAAATGTGATTGGTTCCTTATCTATAAAAAATCATAATTATTTTAAGATGTTCTCTGCACGTGGATACTGTTTGAATTATTTCTAAAATTGAAAAAGTTACCGAATTTAATTGAATTTTCTAGAATAATTGGAATAATAATTACTATAATCAGTATTGGAATAATCTTATAGGTGGATGGTTATAATTACTAATGTCGTCTTTGATGTATTATTTTTTACTGGCTGAAAGTTGTACTCTTGTGAATAACAGTTAATCAATCGTTGATAGACTCGTCATATGCCATTAGCAAAATTTGCTTTCATTTCAAATTGTTATCGTAACACGTTTCTTTCTTTTTTATCTGTGAAACCTCAAAAGCCTTTGAACGTCATTAGATTTGTAGTCGAATGGGGAATGTAGATCTAAACCCTCCTTTTGACATTATTCACATCCAGTCGAAAATTAACTTACCCCCACTAACCCCCACCTCCTTCCTATTCGGGAAGCTTCGACATTAGTTTTTTTCTTCTTCTTCTTCTTCTCTCTTTCTTCTTCCTTTGGTCTTCCCCTTTTCCATTTATTCCATTCCGCAATTCCTTTCTACAGTAGTCGTAATCTACTTGAAAAGATTTTACGAAGACGAGAATTAAACGAGAACTGGGAGAGCAGCGTTTGATATGCCTATCATCCTCCGTGAATGGTAGCGTAGTCAACTAATACTTACGGCTTGCTTCGGTCGCAACCGCCTCTTTTCTCCGAGATTAAAATCCCATTCAGCCGAGGATGTACTTCTTCGCCCGCCGATTCGGCCGCTGCTTTTATATTTCCGTTCTGCTGCGGACCCCGGGAAACCCGGGCATTCTTCAATCGATACGGATCTGCACCGCCGCTTCAGGGGAAGGAAGCCGTGCTCTTGTTTCGGCTTCTGGAGATGGCGGAATCTATCGGACCCACAATAATTACCTATGGAGATCGGAGCAAGCGAACAGCACAGAGGGCATACGATGCTGATCGACGGTGAAGATAAAGAAGGAACTGCGATTATCGAAACCGAAGCCTTCGTGGCAGAAGACCAACAAGGCTGCAACTCAGTGCGGCAACTATGAGATTCCGAAAACATAGTTTACTTTGATTTATTCAAGATAGTTACTTCGCTAAAATTACATTCTTATTGCTCTATTTTTAGTTATCTTATGATTAAAAAAAAAATCATAAAATTAAGATTAATTTTTCAGCTATTGAGTCATAAATTTTGTTCACCGTTGTAAATTCAATCTAGTTTTCAAAACTATTGTTTATGTCTTTAATGATGGGTTATCTTGCTTGAGATATAATCATGATCCTTAATAAAACGGACTTGCCCAATAACATTAACATTAAAAAAAAAAGATAAATTAATGCTTTAGACAGGCTACTTCCTAGAATTGGCGCCCAGTGAATTTCACATCAGAGCTTTCTGATCATAAAAGTTATATAAATGTTCGGAGTTTTAGACCCACTTTCGTTTAAAATGTCGTATGGGAAAACTTAGCATTTTGGGCAAAAAATAATAGAATTGCTTCTTCACAGTAATGAATTTCCCTTATAACATCACAAGATTACAAGAAATAGGGCAATTAGAATTCGTAATTGTTCTCTACAAAAAGAAATATAGCAATTGATAGCAATCAAAATATAAATAAAAATGAGATATTTTTCTAGCAATTTGACTTGAAGTTAAGTTTTGTACTAAGGTTATGCAATAGAAGTTTCCCAAGATTAATCGGGTTATCTTAGTTTATGATACTCTTGGTGGAAATACTGCTCTAAGCCAAATAAATGCCATTGTTTCTTGTCTCGCTTCATTATTAATGTCATGTTGTTGTCCATTTGCATTTACCGCTGGTCCTCTTTAATTGGGTGACACTGTCGCCACATTAGATGACACAGATGGCAGAATATTTTAACTTTGCTTTGATTCTGTTGCAACATTCATGAAACTTGCAGATTCTTCAGCGAAATAATGGATTTGAGAAGGCGGCGGTGAGTGCGTCGTCGCCATCGTCTTCGTCCACACTGCCCACGGCCGCCCGGATATATTCAATCGCCGCCCGATGGTCATCAGGGATAGTGGAGGAGGGGGTTTCGATTGAGAAACGCGATCGCGGATCCGATTAACGAGGCCCATTAAGAATTTAACAGCACGCGGGTTTGCGTATTAATCTCACTTTTCTCCTCTCACCCCGATAGTGGTATTATCAATGTTTACTCGTTTTCCAAGCTCAGTTTATAATTTATCGACGGTCGAGTCGTAGCAACAAAGAGAAAGGAATTTGAAATGAGCGCGGCAAAAAGTTAAAAAGATTTGAAAAGCAAACATACTGAATAGAAATTAAAATTATAAGTTTATCTCTCGTCATTCTCCATCTTTATTTAAAAATAAATAAGCAAATAAAGCTATTTTAAAGGAAACTTTAACGGTTGTACCTTATAATATCAAACATAATTAAGCCACTACAAATAAAATATAAAATAAGATATATTTAGAATTATATTAATACAATTAAAAACGAGCACTTTCGAAACGCTCAACGTTTCTTTGACAAGTAAGGTATTTTTAAAACTATTTTAATGTGAAATAAAATAGGCCTAACGATTAATGTGTTGTAATCTACGATCTTTCTACCCTAAGATTTTCAAGTCGCAAATAAGAAATACTTGGCGTGCAAACTTTTGAATAAGTAAACAGGAAAAGATAATGTAATGTGCCTTATGTATGGTGTATAATTTGTATAATATTTGTATACGAAGCCTGGTAGCGTAAACTTAGCATTAAAATTTCAGTTTGCTATGGTAAGTAGTTTTTTGAGTTATAGACGATTTGAGATTTTATTGGGTCTGATAAAAGGCGCTTTTATCCAAGAGCAGATTGTTATACAACTCGAGCGTCGTAGAATGAGCGCCATTAGGCGTGTTGGAATGAGTCCAGCACATTTTGAAAGCATTCTTTCGATTTCCAAGAGTAAAAGTAGACGATTTGTTTTCTGTATGGGAAATAACTTAGCGTGAAACAGGGACAGACAAGTAGCTTTCGAAACTCTTTAGTTTCCATCTGTAGAGGGAGAAGATTCACGAAACCTTCTTTGCTGACACTGGTCTGATGTTTATGGGGGACGGCTTTACATTTGATTCCACAATCAGGCTTACTTGCTGATTCGACATCAGAAAGCAAATGTTGACATACGGCGTGTATTCCTGTAATTATTTAAAACAGTATACAAGGAATTTAACATTAATATAAATATAGTAATAAATTATAAAGAATGAAAGAAAGTAAGTGTAATCAATTCAAAGATAAAAGAAAGATTAAGATTGGGAAAACTTGACTGTCGTATGAAAGCCAGCAAAAGAAGTCCCTTCTGGTAATTGTGGGGAAGCTTCTGACAACAACGCAGATACACAGTCAAGAGACACTTTCCGAACAACATTCAAGGTTTTTACAAAGCATCAGATTATGGTTATGGCGTCAATAAAAAAAGTGGATTTAGCTTATTTACTTCGAGCAAAAACAAATTAAAATTAATAAAATTGGAAAATAAATGTTATTAAGTGTATAAATTAAATTTGAATACATGTAGGATTAATATTAACAAACACTCTAAATTGTGAAATGTATTTATTTATTTATTTATTTATGCTGGCTATCCACTTTGTAACTCCGCCATCTTATTATTTACATCCTTTCATGAGAACTCATTAGAGAAATAGCTGTGATGATGATGATGGCGGGTATTAATGTCGTCCATAACACAACCCATTATATTGTGGTAGGTTTTGCTATCCGGGGTTGTAGGGTTGTCTGTGGCTGGCCTCGCTTGTTTACGACCGGGAATGAAACGGGGTAAATACGGCTGCTCTCGAGTCCCAGTGCGCTCATCTTCTTGTCTGTTTATTTGGGAAAAGTCTCGGTATAATACAGCGAGTGGCGAGTCGGTAGTTGAACATAGGGCCCTGATAATGGACTCTTAGCGTTTGTTACCTAATGAAAGTATACGCCAATTACATTAGAAGCCAACGACCACCAGTCCTGAGAGAAATAAAGCAGGCGGACGGAAAGCCAATGGGTGAAGCGCCGTTTAGAAAACTTTCGTAGGGTCGTTAAGAAGGAATTTAAAGAAACAGCCTAATCGACGATTTTAATGGGGAAGTATTTTAGCATACTGAATCTTCTTAGTGATAAGCGAAGTAGAATCTTAGTAGCGTTATTCTTAAAATAATAAATTCTTAAAATTGTATTTATAGATCCTTACCTTGTTATTACTTCCATAAAATCAGAAGCTAAGAAAAACTTTAATCACATGATCGGAAAATGGATTTCACTGAAGCCAATCAGGAGTCCTTTTTGATAAACCAATCAGGAGTCCTTTTTGATAAACCAATCGCGTTGTTTCTTATTGACCAATCGTACTGCCATTGTTAAAAATATAACACAGTGCTTATCATCTGCTGTCAGTATCTCACGATTTCATCTTTCCGCCATATTCTTCTGTCGAAAGAAAGAGTGTTGCAAAGGTGAAGGGGCAGTCAATTTTTCGTGTCCATAAATGTACTAATCAAGTTTCAGAAAGACTCTGTCTTCGCTTTAAAGTTGTTCGGAGATACATTCATTTAGACGTAATGATCGTATAAGCCTTTCATTCTGTCGGAAGCTAGATTAAAAACTAAAAAAGAAACAGATGTAAAATGAATTATTAGTTTCTTTCTTTGTTTCTTATTTTGAAATAAGTACAATCCTGCGCTAGGCAGACTAGCTGTCCTCTAAATATCGCTGAGATTAAAATACCCGCGTCCTGTCATCGTCAAGTTCGATTTGCCACCGTCCCACCTTTCTCTACCCTGTCTTTGGTTTATTCATTAAGAGGTACCGTTTTCCGTGTTGTAATTACCAGAGCATGGTCTGATCTTGTTAAAAGAACCAGTTGGCAGAGAGTAGGGGAGCCAATCAGCGAACTGCCCTGTCGTAAAAAGGAAGGACAATTAGATCTTCCTTGTGTTATAAGTGTGTTTACAGGATATGATTTGTTTTATTTGTGTCGGCAACGTGCATAATTTGTTTAGATTGTAAGTGGATCACAAAACCAGTGTGTCAACACTAGGATAAGCTACACCGTAGTCGCTATTAGGGCATCTAGCCTGTTCTAATCAAATTGGAAATGGACCAGAAGGTACATAGAGCACTTCTTTTTATTTATCACTAGCTCTACCCGGCATGCGTTGCAATGCCACTCAAAGAAAGAAAGTGTTTGTGTTTTAATTCTGTTTATTGAAGTGCTTTTGGATACACAATATTTTTTGTTTTTCCGTCTGGTGCATACACGAATAAATCAGAAGGTTTTCAGACGCGTGAGCAGGCCACATACAGCTGTCCATGTGTGAAGCATGGATTTCCAAATTTAGGCCCCACACCCTTGTAGCGATTGTCTCTGGGCTTTGTTGATGGTCATTGCAAGTGCGAGTCGCACCGGAAACTGCAAACGTTGAAACCGGAAATACACTCATTTGTTGAAACGCATTCGCGCTCCAGATATTGTAAAATGGTTCTACTAATTCAGAAACCTTCGCGGGCGTGCAAACAACAACTCACCAAAGTTTCATCGCAATCTGATGAATGGTATAGGAACGCATACGGTACAAATAAACAAAGAAATATTCATTTTTATACATTAAGATTAATTGTCATTTGGATCACAAAGACAATAGATCAGTGTAACTTTTTTCACCATGGCTTGATTTATTTTTCATTAAGAGCATCTAAAAATCATTATAGTTTATAATATTTTCAGTGTATCATTACATGTCAGTGGTAACTCAGAATCGATCGCATGTTAAGTAGTTCCGGATTTACTATAACTGTATTTATTTTCTGTGTTTCAGGTGACTCAAGGTTCACAGATCATAGAACATAGCAACATGAGGATCCTTGTGATGCGTCGAACAGAATCTACTATTGGTCGTGTTCTCACTTGGGCTACAAAGAGATTCAAAGCTGTTACCTCTTTTGCTGAAGTTTCCCAAGCCAACAATATATATCTCAAAGTTGGAGTCTGTAAGTACCTCTCTTCTTTTTTTTCTTTTTTTTACAAAATGTTGATTTTTTTTTTTAAATAAATCATTACAGTGCTAGCGCTCAGAGTTGAAACTCCCAGAATGCAAAGCAGATTATAGATTGTCCTTTCCTGGCAGTTCGCTAACATTGAAATAGAAGAGAAGCGACCTCTTCTATTTCAATGTTAGCAAACAGCCAGGAAAGGACAATCTATAATCTGCTTTGCATTCTGGGAGTTTCATCTCTGAGCGCTAGCACTGTACAGTTTTAATAATATATTTATTCTCTATTTTTTTTATTTCCTCACTCTTCTGTGTTTAAATAATGATTTTGAATTACTTTTTTTAGCCGACACCGCTCCTCGTGAATGTAACGTGAGCACTCAGTTGGTTTCGCCCAACGTTGAAGCTGTTGTTTTGGAAACCGTCCCCCAAAGTCAACGCAAAGGTTGCATTGTGGACTCGACCATGAAGAAGAAAAACGTTCCGTAAGTCATTATGTGGTTTACATCAGTGATATCAAATTCAGAAACGTTCGCGAATTACACTGAAGTTTCCTATTTTAAAAACAGAGATTGTATGAAATCATTTATTTATTTTGGGAAGAGGGCGTTGTATCTGCCTATCCGAAGTTATTTCGTTTTTAAAACCCAGAAAAAAGTGCTCAACAGTTAATTACCTTAGCTTACTTTATGAGTTGTCAGTTTCCAGTAAGTATGACAAACGTCCTGTTTCTTGCCTCTTTTCCCCTTTCCGTCAAATCCCTGTAGTGACGAGAGTCGAGCGAGATTTTAAACATCAGGAAAACATGTCAGAAACTCAGTGGGCTTATAGTTAACATCCAATATATTTAAACTATAAACTTCTATTTCAATCCTCCTAAAGAAAAAGATTACATAATGTTGCTTCTTCGTATCAGTAATATTTCATACGGTTTTTAATTTATAGAAATTTTCATGTTTAAATATATAATTTTCTTTATATATTTAAACAAAACTTCATTTCTATAAAGTATTCTTATCTTTCTATTTTCGCAGTCATTCACTTTAGTAATCTCTTGGTAGAAATCTACGATAAATAAATTTTAAGTGTATTTCCCCTCTGTTCGTGCTCCAAATCGTCTTCTACTAAACTTTTCGACAAAGTGAAAATAAAATTGTCAGACTCTTTGTTAAGAGGGGGATCTTATTCAGTCGCATCACAAAAAGAGCGCCATTTGCACTTAGATAGCGAATTGGAGTTGCCGTTCATTGTTTCGCTACCGATTATGCGGATCGGCTGAAAATGAGCTTGGCGCGAATCCGTTCTGGAGTACCAAGTCGTTTCGTTAAGTGGAAGAATACACGAGTTGTCGTTCTGACCTTCATGAATAAAATTGACTCCAAAGGAATCGTGGTAATTAAATACATTTATCAGAATTAACGGTTTCCTTTATTGTGATTTTTTTTTTAAAAATTATGATTATTAGGCAATCGTAGCATTATTCGTGCTTTTCCGAAATTAAAATGTGGATCAAGCCAAGATGAATTGAAGGACAGGATATTCAGGACACGTCAGTAAGAATATCCTGTGGTGGTTGACCTTAAAAATTTATAACGATGACAAAATTGCGAAATGTTATTTTTTATGGATTAAAAGAAGAAAAAAATATAATATGAAGAGGTCATTTTTTGTTTTAAAATTCTTCTAAATAACATAAAAAAATTGCGTAATATATGCAAATTATTGTTACTGCTCTATGCTATTATTTATTACGCTATTATTATTTTTACAGATTTAAGACTTAAAAATGAGTAAATGGAATATGTTTACTAATTTACTTATATATTTGTTTTTGTATTTTTTAAAAATTAACATTCACATATTCATTTGTTATAACTCAGATTCGCGGGAGAAAAATAAAAGAAATAAGCGAAAATTAGTTTTTGATATATTGTTTTTAGTCTTTCCCCCATAATCCTTATTCCCCTTTCCGGGAATGGTTCGAT
>JAFIDM010000006.1:44294516-44363211 GCA_023159025.1 Thereuonema tuberculata
AAGTTTAAATTTCTTTGTGCTAAGAATTTTTCAGAAAAAAATAGTTATAATCATAATAAAATTTTAATTATTTTTTATATATTAACTAATAAATAATAAGCTGCAAACAATTTGTAAATTTTTTAAGATTTAGTTTACACAGTGTGATTTTCATTGATTGAATTGTGGCTATATTTACGTGTCAAATTATTTTGTTTTTATTTTTATTCTTTCCAATCCATTCCTTACAATTAAATGATGCAAAATCTGTCTAAATCTAGAAAAGCCACTTAAGCCTCTTTTCTATCTCTTTAATTCCTAGTGTTGGTCCTACTTTATATTAAGGACAGAATTCTTCTCTGTGCACTAATTGTTACCTTTCTTCAAAACTTTCCTCAAATATCTTTTCACACAAGTTCTAAGCCTTTGGAAATTGTGAATCTGTTGTGATACAATAATGTCTTTAGTTTAATCTTTCTGGGATTTTGTTCGTTTTCCACATCCATTTAAAGCTCTCTTAAGCCTCTGCTTTGCATATCTTTTAACTTTCATAAATATTTACATTATTGTAACTGTTTATACCTATTTTAAGTAAAAGGACCTATCTATCTAATTATTACCACTCTATAGTTAATCTCTTTCTCTCTCTTTTTTTTTTAACATTTTTTTTTTATTTGCTTGTTCATTTTTACTGTTTATTTTATTGTTGTTTCCTTCATTATTTACTAGACCGAGGATCAAGTTGAAAGACTTCGAATGGGCACTTCGCAAATGATTTCAGTAAAAAATGAAGAATTACCCGAAAATTCTGATGATCTGATCTTCTATGCTGACAATAAATATGGTCCTTTGTTGTCATATTTGGAAGTTAAAGCTGCTAATAAATTCCGAGTGATGATTGATGATGATCTGCGTAAGTTTTTTATTTTCTTTCTATATTTGTATGATGTTTTAGCAACGTACTGAATTTTACTGGATAAAAATGCCTTACTCATTTTTTTCTTTTTTCTATTGATTATTAAAGTAGAATTCCCTCATTACTAATGTGTTCGATTTCTGCATTACAGTTGTTTAATTTATCAGTTTGTTACTTCGATCAGCACGAGAAGCTCCAGCATTATTGTTTTTTTCTTCTTCTTTCTTTTAAGTGACAACTTCAGTTGAGATGACTACGTCAGCACCTGCAGTCACACCACCCACAAGATGGCCCCTGGCTCGGAGAACTAACCCTCCTCAGAGTCCAAAGGATTTCATTAAATCTCATCTTACTTCAATCCGTACATCAAAATCCAGTGGCGCACAAGTGTTTGTGAAATCCAATGGTAGGGTTCAAACTGATGGTAAGATTTACATATGTATGTCTATAGAGAGTTCTTTTGTGGTGTAGTTAGTTCAGTGCTTTGCCAATTAAAACATAGGGAAAAACTTCTTAGCTAAGATATCTGCAGCAGAATAAGACTAATGTTTTGATTGTGCATTTTCTTATTAAAGTTATTTCTTGATTTGCATTTCATTAATTTCAATTTTTAATACAGTGAAACCTCCACTAACGGTCACTCCCGAAAAGCGGACACCCCCCAATAGCGGACAATTTTGCAATCCCCAGTCCCTTAATATAGACGTTTCCATGTATTGACCTCCCATTAGCGGACACTCCCAATAACGGACAACATTCTACAGAAAATGAATGATCTTGTGTTGCTTTTCAAAAGCAATAGAATCAGGCTACAGTAATACGTAGCGTCCAGAGTAAATTTTGAAATTATGGATCACAAACTCCAACGAAAACTCCAAACACATCAAAGTTCGGAAACGGAGACAAGTGATCGACTCTGTTGTCTTCGATTAGTTTTGTGCTGCACGAGCAAAAAACATTCCCCTTAGTGGGCCATTATTGCAAGAAAAGGCGTTGGAAGCAAAGGGGACTCTGAAGTCCTTGCATAGTTAAACGATTTATATATTTATATTGAAAAACAGGTTTTCAATGCAAAAAAGAACTCAAACTCTGTTAACTGATTACTTTAGTTAATAAAATTAATTTTCTAATCTGTTGTCTTACTTAAAATAATAACAAAATTAATATTGTAATTAATTTTGTTATTATTTTAAGTAAGACTAATGGATTAGCATTCTTTTAAAAAGGAAAATAGTAAACAAATTGCAATTGTTCATATTTTCTCATAGGGCAATGTTAATTGTAGAAATTTAAGATTGTACGTAATTTTTCAGTAAATGACATGCTATAAGCTAAAAATTGAAAAAGAGATAGTCCTCCCCAATAGCGGACACCCCCCAATAACGGACGAAACTTCCGGTCCCGTAACTGTCCGCTATTCGGAGGTTTCACTGTATAAATAATATAATTCAATGCTTAAATATTAATTCAATTTTATTTTTTTATTTTTTAAGTAGATTACATCCGGCTGCCCAATCTTCTCCTCATCGATGCAATGCAAGTGGATTGTTTACCTGAATACATTCGGATTTCGTTCCCTAGAATGACCTTAGAAAGACTGGGGATTAGCGGGCGTGATATGTCCCTCATGGACGCCGCCTGTCGAGTGATATCCAATGAGACGCACTTCGTTCTCAGCACGTATTTTGATGGATGTGGAACTGAAATGGAGAAAATGCAGGAGAGGATTATGTATCGAAATTTGGTAAGTACTTACAACATTATTAGTTCTAAGAAATTCATTTCAGAACAGATTTTCTAGGAAAGAACAAAAAAATGAAATTTCTACTCTTTTTTTTTTTTAAGGAAATTATTTAATTGATGATCTACTTTTTATTACATCACAAATTAAAGATAAAATCTTAAAGAGGATGTCTTGCATTCCAGTTCCTTAAAACAAAACAAAAGTCTGTTTGATCTCACATCGCAGTTTGTTTTATTTTCTTGGTCAGTTTCTTCATGAGTTTCACTATTTCTGCTGCATCTTAGCAAAAGATCACATTTGACTTCCGTTTATAAACAATTCTACAGCAGTTCATAAGTTTTAAACCAAAATTGCACTTGGTGTTGCTATTAACATATATAATGTTAACTGTGATCTTCGTCATTGAATTACGAAGGCATCCTCACAAATCAAACAGCAGGCTTCTTGTGATATTTTTCTTATTGTCTTGTTTACTTTATTCAGAACGTTCAATTTCTCAGCCTATCGGTCAACCAAATTATGCACAATTGCTTGATTATTAGATTGTAAAAATATTTCAAAATTTTAAGCAGAATGGACATTTCATTGCTACAGTATGAATCAGAATTTTGCCGTTTCCACAACATAAATCGTAATTTCTTCATTAAGTAAATTCTGAGAGCAGAATTGAAACCTTTTTTTTTTATTTGAGCTACACCATGAAATGCCGACATGATTGAAAATTAGAAAAATCATTCCAATTAAATGAAATTCAGTCTAGAATTTTCCAGAAATTTGAGGGGAGAATTATTTTAAAGAAGCAATAGATAACCATTAACGAGAATGGATTGTCCATAAATATCTTTATTCCTACTGAGAATAAGTTTTACACCATTGTGATAATATGAAAAAGACAATTCATATCATTAGCTAAAGATGAATATTAATGACAGAATGCATAATTTTGCTATTTTAGTTTTCAATAGAAAATTTTAATTTGAAATCTTTACCTTGTATGTAATATTAATTTTAGATACTGTAACTCTTTTTCTTTTTTGGTTTAAAGGTGAAATTTCATTTACAAAACTCAAGAGCATTTGGATCTTCTATCAGCCAAAGGAATATGGATCTTTTAGTTGACGATGAGGATCAGAATGAAAATGGTTCAGGCTTTGAAGACGAGAGGAGTCTTGGAGAAAGAGAAAACTATCTCAACCCAAAATCCTTAGAATTCCAGTGTGAATATCGAAGTGCGGATATGACTTTGAAAAATGGGGTAAGAAAATAAATTTCTTATTCTTTATTTGCAGTACAAGTTCTCAGTAAAATATAACATGAAGAAAAAATGAATACACTTTATTAATTTACAAATGATATATCTGAGACTATTGTAAAATTTTAATTCTTGTTCTTATTATTATTAATTTCCATCGTCTTTTTTTTTTTTTTTTTACAAAATAGAACGTTGCTTACTTGGATCAGAAATCTGATGTTAAGAGTCCTCACTGGCAAATTTATGGGCTGGATTTGTATCGAGATGATGAATACAGAACGTCAATAAAGGCCATGGACTACCCAGTGAATGTGATGGAAAACGAACGTCTTTATGTTGAGAGCCGAATTGATGCAGGTAAAAGAATTTGATAATTTCTTTTTTTTATGTAAATTTGGTATGAATTTAAGGTTATGCTAAATACTATTAATACTGCAAACTTGTAGAAATAAAATTTACAAGAAATATTACAATTAACCAATACTTAACATTAATTATATAGGTTAGACAGAAATTTATTAAATTATTTTTGCAGAAAATTTGCTGGTCTAAACACATTGTGTATTTTAAATGCTCACATAAGTTCATTCATTAGACATAATTACAATTTAATTTAGGATCCCCTAATAATTTTTTTGTTTGATTTTGAAGGTCCTCATTTGAGAGTCGTGACTGAAGAATGTTGGCTGTCCAACTCTCCCAACCACACAGATGAGAATAAGACTTTTCTTATTCGAAATACTTGTCCTGTTGACAGAAGCATTCAAGTGGAGCGTGCAGGTCCTTCCCGCTCAGACATTCAAGCAGCGTTAGGCTTTGGACTCATGAGCAGCCTTCGTCAGTGGAGTCACTTCAGTTTCCAAGTGAATCCAGAATTTCTGAAACTTGGCACAATGTATTTACACTGCATGTTAGGAGTTTGCTCTGTAAATCCACAACATAAAGCTGGCAACTTAGAAAAGGTAAAAGTCGAAATTATTTCTGTTTCATTAAAGTCGTATTCTTATTAGGTAAAAATACAGGGAGTATCAGTTGGACCCAGTCGATTTAACGTAAAGAAGCAACAGTCAAATGACCTCTTCAGTTTCAGTGATGATGTGTGACCCTTTGCAGCATGTTGTGTTGCAACAGAACCAAATTCCTTCAAATTTCTTCTTGATTGCAAGTCACTGTTTCACGTTTCAGAGACAACCCATATTCCTCATCAAATAACGTCTTGCTGCTGAGATGTTGCCCTTCGACGCATAAATAAGCTTAATGACAGACACACATTGCTTTAACGTCAACCAGAATACACCCACTTTCCCTGCCTGCCATTGTGAAATATCGCACAGTCACTAACACATGTTCAGAGTCACGAGGTGCCCACCTTGTTTTACAATACTGTTATTCTTGTGAAAACGTATAATCTTATCTCGAAAATGGCTCCCAGAATGAAGTCACCCAGGTTGACCAGGACCAACTGATACAACCTGTATAACATTAAAAAAAAATATAACGTTCCCTTACAATATTCTGCTTAATTGAGAAAACATTTGCCCTTTGAATGGACGAAGGCATAATAGTCTGGGTAAGAGATAAAAAGAAATACAATTTTGCTTCCTTCTTTTTAATTTTTGTTACCAGTATATATATCTTTAAATTGTCTTTTTAAATAATGATAATCTGTTTCAAACAAATAAAAAAATTATCCTAGAAATGATTCATGTTCTAAAATTAAATCACAATAATTAAATAGAATATCTATGTATCATTTCAGTGTGTTGATCCTCAGCAGTTTTGCTCATCAAACAGCCTTAATCCATTCATAAATCAGAGATTAGGCACTCACCACGAGATTTTAACAAGAGGACCTATCCACATTTTACCGAAACATCCAACTGGAAATCCTTATCCTAAAGGTAAGTGTGTTCAAAATTTTCCTTATTACTGGACTATCAGGAGAATCTTTGGAAAGATTATTTATTTATTTATTTATTACATTTGTTAATACTGTAATATTATTAAAAGAAAGTAATTGGATTCTAAGATTTTTGCTATTATGGTCTTACAAATTTGGAAAGCATTATCTCGTAAACCAATTTTCTGGTGAACTTAACACATAAAATTAGTTTTTATTATTTTACAATTAACTCGATTTTTAACGTCTTTTCATTGTTCATTTAAAAGTCCGTGTAACAGTAATAACAATATTTCCAATCAAATTGTAAGACTTGAGTATTTATTTTTGTTAATTTAGCTCCATTTATGGAAGCTCCCAAGAAGGTGGATCGTGAAGAGAAAATAGTGATTCAGGAGCCGCCTCAGGTGATCTTCATTGGTTTGTCAACAGAAGCCGTGGTTGGCATTGCTTTTGCATCATTTATTATTGGTGCTGGATTGACTGCTGTACTTTGGGTCATTCATATGAGAACAGGTAGGAATATTTTTCAGAGGTTTATTAAAAAAAATTATGATTACATTTTTACAAAAAAAAAAAAGCTGCTTTTTAATAATTTGAATGATACAGAAAGAATTGCACAACACGATACATGTAACCAAAAAATGTTCAAGTTTTAATTAAGTCACACTGATATAGTGCATCACTAACATTTAAAACATACAAAACTATGAATGTATATTAATCAGCAATCTAAAAGTTGTTATAAAACTACTAAAATTTTAACTCAAGTTAATTATAAATTTAAACAAATATTTTAAATTCAGTGGCAAATTTTTAAAATGAAATATTTTTTTTTTTACTCCTAACTTGTCTTTTATAAAATATGTTGACAAATGAACAATATTTTCAATTATTTGTAGAAAATGTTTTCATAAATATCATAATTAGAATATATACCAAATAACTGAACTGTACATTATTTATAATGACGCCCTTACACTGTCATTAAAAAAAATATGGAAAAAAAATTTCAAGTAATCTATCAGCCAGTTGTTGCAATGAAGTCAGTATTTTTACTTTAGCAAATTGCTGAGAAAAAGATAATACAACTTATAAAATGAAGAAATGTATAAAATATGGAAATCAAAGCTGTAGATCACCATCTTTCAGCTTCTTTTTAAAAAAAATCATCTTTAAGACTTATTTATTTAGTTATTTTTTTACCTGTATTAAGATAAACATTAATTTTACTTACTTGGCTTGAATATCTCTTTTACAAATTTTCATTGAACAGCATTAGAATATGTAATAATTTGTTTTCTAATGATACATTTCAAATTATTTTTTTTGTAGATCCCTTGAGGAATAATCGAACTCGAGCCCCTCATCACTCTGGATACGATTTATCTGCCCACAGCGGAAGTTCTACTCCAAGTTCGCAGGTCCCAATGACTCAGTGATATTCCCTGAGAAAGTACTGTCATCTTTTGAGACTCAAACGTATCAATCAGAATCAACAGCAAACTTAAGGATTTTGTTATTTGCATATCAACCATGGTCAGTGATTGGCTATCATTATACTTGGTAACAATACAGTGCAAATCAGTCTATTTAATTCAAAATGGTACAAATTGCTTAAATATTTCAAGTCACAAGGTTGTGTATTTAATTCTTCCCCTTTTCTCTTATCAAAATCTCTCCCATCCGTGACAAGAAAACCTTAAATGATTGCGTTGATTTATTGAATGGACTCGCATCCGACTATGATTTTTCACTTGCACCCTGGAAGAGAGGAAAAAAAAAATTCAAGCCAGCTCATTTTTTTTAATTATTTCTACAAACTGCAGAATATAAAATTTACTGAAAATATTTATATTTTTTATTATATTACTGGCATTTCAGAATATGTGCAGACATTTAATGAACATTGAAAAACAAAAAAACTTAAGAGGATGCACTGTCGATTCCTACATTTCTTTACCTACAAATAGACATTTTTGTATGTGTTTTTTCAACATATATATATACATACATATATATTTTTAAGTAGACTTTATTTTGAAGGGCCAGGAAGTCCATCCTGCCCTTGTTTGTCTCAGGTAATTTTTCAGACATTTGAATTACTCTTAACCAGTTATCATCTTGTTCTGTTTGGTTTATTCTATTTTATTTTTTTGGTTTTTCTTTTTCTTTGCTTTTTTTATTCTTACCTTCTGGAAAATTCTTTTCAAACTACAGTCATGTTCATTACAGCCATTTGCATGAAACTTTCTTAAACGAAAAGTCAGTTGAATAATGTAACATATATTAACATAATTTATTCATGCCGTTTTCATTGGCTAAACATAAATTATTGTTTTGTTTTTCCTTCTTTTTTTTTCTCCAATATCGCAATGCACTAAGTTAATGATGACATGGTTGGATGTCATTTTCTCTTTGTACCTGCTATTGTTGACTTTCAATTACTGTTACAGTGACAAGTCTCTTTAAAGAATATGTCCAGATGCATATAGTAAGAAAAACACAGCTAATAGTGAAAAGACTGATTGTTATTGCCACCACCACCACCATCATTTTCCATTGAACTTCGCTGTGGGTAGACTGCAGAAGCTAAACAAGATACTGAAGTTTCTTTCATTTTTTTGGGCCTTCGAAAGAACAGGAAAGAGGAGAATACAGCTATCTCTTTATAGAAGAACAACATCAAGCAAGAAATTTTTATCCTCTTCTGTTCTGTGATTAAGTTTTCCATTATGCAACATTAACCATGAATTAAGGCTATATTGGATCAGTAATTTGTTTCTTTACATTGTGTCATCTCTCTCAAATATGCAACAACTTGTGTTATGTTCGAAGGACTCGAATTGTTGTGTGAATGTTTAAAAATATCTTTTTTTCTTAAGAAATATGCATCCTCTATTGTGCCACAAGTCATTGACACAAATGAAGAAGTCATAATTAATACCTCAAGAGTTACAAGTTCATATATATATATATATATTTATATGTTTTTAATTGTCAAGCTATTTAACTAAAGTAATAAAGACTTAAATCATCTGTTATTTAATCCCCAAGCAGCATTTTCATCTGTCAGCATAGAAGAAATGTTCATCTTGTGCATTCATTGATAGAAGAGGGACAATACCATAGTAAAACTCCAGCAGTCAACCAGTCACAGCGTCTTATCTGCCCCCACCTTCACAATCAAACTCTGAAAGTATACGTAATCAAACACATGGCATAATATTTACATTATCTATAGTGTGGATAGTGAAATGCTCACTTAACATAATATTTTCATCTTCAGTAGCTAGGATTTCTTATTGATAAGAAGAATGGAAGGATTTTACTTTTATCTTACTAGAATGTTTTAAACTCTTATGATTTCAGTTTTTTTTTATTGTTATTTTTTATTTTTGTAGTTCCTATATTAATTTTCTTTACCCTCCATCACATAATTGCATTCTGTATATTTTTTTTTTATATGTTATTGAAATCAAAATTTTATAATTGCACTCTGTTGTTTTTATAAGAGGCTTTTTAACTTCTTGTCTCTGGTTGTGTGATAACGAGATGTAAAATATGTATATACCTATCCCAACCATAAGACAGAAGAATGGAGGGCGTTTGTAACTTAATTTCTTATTTATGTTTCCGATAAGTTTTCGATCAGAAGATAATGAACTTTTGTTTTTTTAATTAGAGAAAGTTCCGAATCAATTGGCCGAAACTTTTTATATTGCATAAATTTTATAATTACATAATTTTTAATCTTTATAAACATACATAAATTTTATAAAGAGAAAATCAGTAGACATAAAAGCAAAACAAAAATCATAAAAAGATAGCTTTGCAGTGATTATCTATATATCTATTAATGTTTTATTATGTTTTTATAATTTTTATAAACAAATTTTATAAAATAAAAAAAATAACAATTCTTTCTTAAGAACAGGAAACAAGAAATAAGGAATGTAGCATTTTCCGCCCCCTCCCCTTTCACTTCATTATCTTCTGATTAAATGATTCAGAAAAATGTTGATGTCAAAACATAGAGCGACACGTTTACCCATAAGACCCTGCTCTATCCTTTTCTTTGGTTTACTATAGAATACTTTGCGATGTCATTTTTATAAACTGTATCTCTTTCTAAACTAAGACAAGGACGCTGATAATTTATATTTATCTTATATCGAAAGTACTTATAATAGGGTAAATCGAAGAGTTTCATAAAATATAAATAAAAGCAAATGTATTTGAAAAAAACAATACCTTAAGGTAAGCAGATATATACTATATATATAAATATATTCTTTGCTCCTTAGAGCTTATGTATTTAGCCAAAGATTTTATCTACCTCTTATTTATCATCTGCTCAACAGTTTTTCTAAAAAAAAAAAGGCACTTGCAAGTGGGCAGTGCTTTATTCAGGTGCTACATCTAAGTCATATTGAATAGCCAGTCTTTACACATAAGATATTTTTTGGTCTATTATTATATACATATATTATAATTTTTCTTCTGTAAAATATATTTATTACCTGTTTCAATATTATTATCATCATTTTAAAACGTTTTACCAGTTTTGTTTTATTATAGTGATCAGCTTCATATAGTGAGAGTTTATTTATCTGGAGGTTGTAGTCTGTTGAGTTGAAACAGCTACAAGAAGCTTTATGAAGTTGTAAAATAGAAGCTATATATAACGGCTACAGAGAATATCTTTTGTTTTTTTTATTTCATTTTCTCTTCCAACTTCCTTATTAATATATTAACATACTCTCCTGATTTTTCATTCACGTAAACTGTATGATCTTTTGAGACTCCATACATGGAAGTAGATGAAAATGTTATTAATTATTCCTGGTATCTTTGGAGTTTATATCACCTCCTAATAGACACATGTTTCCAGGATGGTGAAAGAATGTTGAAATTTTTAACATAATTTGGGAACAGACACCAATAGAAACATCCTGGCTTAAAATAATAACTTAATCTAACCTAATCGGAACTTCATTAAATTCAATTTTTTGATTTGTTTATTTATCTGCCTTTGTCATATCTGCAAAATTTTTGAAAGAAACCAGAGAATTTCTTATCAACTAATTTAGTTAAAACGATTCTATGTATTGATTTTGTGAGTTACTATAAACTTCATTAAGACTGTATTAATATTCTTCAAAGTTCCTTCTCATTGAAAATACTCATATTCCAGAAAGAAAGAAAAAAAATGCTCATTATGTATTTTTATTACTTTAATCGTCGTTTTTTTGAAGATGCAAATTGATGACCCCATTTTTTTTGAGAACATGATTCTGTCTTTTTGAGACATGATCATTATTAGTTCCTCCATTAATAGAGCTCAGATAGACTTTTAAAAATCTAAGAAAAAGATTAATGCTGACAAATTAATTTTATCTAAATTATTTTTTTTATCGTTTTAAATAGAATCTAAAAAAAAAATATCTCTAAATCTGGACAATTTTACGAAGTAAATACAAATAAAATAAGCTATCAACAAAAGTAATTTTTATTATGAGCATGGAATAATAAAAACCCTGAAATAATTACTATATTACTTTAGTTATTTATTTAAATATATTATATATTCTTTATATTAATCTGAAATGATATTTATATTGTCAGAAGCCTAAGTTATATGTACGATTGCCAAACCTTGACTTACCTTGTCTTTTTTTAATTCATTTGCATAAGATGATTCTTTTAATAGTTACTTGCCATTGTTTCTTTTAACCCTAGTCACACAACCCTATCTATTTTTTGACATCAGCATTTTCTTACAACAAACCAGTACCTCATTATTTTTTCAAGTTTTTATGTATTTTCATAAGATGCTTGAATTTCAGGGATATTTTTATTTAAAAATAATAAATTGGTTTTGATTATCAGTAAACTACTACATAATTATTTTTGTTCCCTTTTTTATTTTTATTTTTTAATTTACTGAAGTTGTATTTTTATTGTATGTATTTTTTACAACACAGAAATATTTGGTCTTTCCTCTTCTCCCAAACGGCTGAATTTTAATATTTAATAATTACAAATACCAGAAAAGTTTAATGTAATGTTATTCGAGTGATGTTAACATTAGGTTAACAAGCGATATTATCATTTATGAATTTTTCCAGTGAAGAAAAAAAAAATATTATGAAGTAGTTTTGTGATTATCAGATACATGGTAGTTTTGTAAATACTTAGTATGCACACATTTAATTATTGTAATTTATATATTTTAGTAAAAGTTTTATCATTTTTATTGCACTATTTCATCTGTAAGGGGAAACATACATTTTAGCCTTTTAGCTAAAACTTGAGAATTACAGTAAAGAATAATAATTTTAATTACTTTTTTTTCATATTCTGTTTTTTTCAGTGATTTACACATTCTTACTTTACTTTTTTCATTGTAAACCTTATTATTATTTAAGTTTCGTAATTACCCAGAACATTGTATTTAAACATCTGTATGTTGTTTTAAATCTCAGGAAATGATTTTTAACATTCTTTTTTTGTTTTTATTTTATTTTCGTAATACTATAGATATTTCAAATTGTGCTTAAATACTGAACATAAATGTTCCCCTTACAAAACTTCAAGTGTATATTTTCTTCTTGTCAATTTTGATATGAAATGCTCTTATCTTGTATCGTATTGTCTCCATCATATTTTATGACCAATTCATTACAAAATAATCTTTCATATAAGTTTGTTTATTTTTTTATATGGAAATTAATGAACATAAGGAGAATATTCCATCTCTGATTCGTGTATTCTGTAACATTATTGCAAGAATTCTAGAAAGATTGCTATTCAGGCTGTCTTTGTTAATGCAGCCAGTATATGCTGTAGAGATGCCATTGTTGTTGTTAAGTATTTTGTCGTGAAATCAGCCTTGCAGCTCGTCAGGTGATCGCCGACAAGTTCTGTATTGAACTTTTAAAGTGTTACCAAAAATAATGCTTTTAAATCATTGCATTTGTATAATAACTTTGTCAATTGAAATTTTACCCTTTTTCTTATCTTAAAAAAAAAAAATACTATTTTTATTCAAAGATGTAAATTAAATTCATTCAATGTATGTTTTCAGTTTGTGCCAAAGTACTCTTTGGAAAAAAATGATATTTTTTGATCAAGGAAAAAGACATAGCTAATTTTAAACATTGTGGATTTCACAAATTGTTTTGGACAAAACAGAAGAAAGTGGCTCTTATATTTTTATAGAGAAAAAAAAATGAAATTATATGCATTTGATCAATTTGCATTTCAAATCACTATTTTGTCAGTAAAGAATATTATGGTTAGGGTTTGTAAATTTTCGTATATTTTAAATGCCCTCCAATTTATGTGAGCTGTAAGGGTTTCCACGACTTCCCGTATGTTTATTGCATTATGCACCCTTCTGTTATTCAGATAACCCCAGTGCCATCATTACTGGTACAGAACTTTGTACCAATTAATGTATAAATTAAGTAAAAGTTTGAATGCAAGGTCAACTGCAAATTGTCGTCTTTACCTTTGGCAAATTTGAATTTTTCATTCCAAAAACTCTACAATTAATTTTAATAAAAAAAAAATGAAGAAAGAAAGAAATATAAATATATTTGCATTTGAATATGCAAAAGATAAATACAACATTTGCAGTAATGTCCAGCAGAGCTAATTATGCATGATTTTACTAACCAGGTGCCAAATTATATTGAATGTGTTGAATTACAATTTTCAGAACAGTATCCATTATGTTGTATATATAATTAGAATAATATATATGTATATGTGTATTGTGCACACACAGGTTTATTTAATACTTGTATTGAAGAGAAAGTTATAACATTCCATTTCTTGTACTGTTTACACTTTTATTACCATGGGTGGGTGGGGAATTATTATTTAATTTCTATCTTAAAGAATTAACTTGAACTCTTTACTTGTTGCTGCTAGTTACCTTTTTTTTTTAATCTGTATTTAATTTTATATAATTTAGTTATGCAGTTAATAGTTTAATTTGGATACTTAAGACTGTTTAGATTGAAGTTGTGCCCTGTCATTAACGTATCCTTTTTATTTATTTATTTATTTTTGAAGTTCTTAACCATGCAACCTTAATTTTTTATTAGTTCTGCTGCAGTTTATAAGCAGTGAAGTTGCTTAGCTTATGCAATTTCTGCATGGGGAGATTTTGTGCTTTATTATAAACGCAGGACAGTCTTACTTTGGTTCAGTTAACTGGAGATAGCAATAAGAATATAACAGTAATAACAAATCGATGAATATGATGCACTGAAATACTACCTCAAGGATATTTGAATGGACGTTATATTGAACCAAAGACTACTTATTACATAAGACACATATAAAAATATATAATTCTTGGTGGCATCAAGTAGGAATTCAATTTTGATTATAAGCTAGAAATTATAACAAAGTAACATTTTTGTAATAACATTTCTTTCTTAAGCGTGAAGAATCATTTGCAAGAACTCTTTTGCTGTGAAGTTAAAAAAAAAAAAGAGATTTTATTTGAAAAACAGCTACAAAAAAAAATTCAGAATAATGAAAGGAATTTCTTTTATTTTGTTTTTTAATTTTTGATTATTTTTTGTTCTTAAATTACTTAAAATTTAATATTTCAAGTTATTTTTTTCGAAATTGATGTTTATTTCTTCTTTTATATTTGGAGAATTTTTCTCAATTATATTTTTATTTCCTAATTTTAAAAGAAGTGTTAAATTCCCTTTTTTAATTGCGAATGCTTCAGTGGAAGCTTATATTCTAAAAAAAAAATTGTTTTTAAAGAAATTCATAATACGATTTTTTGCGTTAATGTTTATGATTTTCTATTGAAGTTTAAGGTCATCGTAGATCACTTATTTATTTAGCTGTTTGGTCTTTCATAGAGTTGAAAAGTTATTCAATATATTTTATATTGAATTTGAAAGCTTATTTCTCTTTAAGTTACAGATAAGGCTAGTAAAAGTTAATTTATTAGCCTAAAAAGCATGAATTTTGCACTGTTAAATACCTTATAGTACAATTTAGGTGCATTAAATAAGAAGTACCTGAATACTTATATACTTTATAGAATCTGTTTCGTGCATGAAAGATAAGGTTTGTTGAATGTTGTTATTTATTCGCTATTTATAAAAATCCAGATTTTTTACTGTCATTTTTATAAGTAAGTGAATTTATTTATTGCATTTTACTATCCATATGCAACACTAAATTCTATAGATCGAATTTCTTTGTTCATTAATTATCTCCCAAAAAAAACTACCCTAAAATCCTTTGCGATTTTTCAATTGACAGTTTTATTAACCAATAACCATTTTTAACCAAGACAATTAGGTTTTAAGTTAGGAATGTTTACATTAGCATGTTTTACGTTGCCAAAATCAAAAGTTGGGTCGACGGAAAAGCTCTCAGTGTGCAATATTTCTGATAATAGAGATGCCTTTCGTTTGCCCACAAAAAAAATTATTCCCCTCTCTCCCATTGCTTTCTTTGTTAGGCATTGATATGTCTTTATAAAATGGAGAAGACTGGCTTGATTCGGTTTACATTTGGATGTTAATTAGTTTCATTCAAATTCCAATTGGAACAGAGGGCAATCAATCAGATTTGGTTACATTGGCATCTTCTTAATTGTTAGCTGAAAATCTCACACTTATCTTAAATAAACTATATCTTGAAATAGATAAAGAAATTTGAGACAAAGTCAGAAGAATACAATAGTTTCTTTAAACTATGCACGGTCAAAGTGAACTGGTATCCACCTTCACAGATATGCAAATTTATATCTTTGCAGTAAATATTCCAATAAATAAAGCAATAGTGATGTTCTTATACAATTTCCTTGCAACTAAGTCATTTGTTGGCATTTTTAATGTATTTGTTGTTTTTTATTGCCAATTTGCTGTTTAAGAAAGCCAATCCATTCTTGTTCATTACCATATCTCGTGGAACCAGATAAGGTTCCCTAGCCTAATATGTTTTGTAGTTCATATTCCTATACTGTTCATTGACAACAGAGGATATCTGACAATGGATGCATGTTTTGTACAGGATTTTATTTAGACAGCTACAATTTTCAATCTGATATTTCTAAGACGATTTTACTTGATTCAATAGATGAAAGAAATATGCAATAAATTGTTGAATCATTCTCGGTTCTGTAGTACATTGCTACTGCTAGTTAGTTCTTCCATTTTGAGATATTATGTAACTTCAAACCACTGACTTACAAACAATAAAAGAAAGAAAGAAAATTGTTATTGCAATTTTCCTTAGAAACCTCATCCAATTTGTCATCAAATTACCATCTACTTCTAAGATATAGTAGGAGTGGGATTTCTTCTGCTAAATTATTGACGAGAGCTTTGTATGTTTAGGGATGTTTGAAAATTAAGATTATATAGCCCAACTTTGAATTTAATTATTAGATTCTCAATGAAATTTTTTGAAGGTGTTAAAAATTTTTTTCTGATAACATAGAAAATCAAAGACATTTTAATGCTTTTTTTTTTTCACGAATCGGTTTACTTTCTCGTAACATTTCTATCATTAGTTGAATGGATGAATGCTTGAACTGATTTTTTTTTTCTTTTACGAATGAAAACGTTAGTGTGCGTGTATGTGTTATGTAGAGCCAAATCAAAAATCAGTATAGTTTATTGTGTGAAGTGTTGGTATGGATATGATATGCATCGTGTAAATATATAGACATTGTTTTGAGAAGTTCTGTGCATGTATTTATGTTTCATAAAATAGAATATATTAATTTCTGGAGTTTATTGTGGATACTGTTCTAAATATCGAAGCATTTGCTTCTGTACAAGTCTCTACTTTTAAAAAACAAGTTCAGGAAATTAAAAAAAAAAAAAAATGTTATTTTTAAATAAAAGAGACGCGCGCCTGGTTAGTACTGTCCCAAATAGTTATTAATTGTAAGCTAACCTTATAGTTCCTATTATATGTTTTCATGTAGCAGATACATTTATATCGTAGATTTGAAAATTTTTGGCTTTACTCGTATATCTATCTATATATGTATCATTATATATCCATGTAAGAGAATTACTGTTCTTGTACATATTGTGGCAACTATTACCTTGATATATTTCTTTTGTCTATACAATTTATCGTAGATTGTTTGAAATTTGAATTGAATACAGCTCAGTCACATAATAATCTCATGGTTCTTATTTTTTTAAAAATGATGATTGTGTACCATAATAAAACTCATTATTTTTATTAACAATGCCATAAGAAATCATTTACTCCTTGAATATGTTAGAAAAAGAAAGAATTTTTCAGTGATTTCCTTACAATTTGTACTTGTGTTCTGATAAAATTCATTGATAAAGAATCTACAGAATAAGTACATGTAGTTTTTAATAAGATATTTTTTAATAAAAACTGTTCCAGATATTACATTGTACCTGCTGTGCACGTTTTACTTCTGCTTTACAAAATTTGAGATAGAAAAAAAATAAAAACGAAATAAAGTTGATGAATTACAAACGCATTATTTGAAATGTAATTATTCGTTTATCTGCAACTGCATCAGATATCTTTTTTGGCTTTGGCCAGATATATTAGTAGCAGATCATGTATGATCCTTTAGAAATCATTGTAAAAATATTTTAAAAGGAAATAAATGTTATTTTGAAAGATAATTTGAAAATTGTACAACGGATTCTGACTCCCTTATTTTCTTGCAAGTTGTTATAACACAAAGATACATAAATAAAATATGCAAATTCGCAGTTTCAGCGATTCCTGAAACGCACAACTGCAGTAGGATGCTACATGCAATGCTAAAATCTCATTATTATTAATCTTATTGTAATGCAGCTGGTTAAAATAGGATTCAGCCAAAAATCAAATCACGCAGAAAGATGTTGTATGTCCATTTCACTTCAAGCAATTTCCTCATACAACTTCTACAGGAGAGGCTCAAGATAAATATTTCATCCGGGCGAGATGACTTTTTTGGCGCCCCTTCTCCCCGATTTTATGATATTGGTAAAACCGGAGATCAGGATACAAGCCTTCGACGAACTTTTTTTTGATGGTCGCTTCCGCCTCTTGCTAAAAGGGGCAACCACGGTGAATTAGGCTTATACAAACCATTAAACCGAAAAAATAAACAAAGAACGATCCTTTTACGATAATTCCAAGCATTAAAACAACTCAGGAATCCACTTAGGCCACTGCAACTAGCAGTCACCGAAGCTGTAAACCACCTGCCACCGATGTATCCTTCCGAACACTGCGATTGGCTTGTACCCTATTCTCCGGTTTAGCCTATTCAGCAATTCAAAGAAATTATCAATCCAATAAAAGTAAAAAAAATAGTAATAATAATTTAAACGAGCAAAGCGAGTCTCTCCATTCCCAACTAAGATCATATTTTGTGAACCGTTTTATTCTAATTCAAAATCTACAGTAGCTAGGAATATGAACACATCTTCCATGCCCACACAGAAATCCATGTAGAAGTGCACAATCATATTTTCAAAACTTAAAACTGTAAATTTTATAAGAAAAATTTGTTTTTAAAAATGCGGAAAAAGCCATACAAAAGCGCCAATAGTTCTGAAACCGAAACAAAAATTTTTAATTTTAATAATAGTACAGCATCGTAGTGTTAGTCACTTTAAAATGCCTCGTCGTACACTAAATTATGTATTCAATAAAATATTCTTAGTATTCAATAAAGTGCGCAAGTCTACTCAAAGCCCGGCTATTTGCTAGTGATAATTTATAACTGATGTAGTATCTAGTCCCGATTAGGAAAGTGCCAATTATTGACTAGCAACATTTTTATTAATTAGCAGTTTTATCAACGTCACCATGCAATAAGAAGATAGACCCAATAGCCCTATGAATTCACTTCATTATAATTACTTTTAAAAAAATAACATATAATATAACTCTCTTGCTGAACGGATAGTAGCCCTTTGAGCTCGTTATTTTGAAGAGACTGAGACCAGACAGAAAATAGTATGGTCCTCTATCTAAAGCAGGGCGCGCAAAGCTTTATGCAGCGTTGGAATACGTCAGTCGTGACGTCAACCCGAAGGGGGAAACATGGCGTCGAAACAGATTTCCTTCGCTTGAGATGGGCAAATAGCGAATACTCAATAAATATCAGAGTATTGCGAGTTTCTTTCACACATAAATACAGTTTATATGTAAATGCAGTGATTTAATGCGGCAGAATGTATCAGAGCGTTTGAAAAACCTAGATTTTTTTGAATTTTTCACCTCGGAAGCCGTCTTTGCAATGAATTATGGGATTGCCCGCTGGTCCGAACGGCGGCGCAAAGAATGTTGCATCGTGTGCGCCCTGACTGTCGTTTGCAACCTTTTTTGTGCAACTTAATTGCAACGAGTTGCACAGCAAAAGCTGCATCGTGTGCGCCCTGCTTTATAAGGAAGGATTATAACGAAATTGTTTACTGAATCAATACTTTCATGACAAAAGGTCCAGCGCTATTAGATCTTTATGACACATACACATGACACCTGGGTTTATGATGAAGCTATCGGTTTTGACTTCTGGTTATGATCCTGGAATTCAGTCTATATCAGTTTTTCCAGTGAAATTTTTATCAGTACAAATCATTTTTTCAGTACATTCTTAGACCAGTATGTATATTATACTGGATTTTGATTCAGTAATAACTCAGGCCTCACACTTCAATATCATGAAATACTAAATGTCATCTCAATGGAAATGATCAAGAATTAACATAGCCTATTTTAATTAATTCACCGGCTAAACAGGAGAATATGGTACTGCCAATTACAGTCTTCGTAAGGATACATTCGTGCAGGGATACATGATGGTGCATACTGTAATCTCAAGATCACAGTTAGCCAGATCTAGTTTTTCTAGTAAAAGATCATGCAAAACCATTTTTAAATAAGATTACCTGCAAACCTCATTCTACTTTTCACTAGTTAATTGAAAAACTAAAATTCATATCTTAACTGTAGTGCCAAGGTGGCCATCTTGTCAAAACCTGACCTTAGTCCAAAACAGTCTGGTACTGTAATCTCTGATTTCACCAATTCACCTAATTAAACGTTACATGAATCTTGTAAAATTCAGACTCTCATCTGGCAAAGTTTTGGGATAAAGGATTTCGAAATGCCGCTTTTTTTTTTTTCTTTTTTTGAAATGGGAAGATAACAGGGCGGTATCAATGAAGACGCCTTCGAGACATTATCTCTGTAAACGGTGGACACTTTTCTGTTTAATTGAGAAAGTAATTCATACAAAACAGTATATTAATTTATTTCAATATGCGTTACATGTCCCTATAATCAATAAAAAGGTTAAAAGGCGCAGTCTAACTACTTCGCACAATTAAAAGTTCTTCTCACCTCGTTTTTCAGACTTCGGTTTGCCATTTGCATTGACTTCCAGGATTGTTGACAAATCCTATTATATCACAGAACAGAAAATATCTCCACTCTAAAATAAATAGATCTGGAAAGAAATAAAACAAAAAATTATTTTTTTATTATTCTTATATTCGCTTTACTTTCTTTCATTTCACACTACCTCCTCAAAAAGTATTCTAACTTCGCCAGGAGTTCTGTGTTGGATCTGAATAATGGACAAGAGATCGGTGATTAACTTGACTTAATCGCAGGTTTTTATGATTCTCCATAAACTTGTTCCTTACTAACAAGACAGGAGCAGCCCTACACTGCCAATTCGCCAAGGAAGGACTCATCAATATTATATTATTATATTTTAACATTATTACTACTATAAACATGGTTAAAATATTCTGGAAGCATAAATAACAATAATATTAAACTAAAGTCATTTAGAAAGCTACAATTGATTATCATTGAATTCCAACAAAGCATGCTATTGGCAGTACCGCGTATTCAAGTCAACCCATATTTTATTTTTGAATTAATTTTAAAGCAATTTCTAAAACAAATTAAGATTAAAAGAGTTGAATTTACCTTTTGTTTTGATATCATTTGAAAAAAAAAAAAAATCCATCCTTTATTTAAAAAACGTAACATCAAATTGTTAAAGCTTTTTTTGTTGAGGTAAATTATATACTACTAAATTAACCTTAAATATTTCTTATTAAAATAAAGAATAAATAAACTTGTATGGTTTTAAGATTTATTAAATTACAGTAAAAAAAAAATAATCAACTAATTTAAATTAATTTAAATTGGCAGTTACTGATTTCAATGCAACCTCCATTGTAAAACAGAAATATATCACGACATGTTTTTCCATATTTCTTCTCGAAAAATTACCTGAGATGACGTCACTAATATGGCCTCCGGCCTCGTATTTTTTGTTTTTGTAACAATGTTATCAGAGATATCGAAGGAGTTGACTCAAATAATGAAATATAAATGCAACAACAGGTAAAAATTATTTTATTATTAAAACTAAAGGAATATTTTTAAAGAAATTAATTAATTATCAAATCAAATAATAATGAATTGTGGTGACAAGAAATAAATTTAACGCGCAGGAAAAATTAATAATTAAATTAATGCTGTTTTTTCTACTGAATTGTCTTAAATTTTAGAGAGTTTGAAGTACAACTGCATTTTAAAGTTTCATTAGTGCTATTAACTTTACGAATCACATTTCAGTTATTTTTATTATTATTATTATTGCAGATTTTGGAGAGAAAAAATCTACCTTTTAAATTAAGGTTAGGCTTATCGTTAAAAAGTATTAGACCTATTTATTTTTCGTTAATTATTAGATTTCTTTAGGGTATTTTTTATTTTTTGTTCTATCAGTGTTTAGTGTAAAATTAATGGCATTTGAAAAGTTAATGTACATATAACTAATTCTGTAATTTAAAACTAATTAAATGAAATGTTTGGCGGGAAGAAAAGGGATTATTCTTGACTGTTGTTTAGATTAACTGTTTTATTTCAATCATTCTCAATACTTTGAAACTTATTCTTGAATATTGAGAGAAATATTAGACAAACGAAAGCTTTGCTTTTAAGAATAAATCATACTTTTTTTGAAATAACAGAAGGATTTTAGTTATATGATTATAAGTCTGTATGTGTGTACATACCATAGGCATGCCCAAAAGTTTGGAATGGGAAAGATTAGGATGGTCAAAAAATGGATGGGGGTGTGGTGGGAGAGAGGTTACAAACAAACCGATGAACTCTCCAACCAAACAAAAAACTTCCAAAATCATTGATTTCTTCTATTTTCGCATACAATGTGGGGGCGAGGATTCTAACTTCTACAAGTTCCTCTCCGTGGTAAGCTAGTGATGCAAATTCTGGCTTAACACCGATCACTTACGCTCGCTGGAAATCATGATGTCAAACATAGATGGTGTCTGCAACAGCAACTTACTGTCGGTACGCGAAACAAGACATTACAATAGTTATTAAAAATTATAAAATCATTTAAATAATAACAATAATATAAAAATATTTTCGTAACTGTACAAATACAAAAATCAGAATGTTTTCGTGGTTATAAGATTTAATTAAGAATTTGAGCAGTAGATGTCGCTGTTAAGTCCTGGAAACTTCAATCCATAAGCGGATTACGTCAGCAAAGGTCTTTCATTGGTGAAACGAACAAAACATACATACGTTTCCTGAACAGGATCTCTTAAGGATTAAGCAGATTTTTTTTTCCGCTGAATTCAAATACGATTGAAGAAGTTTTTAGTAACAATTTAAGTTTGTTTCAAAATCCAATACAGTAGAAACTGGATTAACCGTCACCTTCGGTACCGGGACTGTGACGGTTAACCGAATAGACGGATAATAGAAATTTCGCAATAAACATGTACAGCAACGAAATTTCAATGCTGGTTTGGGACGAAAGGCAAACAATAAATTAATAAAAAGAAAAATCTATCGGTAACAAATAGATATCGTCAAACACCAAACAAATAATAATAATAATAGAAACATAAAACAGTAGGCCTACTAGATAATAAGGTTTATATGTTGAAGCTGTAATCAGTAATCTTCTGTTTCTTCGAGGCTCGAGCTTTTTTTCGCGGCAATGTCCCGTATTTTACGGAGAAGTAGGTTTTGCGATCGATGACGGATAACAGAGAGTGACGGTTAATCGAGTTTCCACTGTATATGGTTTCGTTATTCTCACTCTTCCCATTTCTCAGTACTAAAGTTTAAATTTTTGAAAAGTGATAATCTTTCTTTTTCAAAACAAGACATTTTACAAAGAAATGATATTTAGAGATAGTTCTTCATTCATATCACAATTTAAACATATCTTTTCAATTTTTCAGTTATTTTCTTAAGAGCCAGTGACTTAGAGGCGTGGGGTCTAGGAATTTGGAATGGTGGAAGGTTATTTTTGGTAACCGTTAAGCCAAAATAATAAATAAATAAATAAATAAATAAATAAATAAATAAATAAATAAATAAATAAATAAATAAATAAATATTGTTTCTTCTCCGAAGGAAGGCGATTACAATCAAAACGATGGCTTTTCAATTAAAAAACAGGTTGAAAACACTGAGCTTTATCCCATTTTAAGATGTAGTTGGGATGGGGAGTTTAATGTCTTACCAACCACTCTTCCCTCGGTGCTTGGAAAAGAGTTTTGGAACTTCAGTTTCAGTGATAATTATAGTTTTATTTTCATAAAAAAATCTCGCTAGTTCTATTTTATTATAACTTTTATGTGATGTATTTCTTATCTATTCACTTAGTATATTTGCTTTCGCTATAGTGTTATTAAAGCGTTTTTTATTTTTTTTTAATATGTAAGTTATCTACAATTATTTAAAAAAATCCCTTGATATTTATAATAATATGTTTCTTTTTTTTTTCTCAATTGTGAACATGGCAATAATTCTTTTCTGCTTCATCAAAAAAAATATTACTTCACATTGTTCGTAATTGAATTTCATTTGTAAATATACCGGGTGGGCATAAAATAACGTGAGGTGTTCAGAGCCCTCTAGCGAGGAAAGTATTAGACGAATCGTAACAACATTCGATGGACATGCAGTGTGGAACATGCGGTTTCGATTTCTAAAAAAAAATTAGTACCAAACGTCGCCAACAGGGGGAAATGTGGTGCTGTTAACGCACTAATTTGCATAACCGCATTACGTGTAGAGCCATAGATTAAATAAGAATCTTATTTAATCCAGGGCCGGATTTAAGCATATGCTTTCTAGGCTGCAGCCTATGGGCCCGCACCACAAAGGGGGCCCGCACCACAAAGGATCCCGCGACCACTGTCCAGGTGAAAAATGATTCTTCATCAATTTTTAAAATCAGGATTTTTTGTTTTAGTAAATAAGTAGTATAAAAGTTTGGTGATCGTAATCATCATTTATCGTTTGCATTTGGTTTAACTTAATGTGGTGTTTGGGTCTTTGACCAGCCTGACAAGAATATCTTCCACTATCTGCCAGCCGGAAGACAGAAAACACGGAGCGCAAGGGAGACAATTCAAGAAGGCATTGCTGTCGCATATAAGGAAGGCGCACTCGTCATCTTCTGCATAGTGGTTCAAGCAAGCGTTCACGATAGTTTAACATAAATAATGACCAATTAGTTGAAGTAACTAATTAGTGTATATAGTTTAGTTTTAATGTTAAAGTTAGTAGTTTGTTCAATAGGCAGTGTGCGTAGAAATAAATAGTGATTAACTGCTCCTGAGTCCTGGTCCTGAAATATTTTATTCACACGGAACCCGGTAAGAAAGTAAGAATAAAACAATTTATAATGTAGAATATAGGCCTACTGTTTCATATTAACACGTTTTCAATAGAACAAAGTAAAGTTGTAATATGTCGTTTTTTTTAAATTTTTCAATTTTTCCGAAAAAATTCATCTAGTGTTATGGACCGCCACAAAATACAAACTAATCGACATAAAAAGAAAGAGGAATTCCTGTTGAAAGATTTGTAATATTCATGCCTAACCAGGGCCACAAAGCTGAAGATATATTTCAAGGCTTGAGCAAGTTTTTGAAGGAGAATGAAATAGACATTAAGAACTTAAGATAACGCTTCTTCAATGAGCGGAAAGTACAATTGCCTTCAGGCGTTGGTAATGGCAGAAAATAAATTAGCAGTATTGCCCTGGGCATTCACTCAATCTTGTAGTGCAGGCTGCTGCAGAGTGCTGCCTGAGTGCTGTAAGTTTTTTTGTCTTTTTGGAAGAACTTTTTGTACATTTTATGGCTTCAACTAACAGATATAAAGTTTTTATCGATTGCTTGAAAAACTCCGATGCAAAACTCATTCTCGTGCCAAAACATACAACAATAAACGTTGGTCATGCAGAGCAGATGCTACAAAAGCCCTTTTGCGAGGCTATAGAGAAATAAAAATGCACTTTTTGAAATTTCACAGGACAAAGAAGATTCAGGAAAATCACGTATTACTGCTCTAAGTTTGCATAACAAAATGTCAAAGTTGGAAACGGGGCTATACACAGTATTTTGGGAAGATATCTTGGGTCAGTAAACAAAACTAGTGAATTCTGCAGAACCTTAGATTGGACTGGCGTTGCTTACAAGCTTCATAAGAGCAAGACGCGATAGCTTTGAAGAATATCACATGAAAGCTGCTGAATTAGCTGGTTCTAATTGCACAGGGTATGAGAATGAAACACAGCGAAATCGCAAAATAAACGTGCGTTTGTCACCTCTTGACTGTGTCCAAGCATCAGAAGTTGAGCTGACCCCATCAGAAAAATTTCGAACTCAGAATTTCCTTGATATCATAGATCAATTTGAATCATCATTGCGACAGAGGATTGAGGCATACAAACTAATTGATACCCGGTTTCTCAACAAGTTGAATACTCTCAGTAATGAAGAGATAAATGCAGCAGCTGAAAAACTTAGCAGAAACATATAACAATGACTTGGACGATCAAATGGGAAAATGAACTGATTCAGTTCAAGTTTTTTTTCCATGAGTTTGAAAAAAATGACGACGAAATCGAAAAAGTCATTAGTCAGGAGAGATGGATGTATAAATTCATCTTAGAAAAAAAACGTTAAAGGTTGTTTTCCTAATATTGAGATTGCCTTAAGAATGTACAAGTCACTTATGGTCACAAACAGCAGTGGAGAAAGGTCATTTTCAAAATTGAAGTTGATCAAAAACAGGCTTCGAATCTCCATGCTAGAAGACATGTTAGAACGCTTTAGCTTTACTCAGCATTGAAAGTGACATTTTAAGAAAACAAAAAAATTATGAAGATATTATAAGTAGCTTCCTTAGTACGAAATGTAGGCGAACTAATTAGCCATTAAGAATGTGACACTTTCGTTATAGTTAAATTTATTTGGAAAAGTTCTATATTTGAATTAAATGTGTTATGTATGTTGTACAGGTTAAGTGCATTTTGCTTGTTCACTACATTCCTTTTTATGCTTATGAAAGACACCTTATACTTATATCCACGGTTTGTCTGTCTGTCTGTGGACACATACCCCACAATGCTTCGCAACGGCTTCTATTAGCTCAGTTGGTTAGATCGTCGTGCTAATAACGCGAAGGGCGTGGGTTCGATCCCCTCATGGGCCATTCTTCTTCTTCAATTTTTTTCTCCCCATTTTAAATCTTTTCACAGTTTCTCAACTTAAGTTTTTTTTAATCATTACTAATCGGCTACCCGTCGCGTCGCTCCTGAAGCCTCGCGTATGTAACGGAAAACAATTTATTATTTATTAAAAAAACACACACACACAAATTACATCAAGAAAAAATAAAACTAAAATTTTTTTAAAGTTTTTTTTTATTTTAATTTTTGATGTCTCTATTCTCTCAATCCACGACTGCTTTTAGAATCAGCGTGTGAATAATATATCTGTGTTATATTTTTATTTTTTATAGAAATTAGAATGTAATCCTTGTGGTCTAATGCCTAAGACGTGTAACTTCGGAGCAGAAGGTTGCATGTTGGATTCCAGTAGATAACTTCTAAGGTACAAATAGTGAGCTTTCAGTATTCTACTTAATAGAAATAGTGCTTCTTTCTTTCTTGAGTCTCTTTTTTTTATTTCCATTGATACTTTACAGTTGTTTTTGAGTTATAAATAGTGATTGTTTTTGAGTAACAAATAGTGATTTTTCAGTATTCTACCTAACAGAAATAGTGATTCTTTTTTTTTTTCTGTTCTTTTTTATCGAATTCCAATTGATACTTTTTAGTGATTTTTGAGTTACAAATTATCTACTAATCTAGGCCATCAGATTGTTCGATATTTGAAGAAGAGATGTTCAGATGGACGTTAGTTGATATAGATGATAAATGAAGATCATAGCTTGTATACGAAATTCTTCGCAACAAATTGATTGTGAGTATTCTTTAGAGTGAAGATAACCAAATTCTGTTGAACTGTGACTCAAAGACATAAAGTTGTACGTGAGTGAAGACAACGTTTTCCAAATATATAGCAACTTTATTTAGAGTTTGTCCTTGAGCTTTATTGAGAAATATCGCATAAGAAGGTCTGATCGGAAATTGTTTTCTTGTGAAAGTGAATGGAAGTAGATTATCGCATGGTTCCATAGACATCGTATGGATGAAAACAAAATCTCCTTTGTGAGTTCTGTTATAATTTCGGTTTCTATGAGATCATTATCGAATGAACGGCATTTAAGTTGAGTTCCATTTCAGTATGCAAGCTTGGGATTGATGTTTCACAACAATATTATTGGAGATCCAATCTTCAATGACAAACGATGTTGAGGAATACCGCTGAAATACAATGCGTTCAGATACTCGGGCAGATAGAGATGTTCGCGTGGTGGATTATCAGAAGTGTTAATTTTATTCGCACTTGTATTGTATGCTCTGTAGTCTCTCCTTGTATTCTTAGACTTATCATTCGATTGATGTTATCGACACTCTCGTTCATCTTCATTGATGAGCCGCATATTTATCGTGAGTTTTTCGACTTTGATGTGATTCTAGCTTTTTGAGTTACAAATAGTGATTTTTTCAGTAATCTACCTAATAGAAATAGTGTTTCTTTCTTTCTTGACTCACTTTTTTTTCCAATTGATACTTTAGAGAGGTTCTTGAGTTACAAATAATGATGGTTTTTGAGTTACAAATAGTGATTTTTCAGTATTCTGGTTAATAGAAATACTGCTTCTTTTTTTCTTGACTCTCCTTTTTTATTCCAAGTGATACTTTTCAGTAGTTTTTGAGTTACAAATAGTGATTTTTCAGTATTCTACTTAATGAAAATACTGCTTCTTTATTTCTTGACTCTTTCTTTCATTCCAAGACAGCATACAAACTATTTACGAACATTATAAAAAATAAATTAACCCAGTTTACAGATACTTATTTAAAAGAAGAACAGTGTGGATTTAGGAAAGGAAGAGGATGTACAGATACTATATTCACATTACAGCAATTACTTGAAAAAAAGAAGAGAATTTAATTTGCCAACGTACCTACTTTTCATTGATTACGAGAAAGCTTATGATAACCTAAACAGAAATTTACTGTGGAAAATTATTGAAGAAGATAAAATTCCGACGAAATTAATTGATTTAATTAGAAGTATATATAGAGAAACAAAAATTAATATAAAATTCATGAACGGGAAAATATCAGAGCCTTTAACTATAAATAAAGGAGTGAGACAAGGATATAGACTTTCCCCAATACTTTTCAACATATATATAAATAGAATTCTAAAAGAATGGAAATCAATATATAAAAATGGTATCCAGATCACAAAAAATAAAAAATTGAAGACATTACTGTATACTGACGATCAAGTTTTGATAGCAAATTCAGAAGATGAACTTCAAATTGGAGCAAATCATTTAAATACTATCTCAAAAAATTGTAAAATGAAAATTTCGGAATTAAAAACATTCATTAAAATCCATGGCAATGTGTGGAAAACAAATACAAAGAGTGAAAATTGTAATTAATGGAAAAATAATAGAACAAGTATCAGAGTTTAAATATTTAGGAAACATAATTTCATGTTATAACGATGAGGCAAACCTGATATCAAACATACAGACATACAACAGAATGAATGGAATAATTAGAAGAAGATTTGGAAAACAAATGACGAAAGAAACACTACTAAGATTCCATAACATTATAGCCAAAGCAGCAATTTAATATGGGAGTGAAACCTGGATATTGAAACAAAGAAACAAACAAAGATTGGAAACTACACAAATGAAATTTTTGAGACCTTTATTAGGATTTATACATCTCGACAAAAAGAAAAATAATGATATTCGAGCCCAACTTAAAATTCCAAGTTTAATTCAAGAAATTCAAAATTACCAAAAAAATTGGCTTAACCATGTGGAAAGGATGTCCAACGATAAGATTCCAAATTTAATTTTGAAATATAAACCCAAAGGAAAAAGAGACAGAGGACGACCAAAAATAAGATGGAAAGACCAAAATCATCTTCAGAGCTAGGAAAAAAAATCATTGTCTATACCTAAGATGTTCAAGACTTCTTTCATTCCAATTGATACTTTTCAGTGGTTTTTAAGTTACAAATAGTGATTTCTCAGTATTCTACCTAATGAAGTACTGCTTCTTTCTTTTTTGACTTTTTTTTTAATTACAATTGTTATTTTTCAGTCAAAGTCAGTTCAGCTTTGACAGATAAGTCAAAAAAACAATATGAAGAGAGTTGTAGTTCCCATGGCCTAATGGATAAGATGTTTGACTTCGGATCAGAAGGTTACAGGTTCGATTCCTGTCGCGGATGTTTCATTTAAAAAAATTCTTTCTATTTTTCATTCTCACAGAAAACTGCGCCGGACAGACAGACAGAGAAATAAAAGATTTTTGTAATATAGATTAGGAATTCAGTGTATTAACAAGTTTTGAGTTAAGAATGACGATTATTCCATATAGGGGTGGGTAAGATAGCATGGGGTCGCAAAGAGACTCGCGCGTGCATTTTCTAGACCACCCCGGCGCAGTCTATTCTAAAGTAAAGGTGACTCAGAAGCCGTTGCGAAGCACTGTGATTGGTTTACTAATCATTATTCTACCTGGTTGTTATCTTGCATTTTGCATTTTTTAACATGTTTACTTAAAATTACGGTATGTTATTTTTAAAATCGTACTACACATAAGTTATTTGCATATTTAGAAACATAGATTTGAATCTCAACTTTGTATTCTTTTATAATAATATAATTGTTCATAGCAATATTAATAAATCATGTTAAATACCTTAATGATGTTCAGTGCTTTTCATTTTTATCATCTCATGAATTCATCAAATTCTAAATACTGTACAGGAACATCGCATGTAAATTTTCTATAATTTAATAATAAACTTTAAACGTTTATTTTTAGGTTTTTAATTGGATAATTGCTGATAATGGGGTTTTTGTAGGTTGATTTTAAAAAAAAAATTTGTCCGGTAGGGCCCGCGCCACAGGGTCAGCCTAGGGGCCCACAGTTCCTAAATACGGCACTGATTTAATCTATGGTGTAGAGCGATCATGATAAAAAGAAAGGCTTGAAGAATTCACATCACTCGGCGACGAACTGCCTTTCGATTGCTCTTACCTTATGTGACCGTTCTTTGTTAGTGAAGTAGTATTATCAGCTGCCCTTCAGGAATTTCGGCAAAAAGTCTAGCACAAAAATTGACGCATGCGCAAAGGTCGCTGCAACTGAACTGTACTTACAGATTCCGTCTGGTAATGATCAGATCATCCAAAATAAGAAAGAGAGTAAAATACAGTAAACTCCCGATTATCCGCGGGATAATGTCTCCTGTTTCCATTTTTTTTACTGTACAATAAATTACGGAATTAAAAAAAGATTAAATCTAGAATAAAAGAGACTAATAAAGTAAGTGAAGACAATTTGTCTATAATTATAGACAAACAATTTAAAGAACGACCTTGTGTGAGGAGCTTAGGCCGGCAGGTTACACTAAATTACGGGAGAACCTTCCCGTAATAATAAAATTTAAAAATAAATAAATAATTTAAAATAAAATAATTGTTTATAATGTATGTACTGTAACTGTATGTATTGCCATCTTAATGTAAATAAAACATGTTAAAAGCATTTTTGTGTTGATTTTCGTCCTATTTCGGACGAAATATCGTTATCCAAAATAACTTAATAGTTGTAAACATAATGCACATGGTAGGTTCATCCTGATTGACTGTCGTTTGCGATGTATGGGGGGTCAATCATCTATTCTTTGTACCTGTTTGTCCGATCACAAATTTAATAAATATTGTTTTTGGAAATAATTATTGGGCTTTATTTTTACCCCAAAGTATCATTAGGTCATTGATCAAAAGCTTTACAGTGACCGATATTAGTTTAATTACGAATATTTTAGTATTTTTACAGTAACTTAGGGGATAATGTTTCCCCGCGAGTATTTTGTTTCCCTGTCACTTCAGAGACTTCGCAAACTCCCAAAGCGAATATTTTAATACAGATTGCTATTAAATATACAAAATATATGTTAAATAGTAGTAACTGATAGTAAGGATATGCGACAATGACAGGGAAAATCCGAAATATTATACAATAAAGTAAGTTGTTTGATTTGTTTTGTCCCGCAGGGGACAAATTATCGTCATATCTCACTAAATAAAGCAAAATATTGCTCTTCAAATTAAAAAAGCGCTCTGCCCGTTATCTTAACTAAAATTTCATTCACTAATCTTTGTGTGCTACATAGGAAGTTAGATTTTCGATTTTTTTTTTTTGTTTGTTTGTTAGAAAATCATTAATTTGTCGCTCTCATTTAGTACAAAGAATAGTTGATTGACCCATGGACGAAATTATATTAGTTCAATTTAAATTAAAAAAATCAAATGTTTAGTTTATATCTAAATGTAATACTTTTTCTTTCATTCCAAAATCCTGGGTAAACTATGATTTGAACTAGAAACCCAGTGTTTAACATGTCTATTTATTTTTCGAGAGCAAATGAATACAAACAAAACAAATAATACACAAAGAAAAGAACAAGAACAAACAGAATAAGAACCAAGGTCAGCACATGAATAAATTGCCTTTCTGATTCGATTATCGGAAGGAATCGGGAACGGCCGTTTCGTCCTGCATGAGACTCATCAGCCCGATCTGCCTTCCCCGATAAAGACCTAGAAAGGCAAGATCTTAAGTGGAGGCCACCGTCACACCTAGCAGTGACCCCCGAAACAAGAAAATCAACAACAATAAATGTTGTGCTAACTTCCACAATAAAAAACCTTTTCCTAAAGAAAGATAGGATAGAAGGCTTTTTAATAAAAGGAAATTAAAATTCCTAACAAGGTGATTTAACCTAGGAATAAATTTAACGTGCTGGAAAATGTATAAACAAACAGAATAAGAACCAAGGTCAGCACATGAATAAATCACCTGATATAAAGTTTATACTGAAATGCAGTAATTGTATGCGGCAGAATTTATCAGGGAGGTTTCAAAACCTCGATTTTTTCGGATTTTCCACATCTGCTGGGGGAAATGCATTGCATTATGGGATTGCTTTTATCACGGCCGAATCATTTGCGAGTTGGATGATGTTGTGTAGAAAGCTCTGTTTGCTGCTGCTGCTGCTCAGGCTGCGAAAAAAACAAACAAACAAAACTTTCGGTTTTCAGAGCTTTTGAATATTCTTAATTTCGGAAATGGGATTGTGGATCTGTAGTATCGTACATTTAATTTCAAAATAGAGAAATCATTCTTATAATAATAGAACAAACTCACAAGATGAATGGGAAAGTGACCGATTTAGATTTGTTGGAGATTAAGTAGATGCCTGAAATAATATTTCCTCTAAAAGCTATTTAAAGAGGTTAACTATTAGAAGTTGTTTGGAATGTTAATTTATAATTGCTCTAATTGATTAAAATCCATAGAATTTTTTAATTAATTAGCCTGAATTCACCTTTAAAGTTTAGGTTATTTATAATGCATAAATTTTTACATTATCTTAATTTTAGATCAGGCCCATTGACCCTTTATTTATTTAGGCTTAAATTTTAAATATTTTTTTAAATCCTTTTTTGTTCTGTGAGTATATTTCGAGTAGCCAGTTAAGATTCAGCAGCAACATAATGTTAGAATCGAAGCTTTCGATTTAATTTCTGTTAACTCAAATATGGAATTTAAAGAAAGGGTGTCGTCTAAATGCGGAAGATTTAACCACGTTGAGAAAGACTCTTCTCCTTGAATCTGAAACCTTCGTCTTGATCCCTTAATAGATTTGCTTTTGTCATTTTCACTTGTAGGCTGGGCCGTCCTCTCTTCATCAACTGACTGCCTTGCTTTTGCCATGATCTCCTGTAACTGGCTTGGTTAACCTGTTTCTTCTTCTCCTGTTAACCAAGTTTTAGACTTCGTCAGGCTCAGTTTTAATTAGTTTCTGTATATAAGCATCCTTCATGTATAGTACAGTGGAACCCTGCCATTCGTCCGCCTCTCTACTCGTACAACTCGTTATTCGTCCAACTTTTGCAAGTAAAATTCAACTCGCCATTCGGACAGCATGACCTTGTTACTGGCCGCGCCACGCGGTCGCTTCAGCTCAGTCTCGTGCAAGCTTCGTGTGCTATTTTATTAAAAATATTGCAGCCATGGCTCCAAAAAAGATTACTGATTCAACAAGCCTAAAAGGAAAGCAGTGAGACTTGAATTGAATTGAAAAAAGAACTCGTTGTGAAGTTTGAAAGTGGAGCTCGTGTCTCTGACCTGGCAACTCAATATGGCATGGCGAAATCAACCATATCGTCTATACTGAAATAGAAAAACATAATAAGAGAGGCTGATGTGGCAAAAGGAGTGACCGTTCTTGCTGTGAACAGGTCACCTATAATTGAACAAGTGGAAAAACTTTTGTTAGTTTGGATTAATGAAAAACAACTTGCTGGTGACAGCATTTCTGAAATAATAATTTGTGAAAAAGCAAAGTGGTTGCATGATGACCTTAAACGAGACAGTCCTGGAACCAGTGCGCAAAGTGATGAATTTAAAGCAAGTAGGGAATGGTTTGATCGATTTAAGAAGCGAAGTGGCATTCACAGTGTTGTAGACCTACTGTCAGAGGCGTCACTAGGGTTGGTGTCACCCAGTGCGGTAGCTCATAACCTTGTAAAAATATCTGTTCAACCAAAAAAAAAGAAAACCTTGTAAAAATATCTGTTCAACTAAAAAAAAAAAAACCTTGTAAAAGCATTTTGGTGTCATCCGGTGCGGTCCCCACCTCCCTAGTGACGCCACTGCCTACTGTATATATATTTATTGTTTTCATAGTTTTTATGTATTTTATGCTTAAAATATTATTACAAAGGTTTAAATAAGCAATCATCTGTGGGTCTGGAATGGATTAATCCAATTTACATTATATCTTATGTGAAAAAATGATTCGCCATTCGAACTGCCTCCTGGAACGGATTGTGTACGAATAGCGAGGTTCCACTGTATTATAATATTAATAGGATTTCAAGAAGTTTCTGTATAATTGTATTGTGGTTGTTAGCGACCCATTTGGGAGCTATTGTGATAGCGATCAAAATCGATAGCTATTGCGTTTGTCCGTGTCTGTTCCTCCCCTAACAACTCTCGAACGGAAGGTCGGATCGACAAATGGATTTCACCATCGTTTTTCAGAGGCCCAAATAACGTAGGAATAGGGTATTTTCAGGGACCAACGCAGCCCCATGTTCGAGATATTTAGCATTGTTTTCATTGGATTTCCACTATTAGCTTAAATGTAAGAAATGCAACCATCTCATTTCAGTTGTCAGCTATAGCTTGATGGGTAAGGACTCGAACTGACATGCTGAAGGTTGTCGGCTCGAATCCGTACTCATATCTACCTTTTTTTGTTCTCTCTTAATTTTTTTCTCTCAATGTCCGCGTGAGTTTTTTTTTTTAATTTTACTTACGTTAATGTACTTCCTTTTTTTATTATTGTTTTTAATTTTTTTTTATTAATATGGTCGCCCTTAAATTTATGCTTTAGCACAAAATTATATTCACTTGTAAATAGTTCTGTAATGTAAAACAAGATAAATTAATGCTTTTAGACAGTGTCAAAAGCAAAGCGGCATCATACTATGCACAATTTTAAAAACAAAATATGTTCAGAAGAGTCGATATTGAGGGACGTCTATTGCCGTTTTCCCCTTTATCGGAAGCGATCACTTTTGACCCCCCAACTGTCAGTCAGGGAGTGGTCCTAGAGGTCTGGTTTTTTGGACCTGGTCACCTACTTTTTGATGCTGAACACAGTGGTGAAGGTTTCATTCTAATATCTCTAACCGTTTGGCCACTACAGAGAGTGACATCCAGCAAGCATAAACGCAAGCGCGGTCCTCTGTTTTACAGGCAAGCTGTAAATTAGGGGCCGCTAAATAGAAGCACTTTTGGATAGATCTTGTTTCATATAAATGAATTAGAGTGTATTTATTGAAATACTAGTATTTATATGTAATTAGCGTTACTTTGTTATTTTAAGAATATGTACTCTTTTATTGGAATCATGTGCAGTCAGTCATTTTTGGATCTTGATCAAAAAGGTTTAGTTAGTGTTCTTGTGAAATTATATTAAAAATTTTCAGATTCTGTTACATTGAATTACATCTATGTCACTTCATTATCATTAGAGTGGATATGCATTGAGGTTTTAGAAAAACACTGACCTTAAAATTCATTTTAATAAGAGCTATAGTACAGTAAAACCCCGTTTTTGCGCTCATCAAGGGCCCATGACCTAAAAGCATAATAAGCGGGAAAGCGCTATATCGAGATTTTATTGTACATACAGTAGAAAACGTCCAGAGACCGAATAAAAGGAGCGTAAAGAACGGGATAGCGCTATATCAAGGTTTTACTGTATTTACTATTGTTCTGAAATATAAATTGTCTGCATCGAATAGGTCCTCCATTCAATAAAGATACATCTTACCATTACTGGGTCATTACTATTCTAAACTTGCTGATTGCATGTGACTGCAACAGGTTGTTGTGCAACTCTTATTAAGTTTCTAATAATATTTCAGAGCCTATTGTTATACTTGATGAGAAATAAAAAAGTCGTGTTTAATATCAGGAAAGGATATGACGAACAGAAAAGCTATTTTTATTATCTTTATATTTATTAATAACCATAATTTTTATCAAAATCATTCCTATCATCACATGGTTTGATTAAAAAGATTTTATTATTTTTAGCGACCCATTTGGGAGATATTGTGATAGCGACCAAAATCGGTAGCTATTGCGTTTGTCCTGTCCGTCTGTCCTTCCCTAACAACTCCCGAACGGAAGGTCACATCGACAAACGGATTTCACCATCGTGTTCGGAGGCTCAAACACTGAAGGAGTGGGGTATTTTATGGGGCTTATGCCCCCCCCCCCCCCCCCATGTTCGAGATATTTGGCATTGTTGTCAATGCACTCCCTAAAAACTCCCGAACGAAAGGTTGAAACAACCAACCGACTTCACCATCGCGTTCAGAGGCCCAAACAACGTAGGAATAGGGTATTTTCAGGGCTTATGCTCGAGATATTTGCATTGCTTTCATTGGATTTCCTCTATTAGCTTAAATGTTAGAAATGCAACTATCTCATTTGTTGTCAGCTATAGCTTGTTGCTTACGGTCTCGGACTCATATACTGAAAGTTGTCGGCTCGAATCCATATATCTACTGTTTTCCTAATGTTTTTTTATTTTTCCTTACGTTAATGTAAGGATACTTCCTTTTTTTTATTATTTTTATTTTTAATTTATTTTATTATGCTTAAATTTATGCTTTAGCACAAATTTATATTCACTTGTTAAACTTCTCATTATGTTTAAAAATTCCACTGATGTATATACACAGCGAATTGAAATTGAAAGACATTTAACTATTTTTAACAAGTTTTTTACATTTTGAGAGAATTCCTGTATCATAAGGTATAAAGCATCCAACACGGTTGTCTTTGTATTCCTCAGTTTGCATTCTTTGTATGTGACTTAAATTGGGCTCTTTAAGAACTTTGATGTGACTAGATGGGAATGAAGAAACAAAATCTGAATTACTTATTTCCACAGAATTTCCATAGAAAGAAAGAAAAGTGAAAAATTCTTCTGAATGCTTCACATATTAATGTTTGGCCTTAAAGGTTTACTTTATTGCTTTAATTAATTACAGTTTCTACTTGAGTATCTCAATTCATTCTTCTTCCTCTGGAGCTTTTCCCATTTTAGATGGGGTCGCTGTGTTTGATGAGCTTCTTCCATCGTTTCCTATCCAGCGCCCACTCTCTCAGTATCCCTTTGGCTTTGAGGCGTATCTCAATTCATTATTTGTGTTAATTTCGAAAGTTCATGCTAACTGTCTTTATGTTCATATTGGTTGAAGAATTTCTTATGGTTCATTATATGTGAAATGTTGGCGTAGTAGTATACCTTATTACGGTAATGACAGCCTTTGTAGGATCTGTTCTACTACGATGACAATACTGGCATCAAATTTCATTGGAATTGTTTTTCTTAAGGACTATTTCACGTTTGTTAAATGCATTTTTACTTGAAATTAATTAAAAAAAGATCAGACATTTATTTTTACCATTCCATAAAGTGAGTGAAAACTCATTAAGGAAAAAAAAATAAAGGTTAAATTTCAAAATGTCATTTTAATATCACTTATTAAAAAAAAATTAACAGTAACACATTTAAACACAAAACAAAATTTGACAACTTAAAAATATAATGATGGATTTTGATTGTTAGTTAAAACCTTAAGAGTAGCTTAACACATAAAAAGAACATACAAATTCACACAAATGATTTATACTAAACAACTAATACAAATTCATTAAATTGTACTGAATATGCCTGTCTGATAATTCAGAAATAAGATAGCAGTGATTCCTTAGAGGAAAGACGTTCCTTAATTGTTAAAAATGAAATGCAAGATGTAAAAAAAAAAAAAAAAGAAAAGAAAAGAATAATACAAATAAAATAAGTAAGAGTAATGACAAGTTAATGATTGAAAGCAAAGATACTCTAGAAATACATTATTACAATTAGATATGTCAGTTTATTTTTAATTATTTAGTTATATACAGGGTGAGGTAAAAGTCACTTAACCTCCCCTATAAAATTGAAAGGAGTTGTGCTGGGTAAAATTGTTTGTGATGGAAACATGTTAGGCCTCCGGTTGACACACATTAATGTATTTCCTCCTAAGCCTCACCTGTATCTATCACAAATAATTTTACGCAGCATAACTCCTTTCCATTTTGTAGGAGGTTAAATGACTTCTGTCTCGCCCTGCTTAATTGGAAACAAAATGGCATTTCAAGAGAATGAATGAAACTATTCAAAAATAAAAACAATATAATGTATTACGTCGACAGTAGCATACTAGGGTACAACCTCACCATGCAAATACGAGGTGTCTACAAAGTTCCTTATACAATATCAAGCTATTAAAAAGAACTTTGTATACATACTGTATAAGTTTATGTTAGAAGATAGTTATATGCAAATAATAGCATATTGTGATATTTTATGATTAGAAAGCGAAGTAATTTCTATTACTATATTACAACAATTCTATAGTGGTTTAGTTCTATTAACACCATTAGATTTCTCCGTGTATGCTGCTGATTTACATTTTGTAGTGTTTTGAATAATTCTAGACTTATGCCTAACTTGCTTCGTATTAAAAGTGAAAAAGCCGCAAGCCCACAAAAAAGCTCTAGTAACAGAAAAATCGGGCATGGGATATGATCATATATTGTTAAGTTTCATATTCTTAATTACAAACTATAATGGTTCTCAAGTCGAAGAGATATGAACAGTATTCCTATAGATATTATAATATTTAGGAATTCTAATTCAGTACATTTTAAATTTAAAAACAAAAAAGAACAATGTAAAGCAATGAACAGATGCTAAGGCAAAAAAGTAAAGTAAATTGTTAAGATGATCTTTCTAAAAACGAAAGACAGGTCACCTAATTCCTAATAGTCAAAAAGTTAAACATGTAAAGCATTTTACAAATTATCACATTTGTAATAGAATAAATTTACTATAATACTTAGTAAAAAAATACTGGGTCAGATGTAAATGTATTCATTTAGGACAATTTGTATAGATAAAAAAAAATGCTATACTGTAAAGTACAGCACTGTAGGTACAAAATACTGTAAGGTACTGTTGTAAATGGCAGTCAAGACGATGTACAAAAAAAAAAATGATTCTGTGACAGCTATCTCAGTTTGTTACATAGAAATGGATGCTTTAAGGCCTCTGATGCAGTAATGCGTTTGCTTGGATCTAATTCTAATAGTCTGTACAGTAAACTGAATGCAGAATCTGGGATATCAGAGGCTGCTGTTCCAGTTGAACTTGCGCTTAAAGTTTTGGTTGTATTCTTCTGATGATAACAAAGACAGCCGTCAGCCAAGATGTGTTGACGACAAGATTCACATTTGGGTGCAGAGGCAGCAGCCGGACTTTTGGTTTTATTGATCCTTCTAAGTCTTCGGCATAGTTTGGCCAAATCAAGTGGAGGTCGACTTGGCTTGACTGTAATATGTTTACCTATAACATAAAATGAGCTTATTGAGTTTCAATTTGGATTATAGGCAATAGAAATTAGTTCAAGAGATAAGTTTTTGCGACAAAGAAATACAATGTGACGCAATGGGAATTATCTCACAAATAGGTGGACCTAAAACAAAAAAGTAATTAAAAGATGTGAACTGTTTCTAAAGACACTTTAATTGAACCTTGGCAAGAAGTAAAGATATTAAAATTCTACATAAAACACCTAAAACCATTGGTATGCAGAAAGCAAGTTTAGAGCAGTAGTGCTTAGGTCAACTGAAAAATTGTATGATGGAGTAACAAGTGGATAAGATGCATGCACTCTTCAAGATTTACTGGAAGAGTATTTGAAACTGTTTCCTTGTTAAACATCATCATTTGGTATTTCTTAAACATTTGTTGCAGCAAAAAGACTTTCCATTTTAAGCTAATGCATACGTCATATATTTCGTATTTAGAGCTGGCCAAGATTGTGGGAAAGTAATCAACTACTCAGAGCAAGCAATCACAAAATAATAGAACCATTATGGTTTTCTTTGCAAGCCAAATCTCTTTAAATTTTTTTTTCAAGACTGTCAGAATATTAAAGACATCGGCCTCCTGCTGTTATGCCATAGTTTGCAACCTGGTGTGAGTTTTGTGGCTAAACTGTGCTAGAAGCATGTTTTCTCATGGCTCTCCCATACTTCCTGAATATCTCCATTCACTAATTAGTTGGGTTAAGATGTCAACAACAAGTTATCTAACTAATTAGTGAACAGCTATCCATACATACACCGTATATTTCGGCAGATAAGACGATAGTTGAATCATTAAAAAAGGCCCCCAAAATCCGGGGTCATCTTACAGGACAGATACAAAAAAAATAAGATTGAAATTTATATAAATTAAAATCATTATAAAATAAAACACAACACTCACTTCAAATCAATGTATTTAAAATTGAAAGGAATAGCCGGGCGCTGCGATGATTGGCTAGAGCCAATCCTAGAGCCATCTATCGTGGGATTTTCGAAACCATCATTTTGCTGTTGTCCCTGGAGGTGAAAGGTGGTGAAAATGGCAGAACGGTGCAGTCGGACGTTTTATATTTGTGTGAAAGAATAGTCAAGGTCCTTACCTGGATGCCCGAATCAGTGTGAATGTTTGCAACAATCGCAAATCAGTGGTGCCAGATGCAATAAAATAAAATTTGTTCATTCGAAAAATTACGACTGGGACATAATTCTGCATACGCAGAATGTATTATTATCAAAATGATGATCGCTGATGTAAACTGAATTCATAGGCTGTTGATAGTTTGGGGATCGTCTTTTAGGGCAGATATATGCTTAGACTATAAAATTTTTCACGAAAATTTACACCTTGTCTTATCTGCGGAAATATATGGTATAAGCCTTTGGGCTCAGCAAGGACAGAACTGTGAACTAATATTTAGCAGAAGAATTGTTGCTCTAAGTACACCATAGGAGGCAGCTCACATTATATCTACAAACGCACAAGAAATCCTGTGCCGGGACTTAAAACCTAGGTTCAGATGAATCAGTCTGATGGCAGGCCAATGCATTGACCAAAGGCTGTGCCTCAATGGTTTGTTTCCCTTCAAAGATTACACATTCTAGAATAAGTTTGAGGCACCAATTAATTATGACTTGTTTTGATTCAAAAATTGTTTCATTATTACCTTCATTTAGTAGTAATTAAATGAATTTTCAAAGCTTCCTATTTGTAATATTGCTGTAACTGAATTTTTTTTTTTAAATATGTAAATAGGATATCTAATTTATTTTAATAAATAGAGGACATACCTAGTTTTTGAGCTGCTTGCTTTACTGCTTTGTCACCAAATAATGTAACAATCTCTGCTAAAGCAATCATGTCATCAGGGGCATTGAAAAATGGATATCGGCCACTTAGCAAACACAGAAATATTACTCCAGCCGACCACATATCTAAAGCTGAAAGATGAAAAAAAAATTACATAATTAAAACAAAAACGAATGAATAGAATTAGAAAAAAAAAATAAATAAAAATAATTCGTACCTGTAGTTTGATTAGGAAATTTGAGAAGAACTTCTGGAGCTCGAAATCCAGGTGTCCCTGCTCTTGCAGCTACTTGGTTACCTCTATGTAAATAAAGTATTTATTTAGATCTGATTCTACAAAGATTCAACATAAGTTATGCTTTGATATCCAAACATAAGAAAAACAGAAAGTACTACAGAATTATTGAAATTATTAAGCAATTCAATAACTCTTTGTCCTGTTTTATTACTTGCTAATGCACATTAAGCTTTATCATTAGGGCAAGGCATTTGATGATTTTGCATCTTTTTTTCTATGAAGGTTGAAACATGGCTCGCATATATGAAAATGTGTAACATTAAATAATTAGTTAAATAAAGGCAATTTGTTAGGGCATTTTTTTGCATTTTTTAGGGATAGGTCATTTTGAGCATTTTTAGTAGTTTTCTGGAAGGCAATATCATTTTTTTTATACTTTGAGATTTTATTTATTATTCAGTATCTTTGCTTGTCCTCATTTAAGCCAACAAATTTTTCCAGAAAACAAGTAGACCTTTTTTTTTTTTTGGTTGTCAAAGTTAATAAGGTAAAAAAGAAAGGTTTAATGTAATAAATTCAAATGTTTTATTGGTCATTTTTTTTTTCTTTTTTTTCTGTCATTTTTTTACTATTTTTAGGTCATAAATGCATTTTTTATTTGTCATTTATTTGCAAATTATAGGTCATTAAATGCCTTGCCCTATTTATCATACTACAGATCAAGGAAAAAAAAAACCAATATCCAAGCCACGCCCGAGAACATGCCATTAGCAAACCATTACGTCACACATCAGTGCTTAAATATTAAACAAATTACTATTTTCAAATGGACTACAATACTATTAACTGTTAAAAGCCTAGAACACTATTTTTAACTAGTAATAATACGAAGCAAAATATGTATTCTCACCTGCATAGACAAATTCTGCAAACTTGACCGAGACTGTAACAATTGCAGACATTCTTTAAGTGAACAGCAGGGAGTTCAGCTTTGTAGTTCTCGCTCTTATACTGTAAAGTCTTTCCATTTTTCATTTTTTCCTGGTTGCTTTTGGATAAACTTCCCACTTGCATTTTTGCAGGTAATTTTGAATTGATCCCAGGAGGAGGCACTAATTTTGTGAAACCAGCCTGAAAAGTTGTTGGAGAGATCTTAATAGAGAATGACGAAGAAGAAGCAGTGTTCAATGAATTCAAGGTGGTGGAATGAGGTGATTTCGCTCTCAATGGTGTCTGAAACGAGCTTTTAACAGTCAGCGATGACTGTTTGTTAAGATGATTTTGTGTCAAAACTCCTAAAGCCACACGTTTATTCGCCGGCGACATCTGAAAGAAATTAATTAAATGAGTTTAGGAAAATGGAACAAACCTAATAGTTTTTTAACACAAAAATTTAAAAGTTTTGACATCATATTTAAGTAATTACATGAAATTTTTATTTGAAATAAAAATAGATCACTTCAAACAGTTAATTTAAAACAACACTAAATGTGTCTTATTCGACAAATTACATATCTTTAATCGTTTAGGGACGAGCATTTGGAGCTTGTATTTTTGCACGGATGCAAAAAAAGAAGTAAAATAAACATTTTTTTTCAAATGTAGCTTATATGCCACAGCCATCCTCTCCTTCCCAGTTTGTTGACTTTTAGAGCACAATATACACTGTGTCTATAAACCATGGCCGTCCTTAAAGGATTAATTAGGACACTCAAAGTAACATATTTATTCTATGAGCTATTATGACATGCTAGTTTAATTTTACACATAAGTTAATTTTGTTAACAATTAAGAAAGCTATTAAAAAGTTAAAACTATCAAATTTTGACAATTAACTGTCACAAAAAAATTTTGACAGACTTTTCCCAACTAAAAAATCAAAAATTCACCAAAAACCATTCATCAAAAAATTAACATAAAAAAATTAAATATTAGCATGTAGGACTTCATCCTGTGCATTAAAAACTCGTTTATCCGAATTCGATGGGATTGCACCCATTTTGCATATTTGGAATATATTGTATTAAACATGTACTGTAATTTTATTAATAGAGTTACAATTACATAATCACTTGTGTACACTATTAAAATTTTGATTATAGTAACGGAAAAATGTTTTCATGTATTTTTTAAAATATTCTAAAAATTATTTCTGATAAAATGAGTTTTTAGTATATCAATTTTTATAAAGCAACGCAACAAACAAGAGAAAAGGAAAAATAGAAGCTTCAAAACCAATTTACCTGATCTGGTGTTCGGTCATTTAGCTTTCTCTTGACTGGCAAACTAGTTGATCTTGATTTTAATAATTCACTGTTGATCTTGGGTGTAGGCTTTTCAGAAATTTTACTTTTTTGGGTATTAAGGGATGGCTGCGTAATATCTGTCCTCTGTGCAAGTCCAAAATCTACTAACGAATACCTGAAATAATTTGTAACCAGCATTTATTTATCGGATGTCAAGCTATTTTGGGTATAATAAACTTTCAGACAAACTGAAATGCTAATAATGAAATAGTGCTTTATTTACTCTAAACGGCAGACGAAAGCAATCAAAATTATATTTCCTTGCATAAATGATTTAACTGAAAGTTTACAAGAATAATTATGTTGCCATCTTCACAGGAGTTAAAATAATAAAAAGAAACAAGAGAAATTATACATTTTAAAAACAGAGAGTACAGGAATAAGATAATTACTATCTTACAAGGAGAGGGCACATCCTGTATTTTTCAAATCTCGATGCCCTTTTGTGAAATGAAAGTACACATGAAATACTTCAAAAATATATATAGGATTTGGGGCCAACTCCCTACAGATTTCAAGACATGTGGCATTGTTTTCATTGATTTTCAAGTATTGCCTTATTAACTCATTTCTGTCTTCACAAAGCAAGTGTTATTGTAGCGTAATGGTTAAATTCTGGCCTGCAAATTCAAGATTCCTGAGATCAAGTACACTGTTGGGGTGAATTTCCATTTCTTTCTTTTTGCTTGGTTTTTAATTCTTTTTTTTTCCCCTGCATTTATGTTATTAATATTATTAGACAGAAATCTAATATACGATTAGATGTAAATAAATAATATTCTCAAATTAATTAAAAACCAAAGTTAATTTGAGAATATTATTTATTTACATCTAATTAAAAACTAAAGTTAATTAATTAGTTAGTTAATTAATATGTTAAGAGGTTTAACGTGTAAAAATATAACTAATATGAATATTGAATAATAAAAACTACACACATACTATAGAAAAGAAATGATATATTAAAGCTTTATAATATATAAAGAATACATTACAAAACAGGACAGTTTCATCCGGCAGTGGATTGCTCACGACTTCAGCTAAGACGAAGTTAGCTGACAAAGTCCTGAGAAATCCACTGCCGGATGAAACTGTTCTGTTTTCTAATGTATTCTTTATATATTATAAAATTTTAATATATCATTTCTTTCCTAAAGTATGTGTGTAGTTTTTATTATTCAATATTCATATTACTTAATTTAAATAAACTTTTTTTTTTTTTAATCTTATCTTGCTGTGATGATACTCTTTCACCTATTTGTGTTTAAAATTATTTCAGGTGATCTTTTATTTTAGGAAAAATTAAGTTTTTATGTACGAGTTTTAAATGTAATACTTACCTAACTGAATTTTATTTTTTCGTTATCAAAAAAAAAAAAAATATATATATATTAGTATTCCCATTAATTTTGGTTTTTGATTGTAAGTACTTTAAAGTAGAAAAATAAAGTAAAACATACACTGTAAATAATTACTTAACTAAACTTTTATTTTAATATGCTAATACTTTAAAAACCTTGTTTGGAAAAGCATAACTTGAACTGAACTTTTTCCATTTCATGATTTTCAGTTCAATGAGATACTAAGATTAAGAGATAAACTTAATTTTTCCAAAAATAAAAGTACAACTGAAGTAATTTTAAATACAAACAGTGAAAGAGTATCACCAGAACATGAAAGGATTAAAAAAAAAAAAAAAAAGTTTAATTAATTAAAAACCACAGTTAACAAGAATATTATTTATTTACTTCTAATCGTATACAGTATTAGTTTCCTATCTAATATTCACAACATAAAAGGAGAAAAAAATTACATTATCATAAAAAAAAAAAAGAAAAAAAAGAAAAAGGAAGTAAAAAGAAAGAATTGAAATTAAAAAAAAAAAAATACATTACATCCTGCAGCAGACTTGAACTCTGGATCCTTGAATCCACTGGCCAGCGAATAACCATAACGCCACAATAACAATTGCTTTATGAAGACAGCAGTGAGTTAATAAGGCAATACTTGAAAATCGATAAAAACAATGTCGAATATCTGGAAATCTGTAGGGAGTTGGCCCCAAAACCTATATATGTTTTATGAAGTACTTCATGTGTACATTCATCTCGCAAAAGGGCACTGAGATGTGAAAGATACAGGATGTGTTCTCTTGTTGTTAGCATACAATTGAGCATATATTGAAGTTTGTTAAGTTTAATTATAATAATTAACCACTTACTGTTTATGTTTCCTGTTGTATAAAAAATTGCTAGGCTTAATATCTCTATGGATTATCTTCTTTGAATGAACTACTTCCAATGCCAAAAATAAATTAAGCATATAATCTTGAATTTCGTGTATGGTAATGTCTGGCAAACATGACTGAAATTAAAAGAACTTCCAATTAAAACATTATAATCCCTATTCTAATATCTAGTATTTTTTAGAAAATGATGATGACACTCCATTAATTAATTAGTTATCGAGAGTTGTTATTATAACTAGGCAAGCTTAATGCTGCATTTAAGATATTGATAATTTCTCAGTTTTAAATGACAATAAAATTAATTCATTAGAATTTTAAAAGAAAAGTTCCATTCTCAAATCAAACAAACATGCATATACAAACACAGATAAAAAAAAACAACAACAATTCAAACTCTTCCAAGTATTGTAATCGTTTGCAACATTATGTACTATCCAGCAATAAGTGATTAACAATGAACATAAGGAAACTGCTTCATGTTTGCATTTTAATCTTTGTAATGTTCTTACTTTTCTTGTTTTAGCTACAATCCATCTCCAAAATTTTTTAAAGAAACTATTACAAGAAACTTACGCTAAAGCGATTATGTTCAAAATATGGCATCACAAGAACACAGCTATCATTCTGTCGGACACAGAATTTCAGACCAATTATATTGTTCGATCCCCTAATTTAAAAAAACAAAAGAATCATTAAAATTAGCATAAATACTTAAAAAATTGATATAGAATTACTTTATTTTTTTTTTCAAATTCTTTGTATCAAAGATTTCTTCTAGGAGAAAGTAGTAAAATCTTATAGATATCTCTGTAACTTACCCAACATCTTTTAAACATCTCAGTTCATTTTCAATGCGACTAGGATGACTCGTTGGTACCAGATATTTCACTGCAAAGAGCTCGGATGTCTTCGGTGTATCTTTAAGTTGTGCCAAATACACTGAACTGAAAGTTCCTGCAATGGTTAAGGTAATTACGGAATCTTTTAAAAGTTTTATTATTCAGATTTTAATTTCAAGCAAAGTTTATTCCAAGTTTTTCAAAAAAGATTATCTTTTAAAGAGATTGGAATTTGGTTAGGCTTATGTTTCTTATTTAGTATACATTCGATTAAACAACTAAATGCTTTAGAATTTTCTAGACTTTTATAGAAATAAATTGTCATTATTTTCTTTGCATGGGCTTCTTTATTAACTACTTAAAAATTTGTGTATTTCCCTTTACTAGAAAAACAATTTTAATCTAACCAACATAATTTTTTACTTACCATGTTACTGATAAACAGCATTTCGATTCTAAATAAACTTTGTGAGCAATCTAAACTTAACTCTTCCTTTTAAGGTTTAAATTTTTAATGTAGCAAATTAAATTTGAATTAGCTGGATTCCCATTTAAACAGACAAAATTGACAGATTGAGAATGAAAAAAATATAAGAGGAGGAAGATAATAAAGTCAGAATAACTGGGGATCTGTTATAGAACTCTGGAAACAGAGCATTTTAAAAGATGAAATCTCCATACATTCTGAAGTGTCTCCAAATACAAAATAGACGTATCCGACTGTAAAATTGACAACATAAATAAAGATAATTGAGAATCTAAGTAGACTCCAACAAAGCCTAAAACAAAAGATTTCAGATTCAACTAGATTTCAGAAAAAAAAATAATTGGAAGAACAGAATCTAAACTAAAGTCCTCCTAGCGAAAGAATGACTCTGACCTTGAACTACAACAATGATCTCTTAATCATTCCAGGACTGAAGTTTGTATAGAGAAACTATTCACAATCGCCAATCAGAAGCCAAGCACTTTCCCGCCATAAACACTGACATATACAATCGATTCAAATTCTACTATTGCGACATCTGGTGGCCACGGTCGTTCTTTGGTTTGCCCGATAGTAGGTTAGAATTAGCAATAACTAAACTCCTCATGTTGGCGTAAAGCTAAACCTAAAAAGCATTAAAAAAAAATTAGTTAGCATCATGGGCGTCATCATTTTGAAACCAGAAGGGTTATGATTTCTTCCATTTTCAAATGCAATGGGAAGTAAGAGGTTACAACCCTCCGCCCTCTGAATACCAATTATCTAAATGGAAGCCTTTGATAATTACTAATTTTTATTTCTTCTGTGCGCCTTATGTTTAGTTTCAGTTTGTACCATGCTGATTTGAGAGTAGACAGTGGGCATTTCAAACGTATCATTAAACTTTCCAATTTATAAGATATTTAATCTTTGATTTATTGTGATAACAGATTTAACAATAACGTCTGTCGATGATTTTTTTTTTGATCCTAAGCTTCTCATCTGCAGGCTCTGTTTATCCCAAAATCAAGGGAGATCACATTCAGCCATCATTCATCTGCCACTCAGCTTTCCAAGACAACCAGTTTGAATTATCGTAATTACAGCACTTGAAGGGATGATGTATAGCCTAATGGTGGTTTTTGGTTTCTACTTTTAACTTTAGGCTGTCAAGTGCAACATGCCAAAAAATGGGCAGTAGTTTTAGCTTCTACAGATTGCCAATTTCTAATTGTAGTTGAAATACTATAACATATGAACTATGATTATATTGCTAAAAACTCCTAAACAAATTGGAATTTTTAGCAATAAAATGTTAGAACAACAAAGAGATCTGAAAGGATTACAACTGATCAAAGTATGTGGTTTTCACAGTGTTGGGGTTCATACTATTTTTTTTTGAAAACTTCTTATATTTTGGACAAATATCTGATCCAAATCTCAAATTAAGTTAAAGTTCTCAACAGAATTTAAGATTACATGAAGTAAATTAGTACAGTGAAAACTCAATTAACCGTCACTGTCGGGACCGGGACTGTGATGGTTAACCGAATAGACGGATAAGAGAAATTTCGCAATAAACATGTACAGTAACGAAATTTCAATGCTGGCTTGCGATGATTAATAATAACGTTTAATAATTTCGAGTTTTTGGTCGAATCCTATCACAACACGTTTCCACTTTTCAGCTATCTTTGAAACGTGACACACACTAAAAACACTGATCGTGCACACGAGTTACTCGTCAGTCACTGCTGAGTTACTAAAACAATAGACTATAGTGGGGATTGGCGCATGAATTCCGCTGCAGAATTCCTCACACAATCGCAAAATAGGTTTTGCGAACGATGGCAGATAACAGAGAGTGACGGTTAATCGAGTTTTCACTATATTTCTATGCTGGATGGGCAAAGTTATTATTTTCTGGGCTTCATAATTGCATCTTCTGTTTCCATTCCAGAAAGACACCAGTAGGATTTTTAACTTTGAATCTTTGTTGCGCATTTTCTGCTTTTAAAGCTTCATAGCAGAGCACTTTAAGCTTAACTATTTGCATACTGAATACTAGCTCTGCTATCAATACTGATATAGAAAATTAAAAAAATGCATGTACTAAAAGATGAAGACAATTTTTTTGTAATTGCAGGCAGTCATCGGATTACAGACGATCTGATTTATGGCATTCTGTGCTTACAAACAGACTCCAAAGGCTAATTTATAATTAAATAAATAATTCAGGAATTACTTTCTTCCACACATATAAACAAACCCACAGGGTGTACACGGTTCGTGGGTGTAGCATCTTTACACTAGTTTCTAGTCTCTTTGTTTATTACGGTCGCTTATGCACAGCATCACTTTCGTCTTAACTTTTTTATTCAATTTTGTGAGTCTGTGTCAGGGTTATTATTATTATTATTACAGTATAACACTTAATTAATATGACCACATATAAGCCATTGTAGTATTGTCATTATTATTATTAGCGTACTTGCACTGTTCATCAGGGATCCGAGTTGCATACAAATCTGATCTAAAGACGTTCTCAGGAACATATCTCGTTCGTAATTGGGGGACCACCTGTATATGTATTTTCCCTTTCTCATTTTTTATTTGATGACTTACCAAAGCACGTTAAACTTAAAGTATCAGCAGTGATAATAGACAAAACTTAAAAAAATAAAATAAAATGGAAATACATTTTGTATTCTCAACTGCATTTCTGCACCTGTAAGAATTTGTTGACGTGGTCAGACAGTTAATTTCTGAAAAAATAAATAAATCACCAAATGTCAGATTCCTTGAAAATTCATTCAACAACTGAATTATTGCTTTGTAATAAAGTCCGAACGGTTCTCAGTTTTCACTCAATGTAATGAAATTTCAGATTGAATGATAAATTTTAGTGATGTTGTTAAAAACAAAATTTTCTGAAATCAACGGCAGATGAGTTGTTTTTTTGATTTGCACACGTATTTCAGTTATGTGATTTAATATTATTTTTACTGGAGCCTGAGAGACAGAGGCTAAGCTACATCAGAAGCAAGATACAAATTTTTCATATTTCGCTGAAAGGAAAAGAAACAAACACAGAAGAAAGAAAGGTTCAGAAAGAAACTACTGCCTTAATCTCTTGGCTTTGCTAAAACAGCAAATGAGTATCAAAAAGAAAAAAAAAAAGACAGGAAAGAAAGGAATTGTTAATCTACAATAACTGACCCAATGCAGACCTTGACTTCTTATTGATTAAATTAAACTTAACCCGAAATCATCCCAACTGCAACAAAAAAAAAAGCAAACAATATAGTAATAACTGTAACTTATCTAATACTGACCTTCTCCAATTTTTTTAATTATATTAAAATGGCTATGCAGATCATCCACTTGATTTTCTTTTCCTTCATCTGAAAAATTATTACATTATTGTTATTATTATTACAAGAAATTATATAATTATAATTACTTAAGATAAAGTTAATTTTATTCCTGCCTATTTTTTTGTTTTTTACATTAGATACAGAAAATAGGCAAGAATAAAATTGATTTAATTTACACAGAATTTTAGAAAAAAAAAAATTCAAAGATCAAAAACATTACTGAACATATTTAGTAATGCGAATGTAAATCTATTAGACAAAAATATGAAACTAATACAGATAAATGAAGACATTCTTTGAGGTTTCAATGTCCCGATGTTGACCATTACTCAATAGCACATCAGTCCTTCTTTTGACTGCTCTGGGGATATTTCACACTTCAGTGTTGGCTCTCTTAATGTAAAGCAATGAGTAAATCGTCTACGATGTTCCGATTCTTTGTAGATGTTGAAAATGGTTCACATTGTGACTCTCCCATTTTTAGTACAGTTGTATTGTAACAAGGCTTAATGTGCATGTATTAAAATAAAGAGAAAAATGAAAATAAAACGCACTTTATGTATTCCCATCTCATGTCGTCTTTGTGATGTCCTATATGTTTATGCTGACCCTGATGATTGAATACGCTCATTATTCCAAACCTGTCGGTTAATTACCACCATTTTGTCCAGTTTATTCTTTTTTTTTACAAGTAAGTGCGTTTTATTTTCATTTTCCTCTTCAGTTGTATTGTAGCATATTATCCTATTAGCCCAAGCAAGTCCCTATCAAAACATTCAAGAAGCCTAAGTTGCTTATACAGTAAATTCCGGTCTCAGTTTCTCCAGAGGTTGAATCATACTTTCTGAGTCTAAGGGTCCACGAAGCGACCATGGTCGTGTAACCTGTAATTTTTGGCCGCAACAAAAATCGCGTCTCGGGTGAAAGGCTCTATTGAAACCTAAAAAACGACGGTGGTTGCGTGTCATGTCGCGATCAGAGAACATTTATATCAACAGAAATAGGGTTATTTCAGTTAGTTATAAATGTTTCAGTGGTTGCCTCCCATTGTTTCTTCGAGTCTCATTTGTTTTTTATATATATTTCTAAACCACACGAATAAATATGTTTTTTTTGTGTTCAATTTACATCCCTAAAATGGTATTTCGAATGCGTTTTCAGAGTAGCCAACCCTTCGTTTACCTGGCCAGGAGTCCAGTTCCCCAGTGACTGGATAAAAGGGAGTCTACTCAAAATTTTAAATTTTCAAATGCAATAGGTCGTACACAGTTATAAAGTGGGTTTCAGTCACATTGCCTGTTCTGCTGAATATAAAGTTGTTGTTACTAACTAGTTCATGAGTTATGGTAAAGGTTGAAAACATAAATTTCGGTATAATGAATTAAACGATAATTACATTTATAACGCCCCCCCCCAACATTTTTACAAGACATTCTGCAAAATTAATTATTGGCAATTAGTTTCATTTTTAATCCAATTGTTGACTGTTAATTCAATTACAGTTCTTTTCTACAAGTAGTACTCAAAAGTTCTAAGATGTTAAGAAAACTTGATTTGTTTTAATTATTTTTAAATAATTTTCAGTTATAATAATGCTTCTAGATTTCAAGTCTCATGGTATTGTTCTTCAGCAATAAATTTGATTGTGTTTTCCTTTGACTCAAATGCTAAGTTGCGTAATTTCACCCTCGCTATTTTTAGGCTTTGTAAATGTACTGTTTAGCCTTTATTTAGTGTTTGTGCTTATTTTAAGTCATCATTTTTACTTTTAACCGATGAATGTAAATATACGTACAAGATGTTACTGATAAGTTCACACTTTTTTTTTAAAATATTCAGTTTCTTAAAAAAGTTAGAAGAACATAAACATTGGTTTAAAATATTAAGAAGTTGTCTTTTGGAAATTATGAATGTTATTGATTAAAAACCTCTATTTTTAGAGAGCAAAATATAGTTTACCTGAAGTATCATGGCAACTGGATGAAACTGTAGATATATCCACGAAATTGTACAAAAAAAAAAAAAAAAAAAAAAAAAAAAACCATACATTTTTATTTATTAGACTGTAGATTTATGTAATAATTGCTATCTTCTGTATTTGCTAATTATTTAGTTCCATTTTGAAAAGATTGTGAGATTTCATAGCAAAAAAGGAAACCATATCCAAAACATTTTATACATTTTTATCAGTCTTTTGAATTCAGGGGAAAATAATTATCCTTGTGGAAATAAGGGGAGTTCTCTCCCCAAATCCATGGTTTTAATTCAAGAGTTCTTTGTCTCACTACACAGTCTCTGGTCAGATCTTTGTCTTTCTGGGGCTGTCTCCCACTCCCTGGGAAATTCCAAGGACCAGCTCTCAGATATATTGCGATTCCACTCAGATTTATGCAGGCTAAGCAGTTTCTTATCTATCCTGACCAATGCCTTGCTAGATCTCTCGTCAATCTTAGTTGTGGGCATTGCAGCTGGATAACAGAGCTTTTTTACAGGTCAGTAACATCTTTGAAGACACTGACACTTTTGCTTGGATTCTGTCGAGCAGCAATTACTTCTGCAACACCTTAGCATGTGACACTTTCCTGAATTAGCAAGACTCATTGGAAATTCTGAGCAGAATTCATTTGTTCTATTGGGATACTAAATCCATCCTCTTCTCATGGATGGATAATTATTCCTCTACTTTTAGTGATTATTAATGTCTCATATTAAACCTTTGAGCATTCTGTGGATATGTATGAGGGTGCACAATCAACCTTTGATACAGAAACAGGATTTCTAATCTGACCCACTTTGTAATCAGTCAATCTGTTTCATTAGACAATCAAAGTGCCATCATATTAAAAACCTTCTCCAACTAAAAGTTCAATAGGAATTTTTGCTAAGGCTTTCTTTCTTTATAATAAGCAATTTACTTATTTTCAAACCTTTTTATCCAGCCAATCATGAGGAAAAAAAAAATTAATAAATAAATAAATAAAAAGACGGCCATAAGAATGTGAGTATGTATGCTACTATATAATAACGTTCCTCCTCAGAATATAGTGACAAAATAGATTGAAAAAGGGAAGTTGAGGAGAGGAGCATCCACCATTCCGTCCCTTTCTTTACTTACTGTAGTTAATAAATATTTTTCCTGGAATTCGAAAAAACAAAAATAACTATTATTAACTATAAACAAAATTTTGAGTACCCTTTGATAATAATAATAAAAGTCCAATTATTTAGATTGTGTTAGCCCAGATGAACACGTGTATCAATATTCTACAAAAAAAAATATTCTAAACTTGCTTTATAATTTTATTGGGAATCAATCAATCGTATCCGTATTTGTATTATATTATATTTAATAACTATACATCGTCATATTTTATCAAGTTCTATGGAAAATGTAAGCAAATCAAATTTAAATTCCTTTTACAGTAAAGCTGAGAAATAGATATAGACGCTGATATCAAATTTTAGAAATGTGTACATTTAATGAAGGATTCTTAATTTGAGTCACCTTATTTACTTTGGTTTAGTTAAAATTTTAGTTTTCTAAGATCAAATTTCTTTGTAGAACTTAATAATGTTTTTAGTTCTAAGCAATTACGATTTCCTAATTCTAAGTTACACAGATATTTTAGATTATAAGCAAGACTTACTGAACACTTCCTGGGATACTGAGGCTCTTTCAAAATCTACCGCGAAATCTTTGAAAAAGCGGAAGTTGTCTTTTGTAAAATGACTAGAGCATGCGCAATACCGCCATCTATTCAAAGCCCGCCATTGGTCCTTCGTTCATGCTATGAAAACCAATTATGAAGAAAGAAAAGATTATGCAATTAATTTTGCAATTAAAAATGTAATATTTAAATGAAGGGTTCAGCCCTTAAATTTCAACATCGAATTAAGTATCTTTAATTATGTGATTTTTAAATTAATGGAATCTCGAAAAACTGGCTTCGTGATATTAAAAATTTGTTCTTAATAAATTTTAAAAAAAATTAGCAAGATGGCAGCCAAATAAAAAACAAAAAAATGCAATAAAAACTAAAAAAGAAAGAAAAATAATAGAGCTTAGTTATACTAAAAGAACCAACCCGGTAACCATTTCTTAGTTGAGCTAATGAAATAAAAAAGTATATCTTACGTTGTCTGGACTTAAATAACTTGCCAATAAAGAACATAATTTGAATAAATGTAATAAAAAATAACTTAATATGAAATAAATTAGAAACAAAACAAAATTATTCATTAAAATTCTGTGAAATGATTTCATATTATTAAAGATTTTGACAACATGAACCAATAAATAATAAAAAATTAACTCCAGATAAGTTTTTCAGACAATATAAGATTTAATATACTTTTTTATATAATTAGCTCAACTAAGAAATGGTTACCAGTGTTTATTTTATTATAAAGTAAGCTCTATTATTTTTCCTTTCTTTATTCGTTTAACAAATGCAACAGTTGTTCAAATACATGTCCACATATGTCCAAAACTTTACCACAAAATACAGAAGTACATCTTTATTAAATAAGTCGAAAATAAACCTAATCTTCCCTTTCAGTTTATATAAAACTGAACACGCATGCAATGATAACTGACATGGCATTCTAAACCCGTAGAATCCTTTCAATTTGGAACAACAGTTAGTAATTAAATAATAACGAAACTGTAAAAAACGACAAGAAGCAAATTTAACGTGTACACAGTGGCGTAGCAAGGGGGAGGGTCTTCCCCGGGCCCCCGCCTGAGAGGGGCCCCATCCACCCAAGTATCCCGACCAGCACCTTTACAACGTTTGTTTTGTTTTTTTTGGGGGAAAAAATGTTGTTGAATTGGAGATTCAGTTTTTATTTGGTTGTGGAATAATGGAACTCCCGCCCCGGGCCCCCAAAGGCGTTGCTATGCCACACCAGGACGGTGTTTTGTTTTAAGGTATATGGATTTATAAAGTTTCATATCTGCAGCCTGAACAATGAGATAGATAATGCAATCAACTTCATATGTTTCTTTAGTTAATGAGAAGGTTTCTTAAGTTAATGCTGGCATCTCTCATCGTATTTTCTATTCAAGTGACTATTTACAAAATATGGGACGTTTTCTGCGACATACACTAATCCAGAACTGTCCCCCACATCAGGGACACCTTTTCACAATAATTCACCTCCCAGGTTATTTGATAGAATCTTTTGTTTTTAGGTTTATAGTTTAGTTGAAGAGAGAATGGTGTTATTTTAGATGCACTGAATTTTTCATCATTGTTTTATAAAAAGGTGACAATGATTTATCTGTTTTTCAATTATTTATTGATTTATTTTCTATTGTTGCTTACACCCACCTTTTTATTAATCGTACTCTTTTTTTATAGTAGTATGATATATATTAGTATATAGATACATAAATAAAAATTAAAAGAAGGAAAAAAGATTAATTAATTATAGATTTAAAAAAAAAAAAGTTTTGTTTTTCTTTTTTGTTATAAAATTTTCCTAAAATTATTATCCAACAACTAAAAGCCTACAGACTTACAATTTTTTTTATTAATATTTTTACCTTCCTGAAGCGAATTTTTAATGCTTGTAAAAATAATCGTTTTAAGTTTGTTGTTGTTTTTTTTTTTTTCTCACTTTAAACAAAACTAGAAAACAGAAAGTAAAAAAATGGAAACTATCAAACTGCCATCTACCGGGGCAAAAAGAAGCAAGACATATTTTGGGCGGAAATGCTTTTTAGCGCATGCTCAGTAGACAATCAGATTCACTGACAAACTTGGCCACATGTTACTAGAACTGTTTTGTTGACAAGATAGGTAAGAAGAATAAAATCCAACTTCCTATTGATATCCTTTAGAAAATTTCTTATTTTAGATATGCCTTAATAAATTGATACCAGTACTATTTGTTTGTTAGTAGAATACTGTTGTTGCAAACGGAATAAATGTTGTTGCTCCTCCCTGGGAAGGGAGGGGAAAGTTGAGATTAACCTAAAAAAAAAACATCACATGCAGAGCTGTTAAAAGCATTAAATACAACACACGAAAGTATTGATTGAATACAAAAGCTGTACGTTTTGAAAGAAAGTTAATTATCTTTTCTTTTTATTTATTATCTCTCTAAAGAGGTTATACTGTTGTGTTTTTCAGATGGCTCGTTATTTTGAAACACAAGAAAGTGACAAGTCGAAAAAACATTTCAAACGGAAAAGAAAAAATGGACCCAAGACAGAAGGCCAAAAGAAGTTCAAAAAGAACAACAACTCCAAAGCGAAATTTCGTCGAGACAGAGCAACAGCAGTAAGTAGGGTAATCAGAAAAATCATAATTTTAGATTCAAAAATGGTAGTTTTAGCTTTACGTCTTTATATCTGATTTTGTTTTTCTAATTTATTATAGGAAGACCCGTTCCCAGGCAAAGCCCCAATTCCCCAAGAAAAATATCAACGGGGAACAAAGTTAGATAATGTAAGTTTATTTAATTTCTTGTATCTAAACAGATTATAATACAAAATATTCATTACCCTGCAATTTTATACCCCAAAAGATATTTCGTAATAGTATGTTTATTAATCAAACAAAGTGAAAGACATTGAAAAATGAAACAAAAAAATACTAATTGCAATAAAATCATGTTACATATTGATAGTATTTTGCCTTTAAAATGTAAATCGTTTTTAATTAATGAAAACTGTGTATTACTAACCATTATTAATTAGTAAAGTGTCTCTCATTTAAGAATGAATTTCGTGATGAAGCCAAAAAAAAATTAAAAGTTTTCAGTAAGATAGAATCAAAAGAAGGTGCAGTAGGAACATTAGTTCTAAATAGTTCACCGTGCGAATGCTTTTTTATATCAATTCGAAGACGTGTTGCCGTAGCTTAAATACCCACAAAACAATATTGTTTTGATGTTGAGTTGTCATTCTGGTTTTTAAGAATAGTGTGTTTTGTATAAAGATTTCTTTGTGTTGCACATTAAAGCAAATGCCATATATATATCGATATAGCACTGGAGTCAAATTTTATTTTTTGCAATTAAAAAACGGAGACAAAAGCATTTCTGTATTTTACTTAAAAATAACTCTACGATGTTATTTTCAGACCAAACATTTTTGTTTTTAGCAAACACTTTCCTTTATCAGAAAGTTGTTAACTTGACTCTTAGATAACTGCTACTTGTAATTACAGTAGAGCCCCGACTATCCAAGAGAGCTGTTAAATTTTTTTTTAAGTACGAACCTCAAAAAATACAATTTTAATCCAAGATAACAACAGGGAAAATACAGTGCCCTACAGAAGGTTGAAAATTACTGACAGGTTTATTGTGCATCGTAATCCTATAGGTCTTCTTGGAATTTATGGATGCAAACGTAGAGCAAAGGTTTCTGCTTTACTGTATATATTTTAACATTTTTACATATTATGTTTTTTGTACAATAAAACGTAGTTTTTAATGGTGAAATATTTTTTTTTTTTTTTCGTATTTACACCTCATTTTTAGTCTTTTTTCGGGTTATTTGCTATTTTCCTTATCCTCGAAGTCCTTGCCACCCAATTCTGCGGATAATCCGGGCTCTACTGTATAAACGTACATGCAGCAATAAAAAGTTAAAGTTTAAAGATAATTTTAACTGTTGAGACAGTTATTTTAAATCTTCTGAAGAGATGCTGTACTCAGCAGACAATGACATTTAAGTGGATTTGTCAATTTCAGAAGTTAAAAATATATGAATTACAGCAGGGGTGCTCAGACTTGTAGTGTCTGCGATCGACCACAAAATATTTAGGCGACAAGCAATCGACGGCCGATTATTAGGACTAGGCTAAGGCATAGCTACTAAAGAAAAAACGTACATAAAGGAAAATGCTTTTATTGCACATACTTAGAGATATAAAATATACATAATAGGCTATGTACCTAATTACATAATTGTAACCTCGTCTTAAATTGCTATTTTGACTGAATGTTGATACATGACACTGTGTATCATCCACATGCTTTTCAAAGGATGCCAAGTATTTACTGAGCGCCAACCGCAAGCATGATAACAGGTGTTCATCATTAAGCAGATTGCGATATTTTGATGTAATTATTTTCATTTTTGAAAATGCAGATTCGCACAAGTAAGTTGATTTGAACAATCCTGTTAACTGAAGAGCTATTTGTTTCAAACATAGATATTTGTCTTCGGATATAAAAAAAATCAAAATTTGGTATCTGTTGCTCTGGCTTTGAGATGTATATCTGACATTATCTGCAATACCTCATTTTGTACAGAAGAGATCTCCATATTGAAAGTGTTTGATATTTCAGTAGGAGATTTTGCAACGTCTTCACAAGAAAATGAATAAGTCGTGTCTCATAATTATCATAATTTAAGTGAGAACTTGCTCTTGCTTTCAAAGCTGGAAAATTTTTGAGATCCTTTTTGTTCAGTTGATTAATCAACAACTTCAATTTGTTAAGAGTTTAGTGCGCTAATCATGTCGATAATGGTTTGATTTTTACCCTATACCTCCAAGTTAATGATATTCAAATGATTTGTCACATCTGATAAGAATGCTAAATCACAGAGCCACTTTTCGTTTTTAAGTATCTCAGTGTCATCACCTCGTTCATCTAGAAAAGAAATAATTTCAGGTAGTAATTTCTGGAACCTTTTTATAAATTTTCCACGGCTCATCCACCTCACGTCTGTATAATGAAGTAAATCACTGTGCTCAGCAGACTCGCTAGCTTCCAATTGCACTTTGAAGAGCGTCTTTCCAAGCTTCGCGCACAGATGGAATTCACGATTTTCATATTCAGTATTTTTGAACATAAAACTTGCTGATGAATGATGCAATAGAATGTGAAAAATGATGGGAAGTCATCATTAGGTCGACACAATGCAACAAACCTATTTTTAATTGCCAGTGATGGATGGTGCTCCATCTGTTGTAATGCACACGAGTTTGTAAATACTTTTTTACAAAATTCAGAAAAGTGTTGTAAATATCTTCAATGCGAGTTTTTTCTTTCAGTGGTAGCATTGTCAACAATTCTTCTTTAGCCGACATATCAGAAAATTTTTACTTTACTTTTGAATCTACTTTTGAAATTCATCTTCATGCACCTTCATGAATCTCAAAAGTAGATTCGAAAGTCTCCTCTAAATTGTAAATATGAATTTGTATATATAATTGTTGTGTGTAGTTTTATTTGATTTTAAAAGAATATTTTTTATGTCATTAAACTGTACATCTGCCGCTTCAATAAATGCTTCTTTCCCTACCGTTCCATCTTCAAAAAGTTTCTTGTGTTTTGCCAGTATGTAGGAAATTTTAAAAGACGCAATTGTTGCAGCTACTGATTCTTTGGCTGGTCTAGTAAACATGGATTGCTTTGCTTTCAAACTACTTTTCAAATCTTGAAGTTTTCGTCTTCTTAACTCACTCTTTTGCGGAAAATCATTTTCATAGTTTTTATGCACGGTTTTATAATGCCTTTCTAAGTTCCCGTGTTTAGGCAATGTTCGACAAACAAGGCAAACACACGTTTGTTTTGGTCAAAGATAAAAGAATTCGTCCTTCCATTCACTATTAAAATGGTAGGTTTTACTTTTTTTTTTTTTCACCGTAATCATTTTTTGTTGCAAATTCTACATACAAGTATTCTAAAATAACTTAGTAATAATGAAATGACATAATTTTGCGTTTGCTTTATACATGAAAAACTAATTCTAGAAGAATCTGTAAAATTCTAGCCAATCAGTACCCTGAACGTCACGCGGTTGTGATGCTTCTGGAATATTCCGACCAATCAGAGCGCAGCGTGACGCGATCGAGTGTTGTCTAGAGAACAATGCTTTCGATATAGTGCGCATGCTAATGAATGACAAATCTCAACTTGAATTGAAACTATTATTATTAAACATTTAATCTAGACTAGAAGTTTTGGCATCCGTAATGCGTAATTATTATTTAAAAGTGTCGCGTATGAGTGACTGCCGCAGAAATGAGATTATTTTGTATTGATACCCAAATTATTTCTGCGATCGACTCCAAAAGCTCTCGCGATCGACTGTTTGGGCATCCCTGAATTACAGTATTTTCTTTATATAATTTAAAGATTGCATTTCATATTGATGCTTATAAAATTTTTAGTGAACTTCAAAGATTGACGTACACACTATCTTTTTTTCATAAGTTAACAAAAAGTTGAGAATGATTAGATGAATTGGAAAAAGAAGTAACTCGCGATTCGAGTAGATGTGAGGTTTTTCTACAGACTGTGGTGCTAGTTTCAGAAGTAAAAGTAATGTTTCCAGGTGGCACTAATTGAATCATCCAAAGATTACAAAATTCAACTTTTTTTTTTTTTTTTTACTTCAAATACTTCAGCCTTGTTAGGCTTCCTCAGTCAGCCGTCTCAGATTCCCGAAATGGTAGCTCTGGGTGAGAGAACCTTTATTTATTCAGGTGCATTTCAAAAATTTTCTGTTTTCTTAATACTTGCGATGCACGATAAGCTTTTGTTTATATCTATAAATATAGCATTGAAATCTTTGTTTTTGATTGACTGAAAAGTAATTACTAACAAATCTAAGACATGAATCATGCTTCTTTTTTTTTTTAAAGTATCCCTTTACATTTTTATCCTGTTAGTCTGTAGATTAAGATAATTGCTAAAATATGAGAATTTGTGAAGAACACAATTCTATACAAAATAGAAATCTTTACTTATCTTTACTTGTGTTCCTATAAAAACTGCTGCTTGTAATTATAAATGTACTTGCAGCAATAAAAATTTACTGAATTTAAAAATAATTTACTGTGACATTACTGTCACTTGCCATATTATTGTCTGAACTGTTGTTGTCACTCTCTTCTAAAACTAAGTCGTCTTTGGTACCATCCAACGCATTAATTACACATTTCTTAAAAGACTTCATAATTGTCTCCTCTTTTACAGTTTCCCATGAATGTTTCACTCAGATACACATTCCTTACATTCTCTGTCGTTTCATTCTTCTGTTGCTTCACAATCCATTTGTTCCATTCCTCTCGCACAAAAGCTTTATTAATCGATAGTTCTAGGGGCTGTAACTGACTTGAAAGGCCTACGGAATGACAGCTAATTCTGTGTTCATTTATATTAGAATCTTCTTGGTTGATTGTGTTTATGCTTTCTGAATTATTATTAAAATCATTTCTGTTCTGAAAGAAAGATATGTTGTATTCTCTTATCAATCATGTTTTGTTTGTCTTTTTTTTTCTTCTTAAATTCTTCTTTAACATATATTCGCTAATTTACAAATTATATTGATTTTATAAAACCATATAACCTCATAACTTGATAAGATATTTACAGTAAACCTTCTCAAATCCGGCCTAATGTGGCGCGCAGTGAGCCGGATTGCAGAAAAGCTGGTCTACCGAGAGTGTTCTTAAAATAACTCAATAGCTCAATTTTTGTGAAGACATAATGCCAGATTTAGTTAATTTAACCCCATTTTCATAATTTTGCACTCAAATGTTTATTAAAAACAATACAAATGTGCTTTTTCCGACACCAAGCTCTAGTGATATTTGTTTTGCAGATTCCCCTGCATCCAATCTCCTTAACGCATTAAGCTTCTGTTCCATAGTGACAAAGTTTTTCTTTCTTTTTTCACTCATAATGAATATGCGCAGATAGGGAAACGAATTTAGTTATTAAAAAAAAAAAAATTACTCAGGACCAGGCCGGATTTACTGAGGGCTGGATTTCAGAGTTTTACTGTATTTTGGTTTAATAGTTGTCACATTAGGATGACCCTCATTGAAATAGATGAAGGTTTATAGCATAAAAACTTTATCATCTTAATAATTCATAAAAAACACACAATAAAAAGTTAAATTTTTATATCAATACATAAAAATAAAAAATAATAAAAATTATATACAACGGTTTTCTACCAATTGAACATGATCTTTCATCAGCCTGAATAAGACAATTACAATATAATTGATTTAAATACATTAAGATAATTACAAACAACCAATCCTTAAACATATGGTAATTACAAGTGAAACGTAGCACTACAGCACCCTTGTGTTGGTATTTGGAAACTTCAGGTGACGTATTTTTGTTTGTCTCCTTCGTCATCGAAAGTCTGCGGCGAAGTATGATTGGCGTGGCTACTGTCTGCTATTGAGCTGAAATATCTCGTGTTGTATTGTTGATCTTCTACTGCTGGAATGTGAAACCCTCTAATCTTAGTGTTTCAGGGTTTTTTTTTTTTTTTTTTTTTAACAGCCTCAAGTTAAACCTAAGGTTTTTCCAGTAAGCGTTGTAATGTAGGGGAAAATTTTGATTCTAGAGGGAGTTTTGTTTAATTCAAGATTTTTCGAAACAGATTGTTAAACTTTTATTGTTGGTATTAATGGGTTCATGACTTCAGTTTACAGTATTGGTTAACTGTTCAAGATAATTGTTTTTATGCTTTCTCGTTCAGAGCGTGATTTTACTCTGTTTAAAGAAACGGAACAGTAGAAATATATAAATAGCAGAGTTCTTTTTTAGGAGGCGAGGCTGATTGCTCTCCGTTCGTTCTCTTATCCTCTTAGTGTTTTTGTATGGGAGCTTTTTAAAGGCCCATTTATATTTTTGATTTTTATTTCCAAGTTTCTTGTCTTATTCACCGAATATAGTTTTTTTTTTGTTTTGGTTTTTTTTTTAAAGGGAGGAAATTGAACTTGCTGATCTTAGTATAGTTAGTGAAATGAGTTTCGGCATTCTATTTGGTTTTCACTGAAAAACAATCTCACTACTTGGGACCGTTGCCTTGGTGATAGGAACGTAACGTGAAAAGGTAGTATCATCTCGTGTCGATTGTTAGCCATCCCGTGAGATTCATGTGAAACTGGGAGAAGTGTGCTCCATCATCCATGATCAGAGTTGATAAAGGGGTAGTGTTGGTCTTATCTGAAGTTCAACTGGTACTTTGAATAGGCCATTCAGTATAATCAGCCGAAAAAAGATTTTAGACTTAACATCATCCCTGAAGGAAGCAAGATTGTTTCTTAGTAGTCAACCACTGTTGAAGAGGAAAATGACGTTAGCTGCCTTGAACTTCCATCTTTGGTCTTCGCTTTCTAAGTAAATCAATGGGGATGTTCAATTGACTTGGCATCAGTTCAGAAGCAAGATAGTCATCTGACGTCTATCACTAATACCGATGAGAAGGTGATAATTGTTGTTTCTAAGCCATATTTGGATTCGTTTGCTGTTAAATGGGATTCAAGCGAATTTCGGTGAAGTTAACATCATGCCAAGAGGGCATAAAGTAAACCTACAGTTCTCCCATGTTCCATTGCCACATGAATGTGATTCAGTAATGCAGTACTCCAAGTAGATCATCTTTTATAGTGTATCCCGGTTTAATAGTGTACTCTGATGAACTGAGGGTTTTCATCATAAATTAGTGCTACTAGAAAGTGCCATTGCCTTTGTGCTTCGATACGTAATAAAAAGTAAACTGAAGGAGTTCATTGCTACAAGAAAGTGCCATCGTTGTTGTGCTTCGATATGCAACAAAAATAAACCAATGCTTTGGGACGCGAATTAGTGCTGTGAGGAAACAAACTTCAGGCAAACATTTGAATATAAGGTTACCTGATTAATCTGATGGCCGAAGAATGGTATGTAGTTTTGGTTATATTTAAGGTAGCTCTTAAGAGAAGTCTTAGTCATCATAAAAAGAAAAGAATTGAACTAATATTTTTTTTTTTTTTTTTTTTTTTGAACAATTAAAATTAATTTTTTTGAGGAAGTAGAAGTGAGGAATACATTTTGTGTCTTACCCTTTAAGTAATTTGAGTTTAATCTTCCAAAAGTGTTTTTTTTTTTTTTTAAATTGGATTATTAGAGACTGTTTAAGGTTTAAGAGCCTTTGAATCTAAGAGTGTATTAAATCTCATGGTAGATTGAAATTGCTTAGTTTTCCTAGTAAGAGTTCTGATGGAAATTTTATTTATTTACTCCTTTTATGAGAACTTATGATGCTGTATATATTGTTTTTGTTAGGAATGCGACCGTCAAAGGATCCTTGGCTGGTTTATTTTATGAAATTTAGTGATATTTAATTTTTTTTTGGATAAATTGATTAAGACGAGAAGCTGGGTAATATCTATTTCTTGTTATAAAGTATTTTCATCTACCTTTAAGGAATAATTCTTTAGGAGTTTTGAATTTAGCAGTTAACTAACAATTATGTAAGCTTATTTCCCCGAATCCTAAAGGAGTTAGTAGTATGTTTATTTAAGTTAAAAGTTTGAGCACTCAATAAATAATTCATATTTTTTTTTAACTTGAGGTTGACTATATTTTAATTTTTTTTTTGTATTTATTTAAAAGGGCCCAGTACATATATTTTTATTATTCGTACTCCACTTCACCACAGCTGTTCGTAACGGCTTTATAACAAAGACGAAGTATGTTTCAAATGATGGAAATTTCTATGTTGTATTGTTGATCTTCTAATGCAATCGTTTAACTTTTCATTGTGTATTTTTTATGAATTATTAAGATGAAATAGTTTAACACACATTAAAAAATTCTTATAAAACTTTAACAGCTGAAACAAATAATCCTTTCAGATGTTTCTTTGCAATATAGAGGTTTATTTTGGTTTTTATTTGTATCCCTGAAGATAAAACTTAAGGTTGTTTGCAATCGTTTGCTCCGCCATTTTGCCAATTTCCAGTTTCCGTCATGTGCACATGTCTCTTGAGCAATCTTTGCTCATGGTACACTCATTTTCTGAAGACTGCCTAAGAGATGGCTGCTTGTAGCACAGGATATCCCCACAGTGAACCACACACTTGGGTAATGCCATTCTCGTGAGCTTAGCAAAAAATTTCACTGCTTCAAAGCAATAAGGAAGCGTTAAGCAAATACCATGAAGTGAACAGTGTATATAAAGTATGGAGGAGTTTTATGGCACAAAAACATTCTAAAATGGATGTCATGCTTCTTCCACGTTGTTTTCTAAAATAGATATTCATTTTTGCATTTTATTTTTATCATGGAAGGTGAAATCATTTAACTAAAAGCAAACTTAAGCATATTTTGCTGTTTCTTTTGCCTTTAGGACATCATCAATGGACACAAGCTCACTTATGATAATGAAAATGACCACATATTTGTTAACCACTGCTAATCTGTGGCGAAATTTTTAAGCATTGCTTGTGGATAATGTAATTTTTTTACATATATATAATTCACTTTGCATTAAAAGCCCTACTTTGATCCCTAAATCATGTTTGAAGTACAGTCGAACCTCTATTTTGCGAACTTTTCTTTGGAACCAAGAATATTTTGCTAATTTCTTCGTAAAATAACCTCCAAATAGCGAAGTGCATTTTCTATTAAAGGAATTTTTAGTGGTATCTATTTTTTTTTTCCTCCTTGAAATGTTTTTATTATTAATATTCCCTTAGAGCAGTGGTTCACAACCTTTTCAGCTGGCGACCCACCTTTCCTATCGGAATACCTCCACATATATAGGAATAGAAGAATATAGAATAAAACCGTATTTGTATCGTATCCCTTCCTTACATATGATCGATTTTCGATTTTTCTGATCTTTTCTGATGGTTTATTCGATGGTTTCTGATAGTCTTAGGATCAAGTCGCGACCCACCTGTAACCCTTCCGCGACCCACCGGTTGGGAACCGCTGCCTTAGAGGAAATGAAAGAAATTTGGATACAGCTGAGGGAAAAATTATCTTTCATTTTTTCATGATTACCTTTCACTTGATTTTGAAGTTGAGACTTCAGAAACACTAACTGAACAGACATTAGGACAGTGTGAAAAATAAAAACAATACAGCAATGAATTGCGATGAAGATGATGAAAATGGAAATGATTATGATGCAGAAATCAAAAAACCTTTGTATGATGAAATGCTAAATTCATTTGAAACAATCCGACCCGGATTACAATTTGAAGAAAATACTGAAGGGGTTTTTGGTGCAGTGCAAAGATGCGAGACATACTATGAGCGAAAACACTTTTGCAAAAAAAAAAAAAAGCTGAGACAAAATTAACAGACTTTATTAGCTAAATTTAAGTACGCATGTGGTAATGTATGCTTTATGCCATTAAAATTATTAATTTTTTAATAACATTGAATAATAAAAGGTGAATCTCTATTTAACGAATTTTCCATATAACGAACTTTTTTTCGGGATTTAGCGACTTCGTTAAATAGAGATCCGACTGTATTACCGAGAAATCAGTAATTCTGAGAATCACTGTTTTACTCCATCTTTTTATAGAAATCCTTGTAGTATGCTTCTTATTACTATGCTAACAGTATTGGACTTCAGTTATTTGATTGCTGTCTTCTCTTAATTTCCTTTTCTAGATTAGCCACAGATGCTTTTGTTAATCTACTAACTAACCAACTTTTCTAATGTTACACTTTCATTTAAACATCAAATTTTGTAATTACAAAATTACAGTTTTCAATATTCAAAAAAGTCAAATAATTTTAAGACTATTCTTTTGATGAACTTCCTTAAAAAGTTGGTGTCTTTTTCATTTCACTTCATCTTCTGGATCCCTCTGCTTCTGTTTTGATCTGTTACTTTTCTCTGGACATCCAATTCCTCTCTCATGGCTTCATTATCCTTTCTTAAAAACTATTCTTGGTTTCATTTTCCATTAAGGCTGAAAGAAAACTTATTCTTATTGCAATTCAGAGTAATGATTTGATTGGCTCTTAAGTTTTTTGTACCTTCCTGCAAACCTTGTATTTCCCAGACCTTGTATTTCAATTACTCCCCCTTAACTGTTTAAAAGGTAATTTGTGGTGTTATTTCCATTTATTTCAAATGTTAGATATATAATGATTCTTAAACATGAGAAGGAAAATATATGCCATGTCATTTCTAGCTACCTCAAGTGGTCTAAACAAATAGGCCCACTAGAACACAAAGTTGCTTGTATAATCCTGTGTATCCAGTATCAGTATAGCACATTGTCAAGAGTTCCCCTATAATTCCTGTGGTAAGTGTAAGGGTTCTATTGTTCAGGAACTATAAGACATTCAGGGGTTGTATAAAAATCATGGAGACTTTGTAATTATTCCGTTCTTTATCAAGGCAATTGCTGAATGGCAGTTGTATTATGAGTTTGAATGATTTCTATTTAAATAAATATTTACAATTTCTTTTTTCTTTTTTTTTAAGATACAGCTGGATATGATCTCGCTCTAAATCCCAAGAAAATTGGAAGTGTTGATGTTAAAACACTCAAAGAAAAACTTGAAGATTGAGTGAAGTTGCCGGTAAGTTCTTTAAATCCATTCTTTCTTTGTCTGTCCTTATTTCCGTGGGATAGCACAATAGACCCAAGGTCATGGTGCTCGGCTTCCCTGCCACCCACACTCATCACACATAAACATAAGTTCCTTAAATAATTTCTTTTCTTTATGAATTCATTATTTCAATTCACTAAAAATATATTGTTTCTTTCTCTAAAATAGTCTTACCAAATTAAAATAAAAAGTTTCTAGAAATTTTTTTGGTGCAACAGTAAAATATTTTACTTTTTTAAAATCTTTCATGTCCAGTATGTGAAGAAAAGAAACATAGAAATCACACCAAAGAAGAAGAAAGGACGGAGCAACAGCCAAAGGAAAAATGCAGCATTTAAGGAAGAAAAACGGGTGAGTAGTTTTGATAATGATTATGGCTGTAATGAAGACTGGGTATGTTTACCTCCAGCAGTTTCTCATTGCATATTGTGTTATAAAAGCAAAAATGCAATGGTATGGGGATTCTGCAATATATCTGAAAAGCATCTTACTAAATTCTTGGTGCAATATTTGTTAGATTCTTCTAAACATGTAATCATTATTGATGTTTTAGTGGGAAATTGTTCTAACTTTATTTCCTCACACACATTATAGTTGTTAAGGTTAACCAATGATATTGTATACTCAACACATTGAGATAGAGCAGCTTTTAGAGACAGTCTATTGTGTCATACTGGATGCT
>JAFIDM010000006.1:44363611-44378624 GCA_023159025.1 Thereuonema tuberculata
AAATAGATGTTAATATATCACTGAATCCCTACACAACTGTTTGCTTTTATACCAAACTATGAAGAAATGCTCTTAAGTATATCTAGTATTCATTTATTTAATAAAAACTTACAAGATTTTCATTTGTTCCTTCTTCTGCCTGAAATAGTTGGAACCATGACTCTCAGACCATGACTCTCAACACGGCACTCTTGCATTGTATTACAAGCCAGGCAAGGTCAAATCTCTGTCCTGTTGGATCAGCAATGAAACGTGTCCATAATAGAGTACCCCATAGAAAAAAACAGAACATTGTACTGTCCGAACACTGATTTAACCCTTTCCAATCCCAAAAATTATAGATATTATATATATAATTATATGTATATTGTTGTTTGTGAACAACATTGGGATTTCGAGGATTACTTTTTATGGAAATCTACAAAACAGTTTCTTCCTTTCGTACAATAAATGTGCAACCATTTTTACATCTACTTTGAAGCAATGTTGTCGTATCTAATTCTCTGGCTGTATTCTGATTAATCTCTCAGTGTAATGTCAGGTGTGGGCGCCATGGTAGAATTTGAATAGATTGTTTATTCCATTCTTTAATGTAGGAAAGTTTATATTTCTTCGTTTAGTCTTCTGTGATTGCTGCCGTTCAGTTCTGTAGATTAAACTGACAATGATAGGATGGAAGACAAACAAATATCCCGACAATACTGCCTCTTCATCAAGGATGAATCTTTTTCCAGACAACATATGTAATTTAAAAGTTAAAGCAGTCCCTTGTAGGCCCTTGGGGTCGCGGGAGGTCAGGGCTCCCAGCGCTACCTGACCAACGGGACGAAGTTGAGGTCGGATGGTCAGCCCGACGCCCGCCCAGCTTTAACTCCCAGGGGAAAAAACCCAATATCCATTCAACAGAGACCTGGGTAGACCCTAGATCCGATTGGAGGAGAAAGGAGCATGGAAAAATCCCCGCCATCCGCCGAGGCCGGGAATTGAACCGCCAACTCCAACCCGCAGCCAAGCGCCCCAACCACACGTAATTTAGTAATACAACTTGGCCTTCAGCATGTGAGGATGAAATATTGTATTTGTTAAGCTACTCCTGCATTAGTTTTTCTGGAATTACACTGCTTGGTGGCTTTTCAACTTTGAACTGAATGGTATGAAGCGTTATCCATTACAATCGTGGAGTTCAGGAGAATATTTTTGAGGAAATTGTATTCAAACCAGTTTTGCAATACTTCACTGTTTCTAGCTTGATGATAATCTGCTAAACCCGATTTAGATGGAAAAAGCAGTTTGGCAGAAATACTTCAATTGTTCCAATTTGAAGTAAAATCACTTTCCTACCGTTACGAATGGTAACATATATACACTGAAGTACTAGAAAAAGTGAGACATTCGCTTTCATTATACTATGCCACCACATCCTCAAATTAAACGGTATTTTCTGCTATTAAATTACTTATAAAGTTGGATATCTCTCAATCTGTTGCCAAGGAAGGCAGAGTATTATGATTTAGGCGACTTTGAACGATATATAATAGCCAGTACCAGAGAAACTGGCTATTCCATCTCAGAAATCAGGATTTTCAGGTGTGATTATATGACATCAGGGAAGATGTCCAGCATGTGACACGGCTGTGGTCAATGAAAAACGCTGGAGAATCATAGACAACTTCATCTGGTACACATTGTAAATGTACTATGGAATAATTCAGTTGCTGGGACCACATGTTAAATTGGTGTTCGGTCAGTACAGCTTTCTTTCTTCTATCGAGTACTCTAAGGCCCACTTGAGTCCCATTGCTGATCCCACAGCACAGGGATTTGCACCTAGCTTGGGCTTGTGAACACCGCCACTCAATGCAAGACTGGAAACATGTAGTCTGGTCTGAGAGTCACGGTTCCAACTGTTTGAGGCAGATGGATGATTGTCACAACGGGAAGACTTGCTGTTGATGCAATTAGACAAGCTTGTCTCCAATTGAACTGCGGATTCTAGACTTAAGACATAACGAGACAAGTCATAGTTGAATAGGTGTGATTAATCACTTTAGCAAGATTTGTTTGGAGGCTTTATTCAAAGTTTTTCATATTTAATTCTAATTTTAAAAACTGAAAATTATTGGCTTACTTATGGGTTTGAAAAACAAAAAGCCTTGTTTACATTTTAGAAGCGGTGTTCAGAAATGATTTACAATAGTAGTTTTTTTATCTCATTTATTTATCCCTATTCAAAATATACTTGGATGTTGCGTAAAGGGACTGGAAAAGGAAATGTGAAGAAATGGGTATCAAGCTTAATGAGAACAAATACTTATTTAACCTACTATTTGCTGATGATCAAGTGGTAATTGCACAAGATGATGATGATGTTGAGCATATGATGAGGAAACTGTTGGACGCATATAAGGAATGGGGTATGAACATCAATTTTGGAAAAACAGAATACTTAACATCAGGCTTTAAGAAAGATCTGATAATAGAAGGAAAGGTAATAAAAAATGTATCTAATTTCAAATATTTGGGATCAGAACTGCAAGAACAGGGAGGAACAGAAATGGAAATTGGAAGAAGGATAGCAACTACAAGAGCAATATCAGCAATAAATTCTATACTGTGGAGCAGAGATATAATAAATAACACCAAAAAATTAATCTTTAATACAGTTATTGAAAGCATTTTACTTTATGGGGCAGAAACGTGGACAGTGAGCAAGGTAAATGAAAAAAAATTGTTAGCAACTGAAATGGAGAAGATCGGCCAGAAAAACGAATATCGAGATAAGAAATCAGTTAAATATCAGAACAGACATTGTAAAAAAGATAGATGAGAGAAGACTAAGATGGTTCGGACACGTGACAAGAATGGGAGACAACAGATTACCTAGGGCACTGATGAACTATCAACCAGAAGGTAGAAACAGAAGGGGAAGACTGAAAAAGCATTGGAGAGATAACTTGAGGGAAAACCTGGAAAGATATGGACTGACAACAACGGATGCAGAGGACAGAAACAAATGGCGAGACATTATGAGGAGGACTTTCAGTTGAGGAAAACCTCAGAAATGGGGAAAATCCTATAAAGAAGATTTATTATGCAACGTGGTTCAATATACTTTCCACCAACGTTAATGCTTCATTGCCAACTTCCTAGTAACTTCATAATGGTGTTGGGGAAACTACGCCTGCAGTTCCTCATTATTTGGGAATTTTTGACCTCGCAGCAAGTCCTTCATATTGTAGAATAAAGAATAATTGAGGTTGGTGAATATGGTGGTTGCGGCACAACAGTGGACCCCAGGATACTACCTTTGCAGTCGTAGTGTTGCTGGGATGGGGCAAAACTTCTCACAACCAGTTCCCCTCGCTGTTGATGGTTGTTCCTTGCGGAAGCCAGTCCATTAGCAATTTGCCTGAAGTGTCCCAAAAATGGTGATCATCTGCTTGCCTGCAGATGGAGCAGCACAAAATTTCTTGGACTTTCTTCTCTGGTGGGTGGTAGTGACACCATGACTCATCACCAGTCACTAGCTTTTCAAAAAAATCTGGATTTCGAGTAGCTGATGATAGACTTCCACTCTGTTGTCCTTCTGGCACATCTTTTTTGTGTTCAAATTGTCATGAATAACAGTGTGCAGTGTTGCATGCCCAAGACCTGTCTCTCACTCCAATCCATCAAAGGCACCTATCAGCCCATAATCAATTCAGACATGAACTCAATGTTCCTGGGAGTTCGTGATGTTCACGGATTACCGGTACTCACATTCTTGCGTGCAGTTTCCATGATGCTGGCGAATTGGTTTTACACGGTTGTGCGTGTAGGAGCTTCCTGTCCACATATCACAGTTAAACGTCTATGAATTTCTGCAGTTTTGATACCTTCCTTCTACAAAAACCATGCAGTCCATGTTTTCCCTTACTTGACAACAGACGAATGCCGTGCTCTTGATATGAGCAATGCTTGTATGCTTGACATCCTAATCAGTCCTTTGTCCTATGAGCGGGTGTGCCCACAGATTGTGCGTTATTCATATAACATCGCTATTGTAAATCATTTCCAAGCACCCCTCGTAATAATTTTTTTAGTTTTTGACATTTCTTCTAATATGTAAAGGAAATTCAAAGAACTGACTGCCATTTATTTTTTTGTTAAACTCAAATAATAAAACAACACATGCAATTTTGGCCGGTAGATATACAATGGGATACGTGACAATCCTGTTATGGCCATAACTATGTAAGAGTAAGATATTAAATTCTCACAATTTGCAAAAAGCAGCATATGCTATTGCACTGAAGTTCTTATTTTATTGGGAATCGGAAACTGAAACCGTTTCGGGTTATAATGTTTTAACTTGGTCCGCATGTTAATTTTGATTTTATTATAACAAATTCTTACTAAGCTAAGCGAGTTGCTAGCGTGGATTTGTTTTTAACCTCTATTGATTTAGATTTTTTGATGTATTTGAACTGAGGGGTCATTGTTTTAATTGTTTGTCCGTTTGGTGTATTGGGCTGGATCAGACTGAAGAGGGTGTTGAAATCCGATTACCTACAAAATATCCAAAATAAGCTCTGTGCTTTTTGTTTTTGTGTTGTTTTGTATTGTTTTCTTTGAAGTTTTAACTTGGTCCGCACGTTAATTCTTATTTTATTAATTGAATTTGCTAATAACGTACTTTATCCTTTGTTAAGGATGTCACGAATTAGGATTGCAAGTTGAAACATTCCAGCTTATGGTAATATTGTTTTTTAATCTTAGTAAGAGGGTCAGTCATTTAAAAACCGAACACCTGGTGGAAAAGCACATTAAAACTTTGAGTCGGAACCATTGTTGAACTGTGTCCTAGGGCATCATCGTCGGATGTGAATTGTTTACCTTTGAAAGCACATTTCAATTCGCCAAACACTTTGTGGGGGTGCGTAAGCATTTCCCACATGAATTTCTACATTGTGGCTGGCAGGCATTGTCGTTTAGCAAAATGACACCCTCTGAGATCAGTCCAGAACATTTTGCCTTTATACTTCGCCGCAATTTTGTGAGCATGTTAACATGGCGGGGAGGCGATATGTTTCCCCTGCCTCTTTGTTTCATGGCACCAAATTTCATCACCCTGTTGCTGATATTGCTACAGAGCAATGGCCATGTGATAGCCCTTTTGAGTTCGTTGGTGATGATTTGATGGGTGGTATCGTGACTGAGACCCACCAGTGCTGCGATGGAATCCACAACACTATCAGCCAGTCTTTGTCACGGAGGGACGTGGACACTGCCACTATTAGTGTTTGGCACGTGATGTGTGACTAGGTTCTCCATGGGACAAGGATCATTTCTACAATCGCATATGCTCGGATTTTAAATGACTGACCCTTATACAAACCATAGAAGTAAATTTCATGGATTTATGAAATATGTATTGGTTCCTGCAGTAACTTGGAAAGGTTTTATTGATTCTTCCAAGCCATGGAAACAATAGTCGTGACTACACCAGAAAAAGTGAGGACCTCTTACCTGATTTTTTTTTACAAAGTGTTTATTTCTTAGAAATGAATCTATCTAATACAGAATTCTGGTTTTGGTTCGACATTTTTTTCCCTTCCATCCTCTTCTTGTTTAAAGCTTTCTTTACAATTTTCTAAAAGGAGAAAAAAAATAAAAAATCAAGATCATTTGTTTTGTTTTGTATAGGGATTCAGTGATACACTATATGGCCAAAAGTATCCGGACAGGAGGTTTGATGAGAGTTAGGCAACATAACTCTGCGATGTATCGGACTATTCTGGACAACACTGCCGTACACATATCAAAGCTTGTGCGGCCGTTTGACAACAAGTGTGTTCCACAACTTCACTGGCCGTCTCAGAGTCCCAATCGCAACCCCACTGAACATCTGTGGAATGAAATAAAATGCAGATTATGTGCCTGGGCTCACTTCCTGCAACTACCTATCAAAACCTGTTTCCAGATAATTTTGGCCATATAGTGAACATTTGAGGCTTCTAGTCATGTAGTGTCTGTTAATAATATTTTAATATCTATTTTGCTACAGGACACTAAAATTCTTATGATTCAGGAAAAAACAGCTTTGGTATTGTCTTACTGGATGCTGAACATACACAGGCTATATTTATTGTACAACTAGACATAAGTCCCATAAGACCTGTGTAACTTGTGTTGCATTGGCGTAAGAGTTCCTCTTTCCATGGCAATTATGTAGTTTGATTATTTTCAAAATCAACTGAACTGGAAAGCGCTACAATTTCTGTTAATGTTGGGTCAAGGCTCTTTTGAACTACTTGCTTGTCAATTGTGTCATCTATTGCCAATACAATAGGATCACATACACGTCTTACAGTCGACATAACCTCTTATTTTATTCTAAATGTAAAGCATCCAGTATGACATAGAGCAGCTTTTAGAGACTATCTCAATTTGTTGAGTATACAATAATATGTGTGAGGAAATAAAACTAAAACAAACACTGCACCAAAAATTTAGTAAGATGCTTTACATATATACTGCTGTCTGTAAAAAAAATGCAACACCATGAAGGAATCATCAGAATTAAATGAAATTTGCAGCAAATGTCAATTATAGGATGTTACGCAAAATAGTAAAGTTTCAGAGCCACCGCGCATTCGTGGCGTGCGCAGCGCCCTCTGAACTGATGCTGAAAGCGTATAAATAGAGGGCTGTAGCGGAACGTTTACAATAGTTAATGATTATTTGTTAGTGGCGAACGTTTAGTGAGACCCAAGTATGCCTCCACAACCGAAGGAGGAGAAATTCCAACAAGTTACGGAGGGTTAACGGGGGAGACGCCAACCAACCACATCCCACACGTGCTCAATAGGCAACATATCCGGCGAATAAGCAGGCCAAGGAAGAAGTTGCATGTGTTGGGCTGAACAGAAGTCTCGAACAGTCTTTGCAGTATGTGGGTGTGCATTTTCCTGCTGAAAGATAGCTCCAGGGATGCCTTGAAGGAAGGGAACGACTTCGGACGGTAGCACTCATGGACATACCTGTAGCTATTGAGATGACCCCCAATTCGTAGCAAATTGGATCGTCCATGATACGAAATCGTACCCCGGACCATAACTCCGGGTGTTCGGCCACTATGTCGTTTGATAAAGCACTCTGAGGCAGCAGACCGGCATAGCGTCTAACACAAATGCGGCCATCATGGTCCCACAAATTGAAGCGTGATTCATCTGAAAAGATAACTTGGTGCCAATCAGCTTGCCAGGCTCTGTGCTCATTGCAGACGCAGCCGTCAATGGTTGCCGTGAGGGGGATCCTTTATAAAGGCACCCTTGCACGCAGTCCACGGTTTAGTAAATGTCGACGAATTGACAAAGCCAACTTTAGTACACCTGTAGCAGTAGACCAACGTGCTGCCAACTGCATGGAGGAAGCTGTACGGTCATTCAGCTATGCAGAGCAGGTGTCGATCGTCATGCGCTGACGTCACCTTCCGTCGTCCACTGCTTCCAAACTCGCATCACTGTGGAACTGTGCCGCTGCACACGAGCTGCTATTGCGCAATAGGAAAAATCCTCCTTCTCGAAGGCCGATAACCCTCCCCCATTCAAACTCCATAAGTTGTTGGAATTTCTCCTTCTGCCGTGGAGGCATACTTGGGTCTCACTAAATGTTGCCACTAACAAATAATCATTAACTATTGTAAACGTTCCGCTACAGCCCTCTATTTATACGCTTTCAGCATCAGTTCAGAGGGCACTGCGCACGCCATGCATGCGCGGTGGCTCTGAAACTTTACTATTTTGCAAAACATCCTATAATTGACATTTGCTGCAAATTTCATTTAATTCTGATGATTCCTTCATGGTGTTGCATTTTTTACAAACAGACTATTAAAAAAAAAGTTAACAAAGCTTACCAACTCACAATTGTATGCCAACAACAGTTCCATGTTTGTCAAGGTGAGATTTGTCCTACTATCAGTTATAGCACAGGAAAATGTAGGAAAAGAACCTTTCACAGTTTACATTTGATACTGAAAACCAAAAGCTCAATGCACCATTAACGAAAGTTTGATGGTCCTTGAGCATTGGCTCAAGAAACATAAGAACAGGATCCCCATCATAAGTTTATCTCTTTTCATGTGCATGTTACTTGCAGTCTTCTTTAAGTGCATTCAGCTCCTCCTTCACTCTATTGTTGAAAGATTTCCCCAGCAAGTACTTTTTGAACGGAAGCCTTTTCAAATTCCGCAGCTTTGGGTTCGTCTCTGCACCAAATTGGTTTTAGTAACGAAGCTAGTGACTTCACAAAGAGAGCCTGAACATGTCACATCTTCAAATTCATTGTTGCCAAGATAGTTGAGGAACAGAGATTTATATATAGAAGTGGCAGATTTTCAGGGCAAAAACCCATTTCAATGAGGCCCGCCTTTGGTAATGGACCAATAAGGAGAGGTCTTAATTCTAGGAACTTGTCGATCCGATAATCCCTTGACCTACACAAATTAATGTTTTCCCTAGAAATTCGCAGGTACTTAATTCTTCAAAACCCACCTAAATATGATTCAATTTACTTAAGATATAGTGGGACACTTGCTTTTGAGCGTCTCTGATCATTATCAAAAGTTTATTAAAACTACTCACCCGTTTTTCTTCCTCAAATGCTGCATTTTTCCTTTGGCTGTTGCTCCGTCCTTTCTTCTTCTTTGGTGTGATTTCTATGTTTCTTTTCTTCACATACTGGACATGAAAGATTTTATAAAGGTTAATTATTTTACTGTTGCACCAAAAACATTTCTAGGAACTTTTTATTTTAATTTGGTAAGGCTATTTTAGAGAAAGAAACAATGAACAAAAGAAATTACTCAAGGAACTTACCGGCAACTTTTCTTTCTCGTCAAGTTTTTCTTTGAGTGTTTTAACATCAACACTTCCAATTTTCATTGGATTCAAGGAGATCATATCCGGTTGTATCTTAAAAAAAAAAAAAAAAGAAATGCAAAATAAATTGTAAATATAGACTTTATAAGTTAAATAGAAAAACATTCAATACTACCACCATTCAGCAATTGCCGTGATAAAGTCTCCATGATTTTTATACAACCCTTAAATGTCTTATAGTTCCTGAACAAATAGAACCCTTACACTTACCACAGGAATTACAGGGGAACTCTTGACAATGTGCTATACTGATACTGGATACACAGGATTATACAAGCAACTTTGTGTTCTAGTGGACCTATTTGTTTAGACTACTTGAGGTAGCTAGAAATGACATTGGCATATACTTTCCTTCTCATCGCTGCCTCAGAATTACAGGGTTCTATCTACCATTATCTATCATATTATAACTTAATTTTGTAAAATTTCTGGCTAGAACTGCCAAAAATAGCAAAATTACAAGGTTCTATCTACACTATCACACTACAACTCAGAATTACAGAGTTCTATATACAACAGCCAACTGTCGCGCTTGGCTGCACCCACGAGACTCATCCAAGATGGAGCCTGCCTCGCCTAGCATTGCCTCCGTTTCTGGACCTGTGAATGGCGAAATTATGTCCCTTTTCGGAGATATTGAAGCAAGTTCAGACTTAAATGAACCTAGTGGATCTGAGTAAGTGCCAGAAACTGAAGATGACCAATCTGATATGGAACTTTTTATTGAAAACGAGTAAGTACTGTCTTCACTTAAGTTAAATGTCAACATCTTTGCTAAGTATTACAATGCAGGCCCGGAACCCTGTATTTTAATTATAGTACTGGTGGTGGCTATCATTAAAATATAAATATTCATGTTACAGGCTACTGCAGTTATATAACTGTAATTTTTAATAAAATGAGCCGTATTTGTTTTCGTTTTAGGCTGTGTAGTTCGCAATTATGCAATGTGTTGTGTAGTATTTTCAAATTTTTGGGCCTTTAAATTAGTATTAGCCTAAGCCAATGATTACTATTAAACTAAATGCCACAATTAGCAGCAATAAGGCCTATAAAATACTTCGTAGAATATTTGCCACACCTTTGCTCTCTGTTATATAATTTTAGTTTGAAAAAGTAGGAATAGGAGAGGAAATTTTGTCAGAAGTCTAAAATTATAAAGTTAGGTAGGGTGATTTTATTTGATTTTTCTAAAACAAAATATTTTTTTACTTTGTTTTAGGCAAGAGATTGAAGATATTGCCAATCTTAATGAAGATCAAATAAACACTGACACAGCAATTATCGAACCATCTCTAGCTACTCCTAAAAGACTTACAAGAAAGAGACAGAGACGCCCCGAAACATGGGCAGTCAACATTAGGAAAACCAAGTGCCAGAAAGGAGAAAAATACGTTAGCAGGCGTGGGAAAACGTTACCTGCTAAAAAAATTATGTCACACAAGGACTGTTTGAAGAGTGGTAAATTTGCTTGCTTTACAGCAGTGACAAATACGGCACGAAAAGCAATATTTAAAGCATACCATTCTATGAGCCCTAATGAAAAGTTGCACTACATTGGTAAAACTACACGCAGGGAAGTAGTGCACCATCGCACATCAAAAAATATACCTTCCAGACGGAAATTCAGTTTTTTTTATCATGTGTCCATCGGAAATGAAGCAAATCGTATTTGCAAGGATTTTTATTTGGGAACTTTGGCTATTAGCCAAAAGCTTGTGTACAATTACCATAGCAAGAAAGATTTGATTACAGATACCCCACCAACAGACCAAAGAGGGAAGCACCCTCATAAAATAATTTTTTGCTGCAGCTAGACAAAATGTAATTCACCACATAAACTTATTCCCAAGGGTGGAGTCACACTATTGTCGTGTAAGTAGTAAAAAGAAGTACATTGAATCGTCATTGAACGTAAGCATCATGTACGAGCTGTACAAAGAAAAGTGCAGTGACACGAGAAATGAGCCAGTCAAGCTCTCTTACTACCAAACTATATTTAACAATGAATTTAACCTGGCATTCCATGTACCCAAAAAAGATCGCTGCGACTTATATGAGGAACATAAAATTGCCTCTTCAATTGGGCAGGTACTAGAGAGTCTACAAACAAAATACGATCGCACATCCAGCAGAAGAATTTAATGAGAGACCACAAACAGAAAGATAGAGAAGACAAAACTCAGCTGGTAGTACGTTTTGACATGGAAAATGTAATCACGTTGCCGAAATGTGGTACCAGCATTTTTTTTTATTAACGCAAACTCAACTTATACAATATGACTGCTCACTCATCATATAGAGGGCAAGGTTACTGTGCCATTTGGACATAGGTGATGGGAGGATGTACTGGTAATGACATTGCTAGTGCCATGGTGCAAATTTTGGAAAAGATACTTCAAGATCATCCGCATGTAGTACGTCTAACATTATGGAGCCACAGCTGCGTTCCACAGAACAGAAACTCCCACATGTCTTTTGCAATAACAGACTTTCTGCGGAATCATCCAAGCATTGAAATGAAGTTTTCTATTCCAGGCCACTCATGCATTCAAGAAGTGGATAACATGCATAGCATGATAGAACGCGCTATGCTACTGGCTGAATTAGAAATAACATCACAGTGATGTCAATGCTGTTTTTCCAATAAAAAATTTGTTGAACTTTGTAATTCTCAATTACAGTGTTACAAGGTTCTATCTGATATTTGGAGTCTCTGGTATGATCCAAGATGAGTCAACATCGGCCTAAAAAATTATTTTTGTATGCATTATGTATCGGGAGGCTCATATACCGAAAAGTTTGATTCTACATACAATAGGGTAGGAGTACAAGTCTTCAAATCTTTGAAGCACATAGAACTCTGTTATTCTGAGGTAGTGTCATATTTAAGAATCATTATATATCTAACATTTGAAATAAATGGAAATAATATCACAAATTGCCTTTTAAACAGTTAAGGGGAGTAATTGAAATACAAGGCTTGCAGGAAGGTACAAAAAACTTACAGGAGCCAAATCATATCATTACTCTGAATTGCAGTAAGAATACGTTTTCTTTGAGCCTTAATGGAAAATGAAACCAAGAATAGTTTTGAAGAAAGGGTAACGAAGCCGTCAGAGAGAGGAATTGGATGTCCAAACAGAAGCAGAGGGATCCAGTCAAGGGAAAGATGCAGAAGATCAAGTGAAAAAGACACCAACTTTCTAAGGAAGTGTCTTAAAACTGTAATTTGTAATTACCAAATTTGGTGTTTAAATGAAAGTGTAACAGTAAAAAAGGAAATTAAGAGAAAACAGCAATAAAATAGTTTTGTCCACATTGTCATTACTAAGGATAATCATATTAGATTTATATTATAAGTTTGGGTGGAACAGTGGTTCTCGGATTATAGATTTTTTGGTAAAACTTCGAAGATGATTTAGGAATCAAAGTAATGCTTTTATTATAAAGTGAATTATACATATTCATAAAAATAGATTTTCTAGGAAAAAATTACATGTTCACAAATCTGTGACCATTTTCATTATCGTAACTGAGCTTGTATCCATCGATCATGTGCGAAATAGACTGTAGTTTACTAAATGGCTTTACCTTTCATAATAAACATCTTTATTTTAGAAAACAAAGTGGAAGAAGCATGACATCTAATTTAGAATGTTTTTATGCTGCAAAACTCCTCCATACTTTATATACACTTTTCACTTGAAAGTATTTCCTAACTGTGTTCGTCATTTTGCTTACTGTCCCTAGCATTTGAAGCAATGAAATTTTTCGCTAAGCTCACTAGGATGGTGCTGCGCAAGTGATGGTTCACTGTGTGGGTATCCTGTGCTACAAGCAGCCATCAGAAAATTAGCATACCATGAGCAAAGATTGCTCAAGAAATGTGCACAAGATAGAAACTGGAAATTGGCAAAATGGTGACACAAATGATTGCAGTCCACCATTACAGTTTTACCTTCAATGAAACAAATAAAAATCAAAGTAAATCTCCACACTACAGAAAAACATCTGGAAGGATTATTTGTTTCAGCTGATAGTTTTATGCTATAAACCTTTGTTTATATTTTTATTTGTAACTGTTACCTAAACGTTAAACTTACAAACAAGCATCCGTTGTGAGCTCAAAAGTTAGCGGTTTTTATTCTAATATACCAAAATCAGTAATGCAATGAAAAGGTTAAAAAAATAAAATTCAGCAAATCTACCATATTTTTCGGACCATAAGATGCACCTTTTTACTTAGGGAAGTCGATTTAAAATGGGGTATGTCTTATGATCCAAAGATAGGTAATACGTGGCAAAGCGATAGACAGTAAGAGGGGACCTTGTTATGAAAGCGTGCAATGTTAGTGGGATAAATTCAGAGCACATAAAACAGTTTCGACCAAGGATTCTAACAGAATTAGCTTAGATGTCATTCCTGGAGGCCTTATAAGTCAACTATATTTAGCCCCTGTAGGTTTTTTGCAGCCCCTAAATGTAAAGAAGGGATTAATAAACCATATATAGGTTAAATTTATGTGGGAGGAGTCAAACAAATGGATGGCAAAGCAACAGGAAGAATGAAACTGTCAGAAGTGTGTACCTGAGTGAAACATTCATGATAAGCTGTAAAAGAAAGACAATTATGAAGTCTTAAGAAATGTGGTATAAGTAATGCATTGGATGGTACCAAAGACTACTTAGTTTTAGAAGAGAGTGACAACAACAGTTCAAACAATAATATGGTTAGTGACAGTAATGAGACGAGTGAAGATGAACTGAATGCTGCTTGTACAAGTTATGGAATTAATAATTAGAGTTTGTATATATTTTTGTGTAATAAAATAATTTTTTCTAAAAATTGTCTCATAAATTTGGATGCATCTTTTTGTCTGAAAAATACTTTAAGTATGGCAAGGTCTTTTGAAAAGATAAAGAGTAAAGAAGGGATGATGTATCAGGCTTGGGTATTCTATAAAAATTTAAAAAATCGAAATAGAAGAAGAAAAAAAGTTACTGTCGTAATATACTGTAGATACTTCATTGTAGGTAGTGAGAAGTGTCTTTGAATAGGATGTTACAGAATCTGGCTGCCACATTATTTTATAAATCACATATTATTTACTTTTTTTATATAAAATCTGACATAAAAAAAAAAAAAAACCCAACCACCTTACATAAAGATAATTTTAAAGTATTACCTTTTCAAGTAGTGCTTTCACCTCTGCTTCTCTTCGCTGGGATTTCATTTGGAAGGGATTTCCTTCCAAGGTGTCAAAGTTAGGTTCCCCAGCACCTGCAACAACAATGCAGTTAGTAAGTTAATTGTATTTAATTATCAAATTAGGTATTGTATATTCATGGAGAAAATGACTAAAATAAAAAAGATTTAGAATGTAATATTATGTCAGAATGCATTTCGATCAATGTAACCTCTCTCAAATGGTTTTGTATTGAAATGTATTATTTAATCTCTGAATCAATCAATCTCATCTGACTTTTTTTTTTTACATTTCTATCTAAATATTTTTTTTCTTTCTTTCTTAAATTAACTGTCCTTCAGAAAAATGCCAAAATGTGTTTCCAAAACAGTTCAAAACTTCTTATCTTCAAATGTACTATGAAACCTGTCAATTTCTCAAATTAAAATTTTAGGAAATAAAAATTTCAGAAACAATCTTTTATTTGGCTTTTTTAAAAATCAAAATTGGATAAAAGGATTGCCGACATATCATCTCTTGAAAGTTTTTACTGTGACTGTCGTATTGAACAGCTACCATTCTGAAATGTTTTACCACAATTAAAATATAAACTTTCGTATGGGGGGGGGGGGGTAAATGACAATAAAGTGCGTGACAGCCCCTGGAAACGTGTGTTGGCAAACCAGCAACACACCTGAGTTAATAGGTCTGCGATGCTTTCCCCTGAGTGACGGAAGATGTTAAATGCCATTGGCTTCTCAGAGCTTCAATAATTCATACAAATTTAACATTAATTTGTAACTATCATTTAGAATAAACATTAATTGGTAATTATCATATGATGTTGTAACAATTGGGGGTCATCTTGATATTAATTTGCTAGATAAATAAAGCAATTTT
>JAFIDM010000006.1:44393624-44412752 GCA_023159025.1 Thereuonema tuberculata
AAGCCCTCTCTGAATTTCTTCTAATAAAGATATATTGGTTTTTTTTTATACTTGTTAGGTGAATTCCCCTTAAAATGTTATGTGCTACTTTGGGGATTTACAAGATCCTCATTCTATATTTTATTTTTCTCTCTACAAAAAAGGGTTCGAATCTTTGAATATTTCAAGTAAAAAGAGTGCATATTTTTCCTACTATTCCACATTGTTCTCTGCTGACACCACTGCAAATGCTGCCGACAAAACAGAAGGGGAGTCTAGAATGCAGATTCGCCTTTGCTAGGCATCTGGAAATTAATCTGGCAGAGATAGGATTCCCTTGTGACCCTGCAATGTGTCGCTGGATAGTGGACAAGGAGGCCATTGGATCTATTTGTGCCTCTCTGATGATCAAACGATCATCTCTCCTGGTGGTCTGTCTGGGTTGTCCAGAGTCGGTCAGCCATGTAGAAGTGCCTACATATGTCCACTGCTCCCAACATTATCTGACTGTAAAGTCAGAACGGCATAAATGGAGGATAATTCATTGCGCTGCCCAGCCCGCCTGATGATACGGTCTCTCTCTCAAACTTCTTGAGTTGTTCATACTGACATCTAAGGCGTCTCGTAGCATATTGATCATTCCCAGATCACCTTACAGTGCATGTGGACTCCACTGTGTGTGCCTTGTAAGCCCCACGGCTTGTGATTGCAGCGGTGCTGTAGGGACAAACAGCCATGCGCATTTGCACCAAACGTTATTCATTTGCATATCTACCCTCGCCATAGCTATTTACTTACTTTCAAGTTTATAGAATGATTATTTTCTTGGTGCGTAAATTATTATGTCAATGAGTGTACATTCTCATAAATTTCTTTCAGATTTAACAACTGAAGATAACAGATTGAACTACTAGGAACATAATAGCTGTAATTTTTTTAAATGTTATTAAGATTTCTATTTTGTATAGAATTGTGTTCTTCACAACTTCTCATGTATTAGCAACTATCTTAATCCACGGACTAACTAAAATAAAAATGTAACAGGGATACTTAAAAAAAAAAAATAAAGCATGATTTATGTCTTAGATCTGTGTGGAATTAATTTTCAGTCAATCAAAAACAGATTTCAATGCTATATTTATAGATACTCACCCACTTTCTTCAGGTAAAAGAAGTTCACTTCTGGCTGCTTCCTCTGTCACAAGTTCAATTTTTTTCTCTTTTTCATCAAATTTCTTTTGATGGAATCTAGTTTTTATTTTTTTCTGGAAAAATAAATAAATTGTCAAAATTTTGAAGCCTAACATTTTTATATGTAAATTATCAATGAAGATTAATTTTAAATTAAAAGGTTATATCCTCACTATTATGTTTTACGTTGGTTACTGACATTTATTATTATATTGCTTAAATGTTCGATAAAAGAAAATAAAGCTCAATAAATTAAATTTTTAATTACCGTGCACTTATCATAATTAAAATGTAAAGAATTGAAATTGTAAAAAACAAATCTGATTAAAAAAAGAATGAATGAATTTCAGAAAAATTTTAAGCATTGTGTACTCTCCATTTTTGGGGAAAGGTTAAGAATTGTACGTATATGAAAGGCCTGAAAGAACATAGACATTTTAACAGCAGTGGCCATTACTTCTATTTGAAATCTTTCTTCCAGTCCCTCAAGTTCTGTATTTTTCCCCAAGTTCGTGAAATCAACTTTTTCACATCTTCACTTCTTTAGGTACCACAGTGTTAAGCCTAATCATTAATTTAATTGTAAATAATCATTACTAAATAAATTCTTTTCTTTCAAGCCCCTAAAATGATGCTACCAAAATCTTTTTATATTTATGTCAAAATTACAGTTTCTTGTTTGTGCTGAACAGTAATTAAAAATTTGCTTGGGAAAGCTAAAGGAAATTTTGATTCGATTCAACTGCAGTGAATGACATTTCCAATACTAATCAAATGCCACAGAACGAAAGATTTTTTATTTGAAGTCTTTTATTTCAAAGCAAGATGCAATTAAGATTCCAGTCGCTCCTGAAGAAATCTGAGATTATGAAGATAAAAATGAAGTATTTGAAGTAAAAAAAAAGTTGAATTTTATTATCTTTGGTTGAGTCAATTATTGCCACCTGGAAATATTACTTTTACTTCTGAAACTAGCGCCAAAGCCTGTTGAAAAACCTCACATCTACTCAAATCATAACTTCTGTTTCGAAATCATCTAATCCTCGTCCCTATTAACTACTTATCAAAAAGATACAGTGTACATGCTATCTTTTTGATAATTTTTAGTGAAACTTCAAAGGTTTGTAAGCATCAATATGAAATGCAATCTTTAAATTATTTAAAGAAAATACTGTAATTCATATATTTTGAACTTCTGAAATTGACAAACCCAATTAAATATCAGTGTCTGTTTAGTACAGCATCTCTTCAGAAGATTTAACATAACTGTCTTCAACAGTTAAAATTATTTTTAAGCTTTAAATTTTTATTGCTACATGTAAGTTTATAATTACAAGTAGCAGTTATCTAACAGTCAAATTAACAACTTTCTGATAAAGGAAAGTGTTTGCTAAAAACAAAAATATTTGGTCTGAAAATAACATCATAGAGTTATATTTAAGTGAAACACAGGAATGCCTTGTTTCCATTTTTTAACTGCAAATAATCAAATGTGACTTCTGTGCTATAACAATCTAAATGGCTTATGCCATTTGCTTCAATGGGCAACACAAAGAAATCTTTATACAAAACATACTATTCTTAAATACCAGAATGTCAGTTCAACATCAATTTATATAGTATTGTTTTATGGGTATATAAGCTACGGCAACATGTCTCTGAATTGATATAAAAAAAGTAAAACAAATTTGTGCTAAAGCATAAAATTAAGGGCAACCCATTAAAACCGAAACTTTGCCTAAGGAGCGTTGGAGGATTATCAACAACCAAAAATACCTGACTGTCCACTGGAAAAAGGCGAAATTTGGGAATTGTTTCATGGGAAACTACTGACTCAACTGACTTGAAATTTGGATATAATTTAGTTTAGAGTGTCTATTATATAATTTATATTTTTATTCGACTATATAAAAATGTATTTTAACATCTATAACAGTTTGCGGCACCGCTGACTGTTAATTTGCGGAAACAGTCAACTCTTATCTGCATTTTTCTGGATAGGCAGAAATAAATACCCCATCCTACAGTGTCTGGATCTCTAAACATGATGGCGAAGTCCATTTGCCGATCCAACCTTCCGTTCGGGAGTTGTTAGAGAACAGACACGGATAGGACAAACGCAACAGCAACCATATGGGTCGCTAAAAAGCATTCACGCGGTGAACAATTTAGAGACTAGTGTACCTACTACACCTTCTTTTGGTTCTATCCCACTGATGACTTTTGAAATATTTTTGCTTCATCATGAAATTCATTCTTAAATGAGACATTGCACTAATAATAGTTAGTAATATACAGTTTTTATTAAATAAAAACGATTTTCATGATAAAGGCAAAATTTTATCAAAATGTCAATCAAAAAATATAATATCATACTATTTTATTGTTATGAGTATTTTTGTTTCCTCTTGTCAATGTCTTTCACTTGATTAATAAACTGACAATTCAGAAATATCCTTTAAGGAATAAGTCAATTTATCATAATAAAATTGCAAGGTAAATAATATTTTGTATTATAATCTGTTTAGATACAAGAAATTAAATAAACTTACATTATCTAACTTTGTTCCCCGTTGATATTTTGATAATTTTTCTTGGGGAATTGGGGCTTTGCCTGGGAACGGGTCTTCCTGTAATAAATTAGAAAAACGAAATCAGATATAAAGACGTAAAGCTAAAACTATCATTTTTGAATCTAAAATTATGATTTTTCTGATTACCCTACTTACTGCTGTTGGTCTGTCTCGACGAAATTTAGGTTTAGAGTTGTTCTTCTTTTTGAACTTCCTTTGGCCTTCTGTCTTGGGTCCATTTTTTCTTTTCCGTTTGAAATGTTTTTTCGACTTGTCACTTTCTTGTGTTTCAAAATAACGAGCCATCTGAAAAACACAACAGTATAACTTCTTTAGAGAGATAATAAATAAACAGAAAAGATAATTAACTTTCTTTCAAAACGTACAGCTTTTGTATTCAATCAATACTTTAGTCTGTTGTATTTAATGCTTTTAACAGCTCTGCATGTGATGTTTTTTTTTAGGTTAATCTCAACTTTCCCCTCCCTTCCCAGCGAGGAGCAATCTAGATTTATTCCGTTTGCAACAACAGTATTCCACTAACAAACAAATAGTACTGGTCTCAATTTATTAAGACATATCTAAAATAAGAAATTTTCTAAATGATATCAATAGGAAGTTGGATTTTATTCTTCTTACCTATCTTGTCAACAAAACAGTTCTAGTAACATGTGGCCAAGTTTGTCAGTGAATCTGATTGTCTACTGAGCATGCGCTAATAAGCACTTCCGCCCAAAATATGTCTGCTTCTTTTTTGCCCCGGTAGATGGTTGATAGTTTCCATTTTTTGACTTTGGGTTTTCTTTAATCAAGTTTTGTTTAAAGTGTGAAAAAACACACAAAAAAAAACATAAAACACTTATTTTACAAGCATTAGAAATTCGCTTCTGGAAGGAAAAAATATTAATCACAGAAAGTTATAAGTCTGTAGGTTTTTAGTTGTTGAACAATAATTTTAGGAAAATTTTATAACAAAAAAAAAACAAAAAAAAAACTATTTTTTTAAAATCTATATTTAATTAATCTTTTTTTCTTCTTTTAATTTTTTATTTATGTATCTATATAAATATATCATACTACGATAAAAAAAAATAAAAAAAAGAGTACGATTAAAAAAAAAGGTGGGTGTAAGCAACAATAGAAAATAAATCAATAAATAATTGAAAAACAGATAAATCATTGTCACCTTTTTATAAAACAAAGATGAAAAATTCAGTGCATCTAAAATAACACCTTTCTCTCTTCAGCTACACTATAAACCTAAAAACAAAAGATTCCATCAAATAACTTGGGAGTTGAATTATTGTGAAAAGGTAAATGCATTGGGTGACAAGATGTCCCTGATGTGGGGGACAGTTCTGGATTAGTATATTTACCAGATTTTGTAAATAGTCGACTTGAATAGTGCCAGTTCATATGAGGGTGGAGATATTATTTTGGGATCAGAGTAGAAATATGTTCAATAATCGATGTTTACTTATTAAAGCACGCCTTTACAATCATCAGATAAACAGCCTAATAAATATTCGACAATTGTGAAAGTGAACCTTTCTTTGACTGTTTCACTGCAGGCGACACTACTGTATTCTTTTTTGTGCGGGTGCTGTCAAATCGTATTTGTTCGTTTTTTTTTTTTTTTTTTAGTCGTCAAAAGTTGTATTGTTTCGGATTGACGTAGAAAAAAAAATCTGGTCACCCTATATATGTGGATGGGTTCTAACCACAATTCCCAATGCTAGTAGCGGGGCCACCCATCTCCGGAGTAGTCGTTAAATTCGGCCCACAGAAACCTACGTTAAAAACATCAACTTCTCAGTCCAATTTTACCTTAATTTTTAAATATCATCAATAAATAAAATATATGCTTTTATTCTATAAATATGCTATTTATTTTAACATTTTTTTCTTTTCATCAAAGCAATCTATATTACTAAAATCTTTTATTTTTCTGTCTGTCTGTCCGGCGCAGTTTTCTGTGAGAATGAAAAATAGAAAGAATTTTTTCAATGAAACATCCGCGACAGGAATCGAACCTGCAACCTTCTAATCCGAAGTCAGACATCTTACCCATTAGGCCATGGGAACTACAACTCTCTTCATATTGCTTTTTTGACTTATCTGTCAAAACTGAACTGACTTTGACTGAAAAGTAACAATCTATATTACTAAAATCTTTTATTTCTCTGTCGGTCTGGTGCAATTATTGTAATTTACAAAAATAGAAATAATTTCTACAAGTTATCTACTGGAATCCAACATGCAACCTTCTGCTCCGAAGTTAGACGTCTTAGGCATTAGACCACAAGGATTACATTCTAATCTCTATAAAAAATAAAAATATATCACAGATATATGATTCCCATGCTGATTCTAAAAGCAATCGTGAATTGAGAGAATATATACATCAAAAATTAAAATAAAAAAAACTTTAAAAAAATTTTAGTTTTATTTTACTTGATGTAATTTGTGTGTGTGTGTTTTTTAATAAATAACAAATTGTTTTCCGTTACATACGCGAGGCTTCCGGAGCGAAGCGACGGGTAGCCGACTAGTAGTTTATCAAAATAAATAATTTATTTTTAGATATTACTTAATAACGCCAATTAGATATAAACAATAATTCTTTAAAAATATAAAGTCTAAATAATGTTTTTTTGTAATTATATTTTATTATTATATGTGATAAATCTGCAATCTTATTTGTCTGTAGCTAATCAATATTTTTATTAATAGTTTAACAATTGCACAAACAATTTTAAAACTTTTGTAACACACAAACTGGATTGCTTATAAGTAGCGTTTTTCAGTTGCTTCATCATTTCCAAACATTTCAAGGTTGGATGCCGTTTTGTAGTCGCTGAAGATGACACAACACAGTACCCGACAATTGTATCAACAACTGAGTGAATTTGACAGAGAGTATATCATGGGCATGAGAGAGTCAGGCTGGACATATCATTCTATCACTTACCACTTGAATCGCAGTGATGCCACAATAAGTCGTTGTTGACAGCAATAGGGCCAGCAAGGCATACACACCCATCAGGAGGGCAATGGTCGGCCGAGAGTAGCCACTACCAGAAAGGATTGTGAGATTGGCCCTCAGGACACCAACAGTTTCCCTAAATGCCATCCAAGAAGAGTTAATGACATCTCACAACCTGTTGTGTCACGATGAACCGTTGCCAGAAGGCTCGTACAGGCTGAATTGTGATGCCAGCGTCCATTACAAAGACTACCACTGACTCTGCATCATCACAATCATTGCCTGCAGTGATGTCACGCCACAGCAGCGTGGAATGTAAGTAATTGGGGCCATGTGGTGTTTAGTGATGAATCTAGGTTCTCACTTGGAGCCAATGAACACCAAACGTGTTTGGAGACAACCAGGTCAGCACACCTCACCTCACAGCATCACACAGCTATCTCACCTAGCATCCTCATTTGAGAAGCCATTATATATGACACCTTTAGTTGTCCTACAGAGTAATGTCACAACGTTACATCCAGGACATCCTGTAACCTGTAGTTCTGTCTGTGCTACGAGGTCTTCCAAGAGCTGTTTTCAGCAGAATAATGCCCGATTGCATACGGCGAGTGTGTCTACTTGGTGTTCCGACACTTCCTTGGTCTGTCAGATCACCAGACATATCACCTATAGAACATGTCTGGGACATGATGGGATGGCAATTGCAGTCACCCCACAATGTGGGCAAACTAACCCAGCAACTCCAAGTCATTTGGATGACTCTTCCACAGGACACCATTAGGCATTTTATAAGCGTCAATGTCACACCATATATCCATATAATATCGCTGCAAGAGGCAGCCCTACAACATACTAACACGTACCGATTCTGGACCTGTTGTTCCGAAATAAACAGCTGCATTGATCTCGGTGTTCTGATGTCATTTTCTTTCCATCATCTATGCACATGTAGTGTTTCATCATGATCACACTGTTTTTCCAATGCGTTTTTTCTTTTGTCACAGAGCGTAATTAGTATATATTTATAGAATAAAAGCATATAATTGATTACATTTAAGAAATAATGGTAAATTTTGACAGAGAAGTTGGTGTTTTAACATAGGTTTCTATAGACAGAATTCGCTGAAGACTCCAGGTACGAATGGCTCCCTCTTAAAAACACAATTTGGGCATGTATATAGGTGCATATAAAGCAATGATGTCAATGAATATAGATAAGTGTAACTGATGAGTGCAAATAAGCACGAAACACAATTTCTTAATAGAAATAAGTAAACAAACGAAGGCACAACGTTACAAGATTGGATTCGCACCTTGAGTTGTCACCAGGAAGACTGGGACAGACCGTTTTTAGGAGTCACCCGTTCTCAGGACAAGACCCGGGGTACTAACCTCTTGCACTTTCAGAGTCTGTCATCGGTGGAGTTTGGCTGGCTGTTGAGTCCTAAAAAGGACGAAATGATCCATCCCAGTTTCTTCCCGGAGACAACTCAGGGTGCGAATCCTATTTTGTAACGTTGTGCCTTCGTTTGTTTACTTATTTCTTTGAATCATCGGGCACGTTGGACTTCTTTTCATTTCTTAATAGTATTATCGAAAACTATTCATTATCCTCTTTTACACAGTATAATTTAAACATCAAAAATTAATTTCTTCTATCATCATAACACAAGTTTATGATTTCTCAAATGTATTCAAGAGCTTTTATTATTATTATTATTAATTTATTTATTGGCTATAAAAAATTTTAATTTTCAACAAACTTTATCCGATGGATAATCCAAAAAGCTGAATAAAAAAATTCATTTTTAATACAAAGAATTCATAAAATTGCAACTTAATGATAAACACTAATCGCACAGGCCTGTAAAGATTCTGCGACATGAAACAATTTATGTGATAGAACGTCAAATGAAATTCCTGATATCATAAATATTATTAGTTTTTGAATATCACGAACAGGTTTTGTACAATTCTGAACTTTACATAAAGTTGATAGCATACTGTTTTAAGTATTAAAAATGTAGAGTGCAGCACTTGTAATACAATACCTTTATTTTGTAAATGTCTCCAAGAACGTTTTGCCACAGTCTATTGCTTTTTCATTATATGTTTGGTTGTGTTACTGCTATTAAGGGTAGATTTGTCCCACGACCCTGTTGTTGGCTTGATTGATCATCTAGGAACAGTATACGAATCAAAAAGTAGTGTTTATTTCAAGGAAAAGAAATCTAAAGAGCGTTCTTCTTCACAATGGGAATAAACTTGCTTGAATACCAATTCCTCATTCCTTAAAGGAACTTACCGAAATTGATAAATTGTTCTAGAAAAAAATAAATACAATGAACACAAGTGGTTAGGGTGCTGTGATCTAAATTGGTGAGTATTTTATTGCGACAGCATGGAGGGTACATTAAATCTCCATACTTGTTATATGAATGGGAGAGTCAAGCCAGGGAAAGACACTGGGCAGTTCCAAATTGCCCCCACCACCACCCCCCAAAAAAAATTAAGTGTCGGGAACAGAAACTAAGCAAATCCTTCATTATTTGATTAACAAAAAGTTTTGTTACTTCCCCATTTCACATCAATGGGCATGGAACTCATTCAAGGATATCATCAATCAAGGTAATATTACAGATCCAGTAATAAAGAGCAGATGGAAGTCAATATGGAACGTATATAGATCTAATTTTAAAGCTTTTTATTCACTGGCAATCTACCCTTATTGCCATTAGCATTGCCTATTGAAGTGGTATGTCTAAAGGTCAATTTATACAATCCAACAAGATTTGGAGTGCTTTCCCTAGGGCATTTTGGGGAGGGCTTGTTTCTCTAACGTAATTATTCAAGTGTTTATACTATGCATTGCTGAACTGTAAAGACAACAGACGTCAGGGATGGGAGATCTTCAGAATTCTCAGAAAGCTTGTCTGACCCCCGTTTGCCTCTGGCCTTGTCTTTGTGATCCGCAAAATATATATTCGCTTTGTGTTCAAACGGGTCATCCAAGACAATCTTTTTTTTTTTTTTAAGTCAAAATATTTCACTATTTAACCATTCTGCAGTTATATATATTCATTGTAAATTAAAATTGCTATTTCAAAGAAGGAAATCCACTGTTTTAACCAAAAATCCATGCACCGAGTATTTCAAAACTATTATGAATTCCAAGACCAATTTCATTACGATGAAAACGTTAATATTTTAGATTAATTTTTAATCCAGGCACTTCAGAAAAATTAACCAACCTATTTATTCAATCAAGAAAAAAAATGACCATGAAAAACAACTCCCCCCCCCTCTATTTATATTCTGTTTGTGAAAGTTCGATGAATATCAAATAATTTATCAGCTGCTCTTTGAATAAATACAAGCGTTGGAGAAAGCCTGACACTGGGGTTTCTGCTCATATTGACATAGGTTTCTCATATTTATATTTCTCCTCATAGGTGTTTAGATTCAAAGTTTATCTTCACGAATTGAGAGGCTCTATCTTTGAATTTATTCGTGGCATCTACATAAACATAAAGCAACTTATAAGTTTGATTGAGCATTAAAAATACTTATCAATAAACATAGGAGAGATGGAAGGAGGAAAGTTAACACTATGTTTTTAAGGGAATTTGAACAAGATTGCTAAAAAAAAAAAAACTAATCGTAGGTAGCTCAAATTTTCTGATATTAATATTAAACTTCATGGGATAATTGGGTTAATAAAAATTATTTAACATAAAATATAATATCTTTCATAGCAATTTTTGCTATATTTTCATATTGATGTTGGTTTGAAGTACACCTATAGGTAAGGAGATACAAAACAGCCGATCACTTTCTGGCTTATCAACAAAAATTTGAAATTACTTCAAAAGCATTATTAGTAGATGATGATATTCAAAGTATCCTATCTTTTGATTCGCATCGCGATGCGAGGCCGATGCGAGAGGCCATATGGCCTCGATCGCGATGCCAATGACATCATTTCCGGTTTTACTACGTCATTGCTTGGATACGATATTTGAAACTTTTAACCGAAGCACACAAGTATGAAACATGGATCCGGGCAAAGAAATGGTGTTGCTCGACTGGGTTAACTGTTTGGGCCTGGTTCCTGTTTTGGAGTCTCTTCAAGAATTACAAGATGGCCTACTTTTCCAAAAAATATTACAACTTATGAATGAAGATCAGTCACAGCTTGAAGACGATACTCCTAACAAACGAATATTGGCTGCTCGGAAATTCCTGGAAAGCCATTGTAATAGCGACTTACAATCTCTGATAAACGTTGAAGAAATTGAACAAGGAAATGAATTTGAAATCGGGAAGATTACTGTTTTCTTGTTGAGTACTGTTATACAGTCAGACTCGGGAAGCAGATTTAGAGATCCCTTGATGACTTTAAATCCATCTCTACAATTGGACATCATGCATATGATAGAAGCAGTTGTATTTGGAGGATTTCCTTCAGATTTGATATTTGAAAAAATGTTTCAAATGAAATCAGGGCCGCAGAAGAATCAGGACCACAGAAGAATTACCTCCTGTAATTATGATGATTCCAGCAGAATCAAAACCCCAACATTATTTACAAATTCTCCAGCTTCTCCTATTAGTCAGTTTCTGCAATCGCCGCAGATGACTCAAAGGATGGCTTTGTGTGAAAAAGAGAGAGAAGTCAAAAAATTGAGATGCAAGTTGGAGACTGTGGAGAGACTGAAAAATGAACTTGAATGTGACTTATCAGACAAAGACAGTATACTTCAAGAGAAAGAAAATGCACTACAAGAAAAAGATGCAACCATTGATCAAATGAAGAAGAAAATTGCCTCTCTCCATCAACAACATTTGATATCAGAAATAGACAATGATAATGAAAATGTAGAGAGAGAATTGGAAGAAGAAATTGATAGGCTGCAAAGAAAATTGAAAAGCCAAAAGGAATTTGAAGAGTCTTGGAAAAAGCTTGATGTAGAGAATTCAAAACTTTATCAGGAAAATTTCAAAATGAAAGAACAGTTACAACATTTCCAAAAAAAATTAGATGAATGTCAGGATCAGTGTAAATTATTATTAAATGAGCGATCTGATTTGGAATTATCCCGAAATGAAAAGGAAAAGCTAATTACTGAACTTCGAGAACAGTTTAAGGAAAAAGAGAAAGATCTATTGGAGATGATTGAAATGTACGAAGGAAAAGTTTCTGTCTTACAGGAAAAGCAAAACGAGTCTGATACTTCCTTAATTGGTGAAAGAATGAGTGATGTCTGCATACAGAAACAAATGCAAGAACTTGAACATGAGCTGAAAATGATGGAAGTTAGCAAAGAAAACCTGGAGTTAGAGAAAAAACATGAGATAGAGAAATTGCAATTTGAGATTAAGGAGCTAAAAGCCCAAGTGTCACAGACTAATTCTGGAGAGTCATCTAAAAATGAAGAACTAGCAATCATTCTCTGCAAGTATGAGAAAGCCAAAGGTATCATTTATGATCTTCAGAAACAAATAGAAACTGAAAGGAAGGAAAGTAGCAGGAAGTTTACTGAGCAGATTGAAAAGTATAAAAGGTATTCAGAAACCAAGAGAAATAATTTAAGTGAATGTCAGAAACTTTTAGAAGAAGAAAAGAAGATTTCCTCTGATTTATTGAATCAATTAAAAGCAAAGGAAAAGAAAATTAAGGAACTAGAAGAGTTATTAAAATGGGAAACTGAAAAGGTGGCTTCAATGAAATCCAGTTTGGAAAAAACAGAACATATTAATCAAAACTCCATCAGTAGACAGCTGCCTTCCTTAACACAGTCACATCCTGCTCTAAATTGCATCACTGATGATGAATGCAACACCTTTAAAAAGCCTTACAATGTTAAAGTGTCAATTTCTGCTCCACACATTGCTAATGATAATTTCGATGATTCATTACAGCTTTCAGATGCTTCTCATACTTATCATGACAGCTGCTTTGATATTTCTCAATATGAGTCAGTTTTTCATGACAGTGGAACACTGGCTTCATTAAGTAGTGTTAATAGATTGTCAGATGTTGATTTTGTAAGTCAGCGACCTGTACCTGCTGGCACTGGTTTTCAGTTCAGCTGCCAAGAAGAAGAAAGCTATTTCTTTAATCGCAGCTACTTAGCAGATCTCAAACAAGGAACATGTAATACAGCTGATGGTTTAGGAAGACTTAGTGAGCTACAACGAAGGAACACTTTATGTCTTCCTCACTTAAAAACATCTTATCCTGTAGAAACTCAGATGTGCCATTTAGAAGGATTTTCTGATGATGAATTCAAGAAAGGTTCTGGTTATAAAGAAAATTTACATAAAACTGACAGTCCTGGTACTAAAGAGCGTAGACCTCTAACTCCTGTACAAGCCAGAGCAGATGCTAAAGTTAAGGTCAAAACTGGGACTACGTATCAAAAACCAGGACCTCCGACACCTGATAGTACTACCAGTAAGCCGCCTCTTGTAAGAACTACTAAAACACCTTCAAGTTTAAGGCATCTTATAAATAAAACGAAACTCAGAACTAAACGGAATATGGCATTTAATATTGGCTTTTCCCCAAAACCAAAGAAACCAGAAGGCCGACAGTCTAACAATCGGCAAGAGGCAAAGAAGTAATCAGAGAATTTAAATGGACGTTTATACGAAGTAAGATGAATACATATTTTTTTATTCAATAGGTCTTTTTCTAATGAACTTTGAAAAATTTTTTTTTCGTAATAAATGAATAATTGATCTTGGTCTGAATACCAAATAATTTAAAGATGAAATAAGTTGTACTTTTCATTAACATATTTTAGTATTTATTGTTTTATTATTTGATTTTTGTAGCAATATTAAGGGGGTAATTCTTAATAATGCTTAATTTATAAATAAGCAGTTTGACTGTATCAAATATTTTTAGATAGGTTTCACTGTAAAAAGTTCTGATTAATGCTTTGTAATTTATATAGATTAAGATGTTACATAAAATATCTCTTCTATCTTTTGATTCTGTTACAAACATGACCCACAGTTAATACGGTTAAATCATGTAATCAATAAATTATACTGTAAAGTTTAATTCAGGTTGTGACTAACCAATGTATGAAGAATTATTATTGGGGTCCATTAATTTGCTCATGGTTTGTATGCTTAAAATTAAATGTAACGAGGATTTAAATTTTTTTTTTTGTAGCTTTGAAAGTTTGTACAGTTTCTATTAAATGGACATAATCTGAATGAAAATGTAGGCTTTTCATTGCGGTCATTTTTATTACTTTAAAAAATAACAAAACAAAGAAATTTCAAGAAATAGCATCTTTGGGAAAGTAGACCTTAACGTCATTAATGAACTTCTTGTTCAATACTTTATCGTGATTTTTTTCTTAGAAATTTAACATTAGTATTTCTAATAGTTTGTTTGAACAATAAGAACTAAAAATATAATATATACAGATGATTTCTTTTTCAAAAATCACAAAAACCGTTTAAAAGCTTAAATACAAGGACTACAGTGATATGGAGATTCAATGATGTATTTAAAAAGGTAACACAAAAATCATAGTGCAATGCTAAGTGGATACTTTTAGTTACATACTATATTATTGGCATTTTATTATGAAATTGATCTAACAGTTAATTTCCCTACATAGATATTAGAATTCTTAAGACGAAGCAATGATTGCATATACAGTATGTTTTGAGTGTATAAAAGAATGTTTATGTTTGTTCACAACATTTACAGAATTGAGGGTAATTATTATGGTAGACATGTTCAATTCTAGTGAACTTATAGCACTTTAATTTATTAAACACTTCAATGAATTCTGATGATTTGAAAATAGTCTCAAACTATCAAGTGATGTATTAAGAGGGGTCGAACAAAATTTCTGGTGCAATGTTAAAATGTTTTTCTACTCATTTGTTATTGATGTTTTAGTGGGCAATTGATGTAATAACAATTTCCCTACACACACACTACTGTCCTCCAAATGAGAGATGGCCGCCCTGTTTTTGTGAGATCTGCGCATGTATGATCGATTAGTATGGTCAGGCACTTCTGTCTGATTTTATGACAGGACGCCGCCATTGTGCTAATCGTTTGTTACTTTACAAAAGAGCATTGTATTTATAAATAATATATATTTATTTATTTATATAAATACTTATTGTTAGCAACTGGTATTGAAATAACGCTAAATAGTCGAGAGAAGTTTTAATTTGGCGTTATCAACATGTCTTTCTCAGTGAAAACAGACTACGTCGTCCATTGTGACAAACATAATTGATCAGCTACCAGAAGGGCTGCGCAGTTCAAACTTCTGCCGGCCAACTTTCATTTTGAGGACAATACGATTCTTAAGATTAAGCAATGATATTATATACTCAACTGCTCTTTCCAGGTTTTTAAGAACCGAGATGGTTGGTTTGTGGAGTTGGATGATTATGTCAAAAAAAAGGTATTTGTCTTATTGGATGCTGGACATTTGGAATATATTGTCAGGCTAGACAGAACAAGTCCCATAAAAGATGATCTGTAAAGTGGTCCATTTTGTATCGACGGTAGAAGAATAACTACCAAGGAAATTATAATAACTGAGAAACGTGACATCAAAAGTGAAATTATGCATTTGTTCCTAACATTAACAGAATGGAAATATGATGGATGAGTTGAATTGTTGTAGAAGGTAATGAAAACAAGTATCTGCAGGACTTTCTAGTTCATTAAACACTTCAATCAATTCTATTGATTTCGGAAATAATCAGAGACCTCTCCTTTAAATGACATTTGAAGATGTTTAAAATTTCCTTCACAATTATGTACTCTTCTACCAATGCAACAAAACAATCTAATAGATGGACAGTTCTTAATCAAAGTTCTTATATCTAGTGTTCAGGAGATGAACCTCTGTCTATATCCTGAATGTTCAACATCCAATAAGACAAAAACCTTTTTGATGATACTGCAAACTCACAGTCTCTATTCTCCGTGTTTTTGAATATACAATATTACTGCTTAACCTATGAATCCCAGTATCTGTCTAACAAAATTAGGTGACAGATCAATTTCCTAATAAAACATCAATAACAAATTACATGACTAGAAAGAACCTATTTTTAACAATGCATCAGAAATTTTGTGCGACCCTTTTCAAAAAACACCACTTGCAGTCCTTAGCTGTATTATGAAAAATCACAACCAGTCTTCATTTATTTATTAAAACTTCCATTTTTTGTATAAAATTGTGAAGAAAGCTTTAGACAAGGGGAGGGAAGAAAAGAAAAATTCAAACAAAAACCTGATTGTGTATTAGATAGATTTATTTCTAAGAAATATAAACATTTTGTAAAAAAAAACAAAAACATTCTCTCTGGTTTTCATTGCAGATGTACACAACATCTCTTTTTGTAGTTAACCAGAATCTTCCACTTCCTCTGAACAGGAATATGCAAGTTTCCACCTTTTCACTTTGTCCTACTAAAGACCAAGGGCGGCAAAGTTAAAATAACTCAAGTTATTCTTAAATAAAGACAAGAAATTAAATGTTATAGACAGATAGGACGAAATTAAAGGTTACCCCTTACCTATTCTAATGAAATGCAGAAACTTACATATTCCTGTTCAAAATAATTGGAAGATTCTACTTAACTACAACAACAGATGTTATCTACACCTAGAAGACAAGTACCAGCAATAGCTGGAAACTTAACTCTCGATCCACGGATGCACATTTTGTCATCTAGACCAAGTTTGGAAGAATCCTTAGACTTCTCTGATCACACTGAACTGGATGACTAGAAGTCCATGCACTGTGGTTTCTGCTGAAGAAAGACAATATATTTAAAATACATAACGGTATTTCATAACTACATGAAATTTACTGAAGGGCTTACACAAAATTTTACATGATGCATATATGCTGAAACGGTCACCAACCTACATTCATAATAATAAAAAAGTTAAAAAGACTATTCCCAGCATATTTCTCTTCCACTATTAGAAGAATGAAAACGCTTCCACTCACTAAACAGTTTTCTGGATTGTAATAAACAAGTTATGTGATATCATCAATAGCAAACAATTCTGGGAAATTCATTTAAGGCAGTCTTTAGACGGATGGGAATTTGATGTGGATTGGATGAGAATTAATGATGGCTAGATGGATGGTTTGATTGCGAGCAGTGCCACCATGGTGAAATATAGAACCAAAATTAATAGCTTCTAACAGGATCAAAGTTCTCTCAATTTTTTATTGAAAATCAAATTACATATGAGAAATTTGTAGTCTGCATTTAATTTCAATCATGAATGACTGAATAAACAACATACTGACCTATCGAACTTTGTTTAGCTATCGTCTATGGTAAGAAACAAGGAGGTCTAACTTATACACACTTTCCTGCATTAGCAAAAAAATTAAAAACATAAAAGCCAATAGGGTTTCCATACCACTTTCCTTTAATTATGTAGTAAACTACACTGTATCAGCATTTAAAATGCAGTAAGCAGAAACTTCTTTGAAAGTTCCTTTTTTATTACTTGAATTTTTAATTAAATAGGTGACAAAATTAAAAAGTGTGTTGTACTCGAGCTTTTAATAATCATTTCATGAACTTTTTAATACATTTACGTATTTGCGTTGAAGACCTTCCCTTGTACAACTTCATGCTTCTGATGTCTCCAATACAACATCTGTCTAAAACTGCGGCTGATAAAGAAAATAAAATGGATCTCAGCAAAAATATAACAGTAGGGATTGGTTAAACTGTTTGCTTAATAAACTGAACAGTTTGGAGAGCAGTAGCTGACAAAGCACGAGTGAATAGTGATGATTGCTGTCCAAACGATATAAATGAAATCACCAGTATTACTGTGGGCGTATGGGAAGGAAAGACAAATGTGTAGTGTCCGTAAAACTTTGTAAAGAAGTTGATTTTGTATAAACCTTTTGAAACTATCTATTCGGCCTCTAACAAATGAAGACGAGATCTGATTAACATACTTAACCATTCTATGGGAAAAGTATCTATACGATCTGATGGAATTGCCCGACTCCTTGGTTTCTCAAGGGTTGCCATTTTATAAAGGATATCCTTATCATGGCAACTTTTATAAAATGAACATGTAAGTTACATTGTTCAAGTTTTTCAATAAATTCTACAAATTATTACCCAAAATGAAGCAACTTTCAAATCTAGTAGAGATGCCATATTTTTTTTTGATCTATAGATCTTATAGAAAAAAGAAAAAACAAACAAACAAAAACAATTATCCTTTATGATGCATTCCATTAAAGGCAAATCATTCACACAATGAAACACAATTGTGTTTCAGATGGAGTTATATCTCAAATAACCATGTGCAAGAAGGTGATTAGAATGTGGCTAAGAAACTTCCACCAGCCCATAAACTATAAAGAATTAAACTTAATTAAACTTACAGAAGCAAAAAAGAATAATAAAACTTGGAAATAATCTTGCACACATCTGCATAGACATTGCTTCACTGTTTGTTTTTTCAAGTAACATAAACAATTTTATATCTGATAGAAAAAAAAAATGCATAATATTTTGACTAAATTTAATAGTTTAATCCTTTGAAGTTTTGTTAAATGGATGTACTAAAATTTTACATCTATTTAACAAAATCGAGACATTATTAATTCCCCACAGCTATTCAACAAAGCACCATATTAAAAAAAAATTTACAGGACATATTACGTTTCTATGATTTTTAACAAAACTTTCTTAAACTGTTTCAACCTATACTTACTTTTCTTTAACGTTTCCTTTTGAACTTTTTGAAATCTGCTCCACGAAGAATTTGGACACCATCTCTGTGTTTGCCCGGTTGACTGTCAAATCCAGTAACTTTGTTTTTATCACGAGCTCTGTAAGTTACAAATGAGACATTAAAATTAACTTCTGTAGAGTACCAATTATTTTATCTGACCCCCGATTGATGTTTTTTTATAATTTTTTTTAAAACTGAACTTAAAAATAAATGCCTCCCCCAAACAATTTGTTAAGTATCACTATCCTATGGGAAAACAGGCTAAAAATATCAGACCGCCACAAGTTCTATTATTTATGTAGTGGGTAAATACACATACAAATATAAATAAATCTATTGATTATACAATCAGATAATAGCTTCTGTAATTTTAATAGCAATACTACAACATGCTCTTGAAAAGCAGCAATATCTGAAGTAGAACTTGAAACCTACTTTCTGTTTTCTTTTAAGTCACAATATTTTCTGAATACAAGCAGTTTAAATCTCTCAACAAATTTAATGTGCAGATAACATCACACTAAAGACATACATGCACATATTACAAGGATTCACTGAGCTGGTTTTAGTATTTTTGATACTGGGAATCCAGGACAGCTGTTTCTCGTTTC
>JAFIDM010000006.1:44415882-44434154 GCA_023159025.1 Thereuonema tuberculata
GAAACGAGAAACAGCTGTCCTGGATTCCCAGTATCAAAAATACTAAATATAGGTCAGCGAATCCTTATTTATATGCCTGTATATTTTTATTGTGATGTTAGTATAATTCTCTTTTTCTAAAAACGTTACTTAAATTCACAATAATATTAAACTACATAAACACCAATTAATTTTAACAAAATCATAGCATGTATAAATTAGTGAATAACTAAAGGATCACAAAGACTGCTGATTACTTAGGAAAGTAGAATAAAAAATATGACCCTTAGTAGGCCCACAATATCACATAAATGGTAAGGGAAAGAAAAAAAAACAATTTGTCAAAAATGCATGTAAAATGAATGTTTATCTTATAATTGGATTTTTTAAATTTTCATCCAATTTCGAAAATCAGGAAATAAATATGATTGATATATGTATTGACCCACAGTGAGTATAGCGAATAGAGAATAAGGAATTATAAATATTGTACAAGAATTTAGATTTAGTAGCAGACATTAAAAGGAAAAGATTGCAGTGGATGGGTCATGTAATTAGGATGGATGAAGGAAGATTAGTTATAAGAAAGCTCTGGATAGAAAACCAGGAGATAAGAGGAAAGTTGAAGTCCAAGACTAAGATGGTTACAAGAAGTTGAAAAAGATCTTGGTATACTGAAAGGGAAAAAATGGAGACAAAAAGCTGGAAACTGAAATGAGTGGGCAGCTGTCAAAAAGCAGGCCAAGGCTCTCAGAGGGCCATACAACCTAGGAGTAAGTACGTAATACATAGATGTGTTAGTAAGAGATCACTGTAATCAGGCAGCTTTTACTATAGCACTTCTGTTTGTGTGTGTGGATCATTTTGGACTGGAGAGAGGGCAGTACTTCTTTACTGTATCTTATAGCAAAGGTAAAGCTGATAGGACTGTAGTAATTATGAAACATCAAGTTTGGAAAGAAGCAAAGCCTATACTTTCAAAAATGAAATGCCAGCTCAGATGGAGAATTTCTTCAAGCTGCAACAAATATAGTATCTGGAGTAAAACTAATTTAACAATAAAGAACGACACTTTGATAAAGAAATGCCATAAAGCAAGAGGAAAGATTTTACAAAAATGAAACAAACCCCAATCTACTTATTGGCTTCACTTCTGCATCACATTTGCAATAACCTATGTTCTACTGAAAACAAAACAAAATTTGATGTTCAGATTGTTTCTTGGGCAACAGAATTGTCAGGCAATAAAGAACTAACTAAAAGAATTTCAATGTTATGGTTGCTTGAAATATATCATTAAATTGAAAATGAAAATGCTTTTTTTTCTTTTTCCAATTCTTTGAAAATTATCCCAAATTTCATTTCCCTGCCAAAACTAAGGTCCATAAATTTTAGTGAACAAACTTGTGATACCCATAACACAACATAAAAAACAATAACACGAAAAGTATAACAAATCCTTTCAGGAAAAATATCATAATCTTAATACAGCAATATTTTTCAGGATTTAACCAACTTTCTCAGAATAATGTTAATGAAGTAGCACGTACTGATAATAGTGTGCCAAAAACTGCCTCATAACAATTTTTGAAGTCTAATAAATTCCTTATACTACTCTATTATCCAAAACCCAAAGCATCATTATGCTAGGCGCACATGAGACGACAGTGAATGCACCGCCGTGCAGACAACCAACAAAGCACAGCCCTTTTATGGGCGATTGATATTCAACATATGAGAAATATTGTTTGAATATTATTTAGCCGTTATGTAGTTGTAATTGATGGCAATAATGCGATACAAGAATAATGAACGACCAAAAGCCAATAACAGCCCTTTTCTGTGATTGATAACGTTGTCAATTCTTCACTAACGAGCAAGCGGCTATCCCATAATTCCATGCAAACACAGCCGCTGCTGTGCAAAATCTGAAAAAAAAACCAAGGTTTTCAAAACTCTCTGATAAATTCTGCTGCATAAATTTAATGCATTTCAGTATAAACTTTATTTATGTGTGAAAAAACCCACAATACTCTGATATTCATTGTGTAATCGCTCTCCGCTGATCTGAAGGGAGGGGGGAATCTTTTTAGACGCCATGTTTTCCCATGGGCGTGATGTCACGACTGACATGTTCCAAAGCTGCCCTGTGATTGGCTAATTTCCAAACAACTCACAGAATTGTTCCCACACCAACAACTCGAGTTGGCCAACTAAAATTGGTGGAAAGTCGCTACTAACTGTGCTCAAAAAGCGCACTAGCTGTCCATACAACTTCGCAAAAAGTTGTCTCGTGTGCACCCTGCTTTAGAAAGGAAATTGTTCAGTATTATTATTAACAAATTTATTAAGTAAAGTTTATTAAGCATATTTTAAAAAAAATTACATGAAAATATCACAAAAGGGATGGTCGAAAGGGATCGCTGCCAATGCAACATACCAGTTTACAGTGAAAAGTGAACAGTGGAGCTAAACCAACAATTAAGAATGGAAGACAGAAATACAGACAGGAAGTTTTAATGCTAACTAAATACATATGAAGTAAAAAAGTGAACCTTGACTGACTTTCAGTATGTTTTGGTTTGCTAAATCAAAAATCATCATATTCAACAATATTTTATTGACTGACAAACAATGTTCCACCTTCTGTGGAGGAAATAATGATTGTCAAAGATTACATCTGCCTACTGTAGCTATTGCCTAAAGAAGCTATGAATTCCCACAGACTTAACAGATAGGTTCCTTATCAAAATGACTGATCATCAAGCTGATAAAATAAATGTGAAGCAAATTAAATAAAAAAAATTATAGCAGTATTATGCAATGGATAGTTAAAGACAATAAAAGCAGTAAACACAAACATCACATTGCCGAATGGTTGCAACTGTAAAAAGAAGAAAAGCACAGTAAAATTTCTGTAATTCTTTCATTGAAAACTAGTCTTAACAAATGCAACAAAAACAACTGCAAGATAACAAGTTAATGATTTGGTTGACTACCGAGTTGCCATAGAATTTCAATACAAAAATCTGTTTACAGGTTTTCATATTTTGTTTGTAACGTCACCAATTTTCATAAAAAAATAACTTCTCTATAGGATTTGAGGTTTTTCGGAGTACGGAAATTTTTCTGAATGTAATAATAAAAGAAATTTAAATGAAAGTCTTAACTTACTTCTTTGCTGGCTTCTTTATAGATTTCTTTAACATCAGTGATTCTTCCTACAAAGGAAACAATAAAAAAAAAATACCTTTAGTTTCATAATACTTCTTACCTAATAGAAAAGTCATAAAACATTTTTTTTCTTTCTTTTATGATAGGATATGAAAAACAACTGTCATAAATTTAGGCATGAAGCAGCAAATTGTTGGAAAATATCAGGGTAAAAATCAACAGAATCCCAACAACTAAAACAATTCAATATATTCAAACTGATCCTGGTATTCAAACTAATCAACTAACTTGATGTTAGTTAATTATAAGATAGGTTTGTTGGAAGTACAAGGCTGCTGATAATGACCATAAATGATAATAAACAGATTCAGAGAACTTCAGAATAATTAAAATTTCTAATCCAGTTAATTTTGTCACAGAAGATCTCCCTTCAAACCTCCCAAAAAAGTCAATATTGCAAAAAAAAAAAAATTAAAAAATAGGGAGATTTCATATATATTAGTAAAAGAAAAGTCTGTTATGCCAGATTAATATATGATTGTAACAAGCAGAATTCAGACAAACAGAAGTGAGTGGGTGTAATATAAATTATTTTACCAATGTTTTTCTTTTGTAGAAATTCCTGAAAGAAGAATCAAAGATGCACATCTGGAGAATCAGGAAATAGTCAAGCACTGGATAAAAGCAACACAAGGATATAGAACAAGAACTAGTACAAGATATCAATCTTCTAAAAAAAAAGCAACGTGATTCCCTCAATTATAATACAGATGTTAAATATTATGTTGCTGATGTTTTGAAAAAAAAAAATCACCATGATGTCATTTCAATTATCATCTTCTCTCTATCCTTTTTATTATTAACATTTTTTTTTGGCAGTGCGGAAATAAAAAAGAAAACATTTCATTACAAAATATAATTTTTTCATTTTTTAATTCTGTATGTAATCCTTTTTTATTTTTAAAATTTTTTTGGGGAATGATCTTGTGTATTTCTTAGAATCAGTGCCATGTCTAATAAGTACTATCACTCATAATAAAGGCGGTCCTACTTGATTTTAATTAAGGTTCTTAATTTTGGGCCAGTGAGTGTACGTAAAAATATGTAAAATAATAATAATAAAACAACAATAACAACAGACCTATCTCATTGCAGTGCCTATCAGCAAGAACTTGCAGAAAACTCACGCAGACAAGATCAGTAAATACACCGATCTAGCACACGAGCTCCAGAAGCAGTGGCGGCAGGACCGAGTACATGTTGTACCCATCGGCCTGTCTGCCACTGGTCTGGTGCCTCACACATTGCACCACAGTCTCAGCACACTAGGACTTCCCAAAAATACTCATGTACAACTCCAGAAGGCTGTGCTACTCAACACAACATGCAAGGTAGGAAATTTATGGACACAACCACACATCCCTAACCATTTTTAGGAACACATTTGCTCACTTTTTTACACTTCGCAGTATATGCTTTGGTCCTTGACCCGCCATTTTGCCTTGCTGGGGAAACCCAAGGTTTGAAGCTTTTACATAATAATAATAATATTTGGGCAACATTTTTGCAGCATCGATATTAAAAAGATGTGGATTGACCCTTTTCTATCCTTCAAATAAAACCTTTTAACAAAAACTAATCAATTTGATTTTTAAAGCAAAATTTCAGTGAAATTTTTTATGAAAATGCTAACCATTCAGGCACAGCCTTATGGTCAAGAAGGCAGCCTGCCAAAAGGCTGATGTGCTTGAACCTGGGTTTGAATCCCTGTACTGGCATGGATGTTTACTTCCTTTCTTGTGTGCTTTCTTTCAGCTCGCAGTGGCTTTAAAATGCCTTTGGGAAGTGGAACACCCACGTAATTATAGCTATAGGTAACATTCAGCTAAAAATGCTCCCACCTACCCAGAAAAAAACTGGAAAAGGGTGAAGAAGAAGAAACCTGAAGAAGAATTTCTCATCATTAAACTATTCTAACAATATTTTGATGACTCACACAAGTCAAGGCTATTACGTTAGCATACAGAATATAAATAGCAATAACTATCATGAACTGTGCAAGCAAAGTATTTCACAAATCTCAGAATCCAATAGCTAAATTTATAAATTACAAGCTTCGCAGCTTGTGTTCGTTAAAAAAAATAAAAGAAAGAAAGAAAAATATCAGAAAACCATTAAAAATGTGCATATAAAAAATTAAATAGATGTTAAAGAAAATTTTATAGGTCAACTTTGAACCCCAATAAAATTTTCAAAAACCAGCAAAAAAAAAATGAAATAAATAGACAAAAATAAATTACATTTTCCTCGGAGCATTTGTAATTTTTGAATTTTTAAATTTGCCCAAACAGGAAAAAAAAAAATCAAAACAGTTGTAGCACTTTATACAAATGTAGCAGTTCCAAATACTGACTTGTGCCCAAGTCATACTAATGGTCCTCACTGCCAAAGGGTGAAGAAACAATTTTTTAAAAGTTGATTTTCAACTCTCTAAGTACAGTCGGATCTCGATTTAACGAACCCCTATCTACCGAATAAGAAACCCCAATTAACAAATTATTTCAACAGCCGAAAAAAAATTTATATTTTTTTTTATTAGTTTGGGTAAACATACCAATGCAGCAGGATATAAATGACGCTGTCTTTCTTCTCTCCTTAAAGTCGAAAAAGAACTTTTTCGAATCAGGAATCAAGGAAATTGTCAAACATTACTCAGTACATAATTTAAAATTTAAAATTAACTACTGCGTAATTATTCGCTGTATTATCAGCTGCTGAATAAAAAGTGCACAATTTCTTATTATGGATATTTATGTGTATTTGCTTATCAGGGCTGTTCCATAAGGTAAGTCCAGAAATTTATTTTGGACCCCGATATTACGAATAACCCCCGATTTAACGAATAAATTTTCGGTCTCGATGAATTCGTTAAATGGGGTCCGACTGTAAATTTAATTATGTGTGCAAAAAAAAATTAACAAAATTAAAGGTAGCGCAACTACTACTACAATTTAAATAGCATCGAATGAGCTTTATCTATAAAGCTCTTTAAAATTAAAAACAAACACACAGTAAAAAAATTAAAACATATATTGAAAGCTCCTACGCAATGTATTTTTAAAAATATATTTAGAAATACTTTTAAAAATACATTTAGAAATACGTTACGTAAGAGCTTTTGTAGGATTTTGAAAGCTCTTACGTAACGTATTTCTAAATATATGTTTTAAATTTTTACTGTGTGTTTGTTTTTAATTTTAATGAATATCAATTTTTAACCCCATGTTAAAATTAGTCACAACTTATCTATAAAACTATAAAGTCAGAAGAGATTGTTTTAATAAACATAGCTGCACGTAGGAGCTCAATGGAATCTTCCATGTTAAGTAATATTGTAGAAGCAAGAATTTCACTTCTCTATTGACAAAAATCATGTACATAAAATTAAGAATGATAAAACTTCAGTTAAATTAGAATGTGAAGTTTGGTTTGAAAAAAAATTACCTTCATCCTTTCTTCTTCTTCCTTCCTTTCTTTTTTCTTCTGTGCTAGCAGTTCTTTGTAATTAATATACTGCCGCTTTGGTGGCTAAATAAGACAGACATCAATTAGCTTAACAGTATTAACAATATTAAAAGTTTTATTTATAAAATTATAAACATTTTAATCTAAAGTTTTACTTTAAATTACTTCTTAATTTTCGTGAGAATTTAAGGAGTTTAATCAATAAACAGGCAAATAAAGAAGTTAATTTTTGTCACAGACTTGCAATCTTCAAACAAATTCTTGGAAAGTCAAGAGTCAGGTATCATGAGACGTAGAAGAGCCCTAACCAGTGATTAAAAGCATGTCTGTGAACACATACACACAGACGAAACACCACATTATCAGTTCTCGTGAAAGTGCAATAATAAAAAAAAAAGGAACAAGTTCAAGTTCCTTGGTCAATATGTAAACTAGATTTCTTTCTAGTTCCTTAATCATTTCCAAAAAATGAACTTCTACAGTTTTAATTCAGAAACTATTAAGTACCTTTTTATTTAATTGTTTTATAATTAAATTGTCGTTCAAATTTGTCTATATTGAGACAAAAACAAAATAGCATCATTATTGTGAGTTGAATGATGCAAGAATAGCATTAGCCATGCTGCACTGATAATATTATTTTGTGGATTCCTCTCATTGCGCCTAGCATAGGTTCATTGCATGCAATCTTCAATCCTATAAAATACGAAAATCTTTCAGGAAAGGAACTTGATTCCAAAAACAGTTCCTTCCTAATATTAAATATTCATTTAAAAGTTCCCAGAAGAGGAACATTCCTATGAAGATTACTGAGGTGCTCTTACGAATAATGAAACCGTTGATTACATTCAAGATTAGTAGCAGAACTGTCGTGAATAAAACCTTGAGCATAATAATGAAAACTTACTAATCTAAAAAACAAGAGTGCTCAATGTGTAAATTAGTTAATGGGTTTCCATTTTTCCCTGCTGTGAATCTGAATAAATATGAGAGATTACTAAAAATATTTAATGACTGGATTTACTTTAAATAGACCTTCTATTCTACCCACCTATTATGCAATTAATATTTTATAAATTTTTTAGTAATTTCTTGTTTTAATTAAATAGTTCAGTTTTGATGCAATATAATATGCAGTCAGATGTCACACTATTAATACAATGATGCTTCCAATGAGACTAGAGATTGCGTAATACTTTCACTTCCAAAAGTATTTCCTAGCCATTAATAAGCTTTTTGTTTTTCTTTATAATGCTTTGAACTTATATTTTCCATTTATGACTTAATCTTTCATTTTAATTATACTGCGTAAGTGATGTTTGTTTTATCTTCTTAAACATAGGAACAAGCGAAAATAATTATTTTTAATCTTTCTGAGATTGTTTGAAGATAAAGAAACAGAAGCCTGATTCATGCAAAATGTGTCCTTTTAAGAATCATCTCTTGCTCTGATGCCACCAGGGCCGTGGAGTTGGTTCATAAAAACTTCGACTCCAACTTCTCAATTTATGGCGACTCAAGACTCCTTTTTGTATATATCAGTATAGAAAATAAAATCACATGCTTTTTTACAATCGTCATCTTCTATAATATACTGACATATAGAATGTTTCCCTGACTTCTCTGTTATTGTAAAGTGTTCAAAAAATCCGACCTTGTTGACACTTTTTTTTCCCCATTGTGAAGTTTTTCATGGGGTGCCGATTTCATTAATACAAATATCATAAAATGTGTTATATTTTGAAATTTGCAAAGAACTTAATTTTTTCAGGATATATTTTAAATTTAAGTTAATCAAATTACTGTCTATGAAATATGAAATTTTAAAGTATTATTATATTATAATTTAAATTTGTTAGGAGTCGGAGTTGGTACATTTTCACTGACTCTCACTCCAGTAATCCAAGAATTTCTCCCGACTCTGACTCCACAGCCCTGGTTGCAGCAGAACGGAAAAAAATGTTTGAAAAAAATGACAAAGTGAATCTTTATTATCTTGAGATGAGCAAAGAGCTTGTGAGATTTAAGAGAGAAAGTGAAAACGTCAATTATATACAGTAGAATTTAAGAAACAAAATCCAGTCGAAGTAGAAATTGCAGTGTTTTTTCTTAAATTCGCCGACACGTTTTGTATGATATTACAACATTTTCAAGGATTAACATTGGAATAAGCAATTTCTGGTTAATATAGAATACATTGAACATGATAAATTTATTTAATGTAATATATTACATAAAAATTGTAAATCGTCACATTAAAACTTACATTACAAAAATTCACAATTTCAGGAATTTCTTCTTTTCTATTTAGTAAATTATTATGATTTTTTTTTTTAATAAATAACGCCTCCTTAAACATCAAATTTCATCTAGAATTAGAATTATCTATTTTTTTTAAATTGTTCCAATCAATAACATGATTGGGATTTTGGTAATGTGTTCAGTTAAAGCTGACCTATCTCAATCTAATTTACAGCCTATGTTGTTTTTTTTTTTCTCAAAAATAAAAATTGTTCTGTCATTCCTATGTAAGAAAGACCACATGTCAAACAATTAATTTTAATTAAACTGGATTTTGTTTCGGACATTGATATAAAATGTGGCCGGGAAGTTCCCATACCCTTTAACTGGTAGTCATATTTTAAAAAAATATTTACACATTAAGTGTCCAATATGTCTGTGTTCACCATCGTACAGTATAAACAAGTTATATGCCGCCATGTTCTACTTGACATTTTTGGGAGCATGTCTGGTGTGATGGTTCGAAATGTGTCCTCAACTGCATTGTGCAATTTTTCATTTGTAGCATAACATGTTCAGACACGTAGGCCTTGATGATTCCATACAATGAGTTGTCAGGCATCGCGAGGTCAGGACTTCGTGGTGGCCATTTCAATGGAGCTGGCGATGCTGGAGTACCGCAACCAATTCAGCGTCCTAGAAAATGTTCATGAAGAAACCAATGCAGAGTAAGAGTGAAGTGAGCAGGTGCCCAGTCCTGCTGTAGCCATACGCGTTCCATGATACCCACATCTTCAGGTTGTGGGATTAACCATGTTTGTAACATGTGTAAATAAGTTTCATCATTCACATGACCATCAAAAAAATATGGTCTAAATAAATGATATGAGGTCATCGCACCCCATATATTATGTGTGGTGGATTTCTCTCCAACTCCAGTATGTAATACCAAATAATAATATCATCTGCATTCCAACATGAATACCTGCATTCTAGTTTCAACGACTGAAATAACATTCAATACTAAATATTCACATTTATGACTACATAATAGGGAGTACTTCAAATAATAGGCTGTGGAACTTCCCGGCCACACTATATAATTAACAGTCATTGTTCTGATAATATTTATGAAGAATTTAAGAACATACAGGCAAGTATTTGTGATAAAGGATCTGAAACACCCAATTTCAAAAACAAAAAAAACAAAAAATACACAATAATTATTTTTTCAATAGTTATTCTTTTTACATCTTATCTGTAATGTGAAATTTCTCCAAACTGAAGGAATTTAGTTATTAAATTCATAAAAGTAGTAAGAAAACGATTAACTATCTTATTACGTAATTTGAATTACAGTTTTCAACCCATGTGATGTAAAGACAAGAATAATGAAAAACACAATTGAAATTACCTTTGCACCAAGTTTAATTGCAAGAGCAATTTTAGCCTCTTCTTCCTTCTCCTTTTCAAAACCTTTCATTCCAAATTTCATAACTTCGTAACGAAGGCGATTAATATTCAGTTTTGGAGCTTGAGTCTCCATTGATTCATCTTGGTCCTTGTTTTTCTCAGCAAATGACTGAGATTCAACTTTTTTCTATAAAAAAAAATAAGCAACGTAAAATCAGTATTACCATAACCAATTTGAAAACTACTGTGACAGATAAAATACCCTTTCACAAGTATGGTAATATTTTCTGAAAATATTCTTAAAGCTTATTAATGTCCTTATTTCATTCAAAATTTCAAGTTCCATCACAATTACTGTAAGAAGACACTTCAAATTGTAATACATTACAGGAAGCCCTCGCTTTACGCCAGTGTTGCTTTCCTACAAGCGTCGTAAATCGCATCAATGTTAAACGAACCTATTATATATCGTAACAGGGGGGATGCGTTTCCCCACATCTAAAAATATATTGTTTTTATTTAATTAAACTATGTTAAAATAAGTTTTTACAACTGAAATTAACATAAAACATTTACGTACTTTCACAGGCCTACTAAAAATTAACATAAAATAATAATTATTATTTGCATACTGTGAAAAATTCATGTTCCTACAAACACTTGGGTGACCTTCGCCACCTTCCATTTTATCTTCCAAAGATACAGAGCAGCATGGTTTTTTTTCAGATTGGGAGTTGCAATAGTAGATTTCCTTTTACCACACATGGGCACGTTTATTTTTAAAAACTTGTATCAATATTAATTGTAATATCTATTTATCACAGCATCATAAGCAATCAATGCAGGATAACTGAGAGAAACAAAAGCAAGGAGGGGAAGAGTTATGTGGACGGAGTGGGCAGAGCCTAAGTACAACTGTTAAAGTTCACTGCGTTCTCCGTTAAGTCGCAGCGATCAAAAATTTACTTTTTCTTTTTTCACATTTTTTAATTTTTTTTTAAAATATATTTTTCCTCATTTTGGCCTAAATTCTAAACAGGCGTAAATCTGAATCATCGGAAATTGAAGCGTTGTAAAACGAGGACTGCCTGTACTTCTGTTCTAATGTATAATTTGTTTCATGGTAGCTTTATTTATTTTTTTTTTTACTTTCTATTGTCTTTGAGAAACAGAACAATTATGATAAAATTCTGTGCTGTACTCTTCGCCTACAAGAAGCAAACTGCATTTACTTGTATAATTTCCCCTCCCCCAACATTGCTGGTCAAGAAGCCAACAACATGCGTAGAAGCAAATATAGAGCCTCTTTCATTGTTGTTACTTCAATAACTTACAACATCTAAGAGGTTCCCAATTCAGACAATCCGGTTTCCAACTCTTTTGAAACCTTAACAGTCATTAGAAAGCTTGTAACTTAATGCCTGGATAGTTCACCCACATAATTTTAACCCATTCACTAAGCACTCGATACATTTTGACGTATCTGTAAAACTGTTCAAATCAAAATTCTTTTGTGATTAAACTTTGCTGAAAAAAGAACAAAGTAAAATAGAAAAAAACAAAATAGGGACCTTTTTTTTTTTTTTAACCAGTCGGTCAAATGTGCAATATTCTGTGGAACTTCTGTAACCATATTACCAACCATTACTAAGTTTTATGTGTCTTAAATGTGCATAAATTAATTATAAATTTTTATACAGTAAATTCCATATCAACATTGTGATGTGATCCTAACAAAACTTAAGTTGCTGCTGCAGTCAAAACCACAAAATTGGGTTGCCTGCCAAAGGTTCACAACATTGTATGAGGGTCATACTGAAAGTCATGAGCAACAATTTTTTAAAAATCACAATATATTAATTATGTGAAAGCAAGAAAATTGCGATAATCTATACACAGGCCATGAGTGAGGTGTGACGTCACTAGATTCAATCACCTGACCACAGACAGCTGATACAAAATGGCTGCAAGTATTTCATTTCACCAGCTTTCTGTGATTGAATTTCTCATTAAAGATAGAATCTCCGCTGCATAAATCCATGAGAGACTTCAGTGTGCGTATGGAGATGTGTGCATGGGAGCCAGCAGTGTCAGACAATGGGGTAAAACATTTTAAAGATGGCGACACAAGCTTCGAATAGAAGCCTCGTTACGGCTGTCCGCGTACTGCCTCTAACAAATGAGTGGATGACATCATTCAGGAAGAAAGACATGTAACTGTGGATGACACAGCAGCACAACTTGTAATTGGGCACAGGGCAGTCCAGGAGATGATCAAGAGTTTAGGCTATTGGAAAGTGTGTGCCCACTGGGTTCCCTGTTTATTGACTTGCGACAACAAAATTCAGAGAAAAACCATTGCTCAAGAACTTCAGAGATGTGAAAATGAAGATTTTTTTTGATGAACATTGTGATAGGTGATGAAAACTGTTTCCACCATTGTGCACCCGAAACAAAACGCCAGAATATGGTATGGCACCACCTTAATTCCCCAAGAAAAAAAGAAGGCAAAGACAGTGCCAAAAGTTGGAAAAGTTATGGGCTCCGTTTTTTGAGATGCAGATGGTGTGATTATGGGGAAATTTCTTGAACCTGAGCATACCATTAATGCTGCTTGGTATATCATGACACTTCATAAAGCGCCATTGTGCATTGCGTGATAAATGTCCTGGGAAGAAGATCATCCTGAAGCACAACAACGCGAGGCCCTACACTGCTCTTTCCACCATGGAGGAAATTCGGAAAATGGGAATGTTCTTCCACATCCTGCCTACAGCCCCAACTTAACACCATCCGATTATTATCTTTTTAGTGCTGTGAAGGAAAGCATGTGAGGCCAATGCTATGAAACGATTATTAGGGACTCATCAGCCCGATCCACCTTCCCCAATGACAAACCCAGAAAGACGTGAAAAAGAAATGGAAGTCACCTTCACTCCCAAAAGTGACTCTCAAACAAAATAGACAACAATTAAAAATAAGTGAGAAAGTGCATATAAAAAAAAAACTTCGACCTAACAATCATTAGGATATGAAAGGTATTTAAGATAAAGAAAAACCAAAATAATTACAAGAACTAAATTTAACGTGCAGGAAAATTATTAAAAAAGGAAACCAAAGACTGCACATAAATAAACAAAGGCATGTTTTCCTTTTTAATAATTTTTCTGCATGTTAAATTTAGTTCTTATAATAACAGAATTATCTAAAATATGGATTAATTCTTTAGATAAGATGTCACTTACTAATCTTTCGACTCATTATTGTGACCTAATTTAATTAACCATTACCTTTTTCCTTTTCCTGGGATCTTCATAAACAACTACTTCAGGGCCTTGGCTATTTAGCGAAGCCGAAGAATCCTCTTTTGTCTTGGAAAATTCTGGAAATTCATCTACATCAGATATAGATTTCTTTTCTAAGTCCGTGAATACTCCTAGCATTGCTTGCAATTCCTGTAAATGTCTGTTTCCTTTTGAAGTCTCTGGGTTTTCAGTTGCATTCTGGGAAACTGAAGTCACAGAACCAGGATTTTTTTCCGTGAGTGAATTGGAATTTTTGCTTAGAATTTTCTTTTCTTTCTTTCTTCTGTTCTTTTTCATACGCCGTGTAAGTTCTGTTCCTTTAGACTCAAGATGATGTTGTGAAAACTCCTGAACAATCTTGGCTGCCTTTTTCTTCTTCGTCCTCTGTAATCTTTCTTTATAGTCTTCGTTATCCAAAACACTATCTCCTGCAACAGAAAGTAAATAAATGTTTCATATTCAAGTCTTGTACAGGGTGTTTCACTCACTATTGAACACTGATTTTCCCTTATAATTTTCAAATTGTCTTGATGCTAATGTAAGGTGACCAGATTTTAATATTGGTAAAGCGGGACACCATTGACCGGGGGGGGGGGGGGAAGCGGAATCTCCAGTTCAATAACCAAAAAAAAAAATCGGGACTTTTTTAAAATGCCGCGGGACGCGGGACAAATTGTTAAAAATCGCGACATCTGGTCACCTTATGCTAATTGCAACCGTATTCAACACTTGCTATGAAATCATTCTGCTTCTCCTAAACCAAGATATGTTCATGTCAAATTTCTCTGATTACTTCCATTAGTTTGAAAACTGAAAGGTTGGAATAAAATCATAGGTACAAAGTATCCAAACTTATCGAAAACACTGAATTAGTAATTATTAACTCAAATGATGGTACACAATACAGTTGACTCGCGATAATCCAACAGTTATGGGGCCGAGGGGGTGTCGGATTACCAAAGGTTGATTTTTTAAAACTGAATTTTGTAAGAAAGCAAGAAAATTTAAGTTATGTATATATAGTACTGTACGTACTACAGTACGTATATTGTTACAATACATATTGAGTACACACAAAAAAAAAATCAATTAGGCATAGTTTTACACAAATGAATACGTATATATGTAATACTAATTTATTACTGTAATGTCTTAAAAAAATGAAATTACAGTATATAATGTAAAATATAATTTTATGTTTTAAAATAAAAAATAAAAATACGTACATATGTATTTACGGCTTAAAAAAAAAAAAATCTGTAATGTTTCTTCTTCGTAAAGAGTCTGTCATTGCTTTCTTCTTGAATATCTTTTAAAATGTTCTCGTAGTCGAGTTCTCTCTCCTCACACCAACGTATCAAAGTGTTTGCAGCCGACATAACTTCATCGCAAGTGATTGTGCATTTCACCTCCGTGGCCGCCTCACTCGGGTCGGTTTTCGAACCAACCTGCGCCTGACTGTCAAATGTCGGATTATCGCGAGTCAACTGTACTTTCAATTTGTTTTCCTCTCTCTCTCTCTTAATGTTGGAAGTGGAATTCAATTCTTGTTTCTGTGAGACAGCTTTTTTTTTTTTTTTTTATCATCATTTACTTAAGATATGAAAGGGTTCGGTTATGTCAATCAATTACAATCTGGAGATCTGGAGATTGGCGGTCACTCATCTCAAACCATCAAAAATAAAATTGCTCACTGAAACTTTCATTTGATTTCTTAATTTTACTTCTTTCTTTCTTTTTTCATAAGTAATCCTGCTCAACATATGAATGTAAATTCTTAACTTCAAAACTCTTTTTAAAAAATGCATTAGCTAAAAAATAAGTCAGAAACTTTTTCCTATATAAACTTTTACAGAAAACTATCTAGTGTCTAAATAGATTAAAGTAATATCAAAGTATTTAAATATTTCACTTGTTCAAAAATAAAGAAGGGGTGGGGGTTAAAAGATGACAATGCAAAGTAAATGTGAATTTGTTCTAATTACACTAGTTTGAATTTTTTTAACAAAAAGAATGAATACTTCCAGTATTGTCTGTTCATTCAGCTTTTAATATTGAGTAATGTTAGTTCTTCAACTATAACGAAGATGTAAGCTTTGTTTGTTTTTGGAATACATATCTTGGAAAAAAAATATATTTGTGGAGAACGTTATCAGTTGAAATATTGACAGTTATGATTTATCTTGTTTAGCTATACTATACAGTTACGGACTATTAAAATAAAGCTAACACAGTTGCTTAAAAACTTTTTAAAAAATTAAAAAACATGTAATAGAAAAACCAGACCTAGGTTTCAACCTGTTAACAGGTTTTCATCAGTTACACTATGCATTTGATTGAAAATTTTATTTTCCACATGATAATTGCAATACTATACAATCTACATATATAAAAAGAAAAGTACTGACTCGTCAACATCCAGCCCAAACCCTTGGATCTAGAAAGCTGAATTGTTGCATAGAGGTTCCCTTTATGATGTAGACAAGGAATAAAGCTGGATTTTTCGAAATTCCCACGGAATTGGGAATAAAGAGGATTTATATTTTTGCTTTAAAGTTGCCTTATCGATATATAGGTGTGTGGCACCAACCCACAATATATCTGAGTTATCCAGAGAAGGCCACAATTTGCTAAATAAATAAAGTTGTTTTTTTTTTTTTTTATGCTATATATGCAAGGGTTCCAGAGCAAAGCAGTACCTGGATAGTTGAAATATAAAAATCATTTTTAATCTCTTTTTGATGCATTGTACAATAAGTATTCAAGATGTCAATAATTGTAAAGTGTTCATAAATACAATAAACACAAGTTTCTCCCATATGCAAAAACAACTAGATCTAGAACTGTTTTCCCTCATATACATACTTTATACAGTATGAGTTATTGACTGTTTGCCATGTCACGAGAGCACACGAGCACTCGTTGGGGAAATATTAAAGTATGAGCAAAACTTTAGGGAGTGGTCATGTAGATCTTTATAGAGTATAGAATTTTTGTTTCAGTAATCTTAAATTGTAGACAGGATAATGTTATAAGTATAATTATTTATTGTCCTTTCAGAAATCAAAGGATAAAGCAAATTCGTATGAATCTGAAATATTGCCATGCACACACAAGGGGTACAAAGTACAAGTTCAACAACTTCAAATACTTTGTGGTAAAGGTATTTTCTAAAATGAGAATGGATATCATGTATTCGTAATAAGTTGAAATGTCAACATGTATTCAGAATGTATATTTATTTATTGTATGTTTGCTGATGAAAAAAACATTTCAGTTTCCAAAAATAGGGAGACATCCTTGCATCAGGTTGTAAAGAATTGCATTATAAAGGGGTTTAGTAATATTGTGTATCCATCATTTGAGTTAATAATAATTCAGTGTTTTCGATATTTTGTACCTATGATATTTCTGTCCTTATAATTTTCATGGATGCCTAAACTATTAATTTTAATTGTAGTGTTATGTTCATGATAGAAACTTTAATATTTGAAGTTCATAAAATTAAGACTTAAATGCAAAAATGTTTGTTAATATTATTTTCTGTTGGAGAAGACAGTATTTTGGAGAATAAAGACTATAGAAAAAGATTACATAAAACGAAGAAAAAAAAAACCAGCGTGATTGTACAAGTTTTCATATCATCGTCATCTTGAGTCTAAAGTAACAGAACTTAAAAGGGGTATGAAAAAGAACATCCTCAGGAATAAAACAATTCTGTTTTGATTACTTCAGTTAGTCAGAATGCATCTGAAAAACCAGATTCAGTTTGTAAAGGTGAGCAGACATTCACAACAACAACAAACATCACGTGTCTTTAAATTAACAGTTTAGCTAAACATGTTAAACCATTTCTGTCGTTATATCGACTGATAACATTCTCCACAAATACAATGTATTATTTTCCAAGATATTTATATCAAAAATAAACAAAACTTACATTTTTGGGATAGTTAAAGAGCTAACAATGCTTTGAAGATAATGGATATGGGTTAGTTTCATTTTCAAGTGTGGAAATAATCGAAGATTTGACATTTCTCACTTCAAAGGTCTCCATCTATATATATAAAAATGAATGTTTCTCTCTTTCTTTCTTTGTCCTTTGTACACTCCTAGGCCCTTTGACCTATCTGGACCAAACTTTGTAGAATTACTCTTTAGGACCCTGCGGAAAAGATAGGCTACCTTATAAACCGGACGCCCCCCCCCCCCCCAGGGGTTGAAAAGGGGTAAAATCCCTGAAATACCCAATATCCACCTGGTGATGAAAATGAGAACTACACAAATATTGTGTAAAGTGAAAATTTCGCTCTCCTAAAAGGGGCAGGGACACCACACTTGGGTCGTGGGAAGGCGGCACAAGGGCCTAAGTGTCCCACACCTGACCGACACCGGGACCTTATATTTAGGGCCCCTTCTCGGCCCCCCCCCAAGTCAATTGCAAAAAGGGAAAAATTCACTCTCCTATGGGGGGCAGGGACACCAACTGGGGTGGGGGGAAGGCGACACAAAGGCCTAAGTATCCCACACCCGACGGACACCGGGACCTTATATTTAGGGCCCCTTAAGTCAATTGCAAATAATGAAAAAATCGCTCCCCTATGGGGCAGGGACACCACACTTGGGTGGGGGGAT
>JAFIDM010000006.1:44468584-44490252 GCA_023159025.1 Thereuonema tuberculata
TCTATATCTTCTAGGGCCGTATATAGGATTTCGAAGAGGGGAAGGCAAGGTTCCATCAACCATGCTATCCAAACAAAAATAAACAATAAAATAGAGCTTGCTCTATACATTTCGAGATTTTGGCATTGGTGCCTGTCACAGTACCAATAATTATACAAGGGTCTTAAAACTTAAAAAACTCCACACCGTAAAATAGTTTAATACATAAGGTTCGTGTTTTAATTGGGACTGACCCTACTCTTGTTCGAGGATCGGATGTATTTCGAATCTTCGATTTATGGGAAGTTCATATTCTAAGAGGTATTAGTTTTGTTCAAGTTTCATATAACAATATTGTTTTAGCACACGAGAACTACACCAGCGTTTCATGAGCACGAAGGTAAGAATAAACTAACTAATCACTAAGTTTTTACAGTTGTCGTATTAATATTACTAAAACTATACAACAAATGTACGAAGTGTTGTTGTATATGGTGTTTAAAAAAATAAATAAATACTTCCTTTAATACGCCCTTAAATGTACGAAGTGTTTGGGGAAAACAATCAAAAATTATCATTTGTTTAATATATCAACACCGAACTACAGTTGTTTTACACTTGTCAGTAAGTGTAGCTATAGAAGATTAGGTTTGATCTAACGCTTGTAATATCGAAGAGAGAGGGGAAAATGAAAACGCTTGAAATAAACAAGTGAATAACTTGTGCTAAATAATTGTGCTAAAGCATAAATTTAAGGGCGATCCATAATTAAAAAAAAAGATTAAGAGAAGAAAAACAAACAAACAATAGATACACGGACTCGAACCGACACCATTCAGCATATGAGTCCGAGAACTTGCCGATCACGCTATAGCTGACAACTGAAATGAGATGGTTGCATTTCTAACATTTAAGCTAATAGCGGAAATCCAATGAAAACAATACCAAATATCTCGAATATGGGAGTCAATTCTTACGATGGTGAAATCCGTTTATCGATCCGGCCTTCCGTTCGGGAGTCGTTAGGGGTGGACAGACGCGAATTTAACAGGACAAACCAATAGCTATCGGTACCGATTTTGATCGGTATAAAGGGTGAAAGAAGTTTGTCTATCCGTATGTGATCAAGGTAATTCAAAAACGTTGAAGCGCTGTAAAGCAAGGACTGTTCACTAAAATTAAGTAAATAAGTACTTGGAAATGTTTGGGATATTGCTATCTTTAGATTTACATCAATTCTAGCAACTGATAATTGCGAATGTATTGGTACTGGGATCTTCTGAAAGATGTAATGGGTACGGTTAAATTTGATGATAAGAATTATTATAGGTACTTTACAAATGCTTTGTATTTGCTACAATTTGTAGATAATGTTACGTTCGTGAATTTTATACGTTTTTCTTAAATTCCTCCTTCGAATATGTTTTCATTTCAAACAAAGAGTTTCTGCTGCGACGTAGTCTAAACAAACTCTTCACATTTTCTGCTGTGACGTATAAAGAAAGAATTTAAATAATATAAATATAAATAATATAATATAAAAATATAAATATTGATATGGCTAGATATCAATTGATTGACAAACAACGTTGTTGTTTATTAATAATTCAATGAGAAGACTGAATTTTTTTATGCATTAAAAAAAATCCATTGAGACCGGCGGACTGCTGGCACTTGTATTGTCTCGGTAATATTTTATTAGTGAGTTGTTTATTTTGCTTTTGAGGCACCATTTGTGCTTCCGACGGTCAGTTGATTGATATCTAAGCGGCAGCCTACAATTCGGCCGATACGCCTAATCTGGGTTGAATCCCGGGGTTGGTATGGATGTTTTCTTTCTTTCCTGTATTTATATCTCTCTCTCTCTCTCTCTCTCACACACACACATACTCTCTCTCATTCCGGTTGTCTGTGACCCTGTTCGTCATTAGAGTTTGAACAATAAGCCTGAAGTCCACAATTCTAGTGGTGCGTACCCTCGACCCATCCCAATCAACAACATCATAAAAAAAAAAAAAAAAAAAAATTACTAATTTTTGAGGTCGAAATTATTAGTTAACGATTATCTAAAGACTAAGTAAGAAATTTTAAACTAAAAAAGATCATTTAAACTCTGTAATTCGTTATTAACTTTAATCTTAGCTTTTAATCTTTTTTTGATCATTTACAGGTAACCATCGGAGGGTATTGATAACTTGTGTCATCGCTGACAATTCATTAATCTTTCTGAACGCTCCCGAAATCGAAAATCTTTGAAAAATAGCATCCCGCATTACAAAGTGAAATATATACAAGGATACGAATACATTTTACTTAATCAGAATTTATTTATTTTGAACTTAACGTGAAAATACATTTTTTTATTATTGTTACATTCTTATATTGGAATTAATTTGAGAGCCTTCTGTATCCTACACACAAAAAAAAAAAAAAAATTCAAAAAAAAAAAAAAAAAAATCAAGGATTTTTAAAATATTAAAATTTTAAAAACAACTTGAATTAAGGATTCAGAACAAGTGCTCAAAGATTAATATTTGTTGAAGTGAAAATAATCTTAATAACAATGGGTGAGACCAAAATAATAATGGGTAAAAATAATCTTACTTATAAAAGCAATGTCTGACAAAGTTGAATTAAGAAACTAATAAATAAGTTTAAAATAAAATTAATAACATATTAGAAAACAGTTATGTTTAAAAGAAAGGGTTATTAAAATACCACCAATAAAAACTATTTCAGTTGAGATGTGCTGACATAATAGTCAGGTTTATAGTCGAGCTTTTAAACAGTAATCCAATTCAAAAATCTTAAAATAGAATTAATATTAGCTTATTAAATCTGCCGTAGTAAGAAAAAAAAGAGATAAAACTTAATTGTTACAGCCAAGTGTACATCGTAAATATTATTTTGGCGCTATTTGAAAATGACTTGTTTTTTTTTTTTTTAATACTTTTCTCCGCAAATGTAATCGAAAACTTGAAACTAGGCTTCTAATTGATTTCATTAATTGTTTGCAAGTCCAAAGTGTTCAGAGATAGAAAGTTCAATGTTACCTCTGGAATTGAGAACATCCTGCTACTTGAGTCGACAGGATCAAGATGTCACTGGAGGAAAACCCGATTCGTAAGTTGACACTGACGATTAAGTAATGTTAAACATCAATGGTTCTTGAAGGCGAGAGATTACGTTTTTTATTATTATTTTTTTAAATCAAAATCTCGCCAAGCCGAGACGGAAGATTGTAATTTAGCATAGCGAAGCTGCAACTTCGTTTGACGAATTTAAAATTCCTCCTTTTATAAATTCCAACTTAGTGTTCGCTATAACTTTAGCTTACGGTTGATCATTCTTTAAAAGAAAATGAATGAAAATTAAATATTGCCCACAAACAATTCAGTTTTATTTACTTAATTTCAACGATAAACAAGCTAAATATCTTAAAAAGAAACGTGGTATTGATTTCTTGCTCTCCGTGAACGATTACAATTATCTAAAATTTCGTTAACATTTTCTTCCCATCTACATTTCAAAACAACGATTTTTTTTTTTAGTTTGTTTTATTTAGCATTTTATCCCCTAGTAAAAAAATACATAAGTCATTACCTACATCGTTGTTTAACCATGATAATAAGGCTACCGTATTAATTAGCAAATCCTAACCCAAGATGATCAATCATGTCAGACTGCCTAATTTACAATTCTAAATAGAATAGGGAAAAAATAATATAAGCCTTCCTAATTAATAATAATCCCTACCAGCATGGCGGTTGATAATCCTAGGTTGTTGGAGAGTCATTAAGTAACTTAAAGTAACTTTTTTATTACTCGTTTTATGGCTCATTAATTATTACTGATTTAGTTTAAGCACTTGATTTTGAAACGCTACAATTATTACTTAAGAGCTGAAACTCTGTACTTATTGTTTCATAATGAAGCTGTTTGAAGTTCTTATTTTTCACTGCTGTGAAATGAAACTTTTAATGATCCTTTGAATAATCTTAAAATTATTTTTAGTTTTTCGAAGTTTATTTAGGTCTAAAAGTCAGTATTGGAGGTAGCATTACCGCTTCCCCAAACAACGCTTTGAATTGGGCAATAGATGTTGAAATTTGGCGTAAAGTTAACGAACCGGCGATTTATATAATTATGTGAATGAGGCAAATTTCGAAGCGAAAAACTATTTCTCGAGCAATACAAATAAATCTTTATGTACATCAAACAATGAAGTTTATTTCAATATAAATTGGAAGTGCGTGGATTACTTGGAATTTTAATATTTGCTGATTTCGCCAATTCTCAGAAATTAGAAAATATGAAAGTTATTGGAAGTATTCTACTTGTCAAACGTGGGGAGCCTCTTTACGACTTCGAAGAAAGTTAAATTTTATGGAAAGGAAGGGGGCGGGGTCAAGTTTTAATAAGTACTCCAGAATTGAAATGTCATTTTCATGGACTTTCAATCTCTCCAGTATTTAGGCTCTTCCAAAACAAAATGAAGTTTTTTTTTGAAGCTGTCGATTTAAATGCTTCAGTTTTAATCTCGGGACACGTAAAAGCGACGTAGAAATATTTTTTTTTTTTTATGACGTAAGTTTATTGTATCAGCTGTGTAGAGTTTTCCTCAAGTGTTCAGTAGAAATAAGGAAAAATGTGGGACGACAACTGCTTGCTTGGCTATAAAACCTCTAGCACAAAGGCTTGTATCTGCAATCTTAAGGTAAAGAAAATAGTGAAGAATAAGAACAATTCGTTGGAAACTATAGTCTATTCAACAATAATGGTTTTTCTTTGTATTGTGGCATCAAAAAAAAAAATCTTTTATGTAATAACCACGAATATAAGCTGTTTTCAAGTTTTGTTTGCTAAAACTAATTCCGCAATACTTGGCAGGTAAATCTACTCCACTTTAATTAAAACAAACAAAAAAAAAAGGCCAAAAACAAAAATTTATTGGAAGTCAGAGTTTAGCTTCTAAAACTTTGTAATAGGATTTGGCTTGTTTTTTAAATCTACCACTGATAGTCTCTTGTTCGTAAATATGCATGCCAGATTTCACGAGCAGTTCACTAGTTCATGTATCATTAGACAAATGTTAAGTATACACATTGATTTTATGTTAAAGTTTGCTGATAAGTGTGTTGTCTTCAAAATGAAAGTTGACCGGCGGAAATTTGAACTGCGCAGCCCTTCCGGTAGCTGATCAATTATGTTTTCCTGTCACAATGGACGATGGCGTCTGTTTTCACTGAGAAAGACATGTTGATAACGCCAAATTAAGACTTCTCTCGACTATTTAGCGTTATTTCAATACCAGTTGCTAACAACAAGTATTTATATAAATAAATAAATATATATTATTTATAAATACAATGCTCTTTTGCAAAGTAACAAGCGTTTACCGTAATGGCGGCGTCCTGTCATAAAATCAGACGGAAGTGCCTGACCAGACTAATCGATGATACATGCGCAGATCTCACAAAAACAGGGCGGCCATCTGTCATTTGGAGGACAGTAGTCTATGTGTACACACATCTATTAACCAATTAGTTTGTTTGTTATATTATCCATTCTGTGTGGATAAACATTAATACAAAGGACCAAACACACAAAAACAATAGATATAAATAATATAATGTCATGAAATTATTTATTCTTTATATCTCTATTGTTTTTGTGTGTTTGGTCCTTTGTATTAATTATTAGTTTGTTTTTTTTTGTTTCTTTATTATTATTTTTTTATTTTTTTTATTTTAAGAATAAAAGCAAGAAGACGATAAATTTTACGTCATAAATGTTTAAAATTTGTTGAAAGCGTTTTCCGACAATTCAAAATTTCGCAAGTGAATTGAAAAAGAAATTACAAAATTGACGTTTAATATTTGTAATGCTATGGTTTACAGTTTATTTCAATCGAAGGAATGAAATGAAATTATTAAAAACGAATTGAATTAAACGAATGAAAAAAGTCCTCGAAGACAAGGAGGCGTGTGCGATCGCATTACTAGATTTCAAAATAATTCAGTAAACATGATTTCGAATTCGAGCTTGGTTAGATTCAAAAATGGCAAGGCTAAAGACAGTCCATTACTTAAACTTTTCATTCAATTTATTGTTGAGATATCGTGGTAATAGCGCTTTATTTACGAAGTTAGCATTCATGTCCCATTAAACCTTTTCTAAGGTGAGTTGATTTAGTTTTGACGCTTCGGTATCATGAAATTTCAGCCTTACATCCTTAGGATCTGATTAACATCAAAATCAACAGATCGATATTTTGGTAAACTAAAATTTCAGCTATCTAGGATGAAAAGAATCTGAGTTATCTTGACTACGGACTGACGAATACGATGGACATGCGTATCTAGACTTATAATTGCTTTATAAAATCCTTCGATTTAATTTTTTTACCTTTCATTATAAATTAAGGAATGCTAAAAACATTAAAAGAAATCTAGCAGACTAGTAGATGTGATAGATTTTATTTTTCTGAAAAATAAAAGGGTCAATACAAAGTTCTCTATTCAAATTTCCTCGATTTGTCGGCAGCTGTAATAAGAAAGAGCATCAATTGGTGAACTATAATAGAACAAAAGACTGTCATCTTGAAAGCACAGACCACATTGACTGTCGTTAGCGTCAATATTTTTAATTCCGTCCTGTCATTGCTATGGTGCCGTTCCAGCATAGGTTAGCGGTCTAGGCAGCGGCCTTTCACTAGGCAGGTTGGTCGGAATCTGGGTTCGAATCCCGGCACCGGCAGGGATGTTTAAATTCCTTTCCTGTGTTTGTCAGTCTCTTTTCACTTTCCCTTTGGATCTGAGGCCATTCCATAATCACTTCCTGAGGAAGGCAACGGGAAACCATCTCAGTATCTTTCCCAAGAAAATTCTATGGATTTACCCATAAAATCGCAGAGACTCGGATACGACTAATGGCTTAAGCAAAAAAAAAATAAAATAAATCACTGCTATGATGGACTATAGACAGTTGTGCAGAGGCGCAACGAAGAATTTGGAATAGGAGGGGTTAGGATATAAGGGTCCTAGTCGTTCAACCAAAGACAAGGCTTTTATTTTAATTCCAGCAAATTAAAAAAAAAAAAAAATGCACCGTATTAAGGTTGTTTTTGAAGCAGACACTAGATGGCGACAGCTCTACGGCGAAGCGGCATTAGCTGTGAAAGAACTAAGACGACAAATGACCAGTTTTCAACTAAACTCAATGAAATAGATCGTTAAACTGTTATATAAGAAGCAATACTGATTCGTTTTAATGTGTACGAGATACAGTCGCTAGTAGACAAATACCACACTTTTTAAGATGCTCTTAACCAAGATAACATTCTAAATTAATATTTAAAACAAAATTCACTCTGAAACTAATTCAATCAAGGTGTTTCTTGAAATGTTTTCCTTTTTTTAATTCGTGAAAACGAAAAGCCTGCATTTACATTTTTATATATTCAATTTATTTTTTATTGTTTAATGATACATATTTATTGGATGATTGTGGTATCACTTACAGTAATTTTTCCCCTATTATATGAAATAATAAATTAGACAGATCCCACCCATATGTTAGGGCCATTCTGTTTTCTTGTCCTGTCCTCACCTTGGAAATGGTCTCCCGTGGGAGCTTGAAACCGTCAGTGGTAAAATAATTTATTTTTTTATTATAAACATATGTCTATTATTATTATTGTCCACCTTGTGATTCTCTTCTTTTCATTTACTAAGATCACTTCATCTTTGTCATGGTGCAAAGTCGTAACATGACTTTTGGTGATTATTCTTGCGTATATGTAATATGCTAGTATAGAAGTCGCCCGTAGAAAAAAAAATGATAAGCCAATTAATAAGACCTCTATTTATAATAAGACCTCTATTTCCCTCTGCCCCATAAATTTTGGTTTTTCAGGTTTGTCTTATCCCTTGAATACGCAGGCAATCAATGTGCCAAGTTTCAGCTTTCAAACTTATGGGTCAGTAGATAAAATTAATATAAATTTACTTTTATTAATATAAATTTACCTTGACAAAGAATTAAGCTTAATTATTAATGTAGTCTTGTGTGTAAGTGTTTGTAGTTCCTTGTATTCACACAAACCTCATCTAATTTTCCAAGAAAATATATTGAATGCCAGTGGTCTCCGATTCACCAAGGAAAAACTAAAATGGGACACCAGAGGAAAAACATTGGGAATTTCCCGCTTCAAATGAAGTTGATTGATACAGGAAAAATTTTAACACGGCTAGCTTTTTATGGAACCTACTTTGATGCAATTTATTATGCTGCTGTTAAAGTTTAACAGCAGTATTTGTGTAAGTGGTCAAAGGTGGCAAGGTTGTAACTAGGAACAAAGTGAATGGTGTCTGGTTCTACCATTTGCCAAACATGGGATCTTATGTTGAACGGAATAAATTGATGTAATTAGTTAAGGAGTAGTAGTGACCAGCAATAATTTGTAAAAGAATTAAGAATTGCAATATTTATTTTTACTTTAGAACCATTACTGTTCATTTAGTGTGGATTATTTCCTATAATTCAGAAGTATTTGTCATTGATTAAATCCGTTAAAGAAAAAGCTGAATCAATAAGGGAATTTATTATCACTGCTTAACATTTCAACTATTTAATGTAAGTACTTAAATTATTTATTGTTAAGAATATCAGTTTCTAACGGCGAAGAATTTTAATGATCTAAATGAAATTGTCTACAGTTATCTTGATATGTTACGATTAGGAGGTTAAAGGATACATCCAGATAAAACTTCGGAATTCCTTGTGTTTTAATCAGTATCGTAACTGATAAGACTGAATAAAGGCAAATTTATACTTCATTAATCAAAGTTTCAACATATGTTATCGTTGATAGCCTACTTATCAAAGCATTTTGATTCATACGCTCATTTCAAAAAGATTAGTCTATTCTTTCGTCATGTTTTTGTATCAATGAATTAACTGTTCAATGTTTTCTATGACTGTTCTAAGGAAACTGTTTGTATGGGTTTTAAAATCAATACGGGAATCCCTCGCACAATGCGGCTTCCATCAGTACGGTTTAATAAATATCTCGTTTGTTTTACTTAATCCTCGCAGCGGTTCTTGAGTCCTCTGGAAAATTATCATCGACTGCTTTCGCCACTGTTAATGCAGCCCTTTATGCAGGAAAGCAAACGTTCTTGCTGATAAAAATCTATCGTTTCGTTGACAAGTAATTTCGTTCAAAGAATTGAAATTCTTTTATTTTTAAAACGATCAACGTTAAGAACAATCTCCCTGGATTGACTGTTGATGGCTTTTCCTTGAAGTGTTGAAGCATCGGCCGCCATTTTTTTAGTCTTTCATGCTGAGCAAGCTGCCAGGACAGTACAATTGATGATGTGCATTGCATTCTGGGAGAACTCAAGAACCGCTGAAATGATTATAATTGCGTTTATATTTTTTTCTAATAGTCATCCATGTTTATTTCTACCATGAATTAATTTCTTCACGAAACCATTAACCAACCTCATGCACGATTCGTACTATATGTACTATCTCGTTCAGTGCGGTAGTTTTTTTCTGATGCATTAATCGCACTGTGCGAGATATGTTTATTTTCATTCAAACACAATAACTTCTGAATCAGTGAATGAGATCATCTTGAACCCTGACATGCATATGTAGGAAGAGAAGCCAATTTCAATATTTTATCTCGAAATTTCTCCGTTTGATCCCTATGGTAACTGAAACCAACAATTCATTTTCCGTAAAGGCTAGTACACACCTCGGGACAAAGTCGCGGAACACGTGTCTTGGGGCTGTTCCGGGACTGTCGAGTTACAAAAGTCCCAAGTCTCATGTTCCCATCGAAACGGAGAACATGATACAATGTAGGGCGACATTTCGTAGTCTGTACGTGTTCCGAGACTTCTGAGTCAGTTTCTACTTGTCTGCCAAGGAAACAACATTAAATATAATCGAAGATTTTCAGGCCCTCCCATGTATTTTGACATCACAAGTGTGGATTATAAGAACAGAAATAAAAGGAGGGATGCTACGGAGCATTTGGCCCAAAAATACCAGATGGCAATTCAAGACATGGAGAAGAAAATCCACAATTTGAAATCTCAATTCAGACGAGAACATAAAAAACTGACAGTCAAAAAAAAAAAAAAAAAGTGGTTCTTCTAAAAAGTGCAGTTGGTTTGGTTACCACCCATTACTGTGTTTGCTGCAAGAAATGGAATCATCTGATTTCTGTAGTGCAACTGGTTTCTAGGTGTGGACATGCGACAGTCTAGGAACAATGTATTGCAACTGTCCCTATACAATGTCGTGCGATTTTGTCCCTAGGTGTGTACTAGCCTTAGAAATCTGAAGTCGATGGTTGATTTGTAACAAGTCCATTTTTGGAGCAAGTGCGGATTTGCATTTTTTACTGATTAAATTTGTGGATGTGGTTAACTATGCGAAATACAGGAAATCCGCGGGGGAAAACCGTTCCAAGTCACGCGAAGGAACATTCCTTCAATTCGTTTCATAAGAAATCCATAAAAATGAAAGTACATAGTCATTAGGAATCGTGTTATTCTAGGAAACATTCCATACCACAGCTATGACGTGATTGGTGTTTGCTTTCTGCTAGTTTCTTTGTCGAAAAGTGATGAAATTAAAAAAAAAATGTAACCTGAGCAGCTATTGCTAGAAGTGGTAATGTTTTGCAGTTCACTGCAAAAAGTCATTCAAAGATATCTTAAGTTTTAACCGAAAAGTTTTGCAAATAAGCTTTTTGTTGTAAAATCAAAACCCGGAATGGCTTTTAACAATTAAACTTGTTAAAACTTGTTCTTATAACATAAGTGAATATTATATTTCTATGGGTTAGAAGCGCAACCAATTACTGCGTTTCTTGGCTTGACAAGGAACTTATGACCAAATCACACCATCATATTCTTCATCACATTCTTCATTACATTCTTCATCACATTCTTCATCACATTCTTCATCACATTCTTCATCACATTTTTCATCATTGTTTTAATCACTGACCCTATCATTGACGGTCTATGATTGATCATTAGTGAGCTCCAATCAGAACCGACCAGCAAAGAGACCAAAGAAGACGACCAGCGCCATTTTGGCCACCACTTCGATTGAATCCAAGGCTATTAAGAATTAAGTATCACAGTGAGGAGATTATCTTTCGAAAATAAACAATATTTTTACTGAAATAAATTAATTCTATGCGTCGGAATGTGCAGATGTCAACTTTTTAAAGAGATTTTTCATTTCTTATTGAAGCTTCATCACGCTCTCAGAAGATTGTGGGATTGTCGCTTTTCGAATCGAATTTCACTCCGCTTCTGCTTAAGTAGTAGAGATGCTAGAATACAATATTCAGTAAACTCCTGATTATCCGCGGAATTGGGTGGCGCGGCAACTGGGGATAAGCGAATTCCGCGGATAATCCGAAAAAGGACGAAAATCAACACAAAAATGCTTTTATCATGTTTTATTTACATTAAAATGGCAACATATACAGTACAGTACATACATTATAAACAATTATTTTATTTTAAATTATTTATTTTTAAATTTTATTATTACGGGAAGGGTCTTCCCTATATTTAGTGTAACCTGCTGGCCTAAGCTCCGCCCACAAGGTCGTTCTTTAAATTGTTTGTCTATAATTGTCTTCACTTATTTTGTTAGTCTCTTTTATTGTTTACCTTATTCTAGATTTAATTTTTTTTTTTTTAATTCCGTAATTTATTGTATAGTAAAAAAAAACAAAACAAAATGGAAACAGGAGAGGTCCGCGGATAATCGGGAGTTTACTGTACAATTAGTTTCGTACAGATTGACAACTTGTTAAAAATCATTTCAAATTCTACGGAAATTGCGTTGCCAAAACACGACTTTAACCTCTAAAAAAAAAAAAAAAAAAAAAAAAAAATGAAAGTTGAAGTATCTGACAAAACACACGCCGTCTTTTCGTAACTGGGAAAGGCTTGGAGTTACCACCAAAACCTTTCCAGCTCAACTCTGATTGGCTAACGCTCGGCCAATCATATGCACTATTTCATCATATTTCTTCGATACGGTGAAAAATAAATGATGGGAACACTTCATTGAAAACTATGATCATTTCAGTGAAGCAAAACAATAATGAAAAATATGATTGTGTGATTTGACCATTAGCAAAGTAACTCGTTTTATGACATTTGTAACACGTCAAATTTATAGTAATAAATTTTATACTAGTTGCGACCCGTGAAATATTCATGGAAGTAAAACAAATTCCACATTTTTGAAAAACACAAGATTGAAAAATATGTTCTAAGCTAATTTTTTTAGAAGCCATGACTTCCACAACAGCCCATATGTAATTTGAATATCGCTTATTTGTTAAAATATTATAATATTGTTAAAATAAAAAAAAAAAAAAACATTGATTTACCAGTTTTAAGAATAACAATAACGAATGGCCAACAGCCAATACCAATAATCCTGTCTGGACAACAATGACGGCACGTGCATCGTCATTGTCCCCTACTTGTTGATTAGTGAGCGAGTGACTCCACAGCCGAAATTATTTAAAAACCGAGGTTTTACAAACCTTCTGATAAATTTTGACGCATGAACTTCAAGCGTTTCAGTGTAAACTTCATTTATGTGGGAAATAAAATTTCAATACGCTGATAATTGTGTAATCGCGATCCGTCGCGGTCAAGTGGGAAGAATATTCGAGACGCTGTGTTTAAACATGGGCGTGACGTCATGCCTGACGTGTTCCAACGCTGCACTGTGATTGGTTATTTCAAATTTCAAATTTACAAAGATCCGTATAACTTTTGCCTATTAATAGGATGATTACAAAACAAAAAGTTTTTAAACAATTATTTCTAAAGATAGTTTCGATTTTGAGTTAGAAGTTGAGAATTTTTTTTTTTTAATAATAAACAGTTTATTTTTATTAAAATGTAAATCTTTGTTTTTATTTGGATCTTTTCTTATTACAAAAATGATGAAATGCCATTTTAAAGTGCATTTTTATTCAAAAAAGTATGTAGACCATTTGAAGTTTACGACGTTGTAGCATTATCAGCAAAGACAAATAAGGATAATATATTTGATTAGTAGAAATGTTGTTTCGGTTTCGAGCAAAAGACACTCTAATCAAAGCCCCCTATGAGATTTTCAAATTAATAATAAGAATTCTTAAAAAGTTTTAAGTGTTGAAAATATGATTGTGCACGTCTACATGGATTTCTATGTGGGCATGGAAAATTTCATATTTCTAGCTACGGTAGATTTTGAATAAAATGAATCACAAAAAGTGATCGAGTGGAAATGGAGACACTTGCTTCGCTCGTCTAAATTATATTAAACTATGTTCAGCTTACGAAAGTTAGGTACATACTTGGTATTCAATCTGTTACCAGTGTTGCTATATGTGACGGATTTTATGCAGAGTCTACGGATAATAAAATTACATTTAGATAGTTTTAATGTTAATGTGAGTCGACTTTTAAATTGAGAAAAAGGATGTTAAAAATACAGAAAAGCGATGGAAATGTGAATCGCAGCCAACCACAATAGCTCAAGGTACGGTTAATCCTCTTCATTGTTGTGTGAATCACGAATAGGAAATCGACTGCTGGAATCGGTTGTTTCCCTGACCAGTTGGCACGGGACTCGAAACAGGGCCGTCACGTGGGCGGGGCGACCGGGGCGATGGCCCTGGGCGCCGCGGCAACGGCAAAAATAAAACAACCTTTTTTTTTTTTTTTTTTTGTTTTTTTTTTTTTTTGGTTGTTGTTTTTCGGGGTTGGGGGGGGGGGGGCTGACGAAATCTTGCCCCGGGCGCCTCGAAATTAGCAGGTTTCACCCGTTTTATTTTTCCAACCAATCCTAGAAACTGTAGAAGATCGTGACCTAATGATGTTTTCCTCCTTAACCCTTCAATTCTCCTAACAAAAAAGACAAATATATACAAAATTAGGAAAGAGTGACTTATCAACGAAATACTGAAACTTTTTTGGTTGTGCCCAACACCCGGCTGGTGCACATTGTAGAATATTGCCAGTGCAATTCAAAATCGCCGACTTGTCGGATTTTAATTGCTCATTAAAAAAGAAAAAAAAAACTATACACAAGTATAAATTTCTGAGTACGGAGACCTTATTGTTTACTTTGACTTCTCCTGGCTGATGATCGCCAATGAGCCTGAAACAGCTGTTCCAGGATGTCACTTGTAAATAATTTGGTCTCACCCATTGTTATTAGAAAAAAAGAAATGCAGAATGGAAATATCCGAAGTCTGCATGATAAAAATGAATTGAACACTTAATTCTAAAGTTCTCGTTCTTACATCCTTTTAAATGTCTGTTGGTTTGGAGAAAACACAGCTGCTTCGTATCTACTGCCCTTCGTCTTTAGACGGAGAGGATCATTTCGAGGGCAATGTTTTTAGTCTAAGATATTTGATGGTTTTTTTTTTTTTTTTTTATTTTTGTTTTTTAACAAATCCTATGTTAATTAACATGTTTTATTTTTAATGTTACATCAAAGACTCAGTCTCAGTATAAGAACAGTCCGAAAATAATTATTAAAAAAACAGAAAGAAATAGAGAAATTTCAGAATTTTTAGGGTTTTTTTTAATCAAAAATTTTTTATTACTCCTTTGTACAAATAAAATAAAAAAAATAGTAATGTGAATTTTATTAAGAATTAATGGGGGGGGGGGGGGGGGGGGGAAAGTAAATAAAAAGATTTACACGGACGGTCAAAAATTATCAAGAATTTTTAGTATGGGCTAATGTTAAGCTACGAATTTTGAATGCAAATATATATCATTTCGTAGTAATACTAAAATTATTGATATATTTGCACAAGATTGAGTTTTCAGGAAGGAAAAAGTATTCTTGGGAAAAGAATTGAGTAAGTAAAGTTCGGCAGATTGAGGTTTCTCGTTATTTGTAATATAAAACATCTGTATCTATCTAACAGTTGTCTTAAGTTTACTGATGAGATTGTATCGCCATCTAGAGCCAAAGTCTGTCAACAAATGAATATCGTATATATATATATATATATATATATATATATATATAAATATCGCATAAAGTATTTGCTTGGGATTTGTCATAACGATACAGATTTGCATTATAAACTATATTTTGATTATTTTTTTTTTCTTTTGTGCGCGCAGAATACATTCAGAGCAGATTCAAAATGCATCATTCCTTCATCGTTGAATGATTCGTTCCCACCAAACTAGGTCAACGATTTGCAAGAAACTATCAGTAGCATATCTACTTAAAAAAACTTTTTAGTTTCGAAGCTGCTTATTAAAGAGTAAAAACTAAATCAACTCATATATGCTTAATGTATCAAAATCTACAGTTTGTCGCGTATGGTCATTTTTGCAATTCGACAAAAAATGATAAACAGAGCAGTTGTTTATAAGTAGTTTCATTTTTTCATTACTAAATAAATCTGTAAAATTGAAATACTCTTTATTATTGTTTATTTTCACAATAGTTGTAGCAAATAGAATAAATTACCAAAAATACCTTGATAATGAAAATTGAAGGAGAATAAAGGCAATACCACTGTAAATCAATCTAGCTTTCAACCCAAGAGGATTGAATACCAAATAATTCTTGTACTATCGAATAATTCACGAGCTAATTTCTTAATAGGAATTGAAGTTCACCAATCGTGAAATTTTTATCAAATGATCATTTTAATCAAAAACTTTAATTGAAATTTCTCAGATCAAAGATATATATCAATAAATTTAAGAAAACTCACCTTTTTTTTACTTTCCCCCTCTAGATATGCATTCGTTTTTTGAAGTTTCTAGTAATGTCGAGAACTTTCTCTTCAAGAATTTCACAGTCCGGACACCAGGAGGTAATTTTCATTTCATCTGATAACATTAATTTCTGTGAGAGGAGAAAAAGGGTTTAAAATTTAATTATTGAATATAAATATCGATGTAATTTTTAGTATAAATTGTTAGAATATGGAACCAGGGAATTAAGACGAATTTTCTTTTATTTTGGAACGAAACTATTCCGAAATACGTATTATAGTGCTCACGCTTAATAGAAAAGAAGCTACCTCTTCTATTTCAATGTTAGCGAACGGCCAGGAAAGGACAATCTATAATCTGCTTTGCATTCTGGGAGTTTCAACTTTAAGCGCGAGCACTGTAGATATGTAATCGATGGAAAACTCAGGTTTTTGTGGTTTTAAGAAAATTAGGAATATAGGCGGCACTCTTTGCTGAAACACATCTACAAAATAATGTGTGGTCGAAAAATAACAGACTGGCGTCCGTGTTACAGCTTAAGATATAACACACTTTATTTACAGTTTATATACATTTTTGGTGGATACTCAAGATCTGTTTAGAGCTTCCTTTTCGGTCGGTCAGTGGCTGCTCGGAGCTTTCTGTTCGGTCGGTCACTGGGAGAGAGAGCTAGTCGCGTAGCTGATTGGCCTCTCGGTTCAGCCAATCACAGGGCAGATTAACTGACCAACCCGAGAAGGTTTTCAACTTCGCATCAATAAGAAAAATGGCGGTATATGAACTATTTTGAGAATGGCGGATAGGTTGCAAAATTGAGGGTCATTCCGAAATGAAAAGTATGTTTTGTTTTTTTTTTTCTTCTTTATTATATACTTAAAACATCTTGAAGACTGTCATACCTCAATTGACCTAACCTATTATTAGTTAAAAGGAAAACCTTTAGTTTTGTTTTAATTTCCAAGCGAAACATCGTAGGACTAAAAGGTATCTGACAAATTTCCCGCCAGGTGAGTTTCTATCGACGCTACAAGTTATTGCCTTCGAAATGTCCACATTCGCCGCCCGCGAAAGAGCAACTAAATTTCGAATTTTCTTAAAACCATACCAAAAAAAAAAAGTTTTCCATCGTTTAGTCATCTACATATTTGAGAATAGTTTGGTTCCAAAAAAAACGAAAATTTATCTTAATTCCGCTGATTCGACTACCATGTAAATCGTTCCCACCAAATAAAGGGTTAATTATACTTTACTTCAAAAATAAATGTAAATTTTGATTATAAGAATATTTTGATCACAAATAAAATTCCATTTCTAATATCTATCCCTCTTTCTTCCTGCTTATGAGTTATTTAAATGTAGTCAGGTATTCTTCTGCCTCCTAACTTTTAATAACGGGTGCCCAATTTTTTTGTTTACATTTCAACCTCCGATTTGACTCTGGAAATAAGAAAATCGTCCTGCTATTTTAGCATCGTAGCTGAATTTTCATAAAATTGCTTGCTTTCTTTGCAGAGTTTAATGATGTATTTCGAAAAGTGATAATTTATCAAAAACTTTAGAAATTCGAGATTCAATTTGCTTTGCTTATAGAGGAACTAGCCAGGTACCGTCGTTTCGCACCGGAACCCTTGCATATATAGCATTAAAAAAAAAAAAAAAACTATTTAGCAAATTAATATTGAGATCGGAGAATATATTCGACTTCCCAGCCCGTTGTGGCCTTCTCCGCTTAACTCAGGTGTATTGCGGGTTGGCGCCACACACCTGGGGTTGTGCCACACACATTTTTGCATGTATCTTGCAAACGCAGAAACATTTGTGAATGATTGATATATCGTTCGATAGAACTTTCAAATACCAACATTTTCTCAATGTAATGTTCTCTTCCAACTTTTATACTTTTCGTTTAAATTGAGAGAAAGTCAAAATTTGACCCTTTAAAAGGCGACATCTTGGAAATAAAAACATTTTTTCGAAAGATTTTTATAGCATTTTGTTTGTCTTAAAAAGATCTACATTTTATCCATTTGCATGACCAATCTATCTCTTTGATCACAAAATTGGAAAAACTTAGAAGTCTTATGACAGAATGACAAACAGAATAACGTTTTTGTAATACATAATAGCATTTATTGTTGATACAAATTGTTTGCTACGTAAGGAAATCACTGAAAGGCCACGTGATAGCAGTTATTCAAAATCTGAATTAAAAATTCAGTAAGTGAAATTTATACTTAAAATATATCTGAATTTGTAGTGTGTGTGTGTGGTCGGTTCGCACCGAAGTGCGAGCTTCGTTGCCGAAGCATCCGTGCTCCAGGGAGCGCTAGTGTTCCCAAGACGGCGAACCCCTAGCAGACTCCCTAGAATTACAAGGGAAAGATACTGGGGTGGTTTCCCGTGGCCTTCCCCTGGACGCCATTAAGGAATGACGTCAGACCGAAGAGAAAGTGAAGAAGAGGCTACAACACAGGAAAGGAAATTTTTGAAACATCCATGCTCGCTACCGGGATTTGAACCCGGGCGCTGGCACATTGATCTCACGACAGACCGACGCCTGAGACCGCTCGACCACACCAGCGCGGCGAATTTGTAGTAATAACGTTAAAAGGAATAAATATAAATGTTTTTAACATTCATTCACAATTTGAGTTATTCAACAACAGATGTCGCTATAACACCCGGAATGATTAATGCATTAGTAATTGTCGCGCCCATTTTGGCAAATTTCTTGAAGTGAAGTTTAGATCTTGAAAAATGTCTGTTAAGCCCAGCACAAGAATAAACAAAAGGAATTGCCTTTTCCGATTCATTTTTACGGGGTGGATTAGGGAACGGCTGTTTCACTCTTCAACGAGATCATCAGCCCTTGTCCACGTTTTATTATTCTATAATTTCCTCTTCTCTGATTGGCAGTAATCGAAGTCAAAATTTCATTATGTAATTAGGAATAAAACAAAATTGATTGCCATTTACTTATTGATAAAAACACTAATAAAACATTCAGATGCTATCAATCCACAAATAACAACTATGTTATAAACTTTGAATTGGGAATAACTGTTTTTCAGCATTACACAAAATGTAATTCTGAGGAATAATACTTTCGTGACTTTTCACATCCGATCAAAACTTTTCTCAATTTCCCTGATGTCCTTTTCGAAAAAATGTAGGTTATTTCTATCTATCACAAAAACAACCGAAATAAAGCTCCTTATCCTATAAAAATCTGCATTTCTAATTAAAAAAAGTTCCAAAGAAAGGGGAGGTTTCCCAAGGATAAGGAAATTCCAGTGTACACTACCCTGAATCGATAAAATACTGCAGGTGATTTTAGATCTAAGCACTGGTTGGTTAAAATTGTTTTTATGGTTCACCTGTCTGTTTTAGGACTATATTCAAGATGGCGGACAGGTTTGAAAGGTTGAAAATTGTTCGGAAATTTACCAATACATACATCCTGCAGCTGAGCAGACCAATCTTACCTAACCTGCAGCTAATTGTAGTAAACGATTAGCATGAAAGTTGTTATGAAGGCCGTATGAGAGTGGTGTATCGCTCCGCGCGATGACTTACGAGGTGAACCATAAAAACAATTTTAACCCACTGGTTCCTATGCATTAAGTCCTCTCTGCCTACAGCATTATTCTATTCTTAAAACTTTAAGCATTATTTGCATTGATTTGTTTTTTTCTTTGATTATTTTACTCTATTTTTTTTAAAGGTGTCGCAGGGCTGTGTATCGGTTTAGTGGCCTTCTGTTTTCTTTACGAGTCTATAATTTGCCTACGAAAATATCTAGTCCGCCAGATGATGAGAATAACACTGGAGAAAGAAGCGTCGGAAACATCGTTAATAAATACTAAAAATAAGGATTCTTTCATTAGATTGAAAAGGTAAATATATTAGTTCAACATATTTTGTATTGTTTACAAGATTTAGTATTTATATAATAATGAACGGGTAATTCATTATTACTTTCACTACTGGTCGCTAGTCTTCACTAATGATAGCCTGGTATTAAGTCTGACAGATGAGTCATGATTGAACGAGATTTCTCGAGATTTACGTGAAGTCCGAGACATTAGTCTCTTTCCGAGGCTTCTCGCAAAATGTCGACACTGTTTTACAAAGCACCCATAGGCGTAACTAGGGGGGAGCGGCCCCCCTTAGAATGACCATAGCCACCCCCAGAAAAATACATATTTGGCAAAACTCCGAACGGCGGTCCCAAATTATGATAACCTCCGAACGCGGTCCCAACGTTAATATTAATGAAACATTTGTCTTGTTATTAATGAAACATTGTGTCAAGTGTTATGACATCATTATTGTTATTATTAATGAAACATTGTTGGCGGTGTGCACCAAACTTCAATTAACTTTGATGACAGCAGTTTAGACGGAGCTAAAATAAGTGGGGGGGGGGGTGCTGCTTTAGAAAAAATTTAGCCTTTGTTTTAAAATTGTGTGAAAGGAAACAAACATGTATAAAAAGAAATTTATCAAGTTTCTGAATAAATTTTCTTTTTATACATATTTGTTTCCTTTAACACAATTTTAAAACAAAGGCTAATTTTTTTCTAAAGCAGCACCCCCGACTAATTTTAGCTCTAATTAACTTTGATGACAGCAGTTTGGACGAAGTTTGGTGCACACCGCCATATGTATTGTTGCTTAAAAATCACTTTAAACGTGCCATGGCTGGTAGAACGCAAGCGCCAAGAGTAATAACGCACATATTCGGACAATACATATTTTTTTTGTAAATATGTTGAGCGAAAACTATATGATTTGATGTGTAATAACTCGGGCTATGTGTTATCCTTCAGTCATACTGTTATTTGTCATTAAAAAGGTTTATATAATTTGGGACCGCCGTTCGGAGTTTTGCCAATTATTTTATATTTTAAATATAAACATAAATTAAATTAAATATTTTTTAACTTATTGGCATTTTGTGCATTATTTACAACAATAAGAATGCAATTATTCGGAGGTACAAGTTTAACAATTTTAAATTTCTCCGCTTTTTTTCCCAAATACAAAGGGCCCCCCCCCCCCGAAATATTCTGTAGTTACGCTTCTGAACTGCAAGTAATTCTGTTGCTGCTTTTTATAGAACAGCTTTTTTTATAGCTGCTTTTTGCTTGTTGGCGATTGTCAGCGAAGGTTTGTCATCAATGGAGTCTTGATTCCGATATAATATTGATATTCATTGAGGAAGCACACAAAGCCACCGTACAAATATACCCGTATTTACGTACATCTGAATTCATTGTATTTCATTCTTGTATGTATTTCAGCAATTAAATTATGTGGACCGCTTTTGAAGAGGATATTAAACATTTCTAAGATTCTGTAACTTGGTGACATAGATAACTATTAATGCCGCATTAGAATGTTTTATTTTCGAAAATCGTTTTGCATCTAGTGATACTACAATGTCTTAAAAACCAAAGGAAAGAGCACTACAAAAATTTCTATTGTTAGCTTGTACATATAAGCCGGAAAGGAATCTGAATTTTGTAAGATTTCAATTCAGAATCCGTATTTATATTTCTTCTACGATCTTGGCAAATGAGTTTATCACTGCGTAATCAGCGGTATCTCTAATCCACGGACCCATAATCTGTCGCGCCTTTCTGAGCTTATCGTCGAGGCTAAATATGGCTGATGAGTCCTAATAAGATTTCCTGATTCTCCCGTCGATGATAGGCTCAAGGCGTGAAAGCAAACATATGTGCAAGTTTTTTATTTCCCATTTTTTATGTTAATTTGCTGCATGTTTAATTTTCTTATTTCTTTTATTTAATCCATTTTCATTGATACTTATTTTTCATTGAATTTATTTACAGGATACAGATTCATTTCATACAG